>CM064581.1:58238169-58982989 GCA_032716605.1 Paralithodes platypus | reverse complement strand
GGAAGTTGGTGTCAACTAGCTGCAACGGCCTGCAAGCTGAAAAGGCAGCCGTCAAGACCCACCACACCTTCAGCACCTTGGCTGATGAGAGTGATGGCGATGAAGTGGCGATCATAGAGGCAGTGAGAGGGGAGGGGGGGTCTGCTGCTGTTGCTGCAACTGCTGCTACACGCCGACAAAAGGAAAAGCTAAGTCTGTTTTATTGTCGGTGATTCCTTGGTTAGATACCTTGGCAGGGCAACAACACTCAGGTTGTAAAGTTGTCTGGTGCCTGGTGCCGGAGTCGGGAGGGGTGGCTAGAAAGATAGATCTGTCATGGAAGTGAGTGGGGAGGACCCCATCATCTTCCTCAACGCAGGGGCAACGACATATGGCGATGCAGGACTGAGGAGTTGCTCTCCAGTATCAGGAAATGTTGGAGGGAGAGGATCAAGGAAAAAGGTGGGTTCCTGTGGTAAACAGTATCCTGACCTAGAAGAGGGGTAAGGAAAGAATGGTCCTCCAGGGCTCTTGGTGTAAATAGCCGGCTGGAGAAGTATTGTAAGGCAAATACTATTCCATTCCTGGATAACTGGTCCCTCTTTATGGTAAGGATGAACTGTATGCCAGGATGGAGTACATCTCTCTCGACTAGGAGTTTCGACCTTGGCCAGCTCACTCGACAAGATGTTGCGGGGTTTCGTTAAAAACTTGGGTGTGTAAGTAAAATACTGTCTCCATATGGAGCAGGTACTTCATGTGACAAACCAGTGAGTAAAATAGAAATAATCAGTCAAGATAGTGCGGATATAGTGATGTGTAATAGTAGTATCGATAACACTACACATGTAACTGATAGTAGATGGTACTGATAGAGTAGAATTTCCGTCTAGAGCTAGTAGTTCAACAGGAATAAGTTAGCTATAGAGGTTGCAAAAAGTAATAGGGTGAGGGTATATTATACAAATTGTAGGAGTTTATGTAACAAACTGAACGAACTTAGAGCTCGTTAGCACAGTATAGACATAATAGCGCTAACTGAAACGTGGATTAATACAGAATAGGCATTTTTTAGCAGAATTTGATATTCCAGATATAGTTTGTTTAAATAGGACCGACAAGTAGGAGGGGCGGAGGTCTAGCATGTTTGTCAGGAGTACATTAAAAAGCTGTTATAAGGTATTAGACTAAATAATGATAATGAAAGTGTTTGGGTAGAGGTTAACGAAGGTAGTGAGACCATAGTTAGGGAGTTATATATAGACCGCTAATATGAGTAGAACTGGCGGAAAATCGTTATGGGAGGAAATTAAAATAGCATCAAGGTTTAGCAATGTGTGCATTGGGGATTTTAATTTTCCGAACATTGATTGGCAGCACCAAATAGGCGACTCCGATTAGTAGAGTTTATAGAGGTAGTACAAGATAGTTTTTATTTCAATTCATAGATACGCCGACTATAGGTATTTATTCTTGATTTAGTTTTCAGTACAATGAACATATGATAAATAATGTAGAGATTGGTGACCAGGAAATAGCGATCATAAATCTCTGATTTAAGTTTGGACAGGGAATGCTAAAGAGAATACGACACTTATCCCAGATTCAGAAAAGGTTATGGTGGGCTAAGAAGAGACTTAAGGGTGGACCCTATTGTAAGCGATTTAAGTCAGGATATGCCAGAGTTAAACTTGCCACCTACATATAACAGTTATTGCCTCACTCCCCAATGCTCAAAACAAACATATCCCTAAAAGAAGATTTAGACGACGCAGAACCAACCAAAATGGATGACTAATAAGCTAATAGATCTTATAGGAAAAAGAAAGGAATATATCGAAAATAAAGAAAGGCGAAAATCATTTACATATATTTCAGACTCTATCAAGACAGGTCTCAAAAGGAAATCAGGAAAGCAAATAGAAATTATGAAATAAGGATAGCCGCCGACTCAACCCAATAACCCTAAAGCTTTTTACCAAACTATATAATCTAAAGTTAGAGATGTAATAGGCCCCCTAAACTCAATAGGAGAATAACAGAAATGATTTAGAAATGTGCAGTACATTAAATAGTCAGTTTCTTTCCGTTTTCACTAATGAAAATTTGGCACAGATTCCAGAAGTCAATATGGTATATAGTGATAGTATAGAAAATATGTTAAGTACAATAGTATAAGTAGATATTATGTGCTTAAGGAAATTGACAGACTGAAACCTCAAAAATCGCCTGGTCCTGACGAGGTATATGCTAGAGTATTAGAATGCAGAGATGAGTTAAGTAGCCCATTAGCATTTTATTTAACAAGTCATTAGAAACAGGTTTAGTTCCAGAAGCTTGGAAGCTTGCAAATGTAGTTCCGATCTTCAAAAAAGGTGCAAATCGATAGCATCCAATTACAGTCCCATTAGTCTCACATCAATCATAGGAAAGTTGTAGAGTCTATATTGCTAGGAAAATTAGAAGCCACTTAGAAAATTTAACTTAATACATTCTTCTCAGCATGGATTCACTTCGGGACGGTGCCTTACTAATTTGCTTAGCTTTTCTCAGAGGTATATGAAGCAGTAGATAGTGACAAGTCATATGATATTTATATTTAGATTTCAGTAAAGCTTTCGACAGAGTCCCTGCGAGATTGATGAGAAAGTTTGAGGCACATGGAATAGGAGTGTCGTTGTTGGGATGGATTAGGTCATGGCTAATTGGTGGAAAAGAGAGTCAGCATAAATGGTACCAAGTCAGAGTGGGGAGCAGTCAAAAGTGGTGTCCCCCAGGGGTCGGTATTAGGTCCCTGTTGTTCTTATATACATAAATGACCTAGATTTAGGTATAACAGTAGGATAAGTAAATTCGCAGACGATACTAAAATGGGGAGATCAATTGATTCAAGGATAGCGATATAGTGCCTCTCCAAATGGATCTAGAACTTACATGAATGGTCAGTAAATTGGCAGATGAAGTTTAACATTGACAAATTGCAGGGTATTAAAGATAGGGAAGTCTACAAATGTTAATATATAATTTAGAATTAGAAATTCAGACTGCGGATCTAGTGTGTTTGTTGCAATGATTTGAAGGTCTAGAAACAGTGTATAACTTCGTAATAAGGCAAACAGGATTCTCGGGTTCACCTCTCGGAGTGTGAGTAACAGAATGCTGATGTATCTTAAAACTTTACTTGTCATTAGACCCACTAGGGATTAGCTGTCCAATGTGGTGTCTATTGAATGGACTTCATTGGAGAGAATTCAGCGTAGAATGACAAAAATGGTGATTAGAAATTTTCCGTATGGGGGTCTATTGAATGTTTAGTCGTTGGGGCAGAGTTAGAGTATGGGGGGGGGTCTATGATGAGGTGTTATAGTTTGGGTTAGTGGGGGGGACATGAATGTTGTACTATAGCTCAGTGATAGGGTCTATTGAATGTTGTTTCAAATTAGATAAATGGGGGGTTCGTTTCAGAAAAGATATAGGCAATATTGGTTTGGTAACAGAGTGTATTGAATGGGTGGAATAGGTACCAGTGATATAGTGGGGGGTCTATTGAAGTGGGGGGTCTATTGAATGTTGTTATAGTTTGGACGAGGGGTCTGGGTGTGACGGGGGATCAGCCGGGTGGGGTCTATGGTTAAGTTTGAAGTTTGGGTGGGGTCTATTGAATGTTGTTATCGTTGGGGGCTATTGAATTGTTGTTGTTGGGGGGGTCTGCGTTGAATGTGTTTTTGGGGGTCTATTGAATTGTTATAGTTTGGGGGTCTTAGAATGTGTTTATAGTTTGGGGGGTCTATTGAATGTGGTTATAGTTTGGGGGTCTATTGAATGTTGTTATAGTTTGGGGGGTCTATTGAATGTTATAGTTTGGGGGGTCTATTGAATGTTGTTATAGTTTGGGGGGTCTATTGAATGTTGTTATAGTTTGGGGGGTCTATTGAATGTTGTTATAGTTTGGGGGGTCTATTGAATGTTGTTATAGTTTGGGGGGTCTATTGAATGTTGTTATAGTTTTGGGGCTCTATTGAATGTGGTTTATTTGGGGGGTCTATTGAATGTTGTTATAGTTTGGGCGTTTATTGAATGTTGTTATAGTTTGGGGGTCTATTGAATGTGGTTATAGTTTGGGGGTCTATTGAAGTTGTTATAGTTTGGGGGGTCTATTGAATGTTTGTTTATAGTTTGGGGGGTCCTATTGAATGTTGGTTATAGCTTGGGGGTCTATTGAATGTTGTTATAGTTTGGGGGGTCTATTGAATGTTGTTATAGTTTGGGGGTCTATTGAATGTTGTTATAGTTTGGGGGGTCTATTGAATGTTGTTATAGTTTGGGGGGTCTATTGAATGTTGTTATAGTTTGGGGGGTCTATTGAATGTTGTTATAGTTTGGGGGTCTATTGCATGTTGTTATAGTTTGGGGGGGTCTATTGAATGTTGTTATAGTTTGGGGGGTCTATTGAATGTTGTTATAGTTTGGGGGTCTATTGAATGGTTATAGTTTGGGGGGTCTATTGAATGTTGTTATAGTTTGGGGGGTCTATTGAATGTTGTTATAGTTTGGGGGTCTATTGAATGTTGTTATAGTTTGGGGGGTCTATTGAATGTTGTTATAGTTTGGGGGTCTATTGAATGTGGTTATAGTTTGGGGGTCTATTGAATGTGGTTATAGTTTGGGGGGTCTATTGAATGTGGTTATAGTTTGGGGAGTCTATTGAATGTGTTTATAGTTTGGGGGGTCTATTGAATGTGTTTATAGTTTGGGGGTCTATTGAATGTGGTTATAGTTTGGGGGTCTATTGAATGTTGTTATAGTTTGGGGGGTCTATTGAATGTGTTTATAGTTTGGGGGGTCTATTGAATGTGGTTATAGTTTGGGGGGTCTATTGAATGTTGTTATAGTTTGGGGGGTCTATTGAATGTTGTTATAGTTTGGGGGGTCTATTGAATGTTGTTATAGTTTGGGGGTCTATTGAATGTTGTTATAGTTTGGGGGTCTATTGAATGTTGTTATAGTTTGGGGGTCTATTGAATGTTGTTATAGTTTGGGGAGTCTATTGAATGTGTTTATAGTTTGGGGGGTCTATTGAATGTGTTTATAGTTTGGGGGTCTATTGAATGTGGTTATAGTTTGGGGAGTCTATTGAATGTGTTTATAGTTTGGGGGGTCTATTGAATGTTGTTATAGTTTGGGGGTCTATTGAATGTGGTTATAGTTTGGGGGTCTATTGAATGTGGTTATAGTTTGGGGGGTCTATTGAATGTTGTTATAGTTTGGGGGTCTATTGAATGTTGTTATAGTTTGGGGGGTCTATTGAATGTTGTTATAGTTTGGGGGTCTATTGAATGTTGTTATAGTTTGGGGGTCTATTGAATGTGGTTATAGTTTGGGGGGTCTATTGAATGTGGTTATAGTTTGGGGGGTCTATTGAATGTTGTTATAGTTTGGGGGTCTATTGAATGTTGTTATAGTTTGGGGGGTCTATTGAATGTTGTTATAGTTTGGGGGGTCTATTGAATGTGGTTATAGTTTGGGGGGTCTATTGAATGTGGTTATAGTTTGGGGGTCTATTGAATGTTGTTATAGTTTGGGGGGTCTATTGAATGTGGTTATAGTTTGGGGGTCTATTGAATGTTGTTATAGTTTGGGGGGTCTATTGAATGTTGTTATAGTTTGGGGGTCTATTGAATGTTGTTATAGTTTGGGGGGTCTATTGAATGTTTAAATAGTTTGGGGGGTCTATTGAATGTTGTTATAGTTTGGGGGGTCTATTGAATGTTGTTATAGTTTGGGGGTCTATTGAATGTTGTTATAGTTTGGGGGGTCTATTGAATGTTGTTATAGTTTGGGGGGTCTATTGAATGTTGTTATAGTTTGGGGGTCTATTGAATGTTGTTATAGTTTGGGGGGTCTATTGAATGTGGTTATAGTTTGGGGGTCTATTGAATGTTGTTATAGTTTGGGGTGTCTATTGAATGTTGTTATAGTTTGGGGGGTCTATTGAATGTTGTTATAGTTTGCGGGCTCTATTGAATGTTGTTATAGTTTGGGGGGTCTATTGAATGTTGTTATAGTTTGGGGGGGTCTATTGAATGTTGTTATAGTTTGGGGGTCTATTGAATGTTGTTATAGTTTGGGGGGTCTATTGAATGTTGTTATAGTTTGGGGGGTCTATTGAATGTTGTTATAGTTTGGGGGGTCTATTGAATGTGGTTATAGTTTGGGGGGTCTATTGAATGTTGTTATAGTTTGGGGGTCTATTGAATGTTGTTATAGTTTGGGGGGTCTATTGAATGTTGTTATAGTTTGGGGGGTCTATTGAATGTTGTTATAGTTTGGGGGTCTATTGAATGTTGTTATAGTTTGGGGGGTCTATTGAATGTTGTTATAGTTTGGGGGGTCTATTGAATGTTGTTATAGTTTGGGGGGTCTATTGAATGTTGTTATAGTTTGGGGGTCTATTGAATGTTGTAGTAGTATTGGGGGTCTATTGAATGTTGTTATAGTTTGGGGGTCTATTGAATGTTGTTATAGTTTGGGGGGTCTATTGAATGTTGTTATAGTTTGGGGGGTCTATTGAATGTTGTTATAGTTTGGGGGGTCTATTGAATGTGGTTATAGTTTGGGGGGTCTATTGAATGTTGTTATAGTTTGGGGGGTCTATTGAATGTGGTTATAGTTTGGGGGGTCTATTGAATGTTGTTATAATTTGGGGGGTCTATTGAATGTTGTTATAGTTTGGGGGGTCTATTGAATGTTGTTATAGTTTGGGGGGTTAATTGAATGTTGTTATAGTTTGGGGGGGTTTATTGAATGTTGTTATAGTTTGTTGTGTCTATTGAATGTTGTTATAGTTTGGGGGGTCTATTGAATGTTGTTATAGTTTGGGGGGTCTATTGAATGTTGTTATAGTTTGGGGGGTCTATTGAATGTTGTTATAGTTTGGGGGGTCTATTGAATGTTGTTATAGTTTGGGGGGTCTATTGAATGTTGTTATAGTTTGGGGGTCTATTGAATGTGGTTATAGTTTGGGGGGTCTATTGAATGTTGTTATAGTTTGGGGGTCTATTGAATGTTGTTATAGTTTGGGGGTCTATTGAATGTTGTTATAGTTTGGGGGGTCTATTGAATGTTGTTATAGTTTGGGGGGTCTATTGAATGTTGTTATAGTTTGGGGGGTCTATTGAATGTGGTTATAGTTTGGGGGGGTCTATTGAATGTTGTTATAGTTTGGGGGGTCTATTGAATGTTGTTATAGTTTGGGGGTCTATTGAATGTTGTTATAGTTTGGGGGTCTATTGAATGTTGTTATAGTTTGGGGGGTCTATTGAATGTTGTTATAGTTTGGGGGTCTATTGAATGTTGTTATAGTTTGGGGGTCTATTGAATGTTGTTATAGTTTGGGGGGTCTATTGAATGTTGTTATAGTTTGGAGGGTCTATAGAATGTGTTGATAGTTTGGGGGTATATTGAATGTTGTTATAGTTTGGGGGGTCTATTGAATGTTGTTATAGTTTGGGGGTCTATTGAATGTTGTTATAGTTTGGGGGGTCTATTGAATGTTGTTATAGTTTGGGGGTCTATTGAATGTTGTTATAGTTTGGGGGGTCTATTGAATGTTGTTATAGTTTGGGGGGTCTATTGATTGTTGTTATAGTTTTGTGGTTTATTGAATGTTGTTATAGTTTGGGGGTCTATTGAATGTTGTTATAGTTTGGGGGTCTATTGAATGTTGTTATAGTTTGGGGGGTCTATTGAATGTTGTTATAGTTTGGGGGGTCTATTGAATGTTGTTATAGTTTGGGGGGTCTATTGAATGTTGTTATAGTTTGGGGGGTCTATTGAATGTTGTTATAGTTTGGGGGGTCTATTGAATGTTGGTATAGTTTGGGGGGTCTATTGAATGTTGTTATAGTTTGGGGGGTCTATTGAATGTTGTTATAGTTTGGGGGGTCTATTGAATGTTGTTATAGTTTGGGGGTCTATTGAATGTTGTTATAGTTTGGGGGGTCTATTGAATGTTGTTATAGTTTGGGGGTCTATTGAATGTTGTTATAGTTTGGGGGGTCTATTGAATGTTGTTATAGTTTGGGGGGTCTATTGAATGTTGTTATAGTTTGGGGGGTCTATTGAATGTTGTTATAGTTTGGGGGGTCTATTGAATGTGTTTATAGTTTGGGGGGTCTATTGAATGTTGTTATAGTTTGGGGGTCTATTGAATGTTGTTATGGTTGGGGGGGTCTATTGAATGTTGTTATAGTTTGGGGGGTCTATTGAATGTTGTTATAGTTTGGGGGGTCTATTGAATGTTGTTATAGTTTGGGGGGTCTATTGAATGTTGTTATAGTTTGGGGGGTCTATTGAATGTTGTTATAGTTTGGGGGGTCTATTGAATGTGGTTATAGTTTGGGGAGTCTATTGAATGTGTTTATAGTTTGGGGGGTCTATTGAATGTGGTTATAGTTTGGGGGGTCTATTGAATGTTGTTATAGTTTGGGGGGTCTATTGAATGTTGTTATAGTTTGGGGGTCTATTGAATGTTGTTATAGTTTGGGGGGTCTATTGAATGTTGTTATAGTTTGGGGGGTCTATTGAATGTTGTTATAGTTTGGGGGTCTATTGAATGTTGTTATAGTTTGGGGGGTCTATTGAATGTTGTTATAGTTTGGGGGGTCTATTGAATGTTGTTATAGTTTGGGGGGTCTATTGAATGTTGTTATAGTTTGGGGGGTCTATTGAATGTTGTTATAGTTTGGGGGGTCTATTGAATGTTGTTATAGTTTGGGGGGTCTATTGAATGTTGTTATAGTTTGGGGGGTCTATTGAATGTTGTTATAGTTTGGGGGGTCTATTGAATGTTGTTATAGTTTGGGGGGTCTATTGAATGTTGTTATAGTTTGGGGGGTCTATTGAATGTTGTTATAGTTTGGGGGGTCTATTGAATGTTGTTATAGTTTGGGGGGTCTATTGAATGTTGTTATAGTTTGGGGGGTCTATTGAATGTTGTTATAGTTTGGGGGGTCTATTGAATGTTGTTATAGTTTGGGGGTCTATTGAATGTTGTTATAGTTTGGGGGTCTATTGAATGTTGTTATAGTTTGGGGGTCTATTGAATGTTGTTATAGTTTAGGGGGTCTATTGAATGTGGTTATAGTTTGGGGGGTCTATTGAATGTTGTTATAGTTTGGGGGGTCTATTGAATGTTGTTATAGTTTGGGGGGTCTATTGAATGTGTTTATAGTTTGGGGGGTCTATTGAATGTTGTTATAGTTTGGGGGGTCTATTGAATGTTGTTATAGTTTGGGGGGTCTATTGAATGTTGTTATAGTTTGGGGGGTCTATTGAATGTTGTTATAGTTTGGGGGTTTATTGAATGTTGTTATAGTTTGGGGGGTCTATTGAATGTTGTTATAGTGTGGGGGGAGTATTGAATGTTGTTATAGTTTGGGGGGTCTATTGAATGTTGTTATAGTTTGGGGGGTCTATTGAATGTTGTTATAGTTTGGGGGGTCTATTGAATGTTGTTATAGTTTGGGGGGTCTATTGAATGTTGTTATAGTTTGGGGGGTCTATTGAATGTTGTTATAGTTTGGGGGGTCTATTGAATGTTGTTATAGTTTGGGGGTCTATTGAATGTTGTTATAGTTTGGGGGTCTATTGAATGTTGTTATAGTTTGGGGGGTCTATTGAATGTTGTTATAGTTTGGGGGGTCTATTGAATGTTGTTATAGTTTGGGGGGTCTATTGAATGTTGGTTATAGTTTGCGGGGTCTATTGAATGTTGTTTTTGTTTGGGGGGTTTATTGAATGTTGTTATAGTTGGGGGGTCTATTGAATGTTGTTATAGTTTGGGGGGTCTATTGAATGTTGTTATAGTTTGGGGGGTCTATTGAATGTTGTTATAGTTTGGGGGGTCTATTGAATGTTGTTATAGTTTGGGGGGTCTATTGAATGTTGTTATAGTTTGGGGGTCTATTGAATGTTGTTATAGTTTGGGGGGTCTATTGAATGTTGTTATAGTTTGGGGGGTCTATTGAATGTGGTTATAGTTTGGGGGGTCTATTGAATGTTGTTATAGTTTTGGGGGTCTATTGAATGTTGTTATAGTTTGGGGGGTCTATTGAATGTTGTTATAGTTTGGGGGGTCTATTGAATGTTGTTATAGTTTGGGGGGTCTATTGAATGTTGTTATAGTTTGGGGGTCTATTGAATGTTGTTATAGTTTGGGGGTCTATTGAATGTTGTTATAGTTTGGGGGGTCTATTGAATGTTGTTATAGTTTGGGTGGTCTATTGAATGTTGTTATAGTTTGGGGGGTCTATTGAATGTTGTTATAGTTTGGGGGGTCTATTGAATGTTGTTATAGTTTGGGGGGTCTATTGAATGTTGTTATAGTTTGGGGGGTCTATTGAATGTTGTTATAGTTTGGGGGGTCTATTGAATGTTGTTATAGTTTGGGGGTCTATTGAATGTTGTTATAGTTTGGGGGTCTATTGAATGTTGTTATAGTTTGGGGGGTCTATTGAATGTTGTTATAGTTTGGGGGGTCTATTGAATGTTGTTATAGTTTGGGGGTCTATTGAATGTTGTTATAGTTTGGGGGGTCTATTGAATGTTGTTATAGTTTGGGGGGTCTATTGAATGTTGTTATAGTTTGGGGGGTCTATTGAATGTTGTTATAGTTTGGGGGGTCTATTGAATGTTGTTATAGTTTGGGGGGTCTATTGAATGTTGTTATAGTTTGGGGGGTCTATTGATTGTTGTTATAGTTTGGGGGGTCTATTGAATGTTGTTATAGTTTGGGGGGTCTATTGAATGTGGTTATAGTTTGGGGGGTCTATTGAATGTTGTTATACTTTGGGGAGTCTATCGAATCTGGTTATAGTTTGGGGGCTCTATTGAATGTTGTTATAGTTTGGGGCGTCTATTGAATGTTGTTATAGTTTGGGGGGTCTATTGAATGTTGTTATAGTTTGGGGGTCTATTGAATGTTGTTATAGTTTGGGGGGTCTATTGAATGTTGTTATAGTTTGGGGGTCTATTGAATGTTGTTATAGTTTGGGGGGTCTATTGAATGTTGTTATAGTTTGGGGGGTCTATTGAATGTTGTTATAGTTTGGGGGGTCTATTGAATGTTGTTATAGTTTGGGGGTCTATTGAATGTTGTTATAGTTTGGGGGGTCTATTGAATGTTGTTATAGTTTGGGGGGTCTATTGAATGTTGTTATAGTTTGGGGGTCTATTGAATGTTGTTATAGTTTGGGGGTCTATTGAATGTTGTTATAGTTTGGGGGGTCTATTGAATGTTGTTATAGTTTGGGGGGTCTATTGAATGTTGTTATAGTTTGGGGGGTCTATTGAATGTTGTTATAGTTTGGGGGTCTATTGAATGTTGTTATAGTTTGGGGGGTCTATTGAATGTTGTTATAGTTTGGGGGGTCTATTGAATGTTGTTATAGTTTGGGGGTCTATTGAATGTTGTTATAGTTTGGGGGGTCTATTGAATGTTGTTATAGTTTGGGGGGGTCTATTGAATGTTGTTATAGTTTGGGGGGTCTATTGAATGTTGTTATAGTTTGGGGGTCTATTGAATGTTGTTATAGTTTGGGGGGTCTATTGAATGTTGTTATAGTTTGGGGGGTCTATTGAATGTTGTTATAGTTTGGGGGTCTATTGAATGTTGTTATAGTTTGGGGGGTCTATTGAATGTTGTTATAGTTTGGGGGTCTATTGAATGTTGTTTTAGTTTGGGGGTGTCTATTGAATGTTGTTATAGTTGGGGGGGTCTATTGAATGTTGTTATAGTTTGGGGGGTCTATTGAATGTTGTTATAGTTTGGGGGGTCTATTGAATGTTGTTATAGTTTGGGGGTCTATTGAATGTTGTTATAGTTTGGGGGGTCTATTGAATGTTGTTATAGTTTGGGGGGTCTATTGAATGTTGTTATAGTTCGGGGGGTGTATTGAATGTTGTTATAGTGTAGGGGGTCTATTGAAAGTTGGTAAAGTTTTGGGGTCTATTGAATGTTGTTATAGTTTGGGGGGTCTATTGAATGTTGTTATAGTTTGGGGGTCTATTGAATGTGTTATAGTTTGGGGGGTCTATTGAATGTTGTTATAGTTTGGGTGGTCTATTGAATGTTGTATAGTTTGGGGGTCTATTGAATGTTGTTATAGTTTGGGGGTCTATTGAATGTTGTTATAGTTTGGGGGGTCTATTGAATGTTGTTATAGTTTGGGGGGTCTATTGAATGTTGTTATAGTTTGGGGGGTCTATTGAATGTTGTTATAGTTTGGGGGGTCTATTGAATGTGGTTATAGTTTGGGGGGTCTATTGAATGTTGTTATAGTTTGGGGGGTCTATTGAATGTTGTTATAGTTTGGGGGGTCTATTGAATGTTGTTATAGTTTGGGGGGTCTATTGAATTGGTTATAGTTTGGGGGGTCTATTGAATGTTGTTATAGTTTGGGGGGTCTATTGAATGTTGTTATAGTTTGGGGGGTCTATTGAATGTTGTTATAGTTTGGGGGGTCTATTGAATGTTGTTTTAGTGTGGGGGGTCTATTGAATGTGTTATAGTTTGGGGGTCTATTGAATGTTGTTATAGTTTGGGGGGTCTATTGAATGTTGTTATAGTTTGGGGGGGTCTATTGAATGTTGTTATAGTTTGGGGGGTCTATTGAATGTTGTTATAGTTTGGGGGGTCTATTGAATGTGTTATAGTTTGGGGGGTCTATTGAATGTTGTTATAGTTTGGGGGGTCTATTGAATGTGTTATAGTTTGGGGGGTCTATTGAATGTTGTTATAGTTTGGGGGGTCTATTGAATGTTGTTATAGTTTGGGGGTCTATTGAATGTTGTTATAGTTTGGGGGGTCTATTGAATGTTGTTATAGTTTGGGGGGTCTATTGAATGTTGTTATAGTTTGGGGGTCTATTGAATGTTGTTATAGTTTGGGGGGTCTATTGAATGTTGTTATAGTTTGGGGGGTCTATTGAATGTTGTTATAGTTTGGGGGTCTATTGAATGTTGTTATAGTTTGGGGGGTCTATTGAATGTTGTTATAGTTTGGGGGTCTATTGAATGTTGTTATAGTTTGGGGGGTCTATTGAATGTTGTTATAGTTTGGGGGGTCTATTGAATGTTGTTATAGTTTGGGGGTCTATTGAATGTTGTTATAGTTTGGGGGTCTATTGAATGTTGTTATAGTTTGGGGGGTCTATTGAATGTTGTTATAGTTTGGGGGGTCTATTGAATGTTGTTATAGTTTGGGGGGTCTATTGAATGTTGTTATAGTTTGGGGGGTCTATTGAATGTTGTTATAGTTTGGGTGGTCTATTGAATGTTGTTATAGTTTGGGGGTCTATTGAATGTTGTTATAGTTGGGGGGGTCTATTGAATGTTGTTATAGTTTAGGGGGTCTATTGAATGTTGTTATAGTTTGGGTGGTCTATTGAATGTTGTTATAGTTTGGGGGTCTATTGAATGTTGTTATAGTTTGGGGGGTCTATTGAATGTTGTTATAGTTTGGGGGGTCTATTGAATGTTGTTATAGTTTGGGGGGTCTATTGAATGTTGTTATAGTTTGGGGGGTCTATTGAATGTTGTTATAGTTTGGGGGTCTATTGAATGTTGTTATAGTTTGGGGGGTCTATTGAATGTTGTTATAGTTTGGGGGGTCTATTGAATGTTGTTATAGTTTGGGGGGTCTATTGAATGTTGTTATAGTTTGGGGGTCTATTGAATGTTGTTATAGTTTGGGGGTCTATTGAATGTTGTTATAGTTTGGGGGTCTATTGAATGTTGTTATAGTTTGGGGGGTCTATTGAATGTTGTTATAGTTTGGGGGTCTATTGAATGTTGTTATAGTTTGGGGGTCTATTGAATGTTGTTATAGTTTGGGGGGTCTATTGAATGTTGTTATAGTTTGGGGGTCTATTGAATGTTGTTATAGTTTGGGGGTCTATTGAATGTTGTTATAGTTTGGGGGGTCTATTGAATGTTGTTATAGTTTGGGGGGTCTATTGAATGTTGTTATAGTTTGGGGGGTCTATTGAATGTTGTTATAGTTTGGGGGGTCTATTGAATGTTGTTATAGTTTGGGGGTCTATTGAATGTTGTTATAGTTTGGGGGGTCTATTGAATGTTGTTATAGTTTGGGGGGTCTATTGAATGTTGTTATAGTTTGGGGGGTCTATTGAATGTTGTTATAGTTTGGGGGGTCTATTGAATGTTGTTATAGTTTGGGGGGTCTATTGAATGTTGTTATAGTTTGGGGGGTCTATTGAATGTTGTTATAGTTTGGGGGGTCTATTGAATGTTGTTATAGTTTGGGGGGTCTATTGAATGTTGTTATAGTTTGGGGGTCTATTGAATGTTGTTATAGTTTGGGGGGTCTATTGAATGTTGTTATAGTTTGGGGGGTCTATTGAATGTTGTTATAGTTTGGGGGTCTATTGAATGTTGTTATAGTTTGGGGGGTCTATTGAATGTTGTTATAGTTTGGGGGGTCTATTGAATGTTGTTATAGTTTGGGGGGTCTATTGAATGTTGTTTATAGTTTGGGGGGTCTATTGAATGTTGTTATAGTTTGGGGGGTCTATTGAATGTTGTTATAGTTTGGGGGTCTATTGAATGTTGTTATAGTTTGGGGGGTCTATTGAATGTTGTTATAGTTTGGGGGGTCTATTGAATGTTGTTATAGTTTGGGGGGCCTATTGAATGTCCCTATAGTCTGGGGGGTCTATTGAATGTTGTTTTAGTTTGGGGGGTCTATTGAATGTTGTTATAGTTTGGGGGGTCTATTGAATGTGTTATAGTTTGGGGGGTCTATTGAATGTTGTTATAGTTTGGGGGGTATATTGAATGTTGTTATAGTTTGGGGGGTCTATTGAATGTTGTTATAGTTTGGGGGGTCTATTGAATGTTGTTATAGTTTGGGGGGTCTATTGAATGTTGTTATAGTTTGGGGGGTCTATTGAATGTTGTTATAGTTTGGGGGGTCTATTGAATGTTGTTATAGTTTGGGGGGTCTATTGAATGTTGTTATAGTTTGGGGGGTCTATTGAATGTTGTTATAGTTTGGGGGTCTATTGAATGTTGTTATAGTTTGGGGGTCTATTGAATGTTGTTATAGTTTGGGGGGTCTATTGAATGTTGTTATAGTTTGGGGGGTCTATTGAATGTTGTTATAGTTTGGGGGGTCTATTGAATGTTGTTATAGTTTGGGGGGTCTATTGAATGTTGTTATAGTTTGGGGGGTCTATTGAATGTTGTTATAGTTTGGGGGGTCTATTGAATGTGGTTATAGTTTGGGGGTCTATTGAATGTTGTTATAGTTTGGGGGGTCTATTGAATGTTGTTATAGTTTGGGGGGTCTATTGAATGTGGTTATAGTTTGGGGGGTCTATTGAATGTGGTTATAGTTTGGGGGGTCTATTGAATGTTGTTATAGTTTGGGGGGTCTATTGAATGTTGTTATAGGTGGGGGGGTCTATTGAATGTTGTTATAGTTTGGGGGGTCTATTGAATGTGTTATAGTTTGGGGGTCTAGTGAATGTGGTTATAGTTGGGGGAGTCTATTGAATGTTGTTATAGTTTGGGGGTCTATTGAATGTGTTATTGAATGTTGTTATAGTTTGGGGGGTCTATTGAATGTTGTTATAGTTTGGGGGGTCTATGAATGTGTTATAGTTTGGGGGTTCTATTGAATGTGGTTATAGTTTGGGGGTGGTCTATTGACTGTCGTTATAGTCTGGGGGTCTATTGAATGTGGTTATAGTTTGGGGGGTCTATTGAATGTTGTTATAGTTTGGGGGGTCTATTGAATGTGGTTATAGTTTGGGGGGTCTATTGAATGTTGTTATAGTTTGGGGGTCTATTGAATGTGGTTATAGTTTGGGGGGTCTATTGAATGTGTTTATAGTTTGGGGGTCTATTGAATGTGGTTATAGTTTGGGGGTCTATTGAATGTTGTTATAGTTTGGGGGGTCTATTGAATGTGGTTATAGTTTGGGGGGTCTATTGAATGTTGTTATAGTTTGGGGGGTCTATTGAATGTTGTTATAGTTTGGGGGTCTATTGAATGTTGTTATAGTTTGGGGGGTCTATTGAATGTTGTTATAGTTTGGGGGGTCTATTGAATGTTGTTATAGTTTGGGGGGTCTATTGAATGTGGTTATAGTTTGGGGGTCTATTGAATGTGGTTATAGTTTGGGGGGTCTATTGAATGTTGTTATAGTTTGGGGGGTCTATTGAATGTGGTTATAGTTTGGGGGGTCTATTGAATGTTGTTATAGTTTGGGGGGTCTATTGAATGTTGTTATAGTTTGGGGGGTCTATTGAATGTTGTTATAGTTTGGGGGGTCTATTGAATGTTGTTATAGTTTGGGGGTCTATTGAATGTGGTTATAGTTTGGGGGGTCTATTGAATGTTGTTATAGTTTGGGGGGTCTATTGAATGTTGTTATAGTTTGGGGGTTTTATTGAATGTTGTTATAGTTTGGGGGTCTATTGAATGTGGTTATAGTTTGGGGGGTCTATTGAATGTTGTTATAGTTTGGGGGGTCTATTGAATGTTGTTATAGTTTGGGGGGTCTATTGAATGTTGTTATAGTTTGGGGGGTCTATTGAATGTTGTTATAGTTTGGGGGGTCTATTGAATGTGTTATAGTTTGGGGAGTCTATTGAATGATGTTATAGTGTGGGGGGTCTATTGAATGTGGTTATAGTTTGGGGGGTCTATTGAATGTTGTTATAGTTTGGGGGTCTATTGAATGTTGTTATAGTTTGGGGGGTCTATTGAATGTTGTTATAGTTTGGGGGGTCTATTGAATGTTGTTATAGTTTGGGGGGTCTATTGAATGTTGTTATAGTTTGGGGGGTCTATTGAATGTTGTTATAGTTTGGGGGGTCTATTGAATGTGTTTATAGTTTGGGGGGTCTATTGAATGTTGTTATAGTTTGGGGGTCTATTGAATGTGGTTATAGTTTGGGGGGTCTATTGAATGTTGTTATAGTTTGGGGGGTCTATTGAATGTTGTTATAGTTTGGGGGGTCTATTGAATGTTGTTATAGTTTGGGGGGTCTATTGAATGTTGTTATAGTTTGGGGGGTCTATTGAATGTGGTTATAGTTTGGGGGTCTATTGAATGTTGTTATAGTTTGGGGGGTCTATTGAATGTTGTTATAGTTTGGGGGGTCTATTGAATGTGGTTATAGTTTGGGGGGTCTATTGAATGTTGTTATAGTTTGGGGGGTCTATTGAATGTTGTTATAGTTTGGGGGTCTATTGAATGTTGTTATAGTTTGGGGGGTCTATTGAATGTGGTTATAGTTTGGGGGGTCTATTGAATGTGGTTATAGTTTGGAGGGTCTATTGAATGTTGTTATAGTTTGGGGGGTCTATTGAATGTTGTTATAGTTTGGGGGTCTATTGAATGTGGTTATAGTTTGGGGGGTCTATTGAATGTTGTTATAGTTTGGGGGTCTATTGAATGTTGTTATAGTTTGGGGGGTCTATTGAATGTGTTTATAGTTTGGGTGGTCTATTGAATGTTGTTATAGTTTGGGGGGTCTATTGAATGTGGTTATAGTTTGGGGGGTCTATTGAATGTTGTTATAGTTTGGGGGTCTATTGAATGTGGTTATAGTTTGGGGGGTCTATTGAATGTGGTTATAGTTTGGGGAGTCTATTGAATGTGTTTATAGTTTGGGGGGTCTATTGAATGTGTTTATAGTTTGGGGGGTCTATTGAATGTGGTTATAGTTTGGGGGGTCTATTGAATGTTGTTATAGTTTGGGGGTCTATTGAATGTTGTTATAGTTTGGGGGGTCTATTGAATGTGGTTATAGTTTGGGGGGTCTATTGAATGTTGTTATAGTTTGGGGGGTCTATTGAATGTTGTTATAGTTTGGGGGTCTATTGAATGTTGTTATAGTTTGGGGGGTCTATTGAATGTTGTTATAGTTTGGGGGGTCTATTGAATGTTGTTATAGTTTGGGGGTCTATTGAATGTTGTTATAGTTTGGGGGGTCTATTGAATGTTGTTATAGTTTGGGGGGTCTATTGAATGTTGTTATAGTTTGGGGGGTCTATTGAATGTTGTTATAGTTTGGGGGGTCTATTGAATGTTGTTATAGTTTGGGGGTCTATTGAATGTTGTTATAGTTTGGGGGGTCTATTGAATGTTGTTATAGTTTGGGGGTCTATTGAATGTTGTTATAGTTTGGGGGTCTATTGAATGTTGTTATAGTTTGGGGGTCTATTGAATGTTGTTATAGTTTGGGGGGTCTATTGAATGTTGTTATAGTTTGGGGGTCTATTGAATGTTGTTATAGTTTGGGGGGTCTATTGAATGTTGTTATAGTTTGGGGGTCTATTGAATGTTGTTATAGTTTGGGGGGTCTATTGAATGTTGTTATAGTTTGGGGGGTCTATTGAATGTTGTTATAGTTTGGGGGTCTATTGAATGTTGTTATAGTTTGGGGGGTCTATTGAATGTTGTTATAGTTTGGGGGTCTATTGAATGTTGTTATAGTTTGGGGGGTCTATTGAATGTTGTTATAGTTTGGGGGTCTATTGAATGTTGTTATAGTTTGGGGGGTCTATTGAATGTTGTTATAGTTTTGGGAGGTCTATTGAATGTTGTTATAGTTTGGGGGGTCTATTGAATGTTGTTATAGTTTGGGGGGTCTATTGAATGTTGTTATAGTTTGGGGGGTCTATTGAATGTTGTTATAGTTTGGGGGGTCTATTGAATGTTGTTATAGTTTGGGGGGTCTATTGAATGTTGTTATAGTTTGGGGGTCTATTGAATGTTGTTATAGTTTGGGGGGTCTATTGAATGTTGTTATAGTTTGGGGGTCTATTGAATGTTGTTATAGTTTGGGGGGTGGTCTATTGAATGTTGTTATAGTTTGGGGGTCTATTGAATGTTGTTATAGTTTGGGGGTCTATTGAATGTTGTTATAGTTTGGGGGTCTATTGAATGTTGTTATAGTTTGGGGGTCTATTGAATGTTGTTATAGTTTGGGGGGTCTATTGAATGTTGTTATAGTTTGGGGGGTCTATTGAATGTTGTTATAGTTTGGGGGTCTATTGAATGTTGTTATAGTTTGGGGGGTCTATTGAATGTTGTTATAGTTTGGGGGTCTATTGAATGTTGTTATAGTTTGGGGGTCTATTGAATGTTGTTATAGTTTGGGGGTCTATTGAATGTTGTTATAGTTTGGGGGTCTATTTATATATACATTCATTTATTTTTTAGTTTCCACCTTAGACCTCCATCAAGCTTAAGAAACACCCCCTAAGACCCTCCTTCAAATTAATTTAGTTCGTTTTTCGATAGAAAAATTTCCCGGCCGAAGGCCGATTTATCTTAAATAATAGTCTCGCTATCGCTCGCCACGAAAAAAATCGATACCTAAATCAAACGAAAAGTCTTAACTTAATTAGTATATTTTCATTTATTTTTTAGTTTCCACCCTAGACCTCCATCCAGCTTAAAACAAAAACAAAGGCCTTCCTTCAAGATAATTTTGTAGTTTTTTCGATAGCAAAATTTTCCAGCCGAAGCCCGATTTTTCTTAAATTACAGGCTTGCTATCGCTCGCCAGGAACACAATCGACACCTAAATCACACGAAAAGTCTTAACTTAATTTTGACAAAGAAATGGGGGCGAAAGGTCTTCAAAACGCCAAACTAATGTGTCAAACATCTTATAATATGAACACCAATTGGGGCTAAACATGAGGAAAAACGGGGACCAGAAAAACGGCCAATCCATCATTTATTGTACTAAATTTTTGCAGGAGATCCATTCCTAGATATCCATCAAGGGTCAGGTCAGGTGAAGGTATTGAGGGAAAAGCCTTTACAACGGCACCTCGTATATACTTTTCCAAGAGTGTTGAAAGGAGAGAGAGGAAGTTGTTGGAGTGGCTTTTTTACGTGTGTTACTAATAGCGATATCCGTCGAGGGTGGTGGTATTGGAGTAGTGTTGCCAATTTAGCTCCTTTCCCGCTAGATCTAGATGTATTTACTTTGATCTAGCGGCATGTTTAAATCTAGCGACATTAATTCTAGAAATATTTTTTAGATTTGAGCCATTTTAGAGGAATATTCTAGAAATTTGTGGCATTAGGCTAACGATTTTCGGCTGTCATTGACTATTTAGCGGACTTGATTTGGTAACCCTGTATTGGAGCAAGTTACCTAAGTTGTTTGTGTGCGGGTTGTGATTGAGTGTGGAATGATGGGTGTGTGGTGACGAACTGAGGGTGGGAATATTGGAGTGCCTCCTGCCTACAAGCTACACATCAGGCAGTTATAATGGTGGGTGTGGGGTGACGAACTGAGGGTGGGAATATTGGAGTCCCTCCTGCCTACAAGTTACACATCAGGCAGTTATAATGATGGTTGTGTGGTGACGAACTGAGGGTGGGAATATTGGAGTCCCTCCTGCCTACAAGTTACACATCAGGCAGTTATAATGGTGGTTGTGTGGTGACGAACTGAGGGTGGGAATATTGGAGTCCCTCCTGCCTACAAGTTACACATCAGGCAGTTATAATGGTGGTTGTGTGGTGACGAAACTGAGGGTGGGAATATTGGAGTCCCTCCTGCCTACAAGTTACACATCAGGCAGTTATAATGGTGGTTGTGTGGTGACGAACTGAGGGTGGGAATATTGGAGTCCCTCCTGCCTACAAGTTACACATCAGGCAGTTATAATGGTGGTTGTGTGGTGACGAACTGAGGGTGGGAATATTGGAGTCCCTCCTGCCTACAAGTTACACATCAGGCAGTTATAATGGTGGTTGTGTGGTGACGAACTGAGGGTGGGAATATTGGAGTCCCTCCTGCCTACAAGTTACACATCAGGCAGTTATAATGGTGGGTGTGTGGTGACGAACTGAGGGTGGGAATATTGGAGTGCCTCCTGCCTACAAGCTACACATCAGACAGTTATAATGGTGGTTGTGTGGTGACGAACTGAGGGTGGGAATATTGGAGTCCCTCCTGCCTACAAGCTACACATCAGGCAGTTATAATGGTGGTTGTGTGGTGAAGAACTGAGGGTGGGAATATTGGAGTCCCTCCTGCCTACAAGTTACACATCAGGCAGTTATAATGGTGGTTGTGTGGTGACGAACTGAGGGTGGGAATATTGGAGTGCCTCCTGTCTACAAGCTACACATCAGGCAGTTATAATGGTGGTTGTGGGGTGAAGAACTTAGGGTGGGAATATTGGAGTCCCTCCTGCCTACAAGTTACACATCAGGCAGTTATAATGGTGGTTGTGTGGTGAAGAACTGAGGGTGGGAATATTGGAGTCCCTCCTGCCTACAAGCTCTTGTGTTATTATTCATCTATCAATTGTAACACTATTATTCTATTTATGTGCATGTTATAATTATTGTTCCAGACACATATTGAGATTGTACCCTAGTTATTAAGGAATAAAGACTGTTAAAACCTTTCATGCGTATTTTGTGTCCATTGCTTATTACTAGAGTGCTATATATAGAACTAAGACTAATCTTTGCCCAGTAGAGAGGCATTTCAGTTGACGATTAACTCAGATTCCTAAGGTGGAAAGCGCAATCAGACTATCTCACGTTTTATTATAAACGTGGCATAACACTCCCCTTAAACAATGTAAAAACAAAATGAACTCTTATTATTGTGCATATTGATTCACAAGCTCATTCAAGCAAAATCAAAATAGTGTCAATTATATTAGTAGATCCATTTTCACCATTAGTGTGTTCTTATATGACATCCATACCTTATAATAGATGATATCGAATAATATATGTGTATATATGTATGTATGTAGTCAGCCTTTTATGATCCACTACATGATCGGCCTATCCTCAAGAGAATGATGACAACCTCTGTACCTCACCACGGTGGATTAGTCCGGCTTGGTAAGATTGTATGTGTTGTGTGAAGTGCATGTTGAATATTACTGTAACGTTCAAGTGGCTGGTGCTGTGGACGTAATTGTAGTCTGTAACTAGTGTAATCAGCTCACCCGTCCTGATCAGGTGCTAGCAAATGCATTTGTACACATGCGACACTGGTCTACCACATCTCTAATGTATGTCAGTACAGTCAAGGGTATGGAAAGTCACGCTCGTAAGTCAATAAACCTTAGGGGCTCTGGCAGTATATATATTATATATATATATATATATATATATATATATATATATATATATATATATATATATATATATATATATATATATATATATATATATATATATATACATATATATACATATATATATTTATTAGTGGCCCCTTCATCATTGACGAACATGCCTATTACATAAGGCATCCTCTTCAAACACTAATCCGCCGTAGTTTGAATCTACCGCGCAGAGCATTTAAAATCTGAGGAGCCTTCATCATGAGCGCACGCGACCTCACTCATGGCTTCAGTCATTATGAATTGGGTTCTCACTACGAAAAAACTTCGTAAACAATAAAAACAAAAAGAAAATAAGAATATCCAAATAAATAAATAAATAAATAAATATCCAATAAGCTTTCCATCAAATCGTGGATGTACTTGTGTGGATCTTTGACCAGACGCTGATTCAGGCATCATTCTTCCTTCTCTGCTCTGCGGTCAGCCGGCCCGGACGTGTTTCTCCGCTGGTCCGCATTTGCTGCGTCCCTAGTGAAGTTTTTCTCATTTGTTTACTCCGGGATGTATCGGTAAGGTTAGGATATGCGTAGCAGTAGCTGGCTTGCCCGCAGTGCAGTGTATTTTGGGTCGTGTTTGGGGCATCTATTTCGGATGTACCCTCGTGGTCCGGTTGGACAGGTGAACTTTTTTAGCTCGCTTTCATTACGCCTAATTGCTTCCTATTATCTTTCTGAGGTAGCGTATTTTTGCTGACGTTCCCAGCGTATTTTTCTTCACTTAGTGAAGTTTTTTCTGGGTCCCGAGTCAGTTCTTCCCTTTGCCGGAAGTATTTGCTACAGTGGTGTGTTGGCGGTGGTTCCTGTTGTGATATAATTCAGTGCTTTTTGTTTATAGTCCGACATGTTAATGTTATCCGTCTGCCTAGGCCTAGCCAGCCTCTCGTAGCTTTACCACATATCCAAGTGTAATTGATTTATTTTCTAAATATGTACTACTGTGTGATGTGTGTCCTGGTTTAGTTATGTATTGGCTAATTCCACAGACTATTTATGTGTCCTGGGTTAGTTGTGTATTGGCTAATTCCACAGACTATGTTGGGCCCGGCGTTAGTTGTGTTTTGGCTACGCCTCGGTCCTGTGTTGCGTTCAGATGGTATCTGGACGGGGTGGGTTATTTCCGGCGGGGTTTTTTCTCCCACCATGAAAAAACCCGGCTGATTGACGAGTTTTGGCCACGCGTGGTTTAAAAACAGGCTTGTTTCCCCGGCGAGTGGGTGTCTGTGGCTCCCCAAGACTACGTCTCTGGGGTGCCTGTTCCTTCTGATTCCCGGCGGGTTGGCTGTACCCATCTAACAGTGTTCATACGGACAGTGTTGTTTGTAGTTTTTTCGGTTTTGCAAATCCAATAAAAAACTATGCTGTTGTTGTATTTCCTCCCCGGCGATCTTTTACAAAGATGTGGGGTTAGGAACAATTGGGGTTAACTTTTAAACTTTAAATCACCCGGCGGGTGCAACCTGGTAGGGTGGGATGACCGAATTTGCAAAATTCAGTTTAGTTGACCAGACAATTGAGGGATGCATTGTGTATCGCCTCCTTCAACATACGGAATTTAAGGCACAATTGGGGTTAACGTTTTTTAAACTAATATTCACACCCGGCGGGTGCTCCCTGGAAGGGTGGGAATAACGAATTTACAATTCAGTTAGTTAACCAGACAATTGAGGGATACGTTTTGTATCGCCACCTTCAACATACGGCGATCTAAAAAGATACTTCGGGAGAAGTTAGATATCGTATATTTGTCAGGCTTCCCAGTTTTTGATAATTCGGGGGCCGGCGTCTTTTTTAGTTTTTTTTCTCCAAAATTGAATCTTGAAACAAACACCACCGGAAAGACTTAATCAGTTATAAACGCCATGCTGGTCTTTATATATTATGTCAGAGGGTATTCATAAATCTTTTGGACAAATTAAGATATTCTGAAATCTTTTACTTAGGAAACCCCACCGCGTAGCGAGCTGTAGTCGTTGAGTATTACGTATCGTTACCCGGCGGGTTATTTAACACTTGTGTGCGAACATGTTTGGGTTAACCTTATGAGCATTAATTCCTGGAAATTTTATTTTTTTCCAGAGCTGGGTCCCGGCGGGTCTATGCAGAACCTGGAGTAAGTATCCCACCAGTCTCTGTCATGGCTACCTTTGCCCCGGTTTTTGCTTTATGCATTACGCCCTCCTGTTCAGGTATCCCTATTTTGCGCACACCCTTTGTATAAAATGTGTTAAAATGTCTCGTTTGGTGTAGGTTACCTTTCCGGCGTTTTTTCTCGTTGCTCCAAGAACACCGTTTTTGTTTACCGAGTTTTAGTCAGGATGGCTCAAAATAGGTAAGTTACCCCGACGAGTTTTGTCGCTTGAGGGCTCATAAGAAACTGCGTTTTCTGTGGTCGAGCCTGGGATCAGGCTTCCTGTGTTATTCATTGCTTTATGCATTACGCCCTCCTGTAATGTATAGTTTAGTGTGGGTTACCTTTCCGGCGTTTTTCTCGTTGCTCCGAGAACACCGTTTTTGTTTACCGAGTTTTAGTCAGGATGGCTAAAATAGGTAAGTTACCCCGACGAGTTTGGTCGCTTGAGGGCTCATCAGAAACTGCGTTTTCTATGGTCGAGCCTGGGATCAGGCTTCCTGGTTTATTCCCGTCGAGGGGGGGCTCCACACAGTTTTCTAGGTGATCAGGCTGACACCTGTTGGACTTGGTTTTCTCTGCTTTTCAAAGCCATTGAAACAATGCTGTCTGTTTGTTTGGTCTTTACCTCCCGGCGACCTTTTTACAAAGAGGTCTGGGGCAGGTATAATTGGTTTGACATTGCATATAAAACCCGGCGGTTGTACCTTCGGGTGGTTATATTAACGGATTTGCGATTCGAGATAATTTGCCAAACACTTGATTGATACAATAGGGTATCACGGCCTTCAAGACGGCGATCTATGAGGGCTTCTGGGAGAAGCCGGATTAGAGATTAAGATAGGCTTAGACTTTTTATGGGATAAAAAGATGCCTGAATCTTACTAGTGTCTCAAGTGTAAAGGGATACTTGAAAGACTTCATCTTTAATAAAGATATGCTTCATCTTTATGAGGATTAGGACGTTATTCTTAATTCTTTTGGACAGGTGAAAGATATGCTGAAATCTTTAATAAGCCATTGAAACAATGCCGTTTGTTTGTTTAGTCTTTCCCTCCCGGCGACCTTTTTACAAAGAGGTCTGGGGCAGGTACAATTGGTTTGACATTGCATATAAAACCCGGCACTTGTACCTTTGGGTGGTTATATTGACTGATTTACAATTCGCGATCTTTGTATTTCCTCCCCGGCGATCTTTTACAAAGAAGTGAGGTTAGGAACATTTGGGGGTTAACTTTTAAACTTTAAATCACCCGGCGGGTGCAACCTGGAAGGGTGGGATGCCCGAATTTGCAAAATTCAGTTTAGTTGACCAGACAATTGAGGGATGCATTGTGTATCGCCTCCTTCAACATACGGCGCTTTAGGGCACAATTGGGGTTAACGTTTTTTAAAACTAATATTCACACCCGGCGGGTGCTCCTTGGAGGGATGGGAATAACGAATTTACGATTCAGTTAGTTAACCAGACAATTGAGGGATACGTTTTGTATCGCCGCCTTCAACATACAGCGATCTAAAAAGATACTTCGGGAGAAGTTAGATCTCGTATATTTGTCAGGCTTCCCAGTTTTTGATCTACGAGATAATTCGGGGGCCGGCGTCTTTTTTAGTTTTTTTGTTTTCCCAAAATTGAATCTTAAAACAAACACCACCGGAAAGACTTCATCAGTTATAAACGCCATGCTGGTCTTTATATATTATGTCAGAGGGTATTCATAAATCTTTTGGACAAATTAAGATATTCTGAAATCTTTTACTTAGGAAACCCCACCGCGTAGCGAGCTGTCGTCGTTGAGTATTACGTCTCGTTACCCGGCGGGTTATTTAACACTTGTGTGCGAACATGTTAGGGTTAACCTTATGAGCATTAATTCCTGGAATTTTTTTTTTTTCCAGAGCTGGGTCCCGGTGGGTCTATGCAGAACCTGGAGTAATTATCCCACCAGTCTCTGTCATGGCTACCTTTGCCCCGGTTTTTGCTTTATGCATTACGCCCTCCTGTTTAGGTATCCCTATTTTTGCGCACACCCTTTGTATGAAATGTGTTAAAATGTCTCGTTTGGTGTAGGTTACCTTTCCGGCGTTTTTTCTCGTTGCTCCGAGAACACCGTTTTTGTTTACCGAGTTTTAGTCAGGATGGCTAAAATAGGTAAGTTACCCCGACGAGTTTGGTCGCTTGAGGGCTCATCAGAAACTGCGTTTTCTATGGTCGAGCCTGGGATCAGGTTATTCCCCTCGAGGGGGGCCCCACTCAGTTTTCTAGGTGATCAGGCTGACACCTGTTGGCCTTGGTTTTCTCTGCTTTTCAAAGCCATTGAAACAATGCTGTCTGTTTGTTTGGTCTTTACCTCCCGGCGACCTTTTTACAAAGAGGTCTGGGGCAGGTATAATAATTGGTTTGACATTAATAATAATAATAATAATAATAATAATTATATTATTCAGTTAGCAATTTACAGAGTTGGTACCACATAGTATGTTATAAATATGACATGTGCCAGCCTTGCATAATTCCAACTAAGGATAGCCCAATAAGGCCGTTAGGCGTATTTCCATTGGGGTCCTTGTATATAAAAGCCGGCGGTTGTACCTTCGGGTGGTTATATTAACGGATTTGCGATTCGAGATAATTTGCCAAACAATTGATTGATACAATAGGGTATCACCGCCTTCAAGACGGCGATCTATGAGGGCTTCTGGGAGAAGCCGGATTAGAGATTAAGATAGGCTTAGACTTTTTATGGGATAAAAAGATGCCGGAATCTTACTAGTGTTTCAAGTGTAAAGGATTACTTGAAAGACTTCATCTTTAATAAAGATATGCTTCATCTTTATGAGGATTAAGAAGTTATGCATAATTCTTTTGGACAGATAAAAGATATGCTGAAATAAGCCATTGAAACAATGCCGTTTGTTTGTTTAGTCTTTCCCTCCCGGCGACCTTTTTACAAAGAGATCTGGGGGAGGTACAATTGGTTTGACATTGCATATAAAACCCGGCGGTTGTACCTTTGGGTGGTTATATTAACTGATTTGCAATTCGCGATAATTTGCCAAACAATTGATTGATACAATAGGGTATCACGGCCTTCAAGACGGCGATCTATGAGGGCTTCTGGGTGACGCCAGATTAGAGATTAAGATAGGCTTAGACTTTTTATGGGATAAAAAGATGCCGGAATCTTACTAGTGTTTCAAGTGTAAAGGGATACTTGAAAGACTTCATCTTTAATAAAGATATGCTTCATCTTTATGAGGATTCAGAAGATATGCTTAAATCTTCTGGACAGGTAAAGATATGCTGAAATCTTTAATATGATACTAAAGGACAACGAAAAGTAGTGGTGGAGTGCTACGGTTCGTTGACCGGCGGTTTTGAGGCACATATTTTGTACCGTTTTTTGGGTGTAACCCTATGAGCATTAATCCCCGGAAAATTCTCTTTCCAGGGCGGATTACCGGTGTTGCACCAGGTGACCAGGTAGTTCCCGGGGCGGGGTAGTTTTCCCCCAGTCTCTGTCGTGTCGGCACTTGAACCTCTCATTGCTGTATGTTCAACGCCGTTAAGCTCAGGTAGCCCTATCTTATTTTTATTTGTTAATGAAATAATTTAATAGCTGAATCATAATAAACATATATATTTTCTATGATTATATTATGATAATATTGTGTTTATTTATAGTAATTTATTTTAATACAATTAAATATACATTAAATTAATTAGTATACTTTATGATTTTGCTCACCAGCTCTGCTTTCAATGTGTTAATGAGCTATGGGAGCTTTTAATTATCATAAACCTTTACAGGACTCGGACGAGGGCTCCCGTTCAGGGAGTATACCGAGCTCGCAAGCGAGGGACAGCCACAGCCAAGGTGTATGGCGATACTCACAGTCGTACCTCACCCGCCGGACGATAACGCCGGCGGGCGGACCTGACGCTCTGATGACGGACGAGAACAGGTTGAGTTCCATTTATCTCTTTTCCGCCGCCAGACGCGTCTCTAATGTGCCACGTAGTCAACAAACTACAGGATTAGCGAGGCGTAGTCTCGCTAATTGCGCCCCTGTGGCCGGCGCAGTGTGGTACCAGCATTTGAACACGTGGTGCCCGCACCCAGTGTCCCTCCTGGTCGGGTTGTTCCACTTAGAACACAATTGGCAACCTAGAAACCTCGCGGACTTGTTCATTTTGGACATTCAGGAGGCCAAGTGGCTAGCACCTTATGGTAGCGACGTGACCAAGATATTCACAAATCAATATACCCAGTCTACAAAGCGACAGTTTCAATCGCATTGGAAAGCTTTTACGTCTCGGATTCTTAGAACAAAACAAACTGTGCCCTCGGTGGCGTTGGTTGTTTATTATTTAATTTATCTGTTCATGCAGAAACATTTATCTGAAAGTGATTTATGTGGGCAGGTTTTAAACTCCGCCCACCTCCCCGTCAGCTCAGGCCTACATGGTCTCTGGACAAAGCATCGTCGTTATTCTCGTTCCCGTATGTACCAAAGACTGCAGATTTTACAAAAGGGCAGTATTCCTTATGGCTTTGGCTACCGGGAACAGAGTATCTGAGCTGGCGGCGATGAGCAATGCACCTAATTGCCTCAGGTTTGATAGGCTTCATGAGTGTATTCACATTACACCTTCCCCAGGATTCATAGCCGGGATTGAGCACAGTGAACATGTGTTTTCAGAGTTCACGGTGCCGGCGTTAAACAGGGGAAAGGTGCACCATCTTTTTTGCCCAGTGCAAGCTCTAACCAAATATTTAAGAGTGGCACCTCTAAATCACCAGGGTGCTTTATGGGTCGCAAGTCCGGATGAACGATTGATGGAGCGTACACTGGCTTCTCTCTTGGTCGAGGACTTAAAAGAGAAGCATCCCGGCGTTGTGGGTAAGACCCACGATTTACGCAAGGGGACAGCCTCTTTACGTTTCCTTAATAATCTGTCGGTGGAAGTTATTACGTCCACACAGTTGTGGGCCTCTAATCAGGAGTTTTTGCCTCGATACCTTTCAGTAGCTCTGGACAAACCTTCCTTGCCATGTATAGCTTTACGGCAGAGGGTCTAGGTGGCCCTTTTAGTCACGTTTTGTTTAATTTCAAGAAAAAGGGGGGGGGGGGGAGGGTGCAGTCAGTGTGACATAGGACACCCTAGACCCCTCCGGAGTATGTGTTCGGAACATACGAGCTGTGATACTGGTTGTAGGCATTGTATTATAAAATTTCTCTGTAGTATTCATTGCAGGAAATTGTGCTAAAGGCCAATAGTAGTGTTACGACAATTCTTGTTGTAAGTAGCTTTGGCTGTGAAGCAATAGATTTTTGAGAAATCTCGGTAGTGGCAACTACGACTTTTACTTTTGCAGTAATTACTTCTGCATAAGTACACGAGTTCAGTACTTCTACGAATGTACAAGAATTCATTTATGTTTGGTTGTATTTTTAGGAATATATCCACTAGTTAATGGGGTTTATATGTGCACATGTAAACTTATAAGTTTTTAGTTTTCACCACTTACTTTAAGTGGGGTGCCTTCTTAACTAGCAGATCTGTGCACAGAGTCTCAGAGTTAACCCTTTTTCAAGCAGGCTTCTTTGAAGCATGCGCCTGCTTGTACCCCTTTTTGAAGATTTAGGCTGTATAAAGTTTATGCACCCGAATATCTCTTTTTTACAAAAGTAAGAATAATATGTGGTTGTTTGATTATCTGCTTTTCTAGAGTTATGATATGATTACGAATGTCCCCCTCCAGTCTTAGAAATCAGGCATGTTCGTCAATGATGGAGGGGCCACTAATAAATTATAGGTTTGACTCCTGTAAGGAGATAAAGAAAACCTAATATTTAGTAGTGGCCCCGTAATCATTGACGACTGGGGCCCTCCCGACCATCCCCTTCCCATTCGTTGATGTATTAAGGATTTTGGTTTACTTGATATGTCAGTGAAGGAAGAATGACGCCTGAATCAGCGTCTGGTCAAAGATCCACACAAGTACATCCACGATTTGATGGAAAGCTTATTGGATAGTTATTCTTATTTTCTTTTTGTTTTTTATTTTTTACAAAGTGTTTTTCGTAGTGAGAACCCAATTCATAATGACTGAAGCCATGAGTGAGGTCGCGTGCGCTCATGATGAAGGCTCCTCAGATTTTAAATGCTCTGCGCGGTAGATTCAAACTACGGCGGATTAGTGTTTGAAGAGGATGCCTTATGTAATAGGCATGTTCGTCAATGATTACGGGGCCACTACTAAATATTAGGTTTTCTTTATCTCCTTACAGGAGTCAAACCTATAATATATATATATATATATATATATATATATATATATATATATATATATATATATATATATATATATATATATATATATATATATATATATATATATATATATATATATATATATATATATATATATAAATATATATATATATAGATATATATTTATATATATATATATACATAATTATATATATATATACATATATATATCTCTATATATATATATATATATATATACATATATATATATATATATATATATATATATATATACTGTATATATATATATATATATATATATACTACATATATATATATATATATATATATATATATATCTATCTATCTATCTATTGCCTGACGCCGTGATCCCCGAAGGGGTGGCCACGAACGAACCGCCCCATGCACCTCTGTCCCCAGTCAGTCGACGCCCCTCCCCCCAACCAGCACCGCCTTCGTTCATGTAGTTCCTCACTCCATCCTTCCACCTCATATTCGGTCTACCTCTCCCCCTCTGTCCCTCCACCTCGCTCTCGTACACCCTCTTAGTCATTCTCTCGCTTTCCATACGTTCCATATGGCCGAACCATCTCAAGTTGTTCCTTTTCACACTTTCCAGCACATCTACCTCCACACCACACCTCCTTACTTCCTCATTAGTCTGTCTATCCCTCCATGTAACTCCGCACGCACTCCTTAAGTAATTCATTTCCACTGCTCTCACTCTTGGTCTGAGTCTCTCAACCAACGTCCATGCTTCGCTTCCGTAAGTCAGTGTCGGAATTACCACACTGTCATGCAAGGACTTCTTCATATATATATATATATATATATATATATATATATATATATATATATATATATATATATATATATATATATATATATATATATATATATATATATATATGACACTTAAATGAATATGACAGTATATGAATATGAGAGTTAAATTGAAAGCGAGTAATTAATAAGAGCGGGCATAGTATGCGAGTGAGTCTGGTTTACATGTATATATATTTAGGTGTAATATACATGTTACATAATCAGTATATGCTAATACTTGCCTACTCCAAATGGCAGAAACCCATCTTTCTTGGCGTTGAAGCGTCCCTCAGAGTCCAGCCATCGCTCTGGTTGAAACTGTTGCGGGTTGTCCCAGTAGCGAGGGTCATAGTGCATGGACGCCATTGTGGTGTGCATGACGCTCCCCTGGATGGATAGGTATTTAATATATACATAGATATACAGACCAGGTAGTCTTATAGAGGTGATCTGCTGGTAACTTATATATTTATATTTACTACGGCAGTGGATGAAAGTATAGCAAAAAGCTTTTGCTTATACTAGTAAACATATTTATTATAATAATATCAATCTACTGTATGCCATTTTATTAGGCTTCATCGTCATTGTAGTTTGTGAATAATCTATCTATCTATTGCTGGATGCCATGATCCCTGAAGGGGTGGCCACGAACGAAACGACCCCATGCACCTCTGTCCCCAGTTATTCGATGGCCCTCCTCCCATCCAGCACCGCCTTTGCTCATTTACTTCTTCATTCCATCCTTCCACCTCTCATTCGGTCTACCTCTCCCTTTCTGCCCTTCCACCTCGCTTTAATACACTCTTTTAGTCATTCTCTCGCTTCACAAACGTTCCATATGGCCATACCATCTCAAGGTGTTCCTTTTCACACCTTCCAGGACATCTACATCCACACCACACCGCTCTCAAACTTCCTCACTCATCTGTCTATCCCCCCATGTAACGCTGCACGCACTTCTCAAGGAACTCACATCCACACTTTTCACTTTTGGTTTGAGTCTCTCCAACAATGTCCATGCTTTGCTCCCGTAAGTCAATGTCGAGATTACTATATTGTCATGCAAGGACTTCTTCACTTCCATTCTGACCACCCAATTTCTTGTTACAGCTCTCAGCATTCCTACAACCCTCTTCCCCTGTTGCACCGGTTAATAATTTGTTAAAGTACTCCCTCCATCTCTCGACTCTCTCTTGCTTCTCGGCTAACACTCGCCCATTTATATCTTTCACACCCTTATTACTTCCCTTGCTACCCTCCCTAACCTTCTTGACCTCTTTCCAGAACAGTTTCGTACACTCCCTCATTTTTACACTTAAATTCCTTCCAAATTCCTCGTCTACTCTTCTTTTACTTTCCTTCACTACTCTCTTCACCACTCTCATTTTCTCCATGTACCTTGCTCTTTTCTGTCTCTCCAAATCTTCGTTCCCTCTACTACCCAACCACTCTCTATGTCGGGAATAGGGTAATGATCCCGACAGTTTTAGGTCCAATAGGACATTTGAATTTGGCGGTATCGTATCGCATGTACGATTTCGGCTGGTTCTTTGTGTATTGTAGTTTATTCTTAAGTATAGGTTAAATATTAACTGTAATGTATAAATATCTACATCAGCTCTAGATGTATCATGAAACCAAGTTATGGGTTATAATTATTATGAGCCGGCAGCCATATGTAATTTCGCGAAGCGATCGGACGCCGGCCCTTTAGTCTCTCAATCAACACCTTACAACCAACATCTCCCCCCCCCCCCCCGGCTCTGACTCAACCCACAGTTCACCATGTGCTGCAAATACTAATCTATAACAACAGTCCTACATCACCAGTCCTCTAAGCTAAGTTCATTGTATCAATATTGTATTATGTGAACATTCCTACATGTCATGCAATTGAATTAGCCGTGTGTGGGGGACTGGAGTACACCCATCGACTACGTCGTTGGTAATTATATTATAACTATTTGTTGGGATATTTCATGTACCAGTGATATGTAATTTAACCTCTTTATCTAAATTCCCGAAAAATAATGGTCCTTCGTGCCCTTGTGCATATTATTCTGCCTTAAGCGTTTTGTTTACTTCCTTGACACTTGTGGGCTTACAAATGGCTGCCGCCTCGCGCGTTGTTGGGCCGACTGCCGTTTCCCTAGTATAGACCCGGCTTATTCCCTCGTGTTTTTTTTTTCCATATAGGCGCTGTCCCTATCTTTTTTGGGGCTAGTTTCCAGTTTTTTTGGGGCGTGTGATCCTTGGCGTTTTTTGGTGGGTTAGCTGGGCTGGAGATTGGAGTAGGGGTAATTTCGTCGGGCACCATTTCGCGCTCATAGGTTAGGCTAGGATAGGCTAGGCAGTCTAGGCCTGCAGGTGTCTGTGGTAGTTGTTCATTTCGCTTTGGTGGTGTGCCTGTGGTGTTCATTGTGTTTTGTCTTTGTGGGACTCATTATTAATTTTGCTGGTGGGGAGGGTTCTCATGTGACCTTTTATATTTCAATTTCATAATAGCCTAGGCCTAGTTGCTTATAGTGGCGGTCATGAGTGTCGGTCTTTGTTAATTCCTAAGCGATTGACAGTTAATAGTCAGACCTCATGATTGTAGCTTAACCAACTAGGCTTACCTGTAAGGGGCTTTCAATAATTAGTGCTTCACCTTACCCTTTCTTTTAATGGATTTAGTATTTAATTCTTTTGTCTAGTTAGATAATTTCCTTTCGATAGTTTATGTTAAGGGGGATGTAAGTACTATGTAATTCTTTTTGAGTAAAATTCTTAAGTAATGGGGGTTTGCCGCTGTTGATTCCTAAGCGATTAACGGTTTGTAGTCTGACCTCATTGTAGTTTAAGTTGCTGAAAATTAGACCTTAACGATGACAGATTTAAAGAAACTTAAGATTCTGAAGGGAGGGATGAAGGGAAGTTTAAATAGGTGTTTAAGAGATCTTGATGAATTTTTATTAAGTGCCACAGCTGATCAGATAAAGGGTAAATTCGCTACTGTTACTAAGTCGCTAGCCACTTACGATAATTACGCTCAGCAGGTATATGGTTTATTGACAATTACTGACGATGTGGAAGAAGAAATGTCGGCAGATCTTGAGTACTTTGAGGACGTTAATACAGCCTTAGCCAGACTATCTTCCACCCAAGAATCAACCCCTGTTAAGGATACCGGTACACCAAAGGCGACTGGTTTTAACCTGCCGAAGCTTACTTTGCCTACCTTTTCCGGGGATTCGGCTACCTGGACTGGATTTTGGGATATCTTTGAGTGTTCCGTCCATCATAATAAAACACTCACATCCATCCAAAGGTTCACATATCTCCGTGGTCAATTGAAAAGAGAGGCATTGAAGTTAGTCGATGGGTACAAGCTAGAAGCTACCAGCTACGAGTCTGCAGTGGAGTTGCTGAAGAGAACTTACGGGAGAGTGGAAGTCATCAAGACCGCATTGATTACCAAATTCTTCACGCTAGATCCTCCATCCTATGATGTGGCGGACCTAAAGAAGTACTATGCCTCCTTTGAGAGCCTCCTCCGATTTATGGAGACAATGGCCATCACCAAGGAGGAGATATTTAGTGTAAGTGTCTTGAACAAGATACCCTCTCCCCTAAAGGAAATCGTAAGACGACAACTAAGCGACTCTCCACTAAACTTGGAAGCGTTGGTGCAGGTGTACCAGACTGAAGTCTTCAATATGGAGAGTACTGGACACTACCGACAAGTGGAGAATATCGCCATCTACTGCAGCTTTCCCGGTACAGACTTCTCCTAAACAGAAAAGGCCAATATCATTAGGTTGTAAGTTGTGCAGTGTCCACGGTCATCTGTGGTATCAGTGTCCTAAGTATCCTAAGGCTATACAGAAGATTGGCAAGGCTAAGTCGCTTAAGTTATGTACCAGCTGTCTGGCAAGAGGCCACTTCAACAGTAATTGCACCAATTCCTACATCAAACCTTGTAAGTATTGCAAGGGGAAACATTGGTTTTCCCTTTGCACCCAGTCTGATCGGCACGACGACAAAGAAAAGGGGAGAACCCCCAAAGAGTCACATGAGAAAGGTAAGAGCGAGGGTGATAAAGTATCTGCCATGTCCATTGCTTCTCGAGAATGTCAATTGCTTCCTACTATGATGCTGCCAGTAGTGGGGAGTAATAATAATACTATAATGACGCGCACCTTACTTGACCAGTGCTCACAGAGGTCATTCATTCTGCGGTCATCATTACCCCAGCTCAAGTGTACCAGCAAGGGTCAAGAGAATTTGCGTCTCCATGGTTTCACTGGTGAAGAAGATTCCAGTGACTATGATATAGTGGAGATTTCCTATGTTTATAGAAGAAAGGTATGTCCCATCAAGGCTGTTGTGGTCGACACACTACCCAGTTTCTATATAGCATCAGAGATTCAACCACATTTGAAATATCTCAGAAGCAAGGGTTATAAACTGGCTGATGATCAACTCTCTGCTAACAATGGTATTATGCTACTGGTCGGAGCTGATTATTACTACGACCTGGTTCACCCTGGATATCGGCGGGTAGATAAGCTAATAATGCTCCCCACGATCCAAGGGTATGCCATTTCTGGATCCTATGCCACTTCCTCTCAAGACACACAGGTGGAGGTGGTTACGGTCCTCAAGGTAGCAGTAAGCCCCATAGATAAATATATTAGGCCAAATGTGCCTGATAATACATGTAGTGAAGCAGATAAGTGAAACAATCGTTCAAATGGTGATGCAAGCATGAAATTTGGTACAGGTATTCTTCAAAGCTCACTTTCAAAGCACATACCGCTGGCCACGCAAAAATTCAATATGGCGACCATTTTTCAAGATGGCCGACACATCTGACTGAGCCCTACTGTTATGGGTCAGTTAATTGAAAGAAAAAAGACATGAATACTATCCAATCCATTTTTTTTTTTTTGGCTCTAACGTGGTAAGTGAAGGTAATTTTGTCCAAAGCAGTTGCACATTAGACTTTAACTAAGATGGCGTCCAAGATGGCCGCCATTAACCCGAGGAGGCCAGATTTTTTTGGCGATTTTCGGTAGTGTTTATGGCTTAATAGCTAATCAAAGAATAAAGATAGAGAAATGAGTCATAAACCACGTGAGAGAGGTCACTTTCAGCTTTTGTCTCGTAAAAAAATTCAGCTCCATAGGCCCAGTAGTTACTGAGATATTGCTTGTTTTCGTGAGGTAACTTTTCCGTGATTTTCCGTGTTTACGCACCTTTGCCATAGTGAAATTTCCTTAAACCCATTGTGTTGACATCACGGTAGTTTCGGTGATATTGAAACTCGGTGAAAATTACCGCAAAAGTACCGTGACGTCATACAAGTAAATAGCAGCCATCAGCAGGCTATTTAAAGGCTATTTAAAGCTGTGCTATTTAAGTAGTGTATCGGCCTTCTGGGGTTAAAGACAAATTTTGTGATATCTTGGCTATTAGTAGAGCTAGACAAATGATTTTTTCATCTAATCCTACATTTTTGAGGTCAGATAATTAGAAAGACTTGTCACATTATTAACTCATCAGGGTCATAAGTAACTAGACAAAGTGAAGGAAGATTATATCGTAGCAAACGGCCTAATTCACACCATTTATACATGTCCATTGAGTACAAATAACATTAGTAAAAATACCATAGAATCAAAGACTCACACCTCACATTTGCAAGTGCACAGAGCTGTACAGGAGAGACCCAGCCTGTAGCACTTGCACCTGCCACGACAGTCTGATTTACAGCCACATTTGGTCAGCTGTTCGCAACTCTTGGCTATGGGGGAGTTGGCTGTCCAGAAGACGTGCCATTCTTCACCAACCTTCTGCCATCCCCAGTCAGCAGGACTCTCTGCTTCTGGTTGACACTGGGTTGCTTGGGCCCAAACACAACCAGCCTGGAAGGCAGCTCATCTAGTGTGCTGAAGCAGAGCTGCTCTTGTTGGTGGAATGGCCTCATAAGGCCTCTGTTTTCTGGCAAACATGTCAAGCCTGGCCTCACCCACAGTGGTAGCAGTGCTGGACCTGTCATACATCAGTATGACAAACCTCTCCAGTATCTCCAGGTCACCATCTTCCACTGTAAGAGGGTACTGGCTCAGCTTGGAGAAGACAGGGGAGGCCTCTGGACAAACATCCAATGTCTGCCAGGCAGTTTTCTTTCCCTTGTTACGGAAGGCTGAAACAGTGTCACACCCTGTGAAGGCATGAAAGAATAACATGCCTTTAGCCTTCTCCTGCCCCATACAGTGATACAGGCCATGCACACTGATCCAGCGCCAGCTTTGACCGTGACCAAATGCCACCCATAACTGCTCTAGCCCCAAACTCTGAAGGGCTGGAAAGGCACTCACTGCAATGACCACAACATCTGTATCATTTGCCTTGACCATGACGGCTTTGACCAGTCAGTTTGTCTTATGGGAAAAATGGATTTTGAATCTGCCATTTTGCTTTCTGATTAAGGCCGAGGGTTTATCCTTTTACCACCTTAACGAAATTACACACACATTACTTTATGGGATACAACTAGGTTCGGGTGACCTACACCTAGCCCGATCATTCATCCAGTGCCATTTAAGTCCTGTGTGATCTGTACACCATCCAGGTAAGTACATGAGCAAGTCATGTATAGCCCCCTTACTCTTGGCTCGGCTCTCCCGCGCTGGCACACCCTGTCAATTCAGGTGCGGCTATCTAACTCTATCTACTAACTACCAACTACTGTCTAGTAGCTAATTGATATGGGGCTGTTAGAAAGCATTTGGGACACTAAATTAAACTACACTACAACTTATAGTATAGTACAGTAAAATAAGCTGACACTGAACCCCATGCTGAGTTGCACAGCAGCGATGTTACCAGTGTGCCCTGGTTGTGTGTTGACATCACTCTATTATATTTGCAAGATCTCATCACTGCCTCAGTCCTTACTAACAAATGTGAAAATGGCTCCATTGGATTATCTGACCCAAAGAATGTATGTGCACACCAAAAATCATGTATATATATTCAGTAGTTGCTTAGATATGAACATATGAAATTAATGGACGCCATCTTGGATGCCATTCTAAAATTCCAATTATAGACTATGACAATGATTAAAACAGTGCTTCTCATTAATCTGGTTAGCAAGAAACAGTTTTCTCTTAAAATGTTCACCAGGTAATAATTAAAAAAGAATTAAGCAATATATGGTTAGGCACGGCAGCCATCTTGAAAAATGACCGCCATCTTGGATTTTCGCGTGGCCAGCGGTATTTCTGAGAAGAATGGACCTTGAAGGGTACATGTACCATATTTCATGCTTGCATCACCATTTGAACGATTCTCCTGAAATTTGCAGTTATCTGCTCCACTAATGTACTGATATAGATAAGCTATGAGACTTGGACAATATTGGAATTGACCGACATGAACTTGATCGTGAGTCCAAGCTAGCGTTAAGCTCATATGAAGAGACTGTAACGTATGACTCTGGCAGGGGTCAGTATGTGGTAAGGCTCCCTTGGAATGATAACAAGAGTAAATTACCTACTAATTTCCATCTAGCACTTGGTAGGTTACGTGGCCTTCAGAAGCAGTTTGTCAAGGATCCAAATTATTGCGAGACTTATGCGGCAGTTTTAAACGAGCAGGTACAACGTGGATTTGTGGAGAGAGTGGATCTCGGTGAGTATGGGGATAACATCCATTACCTTGCTCACCATGGGATTAAAAAGGACAGTTCCACCACTCCTGTTCGTATTGTGTATGATTGCTCTGCTAAATCCAGTGATCGCTCCTATAGCCTGAATGATTGTCTGTACACGGGTCCGTCCCTGGTCTCTGATCTCGCGCAAATTATGTTGCGCTTCAGATGTCATAAGTTTGCATGGGTCGCCGATATTGAGAAAGCCTTCCTGATGCTTCAACTCCATCGTGAAGACAGGGACTCGACAAGATTTTTATGGCCACGGGACCCAATGGATCTAGATTCAGAGTATCTGGTCTACAGGTTCAGAGTCGTCTTATTCGGGGCGACCTGTTCCCAGTTCCTTCTCAACGCTACTATCTTGCGTCATCTTGAGGAGGCTGGACTAGATCCTGACTTCAAGAATGAGATCAAGCAGGGGATCTATGTGGACAATCTTCAAGGCACTGGAGACGATGAAGATTTGTTGCTCAAGAGATGCTGGGAGATCCGCGATATATTTGCCAAGGCTCATCTATACTTAAGAGAATGGGCCACTAATAATGATCTTTTGAAAGGTCAATTTGCTTCTGACGGTGTAGCTACTGAGAATAGTGAGGTGAAGTTTTTAGGCCACAAATGGGACACTACCACAGATTGTATATCCTTCTGTTACACCCCCTGCGGCAGTGAGCTTATGACCAAGCGAAACTGCTTAAGCTTGTCAGCGAGGTTGTTTGATCCCCTAGGTTTTTTGCTGCCTGTAACTATCCGTGCTCGTATGTTTTTACAGCAACTGTGGCGGCTAAAACTAGATTGGGACACGCCCCTCCCGACTGAGTTACAAGATACTTGGCGGTTGATTCGGTCGGACTTTTCCACATGTTGCAAGGTCCAACTTAATCGTCAGGTTATTAGTGGTCAACAGGTGGATCTACATGCCTTTTCTGATGCTAGTAATAGTGCGTACGGTACTGCCATATACATATGCAATGGTAGTGAAGCGACACTGGCTATAGCGAAGGCCAAAGTAGCCCCTATAAAGAAAATTACAGTTCCTAAATTAGAACTTACTGCTTTGCTTCTGTCTGCTCGTCTAATAAAGTTTACACTGGATGCTTATGCAGACATACTACAGATTAATAACGCCTATGTCTGGAGTGACAGTCAAATAGCGCTTTCGTGAGTACACAGCCAGAAAGTGTTACGTGTTTATGTTTCTAATCGCACTGATGAGATACATAACTTAGTTCCTACAGCTAAATTTCGCTATGTGAGCACCAGGGATAACCCCAGTGACATCGTTTCCAGGGGGATCTCGGCGCAACAGTTTATGTCGTCCTCTATTTGGTGGCATGGACCTCCATGGCTTACATCTCCAACTGAATGGCCTCAGGGTTTCAGGGAATGCATATCTGATCCTTCAAGTCGGCCCCAAGATGATGTGTTAAGTAGTTCGAATGTGAGTACTACACATCAGGATAACAAGTTGGTAGAGTGGGAACGTTACGGCAGCTATGATCAAGTAATACGGGTATTTGCATGGATATACCGTTTCATTAACAACATGAGAAGTCGGGCTTACGGGTCTTTCCTTAGTGAAGATTCGAAGCATATCAGGCTCCATGAAATGAGATCAGCAGAAGCGAAACTAATATGTTTAGTAAAAAGGAATCTTATCCTACTGAACATCAAATCCTGAGAAAGGAGTCAAAGGCCAAACCCTCAAACTTAATGAGGCAGCTAGGATTATATATGGAAGGAGGCATAATTAAGTGTAGAGGCAGGATACAAAAGGCGGACATTATTGATTCTGCGAAATATCCTGTCCTCCTTAGCTCCTCTCATTTGATTACCAAACTGTTGATTCGCCAATGCCATAGGACCTGCCTACATTTTGGCGTAAATTATGTTCTGGCGTATATGCGACAACGTTGGTGGATCCCTAAGATGCGACAAGCAATTAAAGGGATCCACAATAGCTGTACTATCTGTAAAAGATTACAGGGTAAGCCTTACTCCCCAGTTGATCTACCTCCCTTGCCTGAGTTCAGGGTACAAAGGACTGAACCATTTCAGGTAACCGGGGTAGACTACACCAGAGCGATTCATGTTAGAGAATCGCCCGGTAATATCATAAAGGTATATGCCGTTCTATTCACATGTGCGGTAACCAGAGTGATTCATATTGAATTGATTGACGACCTATCCAGTGAGGGGTTTTTGCATACTCTAAGACGCTATGCAGGCCGCAATGGTTTCCCTCAAATTATTATGAGCGATAATGTGACTTGTTTTGTCGGGGCCTCTAAATATCTCCAGAGTTTAATGGATGACCCGCAGGTAGTGGCTACCCTCACTGGAAAGGGTTGTCAGTGGATATTTATACCAGCACGTGCACCATGGTTCGGGGCGATTTGGGAGAGAACTATCGGTATCGTCAAATCTGCCATGAAGAAGGTATTAGGAAGGGCACTGGTGACCAGACGGGAGTTGCAAACCATCTTAATAGAAATTGAGATGTCAGTCAACGACAGGCCATTGACCTATACCTCGGCAGATGTTGATGACCTCTTACCCATTTCGCCTTCTATGCTAACACGTGGACGAACCCTTAATACCTTTCCTAGATCGTCCGTAAATGACGAAGATCTGCATGACCCTACGTTCGGCAATGCTGACGCCACACGTCGTCGCTTCCAGTATGTAAACAAGGTGTCCGACGATCTATGGAAACAGTGGACCCAAGAATATTTGCCAAGAACCAGCCGAAATCGTACATGCGATACGATACCGCCAAATTCAAATGTCCTATTGGACCTAAAACTGTCGGGATCATTACCCTATTCCCGACATATTGCCCGCCACCAAAAATGATATACAGGAGCTATATACAGAGAACAAAAAAAGGACATCGAAGTCAAAGATCACCTTGTTTGATCTTTGATCTCCAAAGATCCACGGAACTCATAGCCGCCCTCCTTTTGGGACGATCGCCACCTGAAGCCTGAGGAGGATCATCCTTCTCATCATCAGCTGCCCCACCTTGAGGAGTACTGTCACCAGCACTCTCCCGCGGAGGGGTATCAGTAGAGACGCCAGGATCATCCGGCAGTTCTACATCCTGCTCCAAGGGATATAAACTTACGACTGGGCGAATAGTAACCCAAGTCGAAGTTCGTATTCTAGCAACCCTTATAAGACCATCAATGCCCTGGAACAAATCGATAATCCTCCCAAGCTTCCAAAATAACCTAGGACGCTCATCATGAATCAGGACGATATCCCCTATACGAGGGACGAATCAACGATGGCCTCGTATAGGGGATATCGTCCTGATTCATGATGAGCGTCCTAGGTTATTTTGGAAGCTTGGGAGGATTATCGATTTGTTCCAGGGCATTGATGGTCTTATAAGGGTTGCTAGAATACGAACTTCGACTGGGGTTACTACTCGCCCAGTCGTAAGTTTATATCCCTTGGAGCAGGATGTAGAACTGCCGGATGATCCTGGCGTCTCTACTGATACCCCTCCGCGGGAGAGTGCTGGTGACAGTACTCCTCAAGGTGGGGCAGCTGATGATGAGAAGGATGATCCTCCTCAGGCTTCAGGTGGCGATCGTCCCAAAAGGAGGGCGGCTATGAGTTCCGTGGATCTTTGGAGATCAAAGATCAAACAAGGTGATCTTTGACTTCGATGTCCTTTTTTTTGTTCTCTGTATATAGCTCCTGTATATCATTTTTGGTGGCGGGCAATATGTCGGGAATAGGGTAATGATCCCGACAGTTTTAGGTCCAATAGGACATTTGAATTTGGCGGTATCGTATCGCATGTACGATTTCGGCTGGTTCTTTGTGTATTGTAGTTTATTCTTAAGTATAGGTTAAATATTAACTGTAATGTATAAATATCTACATCAGCTCTAGATGTATCATGAAACCAAGTTATGGGTTATAATTATTATGAGCCGGCAGCCATATGTAATTTCGCGAAGCGATCGGACGCCGGCCCTTTAGTCTCTCAATCAACACCATACAACCAACATCTCCCCCCCCCCCCCCCCTGGCTCTGACTCAACCCACAGTTCACCATGTGCTACAAATACTAATCTATAACAACAGTCCTACATCACCAGTCCTCTAAGCTAATTTCATTGTATCGATATTGTATTATGTGAAGATTCCTACATGTCATGCAATTGAATTAGCCGTGTGTGGGGGACTGGATTACACCCATCGACTACGTCGTTGGTAATTATATTATAACTATTTGTTGGGATATTTCATGTACCAGTGATATGTAATTTAACCTCTTTATCTAAATTCCCGACACTCTATATGCTTTCTTATTTATCTTCAATAGCTAATTTTACCTATTGAATCCACCATGATGTAATCTTCACTCCCCTCCCTCTTCTTCTAACTCCACATACTGCCTAACATGCTGCACTTCCTCCATGCCCTCCACGTTACACCTACCAAGTCGTCTTTCTAGTGTTCTGAACTCTTCCCTGATCTCCTCCTCCTGTAATCTCTCCACCCACTTCACCACTCCACCTCCTTTTAGCTCTCTTCACCCACTTCTTCGGTTTCCTAAATTTAGCTACTGCTACATAGTGGTCAGACAAACCCCCTGTAATACCCCTATACCCTAGCATCCAGCACAACACTCTTCATTCGTTCATCCACACATATATAATCAATCAGTGCCTTTCGTTCCACTTTCTCACTCTCCCTCCTCCACTCCACTTGCCATGTGTACCTGTGTATCATCCTGTGTTGGAAGAAGGTGTTGGAAGAAGGTGTTGGCTATCCAAAGCATCCTCTCCACACATACGACCACAAGTGCACTACCATTCCCATTCACCTCTAACGGTATACCCCAGCCTCCCTCCACTCTATCAACTTTACTATTACCCACCTTCCCATTCATATCCTTAATCAGAAATATTCTTTCGATCATACCAAACTTATCCAAGCATGCTTTAACATTCACCCATAACTCCTATTTCTCTCTAACAGGTTTGTCCTCTGTCGGAGCATACACACTCACAACCACCCACGTTTCTATTCCTACTTTCATTCTTACCCACACAATCCTTGCACCCTCAGAACCATAGTTCCTTACACGCTCCTTCCATTTGCTACTTATAAATAAACACGCACCTTCTTTCACTCCCTCATTCTCATTCACTCCAGCACACACACCTATTCCATATTCCCATGTTCTCATACATCTACCTTTCCATTTGGTCTCAGTCATTCCGCATACATCCAGCCTGGCATTCACTAACACTTCCAGAACCCCTCTCTCTTTAGTGTCCTCATTCATGCCTCTTACTTTCCAAGTCAAAATCTTTAAACAGTCCATGTTTGGAGGTCCGTCCGTTCCCGAGGCCATTAGTTCGTTTGTTGTTGCTGCTGAGTTTTTTACGAGTGGAGGGTCTTAAACCCACCGACTTAACCTCCTTTGTCACCTCTTACGACATGCAGGAGGTACGTGAGGCAAATTCTAACCCCTAATCCCCAGGGGGGAATAAGCCATGAATCTATTTGTTTTTGATCAGAATAATGTTGTGAGTTAAAGGTTGTCAAAGAAGTATCCTTTTGTAAATCTTCATTAATAGAACAACAGGTAAACCATTAATAGAACAACAGGTAAACCATTTCGGAGGTTATCTCTCTTTCCTGTTTGTATGTATGTTCTGTCTACCACTTATATGCCCAAATATATTCATCAATCTATTACCAGATGCCTTAATCTGTGAGGGAGTGGCCACAAACGAAACGCCACCATGGTTCTCTGTCCTCCATAAGCCAGTACTGGTCCCTGCTCCCAAGACATACCAATTTCACCAATTTACGTATCAAGTCCATCCTCCCATCTCATTTTTGGTCTATATTTCCCCCTCTGCTCCCATCTCACTCTCATACACTTTTAATGATTCTCTCAAATTTCATATTCTCAACATGACTGAACCACCTCAAGCTGCTCCTTTAACCCAAGGGCAGTTATGTTACCTTTGGAATGTTTTACTGGGTGAATGCGATGTTCCTTCTGAAATCTGATACTAAATTTTTTTTTGTTTTTAAATCAGTGCCAGTGAAATGGAAGCAATGTGTGATTAGGGGGCATGCCTCCATACCATCACCTTCTCTCTTCCCCCTACATGTATCTCACCCCCCCCCCCCCCCCCTATCCCCCTTATCTCTTCCCCTCCTCTTTTATTCTACTTTTACCCTCCCCCACTCCCTATACTTCCTCCCTCCTGCCTCAAATATGTTCAGTCACCCTCTTCTACACCTCCCCTACCTCCCCCCTCCCTCATACATGCGCAAGACAACAGCTGAAGCCATCAGTGTCTCAAGAAACTTCAGAGAGGACACGCCTATGTCGCTCTGCTTCTTAAGCACTCGTTAACCTCCCGACAATAATATGTTTTTCACTAGATATTTGCTCTTTGCACCTATTTTCTGGTTCTTCAATGTTCACATGTTCATTATAGGCTACAAGTCAAATATGTGCATATGGTGCAGTAATATTTTTTTATATGGTAAATATAAAAACATTTGTTGTCCGAATTGAAGTTATATCTTTCGCAGTGGCGGACAATTAAAAAACATGAATCGCATTCCTCAGCACATCCACATCCACATTAAATCACATATACTTCCTAATATATCTCTCTATCTCTATATGTGACTCCACACACACTTCTCAAGTAACTCTATTCGACACCTCTCATATTTGATTTATATTTCTGGAACAACGTCCATGCTTCACTCCCATATGTGCTGTAATAGAGCTAAAACTGGTGTCAGATACTGAATGTAAAATTCACTTGACTAAAATCATTCATACAAGAGGGGTACCTTTCATGACTCCGAGGTAGAGTGCCGGTCTAGTAACTGACTAGTCCCGAATTCAATTCCAGCAGTGGAGCTTTGGGATTTTTGTGAGAAGATCGGTTCAGTATCCAACCCAGTTTGGCTACTAAAAGTTAAAATAAGATATCAGAGTCTAAAAATAACTCTCCTCACAGTAAATGTTTGCATCATCACACGTTCATTCAGTGACTTTTTTACATCCATGCTCACCCCCCTATTCCTAGTCACTTCTTTCAGGGTAACTACAACCCACATATTGCAACCTCTCTCACAGTTTATCTTCCAAACTCCCGTCTCTACTCATCACACTGCCCAAGTACTTAAATGGGCAAATAAATGAAAATGCGCCAATGTATTTACCACATGCCTCCATCACCCTATGCAAATACTCAGTTAACAAAAGAAGGAACATGAGATGAGCATATATAATTAACTATTCTCATTAAGTCATCAAGCTCCCCAGGGACGGATAATCGGTCATTCAAAACCCAGACCGTCTCATTTCATTACAAACATATCACACAAGTTCAGCCTTGTAGCCTGTGTGTCCCTGCTTACTGACAAACCGGAAATACCATACCAAACCACCAGATTAGAGTGACTTCAACTACCATGACACTTGCTTACAAGCTTCATTTACAACTAACATGGGTGTTATTGGTATCAATTTTGCAAATAGAGTTGAGTTCACTTCGCTTCCAAGCAGTGTGCGTGGTCATCCTTCTTTTGTAATTAAAACTCAAAATTACAACAATGAAAATCTTACATTTACAAATATGACCAAAAATGCTTGAATTGATAACATCTCCACAATGACTCACATAAGTGTTCTGGTGCTTCAGCTCCATTTGCATCCCACAGTAGCTCTAGCCAAGGGGCCTTGTTTGCAATTGGCCTTGCTAGTGATATTTCTAGTACAGCCTCACTCAAGAAGGGTTGTCTAGCGTACAACAGCAACGGCACATTTTTACCAAGAGGAAGCCATCAACACCCAAAATGCTCTTTTACCTGAGATCTCCTCCTTCTCCAGACCCTCACCATGCTGAAAACAAAGTCTACGACTGCAACCAAGTGTAAGCCGTCTCGGCCTCTCACTAAGCTTGAGAATCCAAGTAAATATCATAAATTGTCCCAGTGTAAGTTATTAAGATAAAATAGCTATATTTCAATACAAAATATACGATGAGGCATGCTGTGTCAAACCCGACTCTCTAAGTAATACTACAGTTTCCTTCATCACCTACTACTTCAGTACTTCCTCAATATACGATGAGGCATGCTGTGTCAAACCCGACTCTCTAAGTAATACTACAGTTTCCTTCATCACCTACTACTTCAGTACTTCCTCAATATACGATGAGGCATGCTGTGTCAAACCCGACTCTCTAAGTAATACTACAGTTTCCTTCATCACCTACTACTTCAGTACTTCCTCAATATACGATGAGGCATGCTGTGTCAAACCCGACTCTCTAAGTAGTACTATAGTTTCCTTCATCACCTACTACTTCAGTACTTCCTCAATATACGATGAGGCATGCTGTGTCAAACCCGACTCTCTAAGTAATACTACAGTTTCCTTCATCACCTACTACTTCAGTACTTCCTCAATATACGATGAGGCATGCTGTGTCAAACCCGACTCTCTAAGTAGTACTATAGTTTCCTTCATCACCTACTACTTCAGTACTTCCTCAATATACGATGAGGCATGCTGTGTCAAACCCGACTCTCTAAGTAGTACTATAGTTTCCTTCATCACCTACTACTTCAGTACTTCCTCAATATACGATGAGGCATGCTGTGTCAAACCCGACTCTCTAAGTAATACTACAGTTTCCTTCATCACCTACTACTTCAGTACTTCCTCAATATACGATGAGGCATGCTGTGTCAAACCCGACTCTCTAAGTAATACTACAGTTTCCTTCATCACCTACTACTTCAGTACTTCCTCAATATACGATGAGGCATGCTGTGTCAAACCCGACTCTCTAAGTAATACTACAGTTTCCTTCATCACCTACTACTTCAGTACTTCCTCAATATACGATGAGGCATGCTGTGTCAAACCCGACTCTCTAAGTAATACTACAGTTTCCTTCATCACCTACTACTTCAGTACTTCCTCAATATACGATGAGGCATGCTGTGTCAAACCCGACTCTCTAAGTAATACTACAGTTTCCTTCATCACCTACTACTTCAGTACTTCCTCAATATACGATGAGGCATGCTGTGTCAAACCCGACTCTCTAAGTAATACTACAGTTTCCTTCATCACCTACTACTTCAGTACTTCCTCAATATACGATGAGGCATGCTGTGTCAAACCCGACTCTCTAAGTAATACTACAGTTTCCTTCATCACCTACTACTTCAGTACTTCCTCAATATACGATGAGGCATGCTGTGTCAAACCCGACTCTCTAAGTAATACTACAGTTTCCTTCATCACCTACTACTTCAGTACTTCCTCAATATACGATGAGGCATGCTGTGTCAAACCCGACTCTCTAAGTAATACTACAGTTTCCTTCATCACCTACTACTTCAGTACTTCCTCAATATACGATGAGGCATGCTGTGTCAAACCCGACTCTCTAAGTAATACTACAGTTTCCTTCATCACCTACTACTTCAGTACTTCCTCAATATACGATGAGGCATGCTGTGTCAAACCCGACTCTCTAAGTAATACTACAGTTTCCTTCATCACCTACTACTTCAGTACTTCCTCAATATACGATGAGGCATGCTGTGTCAAACCCGACTCTCTAAGTAATACTACAGTTTCCTTCATCACCTACTACTTCAGTACTTCCTCAATATACGATGAGGCATGCTGTGTCAAACCCGACTCTCTAAGTAATACTACAGTTTCCTTCATCACCTACTACTTCAGTACTTCCTCAATATACGATGAGGCATGCTGTGTCAAACCCGACTCTCTAAGTAATACTACAGTTTCCTTCATCACCTACTACTTCAGTACTTCCTCAATATACGATGAGGCATGCTGTGTCAAACCCGACTCTCTAAGTAATACTACAGTTTCCTTCATCACCTACTACTTCAGTACTTCCTCAATATACGATGAGGCATGCTGTGTCAAAACCCGACTCTCTAAGTAATACTACAGTTTCCTTCATCACCTACTACTTCAGTACTTCCTCAATATACGATGAGGCATGCTGTGTCAAACCCGACTCTCTAAGTAATACTACAGTTTCCTTCATCACCTACTACTTCAGTACTTCCTCAATATACGATGAGGCATGCTGTGTCAAACCCGACTCTCTAAGTAATACTACAGTTTCCTTCATCACCTACTACTTCAGTACTTCCTCAATATACGATGAGGCATGCTGTGTCAAACCCGACTCTCTAAGTAATACTACAGTTTCCTTCATCACCTACTACTTCAGTACTTCCTCAATATACGATGAGGCATGCTGTGTCAAACCCGACTCTCTAAGTAATACTACAGTTTCCTTCATCACCTACTACTTCAGTACTTCCTCAATATACGATGAGGCATGCTGTGTCAAACCCGACTCTCTAAGTAATACTACAGTTTCCTTCATCACCTACTACTTCAGTACTTCCTCAATATACGATGAGGCATGCTGTGTCAAACCCGACTCTCTAAGTAATACTACAGTTTCCTTCATCACCTACTACTTCAGTACTTCCTCAATCCCTTACCTTTCTTGCAGACATTCGGGCATGTCCCTCTTTCCTGCTTGTATGTCTTTTATGTATATATTCTCAGGGTCAAAATTTGTGTCTTACATCCATACTTTCAACTTTGGTTTTCTCTTTAGCTATTATGTGAAAACCCATCCTTAACAGACATAAACAAAGCCAGCATATTCAAGGTTTGTTCGGTGTGGTTCAAAAGCATTTTAGTATTAAGCCAAAAATGTTAAGTTCAGTTGAAGTTATGAACTGGGACGCCCCTTTGACCCATGGGTGTTCTCACTTTGGGAATGAAGTATCCACCAACGTGCATATCAGCGGACGCCACGTGTTGTAGACCAGTGGCAACCAGTGCAGACATACGCATCACCTCGTTGATCACAGCATCAGTGTAAGGCATCCTGGAATTAATGAAGGCAACTCTTATAACAACAATTACCTCGTGTAATATGTGAGGTTTCTTCAAATTGTAAAATAGTAAGACATCTTGAACAAAAAGTGCAGATATACGTAGCATATTGAGGATCACTGTATCTGACAATACATCCTAAATTGAATTGAGTCCTCTCGAATTTTGCATGGATTCTTTGTTTCAAATTGTACATTTGTAAAGCATCTTGAACAAAAGAAAATATTACTTATGACTATTTACAATAATTAGGAAGTTGACCACCTAGACAAAGTAGAAAGAAAAGCCTTCCGTCTCATTAACTCACGTCCACTCACCAATCTTCTGCAGTCTCTCTCTATTCGCCGCAATGTTGCATCTCTCTCACTATTCCACCGCTAATACAATATGCAGTGTTCCTCAGAGCTCTTTCAGTGTATACCACCCCCTCTTCATAGAGCACGTAGCACCGGTCTTGCAACACAATCCCAACTCTACTCTGTGCAACTATCCAACCCAAGAGTGAAACATTACTCTCAGACATCCTAGGTTCGAATCCCCGGACTGCCACACTTGTTTGTTAATTTCATTAATCGAGTTTAGAAGTAAAGTTGGTTAGTGGAGAGAACATAATAATTCATTTAGGTTCAGTAGTAGTTTATCGAGAGGCCTTCCCTAGGATTAAGTGCCCCACTAATTACTATTTCCATTCACCTATGCATAGCCTCCGATAGTGCAGTTGGGATATTGTACATGCTAAGATTGGTATGCTGGATTCGAAACTGCTTAATAAATCGTAGGCTTGTGCAACATTCTTGTAACTGTCTTCGTGGTGCAATACATAAGTGTGTTGATTTTCGGTGTGAACATCCTAGATTCGAATCCCCGGACTGCCACATGTGTTTGTTAATTTCATTAATCGAGTTTAGGAGTAAAGTTGGTTAGTGGAGAGAACATAATAATTCATTCAGGTTCAGTAGTAGTTTATCGAGAGGCCTTCCCTAGGGTTAAGTGCCCCATTAATTACTCTTTCCATTCACCTATGCATAGCCACCGATAGTGCAGTTGGGATATTGTACATGCTAAGATTGGTATGCAGGATTCGAAACTGTATAATAAATCGTAGGCTTGTGCAACATTCTTTTAACTGTCTTCGTGGTGCAATGCATAAGTGTGTTGATTTTCGGTGTGAGCATCCTAGGTTTGAATCCCCGGACTGCCACATAAGAACATAAGAACATAAGAAAATGGGAGTCTGCAGAAAGCCGATTGGCCCAAGCAAGGCAGATCCCTGTCCCACACAACCCCAAATCAATTACAAAGCCCAATTATAGGCTCAACACTCTAATACCCTGAGGATCATCTTACCAAAACGGTTAGAGATTAACGCAGGATTATGGGGGTCTGCAGAGCGCTGATTGGCCCAACCCGGCTGATCCCCCTTCACACCCAACCCTTCTCGTCCATATGATTATCCAATTTTATCTTAAAGCTCCCTACCATTTTAGATCCCACTATAGCACTTGGTAGTCCATTCCACCCATCTACAACTCAGTTACCAAACCAATATTTGCCTATATCTTTTCTGAAACAAAATTTATCTAATTTGAAACCATTGGTACGAGTTCTTTCGCTATCTCTGAGCTTTAGTACATTTGTCATGTCCCCTTTGTTAATCCCACTAACTCACTTGAACACCTCTATCATATCCCCTCTAACTCTGCGTCTCTCTAACGAATGTTTACTTAATTTCTTCAACCTTTCTTCATACGGAAGATTTCTAATATTATGGATCATTTTGTCATTCTACGCTGTACTCTCTCCAATGAATCTATGTCCATTCTGTAATAAGGACACAAAAATTGGACAGCATAATCCATATGGGGTCTCACTAATGACAAGTAAAGTTTTAAGATAACATCAGCAGTTCTGTTACTCACACTCCTAGAGATGAACCCGAGAATCCTGTTTGCCTTATTACGAACGCTTATACACTGTTTTCTAGGTTTCAAATCATTGCTAACAAACACACCTAGATCTTTCTCGCAGTCTGAATTTTCTAATTCTAAATTAGCTAGTTTATATTTAACATTTGTTTGCATCTTCCCTATCTTTAATACCTTGCATTTGTCAATGTTAAACTTCATCTGCCAATTTACTGACCATTCATGTAAGGTATCTAGATTCCTTTGGAGGCACTCTAAATCGCTATCTGAATCAATTGATCTCCCCATTTTAGTATCGTCTGCGAATTTACTTATCCTACTAGTTATACCTAAATCTAGGTCATTTATGTATATAAGAAACAACAGGGGACCTAATACCGATCCCTGGGGGACACCGTTTACGTTTGACTGCTCCCCACTCTGACTTGGTACCATTTAGGCTGACTCTCTGTTTCCTACCAATTAGCCATGACCTAATCCATCCCAACAACGATCCTCCTATTCCATGTGCCTCAACCTTTCTCATCAATCTCTCATGAGGGACTCTGTCGAAAGCTTTACTGAAATCTAAATAAATAATATCATATGACTTGTCACTATCTACTGCTTCATATACCTCTGAGAAAAAGCTAAGCAAATTAGTAAGGCAAGAACGTCCCTGAGTGAATCCATGCTGAGAAGAATTTATTAAGTTAAATATTTCTAAGTGGCTTCTAATTTTCCTAGCAAAATAGACTCTAGCAACTTTCCTATGATTGATGTGAGACTAATGGGACGGTAATTGGATGCTATCGATTTATCACCTTTTTTGAAGATCGGAACTACATTTGCAAACTTCCAAGCTTCTGGAACTAAACCTGTTTCTAATGACTTGTTAAATAAAAATGCTAATGGGCTACTTAACTCATCTCTGCATTCTTTTAATACTCTAGCATATACCTCGTCAGGACCAGGCGATTTTTGAGGTTTCAGTCTGTCAATTTCCTTAAGCACATAATTTCTACTTATACTAACTGTACTTAACCTATTTTCTATACTATCACTATATACCATATTGACTTCTGGAATCTGTGCCAAATTTTCATTAGTGAAAACGGAAGGAAACTGACTATTTAATGTACTGCACATTTCTAAATCATTTTCTGTTATTTCTCCTATTGAATTTTTTTTTTAGGGGGCCTATTACATCTCTAACTTTAGATTTATATAGTTGGTAAAAAGCTTTAGGGTTATTTTTTGAGTCACTGGCTATCCTTATTTCATAATTTCTTTTTGCTTTCCTGATTTCCTTTTTGACCTGTCTTGATAGAGTCTGATAGTATATATGTAGATGATTTTCGCCTTTCTTTATTTTTCTATATATTCCTTTCTTTTTTCCTATAAGATCTATTAGCTTATTAGTCATCCATTTTGGTTGGTTCTGCGTCGTCGATCTAAAATTTCTTTTAGGGATATATTTATTTTGAGCATTGTGGAGTGAAGCAATAAACTGGTTATATGTAGGTGGCAAGTTTAACTCTGGCATATCCTGACTTAATTGCTTAACAATAGGGTCCACCCTTAAGTCTCTTCTTAGCCCACCATAATCGGCTTTTCTGAAATCTGGGATAAGTGTCGTATTCTCTTTAGCATTCCCTGTCCATTGTATATTAAAATAAATAGATTTATGATCGCTATTTCCTAGGTGGTCACCAATCTCTACATCATTTATCATATGTTCATTGTTACTGAAAACTAAATCAAGAATATTAATACATCTAGTCGGCGTATCTATGAATTGAAATAAAAAACTATCTTGTACTACCTCAATAAACTCTACTGAATCGGAGTCGCCTATTTGGTGCTGCCAATCAATGTTCGGAAAATTAAAATCCCCCATAATGCACACATTGCTAAACCTTGATGCTATTTTAATTTCCTCCCATAACGATGTTCCGCCATTTCTACTCATATTAGGCGGTCTATATATAACTCCAATAAAATTAATATGGTCTCACTACCTTCGTTAACCTCTACCCAAACACTTTCATTATCATTATTTAGTCTAATACCTGATTTAATACAGCTTTTTAATGTACTCCTGACAAGCACTGCTATACCCCCGCCCCTCCTACTTGTTCTGTCATATTTAAACAAACTATATTATCCTGGAATATCAAATTCTGCTAAAAAATGCCTAGATTCTGTATTAATCCACGTTTCAGTTAGCGCTATTATGTCTATATTTTCTGTGCTAACGAGTGCTCTAAGTTCGTTCATTTTGTTACATAAACTCCTACAATTTGTATAATATACCCTCAACCTATTACTTTTATTTGCAACTAATTTTCTATTGTGTTTAGCTAACTTATTATTTCCTGTTGAACTACTAGCTCTAGACGGAAATTCTACTCTATCAGTAATCTCATCTTTACTATCAGTTACATGTGTAGTGTTATCTATACTACTATTACACATCACTATATCCGCACTATCTTGACTGATTATTTCTATTTTACTCACTGGTTTGTCACATGAAGTACCTGCTCCATATGGAGACAGTATTTTACTTACACACCCAGGTTTTTTTAACGAAACCCCGCAACAATCTTGTCCAGTGAGCTGGCTAAGGTCGAAACTCCTAGTCGAGAAAGATGTACTCCATCCTGGGCATACAGTTCATCCTTACCATAGAAGTGGGTCCAGTTATCTAGGAATGGTATTGACTTTGCCTTGCAATACTTCTCCAGCCGGCTATTTACACCAATAGCCCTGGAGGACCATTCCTTCCGTACCCCTCTTCTTGGCAGGATACTGTGTACCACAGGAAATCCACCCTTCTCCTTGATCCTCTCCAGCATTTCCTGGTACTTGGGCAGCAACTCCTCAGTCCTGCATCTCCATATGTCATTGGACCCCGCGTTGATGAAGATGATGGGGTCCTCCCAACCCACTTCTAGGACACCATCCATCTTCTCTGCCACCCTCCCGACTCCGGCTCCAGGTAGGCAGACAACTTTACTAACATGAGTGTTAGTAGCCCCGTCAAGGTACCTAACCATTGAATCACCGACAATGAACTTAGCTTTTTCCCGTTGTCGGCGTGTAGCAGGAGTTGGAGCAGCAGTTGTTGCAGCAACAGCAGCAGACTCCCCCCCCCCCCCCCCCCTCCCCTCTCACTGCCTCGATGATCGCCACTTCCTCGCCATCACTCTCATCAGCCAAGGTGCTGAAGTTGTTGTGGGTCTTGAGTGGCTGCCTTTTCAGCTTGCAGGCCGTTGCACTTGTTGACACCACTTTCCAAGGGGCTTCACGATCCCTGGGAACACTTCCGGTAGCCTCACACTTCTTCTTCGCCATAGCTAGTCTCAAGGCCAAATTTTCATCTTTGAGACACTGAATCTCCTGCTCCACACTCTCCAGTCTTTCTTGCAAAGCAAGACAAAGCTGGAGAGTATGGGAGAAGACAGCAGACTCATCAACAACAGCCATCACTAAGAAAGTTCACTAGGACCTCACTAAGGATAAACAGTACACTAGAGGTCACTGGGGACGTCCGCACTGGTCAAGGGTCAGAGGGCAACTGATACATGTGTTGGTTAATTTTATTAATCGAGTTTAGGAGTAAAGTTGGTTAGGGGAGATAACATAATAATTCAACAGCTGAGCTCTGGAACTCTCTCCCAGAATCAGTCATTCCCTCCTCCTATGACTTAAATTGCTTCAAACTCTGTGTGTCCAGGCATTTTGGCTCGAACGTCCATTGATTTTGGCCCTGCCACTCTTTCAACTAGTGGGGGAGGCACTCGCTAGCAAGTAGTTCTTCCTTTAGTCTCCCTCACTAACAAAAAAAAAAGAAAAAAAAAAAAAAAAAAAAAAAAATCAAACTCTGAATAGCGGTCATACAGCTAGGTTGTAATGGGAACTTAAAACTCCGAAGGACAATTTATACAGTATTGTTGTTAGTATTCAAACCCTTCCAGTTAGAACGTATTTCGACCCGGATCGAGAAGCATTAGCTCTGAGGAATATTGATTGCTATTGAATTTATTAAATAAAGTAGATACTTTCGAACAACTGTTGAATTCTTCTAACCATATTAGTATAAGTAATTTCTATATTATATACAATAATAATAATTATTATTATTATTAATATCTTCATTATTATTATCCACCAATATCTACTATAGCATCTATCTCGGCCGTGTTCTTCTTTAGGAGCTCAGGTTTGTTCGGCCAGGCAACCTAGTGAACGACTACTACTACTAGCATCTATCATTTGCACCTCCCCATCCTGCCACTCTCTCGCCTGCCTTATTAAAGCATCCTTGGTCCTAGTGCATGAGAGTGACCTCAAGAGGCTATTTGTGAAACGTTGACAATATAGTGTTCTTCCTTATATGGTGATTCTCTTAATTTTGTCAACTTTTAGAAGCTCATGTTAACATAATTTCTTCCACCTAAGTTTTCTCCTTAATTAACTTTTATTTTAGATAGAGCTGGATCGAGTTGATGAATGCGAAAACTCGTAAAAGTGCACACATAAGGAGAACTTGAAGTCACACAAAAACACCTTCACTTCCTCTTATCACTGACAAGGCCACATACCAGCTGCGAACGTGATTTTGGGAGTCTCCGTACATGCCAGAACACAAACGTTTTTTCCACAATTTGTTTTGTCTTCCTTGACCTTTTGTTTCACAGAGCTAGAACAGCTAGAACAAGAAAAAAAAGAAAAAAGAAAAAGAAAAATCTTGAATGTGAACATTCAAGGTGCACTGGAAATAACAAGCTGCCCTCTATTGAGGGCTAAAAGCCTCCAAAATTTATGTTTCTAAAATATATAATTCACTGTGTTCAAAAGATTACCCATGTATGATTTTAGTATTAATTAAACTACGCAATTCATAAAGTTGTAATAGAGTACGTTGTCTCCCATCCATATTGTCAGGGGCTACGAGAACGGCAACGGTGAGCTGCTATATGGTTCACAGCGGTATATTGCAAATGTGAAGGAAGATTGACTCTTCAGCATGATTGGTGATAAAGGTAGACACTCAAGATGCTTGAGGGTGAAGGAGTTCCAGTTTGAAACGTGAAGCACTGGTGAACGACTCCATAGAGTTTAGGAAATCAGTGTGGCCTCACATAAGCAAATTTTTTGTCCTAGGTTTGTGTCAAGGTTCTGTCAAATATATCAGGGTACGGCTGCTGCTGATTCTGAAGCCAAGGAAGTAGTTCCCAGAAAATGTTCTCTTGACAAGAAAGGTGCCTTGCATATATGTTGAGGCATGAGTTATGTGTTTATAGCTCGCAGGTGTGTCCTGGGTTCTCTGTGTTCTATTGCAGCCATTCCTTAATGTATGGCATATCAGTTTCAATAGCTTACTAGCAAAAATTAAGGTAGTTCACCTTTTATTATATGCGGAAGAATATTTTAATTTTATTCTGGGTATCATTAAAGGTGTAATTTAGACTTATTTCACTTCTCTGATTGCAAGGGTTCCTTCCTGAATGTGTCAAATCGTTTTGCATTAGCATGAATATAATAAAAAGGCAGCATGGTAATGAAAAGGTTAACAAACCTGGACCGATGTTCTAATGAAGGAAGGGCGTCTCCCAGCACTTGATCTATCTCCGCCTGCAGCTTGGTCTGGGCCTTTGGGTTGACGGCCAAGTAGTAGAAGAGGAAGGTCAATGTGTCTCTGGTGGTCTGACTCCCGGCAGAGAACAAGTCCAAGATAAGGAACGCTAGATCTCTCTCTGGAAAATATTACAACAACATACTACTTCCATGGTCCAATACAGTACCTCCAGATGTAACGGCTTTTAATTAGTATGTATGTATGTTTTCTTTAACAAAATATATATATTTACACATGAACAACCACATTAATTATTACACCAATAACAATATCACTCACCACTCAAAGTAGAACTGGGATCATCCTTCTTCTCTTCCATCTCCATTAAGTAACCATCAATCAGATCCCGGGGGTTGTCTCGATCCAAGGTTTCTCGATTTTCATCAATCACTTTCTGAGGCAGAGATAATGTGGGTAATAATATTCATATATATATAATAATAATAATAATAATAATAATAATAATAATAATAATAATAATTATAATTTATAGAATGTACGGTATGTATGTAAATAATCAGGCACATACCCCATAGCTGGGAGTGGCCGACTCGAGACAGAGCCCAAACAGAAACAACATATAAAGTTCCAATTCTTAAGGTCCGGAACCACTTCCGCGCTCCATTGCACCTTTCTCTGTCTCGTCTAGTAGGTGAATTTGACAAAGGGAGGAGGATTCCTAGCCTCCTGCCTATGAAGTAGGAAAGGTTTTACAGGAAAAACGGCTAAGATTGGGTAGAGGATGTCAAATCTCACCCGTCCTCACCCAAAACAATCTAAATCCTCAATACATAAAGAAAAGTCCTATTAATACAATCTGTGTATACACTAACCTTGAAATATGTGACGAACTTGTCCTTGAATCGGTCTATAATATCATGGTTAAATATCCAGTAGGTCAGAGTGCTGGGCAAGATGTTCACAATCCAGGGCATGAAGTCCAGAATTGCGATGCGGGTAAATGAACTCATAAATTCATCTATAAGATCATTAAACTCTTTCAACATGGGTGCATCTATATCAAACTGTCTACCTGCAGGAGTGAAATGTATCACAATTGGTATAATTCTTCACTATAATTATGTGACCATGATCCTTATAATAATGATCTGCATACTTAATAGAGTGTGTGATAATCACAAGGAGAATATGTCTCAGAGAGAGAAGATGTACAGTAGGGTAGTGATCAAGAGAGTAAATGTGAGAACAGAGAAATGGGTACTTGGGTAGGTTAGGAGCAGGGCGAGTTTAGGGAGGGAAGAGGGCTTGTAGACCAGATTTTTTCTTTGAAGTGTGTTGTTGAGAAATATCTGGAGAAGGGACAAAAGTTGTATGCTGCCATTATGGACTTGGAGAAAGCCTATCACAGAGTTGATAAAGATGGTCTGTAGAAAGCATTGAGAATATACAGATTAGCTGGAAAGTTGCTGAAAACAGTGAAAAGCATGTATGAGGGTGAGAAGGCGGCAGTGCGTGTGGAGAATGAACAGAGCGAGTAATTTGTTATGAATGTTGGTTAATGCAATGGTATGAGATGTCCCCATGGTTGTTCAATATCTATATGGATAGAGTAATGAAAGAAATTAAAGGAAGAGCAGTGGATGTTGGCATACCGCTGAAAAGGGAAAGAAATGAGTGGAAGTTGCCTGTACTGTTGTTTGCTGATGATATAATTCTGATGAGTGATAGCGAGTGGGAGTTACAGGGTCTGATAAATATGTTTGGAACAGTGTGTGAGAAAAGGAACCCGAAGGTAAATGCGGGGAAGAGTAAGGTTATGGTCTTTGAAAGGGGTGCAGACACAGAATGTGAGGTGAGGTTGAATAGTCAGGTTTTGGAAAAAGTCAGCTCATTTAAGTACTTGGGCAGTGTGAAGAGTTAAGATTGGAGTATGGAGGATGAAGTGCTGGAGAGGGTGCAACAGGGTAAGAGGGTTGTAGGAATGCTGAAAGCAGTGACAAGGAATAGGGTGGCCAGCATGGAAGTAAATAAGCCATTGCATGATAGTGTGGTAATTCCGACATTGACGTACGGGAGTGAAGCATGGACGTTGTTGGAGAGCCACAAATCAAGAGTGAGAGGAGTGGAAATGAATGTAACTTGAGAAATGCATGGTGGGATAGACAGACAAATGAGGAAATTAGAGAGCGGTGTGGTGCAAATGTGGATCTGCTGGACAGTGTGAGAAGGAACACCTTGAGGTGGTTTGGCCATGTGGAACGTATGGGAAGCAAGATAATGACTAATTAAGAGAGTGTACGAGAGTGAGGTGAAGGGACTGAGAGGGAGAGGCAGACCGAGAGTAAGGTGGATGGATGAAGTTAAGAGGTTTATGAGAGAAAGCAATGTTGGTTGGTAAGAGGGGTGTCGGCCGACAAGGGACAGAGGTGCTTGGGGGCGATTCATTCGTGCCCACCCTTTCGGAGATCATGGCATCTGACAATAGATAGATAGATAGATACTTAACACCTATTGTCACAGCAAGATATGTTGGTCGACAGTAATACAGTCACTCGTCAGTACCAGCGATGGATGATGTCCGTCAATAATATGCGGTCCTTTTAACAGCCCATATCGATCAGTGCCTGGTACCACAACGTTTGAGCACTGCTCTAAGACCTAGACCTTGGCAACACTTCTCATATTATATCCAAGCTCTCACAGGCTAGGAGAGGCAGTATTCCCCCATCTGTTGAGGTGGAAGGGTGTTCCCTCTCGACTCGGAAGCCATTTTGGCCAAATTCCTTGGTACTGGAGAGTACATTTATGGTAATACCCTCTGGTACATTAGGGGTAAAATTACTGTATATCAGAGTTGTTATCAGTCTTCAATATATGGGATAATAGTTAAAACAATAATTATCTGCATAAGTAAGTGCATCTATCTCAAACTGTCTACCTGCAGGAGTCAAATGTAGCAGAACTGAAATTATTCTTCAATATTTGTGATAGCGATAAATATAATAAAGGATCTGCACACGTAAATGTTATCAGAATTGGAATAATTTTTCAAAATTTGTGATAATAGTCAAAATAATAAATATCTGAATTAGTAAAATATATCATAATTGGTATATTTTATCAATATATGTAAAAATAGTCGACATATTAACAGTATTAGAATTGGTATAATTCTTCAATATATGACGTGATAATAGTCAACATTATATTAGTCTATTAGAATTGGCATAATTCTTCAATATGTGATAATATTCAACATAATTATTATATGTATAAGTAAACTTTATTGAAATTAGTATAATTTTTAATGAATGCGATCATGAAAATAATAATGATAATGGTTTGTGGTAAATATGTATACACTGTATACTTAACATAGCTAGACACCCCTGTTGTGTGAATAGTGAGATTATGGCCATACTTTCACATTAAAATATTATATTTTGCAGGAGATTTAAACATGAACTGATAATGAAGCTTACTAATCAAAGCCACACACCTGTCAAATGTGACAGTAATAAAGGTGTTAGATATTAGTAATAAAGGTGTTAGATATTAGTAATAAAGGTGTTAGATATTAGTAATAAAGGTGTTAGATATTAGTAATAAAGGTGTTAGATATTAGTAATAAAGGTGTTAGATATTAGTTCCATGAGATTATTCACAACACATATTTACCATAAATTAGTAACTCAGTAACTGTATTATCCTCTTAACCCCTACTGTACCAGTGACGGCATACAGTCGTCAGTAAAAAAGTGACTCCCCAGTACCAGCGACAGTTCTCAGCTGTAGTAAAAGAGTGACTCCCCAGTACCAGCGACAGTTCTCAGCTGTAGTAAAAGAGTGACTACCCAGTACCAGCGACAGTTCTCAGCTGTAGTAAAAGAGTGACTCCCCAGTACCAGCGACAGTTCTCAGCTGTAGTAAAAGAGTGACTCCCCAGTACCAGCGACAGTTCTCAGCTGTAGTAAAAGAGTGACTCCCCAGTACCAGCGACGGTTCTCAGCCGTAGTAAAAGAGTGACTCCCCAGTACCAGCGACAGTTCTCAGCTGTAGTAAAAGAGTGACTCCCCAGTACCAGCGACAGTTCTCAGCTGTAGTAAAAGAGTGACTCCCCAGTACCAGCGACGGTTCTCAGCCGTAGTAAAAGAGTGACTCCCCAGTACCAGCGACAGTTCTCAGCTGTAGTAAAAGAGTGACTCCCCAGTACCAGCGACAGTTCTCAGCTGTAGTAAAAGAGTGACTCCCCAGTACCAGCGACGGTTCTCAGCCGTAGTAAAAGAGTGACTCCCCAGTACCAGCGACAGTTCTCAGCTGTAGTAAAAGAGTGACTCCCCAGTACCAGCGACAGTTCTCAGCTGTAGTAAAAGAGTGACTCCCCAGTACCAGCGACGGTTCTCAGCCGTAGTAAAAGAGTGACTCCCCAGTACCAGCGACAGTTCTCAGCTGTAGTAAAAGAGTGACTCCCCAGTACCAGCGACAGTTCTCAGCTGTAGTAAAAGAGTGACTCCCCAGTACCAGCGACAGTTCTCAGCTGTAGTAAAAGAGTGACTCCCCAGTACCAGCGATGGTTCTCAGCCGTAGTAAAAGAGTGACTCCCCAGTACCAGCGACAGTTCTCAGCTGTAGTAAAAGAGTGACTCCCCAGTACCAGCGACGGTTCTCAGCCGTAGTAAAAGAGTGAATCCCCAGTACCAGCGACGGTTCTCAGCCGTAGTAAAAGAGTGAATCCCCAGTACCAGCGACGGTTCTCAGCCGTAGTAAAAGAGTGAATCCCCAGTACCAGCGACGGTTCTCAGCCGTAGTAAAAAAGTGAATCCCCAGTACCAGCGACGGTTCTCAGCCGTAGTAAAAAAGTAAATCCCCAGTACCAGCGACGGTTCTCAGCCGTAGTAAAAAAGTGAATCCCCAGTACCAGCGACGGTTCTCAGCCGTAGTAAAAAAGTAAATCCCCAGTACCAGCGACGGTTCTCAGCCGTAATAAAAAGTAAATCCCAGTACCTGCGACGGTTCTCAGCCGTTCTGCTAGTTCTGCTAATAACTAGCTGGAGCTGCTAACATGGCTTGGAGGCAATGCTGTGAGTAGTTGGCACCACTTCTCATGGTCCCTCTGAGCTACAGCGGGCCAGCTGGCTCAGTTACCAACTCTTGAGCTGAGAGGATGTTGTCTCAATTATGGCAACAGGTCTTGTACTAGAGGGTACACTTTTATCTAATATGCCATGGTGCAGTAGGGGTTAAGGGTAAGTTTACGAAACAGGACTGCCCCTATTCTATTTTTAAAAATTGACACCACATCTGTATAGACGTAGTTTGATTAATATGGATTGAGTGAACAATTGTATTATCTCATTTGTGGAAGTAATCTGTGGTGACTTGGCATATAAGCAGTGGGCCCTGTGTACCAGGCTGGGTTACTCACCAGAGCTACCCACCAAACACTCCAAAGGGCAATGTCACGAAGATGAGAGCCACGGTGCAGTGCATCTTACCGAAAGCTCCCCCAAGTTTTGCATATACTACATAGTTTCCTCCAATAACAGTAATCAATAGCTACAATAAATTGCAAAAACTTACTTCCCACCATCTGCCAAATAATGTTGACAATAGCCACATGAAGAGCGTGTGGTACTGGTGCTGGTTTGTCCACCTGTTTCTTGAGCTCCTCCACCAACCACTTAGCCTGGGTGTGAATGGCATCAACCAGCTTGGACTTGCCCATCCCTAGATCCCTCAGTTGACGCAGGCTGAAGCGGCGGTTGTTGTGCCAATGTACCCCGTTCGTGCCTGCAACACCTGGAAAGAATATACATTCACATAAACTCACAGACCCTACAGACTTGTTGGTCCCAAAAAAGTGATATGCCCTTGAAAGAATCTAGTAAGCAATTTGTCCCCCAAAACTATAAGAGTGAAGGGAAAGATCAAGTAAAAAGGATTATCCCTCCCCTTCATTTCCAGTATGCCATACAGGACATCAGAGAGAAAAATAACCATATATGATTGATAATGCAGAACAAAATATTGATCTAAAACAGATTTATAGTACATTCATTATAGGTAGGCGAGAAACTGCGAACCCTAACCTCAGTAATTAAAAAAGGGCTAGATCAAATGGGCTGTAAATTGAAACACATATTTCCGAACTGACCTTTCCCAAATGGTAGAAATATTAGTTCGATTACTCCCGTCGTTTGTGAGTTACAGAGGTTAGAGTTCACAGTTTCTTACTTACCTATAATGAATGGATTATAGGCGTGCATCCTTACACCTTATTTTCCATTAACTATGCATTGCCTATTACTAAGAGATGTTAATCTATCCTGCATTTAAAAGATAGCAGTGCGGTACATCCAATAACTGATTCTAGATATTTGGTCTTGTTGTTGATAATGTCACTAATAAAATAATACTTAGTAAGTAACAATGTGCTTGGAGAGTGCATGCAGCAACGCATCTTCACAGTATAAGCTGACAGTGATTGATTGATAATGATTAGGAAGATCCGTATCTTGAGAGATTCCTGGATCGGGAACCCATGTACGAATAATACAAAACAAATACATTAATCTTTTAATCATCCAAGAAAGCTTTTGGTGCCCTCAGTAGTAGTAGTCTAATTGAGAGAACACAAACATGTAACTAAAAAAAACGTGATATAATTGGCCTTCAAAGAAAAGCAGGCTAAAATATTTGAAGAGGGGTTTTCTTTTTCATGGTTCAGTATATAATCATCCTATCTACGAGAAAGATTTATAGTGTTACTGACACTCACCCATGACCTGCAGTCTTCATTGGACCAGGGGCATGAGTCTCGTGCCGTGGCTATTGATTTAAGTTCTGCTTTAGACTTAGTCAACCATAAAGCACTTCTGCATACGTTATGACTCTTGGTATTGGTGGCAATATTTTTAGGATCCTTGACGATTTTTTGACGAATAGATCTCAGTCTGTGGTCATTGATGGGTGTCGTTCCCCTTCTGTTCCTGTGGTTTCTTGCGTTCCACAAGGTAGTGTCCTTGGGCCTTTGCTTTTTATTATTATTACTGCTGACCTGAGCTCCGAGCTTGAAAATAAACTAATCTCCTATGCCGACGATACTACTTTATATTAGTCAATTCCATCACCAATTGATCGACACGAGGTTGCTACTGCCCTGAATAAGGATTTAGCCAAAATTACATCATGGTGTCAACTTTGGGGTATGAAACTTAATGGTAGTAAAACACACTCCATTATTATCAATAGATCTCATACCTTGGATCCTTCCCATCCTTATCTACATGTTTCTGGCGATCAAATTGAGAATGTGGATACTCTGCGTTTGTTGGGAGTTACTCTGGATCCCAAACTTACTTTAGAAAAGCATATTAGTTCTTTCTCCTCTTCCACTCCCAGAAAATTGGTCTGCTTCGCAAGTGTTATAACACGTTTGCTTGTGACGCCACAGTTATCAAGTCTTTTTATGCTTTTATTTTGCCACACTTCGAGTATTGCTCACCTGTCTGGTTGTCAGCAGTTGACTGCCATGTGAAGTTGCTTGACAGGTCCCTGAATTCTATCAGTTTTATTCTACCTCATTTGTCTCGTGATCTGCATCATGAGGGATCGGTAGAAGTCGGAGGAATTTGGGGTTGCCACCAACCAACAGATTATGATCTAGCTTACCTAACTTACTGAGCTCAATAAATTGCGTCTTAAACTTATTATTGAGATATTTCACTAAGTTCATATGACGCGATCGCTTCATATGATACTTTTGGGCAACACCGCCAAATGATGCTATCCCGTCATATGTGACGGAAGGGGTTAATTCAAATCTTTAAACGTATTTAATTCTATATATTTTATTGTATTTTATTTATACTTGGCATCCTCCATTGTGTAATCTTTTATTATTAATTTTGTTCAATATATATATATATATATACCGGTATATAATATTATACAGTATATATATATATATATATATATATATATATATATATCTCCGGTATGTATATATATATGTATATATATATATATGTATATATACCGGTATGTATATATATATATATATATATATATATATATATATATATATATATATATATATATATATATATATATATATATATATATATATAGTATATAAATATATGTTGTTACATATCTTGATTCAGAAGTGGTTAACTTGATAAAACTAGACAGAACAGACAATATGAAAAGGTATCAAGGTAGCTGAAGACAAATAGAACTTAAAATGTTAAAGTTTGCTATGTTGTTACTTGTTTTCCTTTTAGCTGTTGGGACATAGTTATCCTTTATACTCTGATACACTTCAATTAGATTTAATCATGACAGTATTTCAAGTCATATAGAAGTATTTCAATGTTTAATATGCTGTAGGCTACTAATTACTAATGGAGAACAGTTTTGTATGATAGTAAGAACTTTTAATAAATATTGATTAGTATAAAAGTATAAATATTATTACTAATGGAGAACAGTTTTATATGATAGTAAGAACTTTTAATAAATATTGATTAGTATAAAAGTATAAATATTATTAAGATCGTTGATATATAATTCATTCAGATAGTTAACCCATTAAAGATTATCATTTGCTCTTATTTATTATTCATTGTCGTTTTTACGTAACTTAAATTATTATTATTATTGTAGTACTTATTTTCTTTGTCTAATTAGACAACTAAGGTGGGGAATAATTCGACAGTCATTTAGAAGTTCGTATACTTTATTTAACAAACTTACTAATAGCTTTATACTAACCTAGTAACCATTTCTCTGTTTGGGCCGAAATGAGTTCAATACACAGATTGAATATTTCGTCGACCCACAATAGATGGTACGTTGGAACTCGAGAGCTCCCGTGACCACTTATTTGGATTCCCGCTATTCAGGTATTGACTCACTTCGACTTCGATCCAAAGGCACGTTACTACTCTCCAAAATAATATAGTTTTACCGGGCCCTACTGTGTCTACTCAAGAGACCAGGGCATTAATAAATCTGACCTTTATTTCCCTATCTAGAACACTAGATGTATTCTCAACTAAACTCCAAAATAATATAACTTTACCGGGCCCTAATATGACTACTCAAGACACCGAGGCGTTACTACATAATTATGACCTCTATTTCCCTATCTAGAACACTCTTATATTATAATTATATTCTCTTAACCCTATATAATATATCTACTCAAGAGACCAGGGCGTTACTACATATGGCCTCTATCTCCCTATCTAGAACACTCTTATATTATATATTCTCTTAACACTATTACCAATAAATCCGTATACTATGTATCACACCTATTTCAATAATATATCTCAACAAATGGCTTGATATGATCAGTATCTCAAAACACCTACATGAACAATATTCACCGCTTAATCCTCTACATATATTATATGATTACAATATTCTCCCTGACTTAATACTCGTAACGCTTACCACGGAACCGACGGAATATCCTTTTAAACAATATGATTGACAATGTTTCCTTTATAACAAAAAGATAAAGTGTATTATACGGACTAGTGTCCTCCTTATCTATTTCTCAAACTAGAGCTAATCTAACTATGCTTTATTCCCCTGAGCCCTATAGTTGCTTATCTATTTATGAATCATCCCCTCTTACTTTAATGTTAATGTTTGTTCGCTGCCCTACAAGATCCTATACTATTGATAGCTAAATGGCATGGAGCCTTCTCTGACAAGAATAACTAATATTCTCTTAACCTAACATGTGCGCATGGGGGTAATTGGAAACGTCCCCCTGTGCTGACGTATTTGAGGTGTTTCCGTCACTAAAATATTCATTGTACCATTAATAGCATTAATACTTATCCATATGCGCCTATTATGGGTTGATTATAAAGGTATTAACCTGAAACAACAATAAAACGAGTGAAAACAGCGTTTGGATGGTCAAAATCGGAGATATAGCCCGCGAGTTGTATAATGTATGGGTGAGGCAAGCTGCTTTCCCGCCAATTTCCCCCAAGGCCACTGAGACACAGTCGATCGATACTCTCTCTCTCTCTCTTGCATTCGCTTGCTATCAGTGATGACCACACCCTCCAACCGGATTTCTAATGTTAGCACGAAAATATACCTCAGAATAAGGGAATAACAGGGAAAATAGGTGATAACTGAAGGGGAGGAGGAAAGTGGGGAAGGAGGGTAGGTAGAGGACTGAGATTTTGCATGGCCCAGGGGCCAAAAAAAAAAAAAAAAAAAAAAAATCAATGTCAAAAGTTGATTTTTGTTTTCACTCACTCTTAAGAGTCTCCCCGCAGTCTGCCGGGGGAACTCTTAAGAGTCTCCCCGCAGTTCCCGGGTTAACACGTCATAATTTTATTTATTTTCATAAGTCTAATATCTTTCTCTTTATTTTGTCCTATAAGAACACATCAATTATTATTGGTTGGAACCACTGAGTTTGTCAAACATTTTCTCTCTTTCTCGAAATCTGGTTCGGGCCCAATATGGGTCCTTTAAAAATATAAGACAGTCTTAGGTATCTACTGGAATAACTTCACCACCTCAGAGCCGGCCAATAGCTCAACTGGAAATCTTCGCTCCCATCTACTATTTGTCGTCCCTTTTGAGTCGCTTGGCTGTAGGTGTGCAAGCCAGCGATGTGACGACAGGCGGCCGGATACTGAAGGTGTATCTGCCTAGTAGGGGAGAGTGATGCCAGGCCCGAGGTGGACTTTACTGGAACTAGAGGAGTGGGCTGGAAGGCTGAAACAAGTGGATCCAAGTTTCCATGAGTGACAAAGCGAGGGAGAGAATGTGGGTTGCAAGAAGTTAGCCCAGTGGAGTCCGAGAGGTGAATGAACTCTGCAGCTTCCCCCACCCCCTTGATATAGCCCCGCCTCCCGCTTTCGGGCGCTGTGATTGGCTGAGCCGCCCGCTCGGCCAGTCGTTGCTTTGGCCGCGCGGCTTCAATATTTCCTTCATTCGCTTCAACTCTTTTCTCTCCATAATAAGTTCCTGGAAGCTGGTTGCAAATGTCTTTTAGTAGCTTACGGGAGTATAGGGCTGGCACTGATGCATTAGACTTGTTGCAACCAGAGGAAACAGCCTATGGAGAGAGCGAGAGCCAGTTTAAAGGTGAAGCTGGACACATAGCTGTCAGCTTCGAAAACGGAGGCTTCTGATTGATCGGCCGGGAAGGTGTGGCATGTTTACAGCAAGAGTCCAGACTGTCAAACTCAGCTGGTTTAAAGGGATGGTTAAAGGGAGTGTGTTGATTGGCTGGCAGTCTTTTTACCTTAATTATTATTATTATGTTAGCCTATTATCTTAGTTATTCTTATTCTTTCTTGTTACGGCAAAACATTTAATGTATCAACATGATAGAAAGGGTATATAACAAAATCACATATAAAAATGGAATTGTATTTATAAACAAATAAAGTATTTAACAATCACACAAAATATTAGGTGATTATGAAGGAAATTAACATTTAATATTTCAGGACCGTTTCGTATCCGTTTCGAGTTCACTTTAATTATATAGTATAAAGTAATAGCTTAGTTTGCTTTATCATAGTTCACTTTAATTATATAGTATAAAGTAATAGCTTAGTTTGCTTTATCATAGTTCACTTTAATTATATAGTATAAAGTAATAGCTTAGTTTGCTTTATCATAGTTCACTTTAATTATATAGTATAAAGTAATAGCTTAGTTTGCTTTATCATAGTTCACTTTAATTATATAGTATAAAGTAATAGCTTAGTTTGCTTTATCATAGTTCACTTTAATTATATAGTATAAAGTAATAGCTTAGTTTGCTTTATCATAGTTCACTTTAATTATATAGTATAAAGTAATAGCTTAGTTTGCTTTATCATAGTTCACTTTAATTATATAGTATAAAGTAATAGCTTAGTTTGCTTTATCATAGTTCACTTTAATTATATAGTATAAAGTAATAGCTTAGTTTGCTTTATCATAGTTTTAAGTCGCACTATACATTGATAGGACTTCTTACAATGCTTATTCACTAATGAAACAATATTACATCAAATAATTTAAGTAACTATGGTATAATTTCAAATAGATAAATTAGTTACTATATCCAATCTCCAATCTCATATACTACATCACATGAGGGCAAATATTTACAACATACCTCTGGTTAACAAGTAGTCACAAATTCCCTAAATAAATGAGTAAGAGGTACAAGAACTCTCTAAACTCAATATAACACCTATTATACAAACCTGTTATCGTATTGTCTCCCCCACACTGCTCTTCTCCCAGCCAAGAATGTAACTCATTTTAATCAAATCAATCAAATGAATATAGAAAAGATGGGTGAGGGTGAAAGAAGGGAAGTTTTTATTGGTGTAGTAAGAGAGAAAGTGTCAAAGTAGGAGGATAAAGAGTGTCGGGGCTTGACCCAACGTGCGTGAGTTGTTGATTTTAGTTTGGGGGTTTAGGGGAGGGCTGTGACTTGGTATTATTGAGACATATTTTAGTTTGGGGGTTTAGGGGAGGGCTGTGACTGTTGGTATTATTGAGACATATTTTAGTTTGGGGGTTTAGACGAGGGCTGTGACTGTTGGTATTATTGAGACATATTTTAGTTTGGGGGTTTAGGGGAGGGCTGTGACTGTTGGTATTATTGAGACATATTTTAGTTTGGGGGTTTAGGGGAGGGCTGTGACTGTTGGTATTATTGAGACATATTTTAGTTTGGGGGTTTAGGGGAGGGCTGTGACTGTTGGTATTATTGAGACATATTTTAGTTTGGGGGTTTAGGGGAGGGCTGTGACTGTTGGTATTATTGAGACATATTTTAGTTTGGGGGTTTAGGGGAGGGCTGTGACTGTTGGTATTATTGAGACATATTTTTCGAAAGCACGTCAAGAAGGGTTGGAGATAAAAATGGGTGGTAAGGCAGAAGATAATTAATTTTGGGTGGTAAAAGTTAGTTTTGGTGAAGTGAGATTCAGAGGCTCTGATCGGTCAAGAGTGGCATAGAGGTTGGGCTGTGGACGAGCCGGCATGCCCCACCGCCTCTACCAGTCTGGACGAATCAGATGAGTCTGGGTGAATTTGAATATCAAATTTGGTAATGGAGAATGTTTTAATGATGGTCTGGCAATTTTGGATGGTAAGGGTCTAAAGTGGGGCAGCAAGGCATGGTTGTCAACTGCCGAGTCTAGAGAAGATTGCACTGTCTTATGAAGAGCTTAATTTACTTTAGTTTTTATTGTGTATTTGTGAAAGAATTAGAAATGTTGGCTGGTAGGTGAGTAAAAGGAATGGTGAAAATTGAGTGTGAGTTTGTGGTGTAACAAAGTTATTATGTGAATAGGGGATTGGGAGCCTCTCTGTTGATTGGATGCAAGAAGTTCGACCAGGGACGGATGGGTTGAGTGATATTATTAAAAATTTGGACAAAGTTATTAAAGGTCTCAAGTTTTTCAAGTTGTTTATTAGCCAGAAAGTTGTTGTAGACATTAAGTGGAGGGATGCGGGAGAGTTCATGCAAGTGTTCCGATGTTTGGAACTCATACCACCGAGTTCCATGGATCCACCTCAGTGCTCTGTTCTGTATTCTTTGGAGTTTAATTTTGTGGGTGTTTGCCAAAAGAGTGCTGGTCAGTGGGGCATATGAAAGTAGCGGTCTAATTATGGCTTTGTACAAATGGGTTTTAGTTTTGATGGAGGCATTTCGAAAACGGAAAATTGATTGAAGAGATTTTGAAGCAATGGGGATAATCTGATTTGCATGACGATGAAAGTGAAGTTTTTTGTCAAAGGTTAGGCCGAGTACTTTGTTAGTGGGTGAGACAGTTACTGGGATGCGATCGGGAGGAGGTGCGCGGGAGTTGAGGAATTAATCATCGAATATGTCCTTATATAAGAGTCTATCACCACACTAGTCCAATCAGGAGTCACGTAGGCCAGGATACAGGTGCCGGATCCAATAAGATTTCAGGCAGGTTGTGTGGGCCAATCACAGGCGAAGGCAGATGTGCGCGCTCCAATAACAGGTGCGAAGTAGGTGAGAATAGGGGCGGGGGGTCACTACGTCATCGCCCGCCCGGCCCCCTCACGCAGGTGTCTAAGTCACGTAGGCCGGAGAGAAATAGAATTTGGCGCGAAATAGCTAGGAACGCTTTCTCTCTCTCTCTCTATCTATCTCTCTCGTTCGTCACGGGAACCAGCAACGTGTTCTCTCTCCTCGGTACGTACGCTGAGAAAGTCACGTAGGCACAGGTAGAAAGAAGGAGGGAGAACCAGCATGGGCCCTCTTTCTCTCTCTCTCGTCACGTCCGTAGCTAGAGAAGGAGGGAGAACACACGCGGTACGCAGTACAGTCACGGACTACAGCTTGGTGTCTTGTCACACATCACATCCTGGTATCTCCGGATGTAAAAATATATATATACTGTATATACTGTATATATATATATATATATATATATATATATATATATATATATATATATATATATATATATATACTGTATATATATAGGGTGTCCCAGGAGGATAGGTCATAACTTTGGGAAATGACAAAACTAGGTATTCTAAGCCTAAAAGTTCAATAACAAATAGTCCAAATCTCAACCGTTAAAAATATATGGAAGGTTTTATGTAGTGTCCTCCCCCTATCACTGTAATAAGAACATAAGAAAATGGGAGTCTGCAGAAAGCCGATTGGCCTAAGCAAGGCAGATCCCTGTCCCACACAATCCCAAATCAATTACAAAGCCCAATTTTAGGCTCAACACTCTAATACCCTGAGGATCACCTTACCAAAACGGTTAGAGATTAACGCAGGATTATGGGGGTCTGCAGAGCGCTGATTGGCCCAACCCGGCTGATCCCCCTTCACACCCAACCCTTCTCGTCCATATGCTTATCCAATTTTATCTTAAAGCTCCCTACAGTTTTAGATCCCACTATAGCACTTGGTAGTCCATTCCACCCATCTACAACTCTGTTACCAAACCAATATTTGCCTATATCTTTTCTGAAACGAAATTTATCTAATTTGAAACCATTGGTACGAGTTCTTTCGCTATCACTGAGCTTTAGTACATTTGTCATGTCCCCTTTGTTAATCCCACTAACCCACTTGAACACCTCTATCATATCCCCTCTAACTCTGCGTCTCTCTAACGAATGTAAACCTAATTTCTTCAACCTTTCTTCATACGGTAGATTTCTAATATTATGGATAATTTTTGTCATTCTACGCTGTACTCTCTCCAATGAATCTATGTCCATTCTGTAATAAGGACACCAAAATTGGACAGCATAATCCATATGGGGTCTCACTAATGACAAGTAAAGTTTTAAGATAACATCAGCAGTTCTGTTACTCACACTCCTAGAGATGAACCCGAGAATCCTGTTTGCCTTATTACGAACGCCTATACACTGTTTTCTAGGCTTCAAATCATTGCTAACAAACACACCTAGAATCTTTCTCGCAGTCTGAATTTTCTAATTCTAAATTAGCTAGTTTATATTTAACATTTGTTTGCATCTTCCCTATCTTTAATACCTTGCATTTGTCAATGTTAAACTTCATCTGCCAATTTACTAACCATTCATGTAAGGTATCTAGATCCCTTTGGAGGCACTCTATATCTCTATCTGAATCAATTGATCTCCCCATTTTAGTATCGTCTGCGAATTTACTTATCCTACTAGTTATACCTAAATCTAGGTCATTTATGTATATAAGAAACAACAGGGGACCTAATACCGAACCCTGGGGGGCACCACTTTTGACTGCTCCCCACTCTGACTTGGTACCATTTATTCTGACTCTTTGTTTCCTACCAATTAGCCATGACCTAATCCATCCCAACAACGCCCCACCTATTCCATGTGCCTCAACCTTTCTCATCAATCTCTCATGAGGGACTCTGTCGAAAGCTTTACTGAAATCTAAATATATATCGTATGACTTGTCATTATCTACTGCTTCATATACCTCTGAGAAAAAACTAAGCAAATTAGTAAGGCAAGAACGTCCCTGAGTGAATCCATGCTGAGAAGAATTTATTAAGTTAAATGTTTCTAAGTGGTTTCTCATTTTCCTAGCAATAATTGACTCTAGTTGCTTTCCTATGATTGAAGTGAGACTAATGGGACGGTAATTGGATGCTATTGATTTATCACCTTTTTTGAAGATCGGAACTACATTTGCAAGCTTCCAAGCTTCTGGAACTATACCTGTTTCTAATGAATTGTTAAAAAGAAATGTTAATGGGTAACTTAACTCATCTCTGCATTCTTTTAATACTCTGGCATATACCCCATCGGGACCGGGCGATTTCTGAGGTTTCAGTCTGTCAATTTCCTTAAGCACATCATTTCTACTTATAGTAACCGTACTTAACCTATTTTCTATACTATCGCTATATACCTTACTGACTTCTGGAATCTGTGCCAAATTTTCATTAGTGAAAACGGATAGAAACTGACTATTTAATGTACTGCACATTTCTAAATCATTTTCTGTCATTTCTCCTATCGAAGTTTTAAGGGGGCCTATTTTATCTCTAACTTTAGATTTATAGAGCTGGTAAAAAGCCTTAGGGTTATTTTTTGAGTCATTGGCTATCCTGATTTTATAATTTCTTTTGTCTATCCTTATACCTTTTTTAACCTCTCTTGATAGATTCTGATAGTAAGCAAGTAGGTGAATTTCGCCTTTCTTAATTTTTCGATATATTCCTCTCTTATGGACTCTTCCATATCACATAGTTTCCAAATGGTCCAAAGTGAGCTAACAGGGAAGCTAGGCCACCCTTATAGGGGAAATACTGAAGGAAATACCATTTTCTAAATGAAATATTTCAATGCTGGTTGAGTTTTGGAATATGTCTTATGGAACATTTTAGGCTTATAATATTTTGTTTTATCATTTCCCAAAGTTATGACCTTTCCTCCTGGGACACCCTTATATATATATTATATATATATATATATATTGAGTATATATCACAAATACACGTGAGCCACTAAATGTTTATAAGCTCTCAGTGGGATTCGAACCGCCGACCGTCAGGACGATAGCCGACGCTTTAATCAACTACACCAGTCGCCGTGGTGTAGTTGATTAAAGCGTCGGCTATCGTCCTGACGGTCGGCGGTTCGAACCCCACTAAGAGATTAGAAATATATATATATATATATATATATATATATGTATATATATATATATATTATGTAATACATAATTATTATATACAGTATATACTATATACTGTATATTGCTGTAGTCTCTCTCCAGTGCCTCCGGGTGTTTTGTATGAATTCATGTTCTTGTTGGTGTTTCTGCACCCTGGTTGGAGACTTCGGAATCTCATATTATAAATATAATACATAATAATACTAATAATAATAATAATAATGTTGTTTCTTCACTCCGGGAAGGTTACCTGATAAAACTTCTCTGTAACACTAATTTTGACTTAATGTGTGATTGTGTTAACTAACTAAAATAATGAGCTTGCCTGTGGAAGATATGTTAAATTAAATATCATTCAATAACAATAAAGCAAAGAACTGTCCATTAACCTGTTCAGTACCGGTCACGTCTTTTTCATTTGATTGCAGCTACATATTACCGATTTTATGAAGCCTACGAAGGATATATGCTAGGTAAAAGGATTAATTGGGATAATCTGTAGCCTTTTAATGGGTAAGTTTCCTTCCTAAGCTGAATAAAATAGTCCAATAGTTACCAGAATATAATGAAAATGACGTCATTGGTACTGAATGGGTTAAATATGTATTGTTGTGCCACAAATATGCCTCTCTCACAGTCACACCGCTTCAGATAGTCGCTTTCCCCCCCCCCCCCCCCCACTGTTTTCTCTACCAAATTGGACCAGGACAATTACATAAGATATACTAGTTAATAATATTAGTCTACCATCATCTGTTACTCCTTACTCACTGCTGGTGTTACCGCCCACCTCAACGAATTTCATCAGCCTATGTGACCATTACATAATCTTTCAGAGATGTCCCAAAAGTCAGTTAACTCCAAGACAACTCACAGGACTCTCAGGGAGATGCCAGCTCTTCGACAACCACCAGATATGACAAACATAGGCCTACCTCTGCAGCAACCTGGAGTACAGGCTTTGGTACTAACACCCTTGCGTCATAATTTCCTATTGCCAAGGAACATCTGACTTTGCCCATATTCTCCCGACAATGAGCCAGCTGAAACTGTAATTGTGTAGCATCCCTTAACCCGTAAATGGTTGCAAAGCTCTTAAGAGGTTTTACTGGGCGACGGCGGCACAGCTCTTAAGAATGAGGCCTAAAAAAAACATTTAAACAGCCCCAGTAGCACTAAAAATATCACCTATTTTCCCTGTTATTCCCTAATTCGTTGGTATATTTTTGTGCTAACATTAGCAAACTGTGTGGGGGATGTGCTTACGTGCCTAGCGGGTGTGTTACATAACCGAGTGTGTGTATGAGTAGGCTCAGTGTGGCTTGAGGCCTCGTGGAGGGAGGGGTTGCCTCAATTTTCTCCATAATTCATGAATGGGCTGGACCAGCCCATTCATGAATTATGGAGAATTATCTATATTCGCGATTTTGACTAGAAAAATTATATTGTCACTTGTTTTATTGTTGTTACAGGTTACTATCTTCATAGTGAAGGTAAAATAGGCTCATATGAATAAATAATAACGATATTTATCATAAAATGACGATTATAGGCCTGAATGGAGCCAATATGCTCGCCCATGGGGAGCTAGTTCAATACCCCCCCCCCCCCTCGCCGTTTTCAGGTTAATGAATTAGAGTCAGAATAATTAGACAACATTAAGAGTCATACTAAACAACTTAATCCTCAACCGATGGTGACCGTCATATGACGTGAGAGAGAATATTGGCCACCCCTGCGGTGCCCGTCATATGACACTTGCCTTTTTGAGGCCATTATGAACGATGAGAGAGAGAGTGAGCATTGCCAGGACAACAAGTAGGCTCGGTCTGCTCGCGACAGCGGCTGGACGGACACTAAGGCCTACTGTATCGATTCTCAACCTACGTAGATCTCAAAATAAGGATAAATCCGGGGAAATTATCTCATTTTAGGGTATTTTCACTTCCAGTTGCACGATCGTTGCACGAGAACCCGTTGTTGTACATGGATGATTCAGATGTAAATTGAAAGCTCGTTCTTCGCTCTTTCACGGATATATAATTGTATTACGCTCTGGCTCTTGCTTATGCATGAAAAAGAACATTGAATGATGCACATTATCGGTAAATATGCCCGCCAGGCGATACCATGATATCCCCCCCCCCCCCCCGCTGGTTGGGATGGGAGTTATCCCGGGAGCGGCGAGAACAGTCTTAAGAGGTTTTACTGGGAGACGGCGAGAAAGCTCTTAACCCGTACAGCCCCAGCGACGCGCCTGACGCGTCGGCGATGTATGTAACGCACAGCCCCAGAGACGCGCCTGGCGCGTCGCCCCAATTGCGCCGACCGTGACCTCAGGTGTAGCCACTCAAGAGGGCTCAGATTTGTATGGGAACTGTGTACGTATCCCACGCACCCGTGCCGATGGTTGAAAACTCTCAAAGTCCACGTGCGTGCGCGCGAGCACGCAATAACCTGGTTTTTTGGGATAATTGCCTTCAATTTTTTACTCTTATAAAATCCGTTTTCGGGGGCTCTGTAGGACCATTTTTTAAGCTTTTTGAGCGGTTTTTCGTGGTTTTTCCTTCATTCCTAACCCATTCGCTATTGTTTCTGGAATAAAACCATTTTTTGAAAACCGGCCGGGTTCTGGTGCGCAAACATTACAAAACTAGCTGGGGCTCCACGGGTTAAGAGGGCAGGCCTAAAAAAAAACGTATAAAAGGACCCAGTAGGCCAAGCACTTAGAACAAGTATTTTTTTTTCTTGTTCCTCCATACTTCATATCACTTATCATCCACATGTGTCAATATCCCCTCCTTCCCCTCTTCCCCCCCCCCCCCCCCTTCAACTATCACCTATTTTTCCTCTTATTACCATCTTTATTGGTGTATTTATCATGCCAATATCTCCAAACCGGTCTAAGCCGTGCTCATGTTGCTAGAGAGGGTATAGATGCGAGAGGAGAGGTTCAGTGTGGCTGTAGGCTTCAGAGAGGAAGGGTGTACATCGCAGCTGGCTCACAACTCATGACTGGAGCGGGCGACTATAATTTGCGATTTTGACCATAAAAACGATATTCCCACTTGTTTTATTGTTGTTACAGGTTACTATCTTCATAGTAAAGGTAAAATAGGTGCATATGAATAAGTAACAACGATATTTATTGTAAAATTACGATTATAGGCGGGAAAGAGGCCTAATATAGTCGCCTAGTTACATGGTGTCCACTATATACAGCTCGCGCTTTAAAGGTTAAGGGTACCTGGTGCCAAGTTCAAGCAAACAGTCTGTAATTCTAGTCAAGTTAAGATGCTCTTGGTGCGGAGACCCTTTTTTTTGGGGGGGGGGGGGTGGATTGACCTAAGGAAATTATAGTGCTGCCCTTGCCACTCTTCATGACAAAAGTACAAGGGAAGCTTCTGCTCTTATCTTTTACAATCGTTTCACTGTGAGAGATATCTGGGAAACATTTTGTCTATTGTTAACAAAAAGTCAATTTTAACAGGATATACCTTCAATATTTTTTACAAATATTTCACCTTTGTGATACTCCCTAATGCAACTTGACAATCCATTATGACAGTCATGTATCGCTTAAAATCACTCAAACTATATAAATTCTTTGGAACGTAGAAGGGAACGATACTTAATAATATATACGTGGAAAATCGCAGAGGGTTTTGTACCAAATCTACATACACCAATAGCAATGAAATTCAATGATAGGAGAGGCTGGGAATGCGAGATCCCCAAGATGTTAAATCGGGGGGCTATGGGCTCTCTGCGAGAGGGCTGGTTATCACATAGAGGAGCACGTCTCTTCAACAAACTCCCGCGGCGAGTGAGAGACATGAGAGGTGTCTCGTTAGACAGCTTCAAGAGAGCTTTCAATGTCGAACTACAAAAAGTGCCAGACGAGCCCATCTTCACAAGGGTGTGCTCCACCTCTTCGAATAGTCTGCTGCACCAATTCTCAAACAACAACGAAGGGCGGTGCGCTCTTCGGTGCCACTAGCAAGAGTGGCGAACTCCACATAGGTGAACATAGGTAGGTGTAAATGGAGCAAAACTCTTCCCCACTACCAATGGAAGCTAAACACTAAGTCACTTCACATCTGTTGGAGATGAAGAGTTGCTGATGAATTCCACAAGTGTATTGTAATTCACTCTTTATTTATTTAGCTTCACTCCATCTTAAACTTGTCCTTGTGGAACTATTGAGGATGGAGTTGACCAATATGTTTGAGCTACGGATCGACCACTCTGCACTTAGGTATGCTTTTATTTGCAAGTGCGAAGAATGCCTAGACTCGTAAAATTACAAAAATGTGCCATAATGACGACCGAGACCAGTTATAGCTGACGAGAAAAGTTGAGATTAATGTTACGATAAGTGTAGGAATGTCTAATAAAGGATTATTTTCACTGAAAGAATCTGGACACAATGAAGGATGCAGGTACAAACCAGCAAGGAGAGACTCAGAGCCGCATTTAGTTCAACCAGTGAGGCTATTCTAGGTGAACAAGCTAGTTCCGGTCAGGATAAACTTAGGATCAAGAACTGGTTAGACAAACCTATTGAATAGGGCTTGAGAAAGAGTGAACAGGCAAACTCTCCAGTCTCGCCTAGGAACAAGGGCATGGATATATGAGTTGGACCACGCTAGAGGTTAGCGCAAGATAACAAAATAAGCCTCCAACATCTTATGCATCTCTATAGCCCAGATCATAAGGAAGCTAGTGAAGGTTTAGTCATCTACATATGAGAGGATAGGACTAGAAGTATATTTTGAAAAAATCATTACTAAATGTTAGAAACAGAACTGAAGAAGGACAAAAACCTTGAGGTTAGAGTTGACAAGCTTAGGAAATGTGGTGGCCGTTCACAACAGCAGCTTTGGAACGGTCAGAAAAGAAATTGGAGATAAAGATACAGAAAGAGGAATTGAAACTGAAGGGTGCTGGTATGAAAACAAAGGATTTGTTCCAAACTCTATTAATGGCGTTTGATATGTCTAATGGACTAGAAAAGCTCTCGCCGAAGTCCCATAGGAAGAATGACCAAGAGTTATAAAAGTTCCCCATTAGAGGAAGCCATACTGATCAGCTGAAAATAGTGAATATGAGTGAACCATTATTATTCCTCATAAGACTGAGGATTAAAATAGTCTCTCAATCCACTTATAATCTGTCCGTAACGGGGTGTATAGGAAGGGAGGGATTTTTTACATTTATTTTTGGTCTACATATATATATATATATATATATATATATATATATATATATATATATATATATATATATATATATATATATATATATATATTATATATATTTATTTATTTATTAGTTTCTTTGCTAGACTTCCATCAACCTTAATAAAACACTTCTTAGACCCCCTTCAAGACAAACTTGTACATTATTCAGTGGAAAAATGTCCCGGCTGAAGGCCGATCTATCTATCTATCTATCTATATACTCAGGCCCAATCCCCATTTTGGGGGTAGCCGACTCAAGACAGAGCAAGAACAGGGAAAACACAAAAACAACATAAAAACAAAATAAACACAGATAAAAAACACAAACTCTCACACATCCAGGTCACCCAGGAGAAGACCCAGAGACCAGGGTCACCAAGGTCGCTCCAGCACTCCCCCGGCCCCTGACCACCCGGAGAGGTTCCGATCTCGGCAGGCAGACATGCAGCGGAGCCAAAGCCACAAGCCCTCCCACCACACTTCCAGGCACACCCTTCATATTAATCGTCTCCCCGGGCCAGGCGCCTGATGGACTATTATCTAGTCCAACTTGCGCCCGACCCCTTACTCCAAATGACCACGTGTTCACTCAACTATTCACAAGCATTCTCCATTCACTCCTGTCCACCACCACTTCCCCTGCCTGATCTATAGTCATTCCTCTATCATCCAAAGCCTTTCTTACACAGTCTCTCCATCTCAATGGGGGTCTTCCTGCCCTTCTATCTCCCCTTGTACCTGACTCACATATTCTCTTTGTAAGCCTTTCATCTCCCATTCGTTCAACATGACCATACCAGCTCAGCACCCTTCTGTCTACTCTGGCTGACAAATGTTCCTGCTGCCCCACTCTCCTACGTATCTCTTCATTCCTCAATCTGTCTCTATGAGTAACTCCACACATACTCCTCAAGCAGCTCATCTCCATCACATCCAGCCCTCTTTTCTCCTTTTTCTTCAGAGCCCATGTCTCAGCCCCATACATCACTGTTGGCACAACAATTCCTTGATACAGTGCACTTTTTACTTTCACTCCGAGATTTCTCGTCTTCCACATACTTCCCATTGCTCCGAAAACCTTCCTTCCTTCACACACTCTCTGTTTTACCTCCACTTCCATACCTCCACTCCTGCTTATCGTTCCTCCTAGATATTTAAAACGCTCTACTTATTCCAATATTTCCCCATCCAGCCTCACATCTAGATTCACCCTATGCTCTCCCCTATTACACACCATTACTTTACTTTTATTGACGTTCACCTTCAGTTTCCTCCTTCCACAAACCACACCAAATTCTTTGACTACCCGCTGCAGTTTCTCATCAGAATCCGCCACCAATGCTGTGTCATCAGCGAACAGCAACTGATTCAACTCCCAATCTCTACCATTCTTTCCTACTAAACCCAATCCTCTTCCCATAGTTCTCCTTTTCACCTCCCTCACCACACCATCCATACCGGCTGAAGGCCGATACTTCCTAAATTTACAGGCTCGCGATTGCTTGCCAGGAATTTTTTTAAAGTTATATGGGATGAAAGGTCCTAATATTGACAAATAAATTGGGTGAATGGTCCTAAAATCGCCGAAATAATGAAAATAACTGTTTAAAATCTCTAAACTAAAGGGGCTGAACATGAGGGAGAGGGGAGTCTAGAAAAATCAACCATCCCCTTTAACCCAAGGAATGCTAATAAATGGACAAAATATAAGGTGAAGTTGAGGGAGGGAGGGGGTGTGGGGTATAAAGGGGAGGAGTGGAGGATGTGGTACAGGGAGATACTACTATTTTCTATGTGTCATACAATATTGAGACATTTCCTGGCACTGGCACGGTATTTGAGGGGTTCTTTATACACCAGTTTAATTACCGTGCCAGTGGGGTATAAAGGGAAGGAGTGGAGGATGTGGTACAGGGAGGTGTGGTGGAGTGGTCTTGCCACTGGCCTGGTAATCCAAAGGTCCCGGGTTCAAATCCCGATGTATCAATGGGAAGATATTATTGGGATGGAATTTGTGCTGTACCTGGTATCAGTGCATTACCACAAGCCCACCGAAACATCAATAAAATACCCTCATTGTTCCCTGATAAAATAGCACTGTATGAATATTCCCATATTCAAAATATGCTATAGGGGTGCAATGCCTGGTGAGTTATCTGCTCAACAGGTGGCGTTGTGTGTGTGTAAGTGTGAGAGTCCGAGTGTAGGGGGTGAGACAGTGAAGCACGGGAACGAGGTGGCTTCAGAGATGGGGTCGTTTCGGGCCATGAGTGAGCACCGTGCCTCATGTGAAGGCAAGATGGCAGGTGCTCGTTGTACTCTACGTGCTTCACATGTCTCACTCCCTAGACTGGAACAAGACCTCACAGGCTTCACTGTTCATTGTAAAGCGGTGAATGTTAAGGCTCTCAGCCTATGCCCGAGAGGAAGTAAGTTGGAATATAGAAAAAAAAAAAAAAAAACAAAAAAAGGGAGATACTACTATTTTCTATGTGTCATACAATATTGAGACATTTTCTGGCACTGGCACGGTATTTGAGGGGTTCTTTATACACCTGTTTAATTACCATGCCAGTGGGGAAAGCATTTGGGTGGTGAAAAATTTATATATTAGCCGCCCGGTCGTATGCTCAGGCGGGAGGGGAAGAGACATACATCCTCCCGTCTCGACGTCTCACAACCCACTGATGGCCGAGGGAGAGATTTGTGTTGCATAAGATCTCTAAGTGAGTCACTGGTGTGTACGAAACCACGCGAGATAAATTTGCGCCCCCAAAAAACGATAAATGGGGGAAATATGAGGAAAAAAGTGATAATTGAGGAAGGGGGAGGGGGCAAGGAGGGGAAGGTGGGGATGAGACACATGAGGATGACTGGTAAGAAGTAATAGAGATAATTATCTCACCTAATAACATATTCCTTTGTTTTGAGAGCCCCTTCAGTGTTTTGGAAGCGCTTTTTTATGGCCTTGCTTCCGAGAGGCCTATCACGTTCGCTATGGTGACCATTCTGTGAGGCCTATAACGCTTCTCGAGTTAAGTGAGATAATTCCGAGAGGCCTATCACGTTCGCTATGGTGACCATTCTGTGAGGCCTATAACGCTTCTCGAGTTAAGTGAGATCATTCCGAGAGGCCTATCACGTTCGCTATGGTGACCATTCTGTGAGGCCTATAACGCTTCTCGAGTTAAGTGAGATCATTCCGAGAGGCCTATCACGTTCGCTATGGTGACCATTCTGTGAGGCCTATAACGCTTCTCGAGTTAAGTGAGATAATTCGAAGCCTGTTAATTGCTTGAGGCCCTTTTTAAACTGAATACAATTGTATAATAGTAGCCAAAATACTAAAGAACAGCACCAGTACAGAAGGGGTTAATGAACAGCACCAGTACAGAAGGGGTTAATGAACAGCACCAGTACAGAAGGGGTTAATGAACAGCACCAGTACAGAAGGGGTTAATGAACAGCACCAGTACAGAAGGGGTTAATGAACAGCACCAGTACAGAAGGGGTTTATGAACAGCACCAGTACAGAAGGGGTTAATGAACAGCACCAGTACAGAAGGGGTTTATGAACAGCACCAGTACAGAAGGGGTTAATGAACAGCACCAGTACAGAAGGGGTTAATGAACAGCACCAGTACAGAAGGGGTTTATGAACAGCACCAGTACAGAAGGGGTTAATTAACAACACCAGTACAGAAGGGGTTAATGAACAGCACCAGTACAGAAGGGGTTAATGAACAGCACCAGTACAGAAGGGGTTAATGAACAGCACCAGTACAGAAGGGGTTAATGAACAGCACCAGTACAGAAGGGGTTAATGAACAGCACCAGTACAGAAGGGGTTAATGAACAGCACCAGTACAGAAGGGGTTAATGAACAGCACCAGTACAGAAGGGGTTAATGAACAGCACCAGTACAGAAGGGGTTAATGAACAGCACCAGTACAGAAGGGGTTAATGAACAGCACCAGTACAGAAGGGGTTAATGAACAGCACCAGTACAGAAGGGGTTAATGAACAGCACCAGTACAGAAGGGGTTTATGAACAACACCAGTACAGAAGGGGTTAATGAACAGCACCAGTACAGAAGGGGTTAATGAACAGCACCAGTACAGAAGGGGTTAATGAACAGCACCAATACAGAAGGGGTTTATGAACAGCACCAGTACAGAAGGGGTTAATTAACAACACCAGTACAGAAGGGGTTAATGAACAGCACCAGTACAGAAGGGGTTAATTAACAGCACCAGTACAGAAGGGGTTAATGAACAGCACCAGTACAGAAGGGGTTTATGAACAGCACCAGTACAGAAGGGGTTAATGAACAGCACCAGTACAGAAGGGGTTAATGACAGCACCAGTACAGAAGGGGTTTATGAACAGCACCAGTACAGAAGGGGTTAATTAACAACACCAGTACAGAAGGGGTTAATGAACAGCACCAGTACAGAAGGGGTTAATGAACAGCACCAGTACAGAAGGGGTTAATGAACAGCACCAGTACAGAAGGGGTTAATGAACAGCACCAGTACAGAAGGGGTTAATGAACAGCACCAGTACAGAAGGGGTTAATGAACAGCACCAGTACAGAAGGGGTTTATGAACAGCACCAGTACAGAAGGGGTTAATTAACAACACCAGTACAGAAGGGGTTAATTAACAACACCAGTACAGAAGGGGTTAATGAACAATTAACAGACTAACCAAGTGCCGGTTTTTCCTTGGCATTGAAGAACACCCAGTCTGGTCTGTCTGTGAACTCTGACTTGAGGAAGGCTTCTTTGGTCATGTGGTAGTCTCCCAGGAACACCAGTAACTGCGTCCCCAGCCGCCAACTCAAAGAAAAAGAAAGAAACTATTGGTTTTGTTTTGTTAACACTTTCGGTTTCTTCATTATATGTTGGCTATTACTAGACGATAAGAATAATTATTATAAGCATTGTTCTTATTTTTTTAAGGGGAGGTTATTACTTTGTTCCCTAGACCTTCCTCAAGCTATAAATTACACCCACTTAACCCACTTTTGAGATCAATTTGTAAATTTTTTCGTTAGAAAAATGTCCCGGCTGGAGATCGATTCCTTTTAAATTACAGATTCACTATCACTCGCCAGGAAAAAATCGACACCTAAATGGCACAAAACGTCTTAATTGACAGAAATTTGGCAAAAGTTCTTAAAATTGTCTAACTATTTGGGCGAACATCTTAAAATCCCAAAAGCAATGGGGCTAAACATGATGGAGAGATGGGTCCGTGCTGGTGTGTATGAAACCGCTCAAGAGAAATTCGCACGAAAAATAGCCGTTAAATGGGGGAAATGTGAGGAAAAATAGCCGGTTTTGTAGGAGGGGGGAGGGGTTCAGAGACATGAAGATGAGTAGTAAGATGTACTAGAGGGGAATGATTTGACCTAATGAAATATTCCTTTCATTTGAGAACTCCTGGGGTGCTTTGAATTTTGTTTTTAATGGTCTTGCTTCTGTGAGGCCTATCGCATTCTCTATACACATGCTTCCGTGAGGCTTATTCCACTTCTCGGGTTAATTTTATTCTTGCTACTAATAGACGATATTATTCAATTTAAAAGGGGCCTCCAGCAACTTGCAGGCTTCGATCTATCTCATTTATCCCTTTTTACTACCATAGATCCTTCTTAACCCTCTCACATTTTTTACGCAATTTTGAGCCTGTTAGGGATACTTTAAAGCCTTTGTTACCATCAGGGGTATTTAGAAACCTTTAGTTTAGTTACTTCAACCTCTTCAGTTGTCTTTGAGTTAGGTGTGGGTAGAAAACTAATTTTGGAGAGGTAATTATAAGAGTGAGAGAACTCTATTTATTATTGCTAAACTGGCAACCTCTGCGTCATAAAAACGTGAAAGGGTTAAACTGCAAAAAATCTTATAAATATAAATATAGCTAGAATAACATTACGAAGACATGGCCGGTACTGAAGGGGTTAACCCTTCACCTCCCTTCCTATCTTAACCTCAATTATCCTTACTTGCCTGAATATCATCGCCTCTTGAAAGCCAGAATATAAGCAAGAGACAAAAGGTAACCCTTTGAGGATTATGATGCAATTTGGCAGTTTATTATGGTTAACACTAAATGTTTTTAGATAGGTTGAGCTAGTTTAAACCCCTTTTATTTCTAGATATCCTTCCTAAAATGCACAAAGTCATCAAATGATAACCAGAATATACTGTCAAAATGCGTCATTATCCTCAAGGGGATAATATGCCGTTGTAGTACTGACATAAAGACATCACCATGTTTCTTGTGAAACTCCAACACTTGATCTTCATTCACTTCCTTACTTAGTTCATTATATTTGCATCAATTGTCCTCTCTTACCTGAATAAAGTTGTCTCATTAAAGCCAGAATAAAAGAAAGAAACACATATTAGGTACAACTAGTATAATGTGGTTATTGTACTCACATAAAGACATCACCGTGTTTCTTGTGTAGGTCCAACACTTGATCTTCCATACTCCGCCTGGTGAAGGGTATGTAGCCCACCAGAGGCAGACCCCACCGACCTGTTAGGGGTAAACAATACCGTTCTGTACATAGTTTGTCTTTGTAAATTATATACTGTATATATATATATATATCATCAACACTGAGGGCAACCCCAGCCTGCCCTCAAAAACACTCTCTCCTCCTATCAATACATTACACTACAAACACCTTACATACTACACTGCTTTTCTTACCCAAAACAAAAATGACAAACACACGAACAGCCTTGGAGTTCCCAGGGGGGGGGGGAGGGGGGGGGGGGCAGAAATGCCCCATCCAACTGACCCCTGGCAACGACCCCCCAAAATGCCCTAGACTACTACCTTCTACTCTTACTATTAACTTCTGCAACATTCGTGGCCTCTCCTCTAACTTCCACTCTGTGGAACACCACCTCTCCTCTGCCAACCCTGATCTTCTTTCTCACCGAGACACAGTTGTCTGGGACTACTGACAGCAAATCCTTCTCTGTATCCTCCTTTTTTTTTTTTTTTTTTTTTTTCTATATTCCAACTACTCCCTCTCGGGCATAGGCTGAGAGCCTTTATACTACACCGCTGAACACGGTGAGGCCCGTGAGGTCTTGTTCCAGTCTAGGGAGTGAGACATACGAAGCACCCGGGCTCAAAGCAACTCCATCTCTGAAGCCGCTTCGCCTCTGCTCTTCACAGTCTCACCCCCCACACTCGGACCCTCACTCTCAGAATGCCACCTATTGAGCAATTAACTCACTAGGCATTGCACGCCTGTAACATATTTTGAAAATGGGAATTTTCATACAATGCTATTTAATCAGGGAACAATGAGGGTATTTTTTGGGCATTTCGGTGTGCTGTGGTCTATCTATCTATCTATCTATTTGCTCAGGCCCAATCCCCATTTTGGGGGTAGCCGACTCAAGACAGAGCAAGAACAGGGAAAACACAAAAACAACATAAAAACAACGAATAAACACAGATAAAAAGCACAAACTCACACACATCCAGGTCACCCAGGAGAAGACCCAGAGACCAGGGTCACCAAGGTCGCTCCAGCACTCCCCCGGCCCCCGACCACCCAGAGAGGTTCCGATCTCGGCAGGCAGACATGCAGCGGAGCCAAAGCCACAAGCCCGCCCACCACACTTCCAGGCGCACCCTTCATATTAATCGTCTCCCCGGGCCAGGCGCCTGATGGACTATTATCTAGTCCAACTTGCGCCCGACCCCTTACTCCAAATGACCACATGTTCACTCAACTATTCACAAGCATTCTCCATTCACTCCTGTCCACCACCACTTCCCCTGCCTGATCTATAGTCATTCCTCTATCATCCAAAGCTTTTCTTACACAGTCTCTCCATCTCAATGGGGGTCTTCGTGCCCTTCTATCTCCCCTTGTACCTGACTCACATATTCTCTTTGTAAGCCTTTCATCTCCCATTCGTTCAACATGACCATACCAGCTCAGCACCCTTCTGTCCACTCTGGCTGACAAATGTTCCTGCTGCCCCACTCTCCTACGTATCTCTTCATTCCTCAATCTGTCTCTACAAGTAACTCCACACATACTCCTCAAGCAGCTGATCTCCATCACATCCAGCCCTCTTTTCTCCTTTTTCTTCAGAGCCCATGTCTCAGCCCCATACATCACCGTTGGCACAACAATTCCTTGATACAGTGCTCTTTTTACTTTCACTCCGAGAGTTCTCGTCTTCCACATACTTTCCATTGCTCCGAAAACTTCCTTCCTTCACACACTCTCTGTTTTACCTCCATTTCCATACCTCCACTCCTACTTATCGTTCCTCCTAGATATTTAAAACACTCTACTTGTTCCAATATTTCCCCATCCAGCCTCACATCTAGATTCACCCTATGCTCTCCCCTATTACACACCATTACTTTACTTTTATTGACGTTCACCTTCAGTTTCCTCCTTCCACAAACCACACCAAACTCTTTGACTACCCGCTTCAGTTTCTCATCAGAATCCGCCACCAATGCTGTGTCATCAGCGAACAGCAACTGATTCAACTCCCAATCTCTACCATTCTTTCCTACTAAACCCAATCCTCTTCCCATAGTTCTCCTTTTCACCTCCCTCACCACACCATCCATAAACATAATAAACAGCCATGGTGACATTACACAACCCTGTCGCAAAACCTACCTTTACCTCAAACCATTCACTCAACTCACCATTTGCTACTCTCACACATGCTCTGCTCCCTTCATAAAAACTCTTAACTGCTTCTAACAAATTTCCTTCTATTTCATAAATTCTTAACACCTTCCACATTGCTTCACGGTCCACACGATCATATGCTTTTTCCAAGTCCATAAAAGCCCAATATATCTCCTTATGCTTCTCTAAATACTTCTCGCATAACTGTCTTACTGCAAACATCTGATCCACGCACCCTCTTCCCCTCCTAAAACCGCACTGTTCTTCTCCTATTGCAACTTCCGTACACTTTATTATCCTCTCTATCAACACCCTGCCATACAGCTTTCCAACCACTGACAATAAACTAATACCTCTATAACTTGAACACTCCTGCCGATCTCCCTTCCCCTTGTACAACGGCACAATACATGCACTCTTCCAGTCTATTGGTACCATTGACACAGCAAAGCACACATTGAAAAGTCTCACCAACCAATCTATTATCACATCTCCACCCTTCTTTATACACTGTGCTGTGGTAATGCACTGAAACTAGGTACAGCACAAATTCCATCCCAATAATATCTTCCCATTGACATATTGGGATTCGAACCCGGGTCCATTGGATTACCAGTCCAGTGGCAAGACCACTCTGCCACACCTCCCCTATCTCTATCCTCAGTTTCGAGCCAAAGGTGGATGTTGCGTCTAGGTACGCAACAATCTTGCTATCTCATGTTCCCAACTTAAATTCTTCTGAATTCTCAACTCTCTTGCTAAAGCTTTCTTGTCACTCGCAAACTAAATATTTCTGCGCTGTTTATCTCTCCCCTAATTCTACTGAATATCCAACATTCTTTGACTATCTAACTTCTAAAGTTGAACACATTGTATCAATTTCTCCTTTCGCAGAAATCTCCATCTTAGGAGATATCAACGTTCACCACCGCCAATGGCGGTGAACAAGCCTTCATCTTTTCTATCCTAAACAACCTAGAGCAGTTAGCCCAGCAACCCACCCGTATCCCGGATTGCTTCGGAGATCGGCCCAACATTCTAGACTTATTTCTAACCTCTAACCCTTCCGCTTATACTATAAATATTTTCCCTTCTTTGGGCTCCTCCGACCATAAACTAATATCTGTCACCTGTCCTATCTCTCTGGTACGGCCACCCGATCCTCCCAAACGGCGGCGCTTGTTGCACTTTGGCGCTGCCGCCTGGGAGGCTCTTCGATGGTACTTCTTTGATTTCCCTTGGAATGACTTTTGCTTCATTGGCCGGGGACCCTCTAAGAGTGCTGAATGCATTACAGAGGTAATCCTCTCAGGCATGAAAGCATACGTTCCATTTTCTTTTTCTCAGACTAATGCAAACAAATCTTGGTTTACTCTCGCTTGTTCTACTGCTGTCCGCAACAAGGAGGAAGTATTCAAACAGAAGCAATGCCTTAAAACTCAAGAATCTTATTCTTCCTATGTTTCTGCCCGGAATCAAGCCAAATCTGTTCTTCGACTTGCCAAGCACTCTTTTATCAATAATAAATGCACTGAACAATCCAACTCTAGCTCTTCCCAAGCTTTCTGGCATCTAGCCAAAAACCTCTCCAACAATTTTTCTTCCTCGTCTATCCCTCCCCTTTTCCACTCTGATGGCACAACCATCACTTCTTCCTCTGACAAAGCTGAACTCTTCGCTCAAACTTTTGCTAGAAACTCTACCTTCGATGATTCCGGTGCTATTCCTCCCTCCACCCCCCTCTCTCCTACTTATGCCTAATATCCTAATCTATTCTAAAGATGTACTTTCTACCCTCTCTTGGCTTAATACAAAGAAGGCGTACATTCCGGACGGTGTTCCTCCTGTTGTACTCAAAAACTGTGGTTCCGTGCTGACTCCCTGCCTAGACAAACTCTTTCGTCTCTGTCTCTCCTCTAACGTCTTCCCTTCATGCTCGAAGTTTGCTCTCATTCAACCTGTCCCAAATAAGGTTGACCTCTCTCAACCCTCCAACTATCGTCCAATTGCTCTCATCTCTTGTATCTCTAAAGTTTTTGAAACTATTCTTGCTTCTAAATTTCTTAAGCATTTCTCTTCCCATAATCTACTCTCAGATCGCCAGTATGGCTTCCTCAAGGGTCGCTCTACTGGTGATCTTCTTTCATATCTTACTAACTCTTAGTCATCCAACTTTCTGGACTTCGGTGAGACCTTTTCTATTGCCCTAAACATATCGAAGGCCTTCGATAGAGTCTGGCACAAATCATTAATTTCTAAACTACCCTTCTTCGGTTTCTATCCCTTCATCTGTGCCCCTGTTTCTAATTTTCTTTCCAGCCGATCCATAGCTGCGGTTGTGGATAGCCATCGCTCACTTCCTCATCCTATCAACTCCGGTGTTCCTCAGGGCTCTGTCTTATCTCCTATTCTCTTTCTAATTTTCATAAATTATCTTCTCAACTGTACCTCCAGTCCGACATCCATTCATACACAGATGACTCTACCTTACACTACTCAATTAGTTTTCCAGAATGCCCCAGCCAGCAGTCCCTCAAAGACAAACGTAATGAAGCCATAGAACACTTAACTTCTGATCTAAATACTATTTCCAATTGGGGCAGAGAAAATCTTGTTGCCTTTAATGCTTCCAAAACCCAATTTCTCCATCTGTCTACCCGTCCGGAACTCCAAGCGGACTATCTCTTATTCTTCAACAATGCAAATATCAATCCTTCATCTTCTCTCAATGTTCTTTGGTGTCTCTTTTTCTTCTGCTCTCACTTGGAAGGACCATATTACCAGTCTTGCTAAGGCAGCCTCCCAGAAGCTGGGTGTGCTCAACTGCCTCAAGGGGTTCTTTACCCCTGCACAGCTTCTTGCTCTGTACAGGGTCACAGTGGTACCCATCTTGCAACACAATCCCACCCATACTCTGTGCAACTCTCTAACCCAAGAGTGAAACGTTGCTCTCAGACTTTCTTTTATTCAACAGATGAGCTGTGAAACTCTCTCCCAGAATCAGTCTTTTCCTCTTCCTATTACTTAAATTGCTTCAAACTCTGTGTGTCAAGGCATTTTGGCTCGAACGTCCCTTGATTTTGGCCCTGTCACTCTTTCAACTATGGGGGAGGTACTCGCTATGGGTAGTTCTGCCTTTTGCCTCCCTCACTCACATAGATTTTGTTTTTCTGTTTTTATATATATATATTTATATACAGTATATATATACAGTATATATATATATATATATATATATATATATATATATATTCTATTTACATATATACTGTATATATATATATATATATATATATATATATATATATACCGGTATATATATATATATATATATATATACCTGTATATATATATATATATATATATATATATATATATATATATATATATATATATATATATATATATATATATATATATATATATACAGTATATATATATATATATATATATATATATATATATATATATATAGCATATATGAAGCCCTTAACGAACAAATTTGGAACACTGCTAATGGAGGTGTACTGATGGTTCAGAATTAAGTGTTGGTTTAAATTTTCCAATAAAATAGGTTTCTTTGTTTTTTTCGCAAATTAATGTTGTCTGATTTGACTTTATAAAACGGTATTACATTAAATTTAGGAGAGATGTTTTTGGCACATTGTGAAATATGAGTGCTTACATTAAGGCCTCTATTATGTGTTACATGATCTCTAAGTAGGTTCACTCGAAGTCTAAGATTTGAAGTTTCCCCTATACAGTATATATATATATATATATATATTTATATATATATATATATATATATATATATATATATATATATATATATATATATATATATGCTCAAGCCCAATCCCCACTTTTCCCATTTCTATTTCCACTTTCTATTTTACTCTATTTTATTATTTTTTTGTTTTGTATTCTTGGGAGTGGCCGACTCAAGACAGAGCAAGAACAGGGAAAACACAAACAAAACACAAGACAGAACAACGAACAAACACAGACAAAACTTAAAATTCACACACATCTAGGTCACCCAGGAGAACACCCAGAGACCAGGGTCACCCAGGTCGCTCTAGCACTCCCCCGGCCCCCGACCAGCCGGAGAGGCTCCGATCTCAGCAGGCAGACATGCAGCGGAGCCAAAGCCACAAGCCCGCCCACCACACTTCCAGGCGCACCCTTCATATTAATCGTCTCCCCGGGCCAGGCGCCTGATGGACTATTATCTAGTCCAACTTGCACCCGACCCCTTCCCCCAAATGACCACGTGTTCACTCAACTATTCACAAGCATTCTCCATTCATTCCTGTTTATTACCACTTCCTTTGCCTGATCTATAGTCATTCCTCTATCATCCAAAGCTTGTCTTACACAGTCTCTCCATCTCAATGGGGGTCTTCCTGCCCTTCTATCTCCCCTTGTATCTGACTCACATATTCTCTTTGTAAGCCTTTCATCTCCCATTCGTTCAACATGACCATACCAGCTCAGCACCCTTCTGTCCACTCTGGCTGACAAATGTTTCTGTTGCCCCACTCTCCTATGTATCTCTTCATTCCTCAATCCGTCTCTACGAATAACTCCACACATACTCCTCAAGCAGCTCATCTCCATCACATCCAGCTTTCTGCTCTCCTTTTTCTTCAGAGCCCATGTCTCAGCCCCATACATCACTGTTGGCACAACAATTCCTTGATACATTGCATTTTTTACTTTCATTCCGAGATTTCTCGTCTTCCACATACTTCCCATTGCTCCGAAAACCTTCCTTCCTTCACACACCCTCTGTTTTACCTCCATTTCCATACCTCCACTCCTGCTTATCGTTCCTCCTAGATATTTAAAACACTCTACTTGTTCCAATATTTCCCCATCCAGCCTCACATCTAGATTCACCCTACGATCACCCCTATTACACACCATTACGGTACTTTACTTTTATTGACGTTCACCTTCAGTTTCCTCCTCACACAAACCACTGAAAAGTCTTTGACTACCCGCTGCAATTTCTCCTCAGAATCCGCCACCAATGCTGTGTCATCAGCGAACAGCAACTGATTCAACTCCCAATCTCTATATTTGTTTTCCTACTAAACCCAATCCTCTTCCCATAGTTCTCATTTTCACCTCCCTCACCACACCATCCATAAATATATTAAACAGCCATGGTGACAATACACAACCCTGTCGCAAACCTACCATAACCTCAAACCATTCACTCAACTCACCATTTCCTATTCTAATTTTTTTTTTTTTTTTTTTTTTTTTTTTTTTTTTTATTAAGATGACAGTTACAAAGTGGTGTACAATCTATCTTATTCTAGTTACATTGTTGTTGTTGTTGTTGTTTTTCCCCAAGCTGCCTGGCCGAACAGCCCCAAGGCCCTGAGCAAGGCCAAGGCCACAACCGAGCGCCCCCACAGAACCCTCCCCGCCGACCACAATAAAGCCTGGGTGACCTAAGCCACTCCACGGCGGGGAGCTGAGGAGGGTGCGGAAACGCCCGGGAAACCAAAGCCCCACCCAGGGCCCTGTGCCCCTCAGCAATTATGAAGAGAAAGTTGAGGGGCAAAGGAAAGATGTGACGCTTTGGCTTCCAATCTTGGTAGATTAGGAGGTCAATCCACGCAAGAGACGCCGTCACTTGAGATCTAGAAAATATATAAGTAAAAGGAACAGTCAGAGTAAGCTATGGGTATGGCAGAGATCGCTCAGTTCTCACTCTGATAGACCAGCCCATCACCACATGACTAGAACCCAATCCTCTCAGCATCAGCTAGGAAAGGCCCTAGAAAGCCGCCTTTGGCGGGGGGATAGCTCCCCTATTTCAACCCTTTTCGGGGTTGGGCACCCGCCAAGTTACATTGTAGTTTATCTTATTGTACCAGTACCTCCCTACAATCAACCTAGTTGTTCCCCAATTCGTCCCTCCGCCACGACCATTTCAAAGTCCAAGTCTCTCACTCTTGTCCTCTGTAGCGGGGAGGACCTTGTACCCCTGAGACATAGGAGTGCAGACCTGAGAAGAGAGAAAGAGAGCCGGTATCTCATCCAAGTTATGACTTGGCTTCTATGCTGGCGCTTTTTCTCCGATATTTGTTCAGCTAATCTGGCATAGAAGACACTTGCAGAAGGTCCCATACCTCCCGACGATGAGAAGACCAGAGGAGTAAAGCTTCCTTGATCCCTGTTCAAAATTCTTTCTTCATAAGCGCGTTTTTTCTCACTTTCGTTTCTCAAGTATGCCGCCTTGTGTCCTCGCTCACGATATGTTTGTGCTCTTGGGTTGAAGATTCTGATGTCGAAAAAAGCCCGTTGTCCCCTCGTCCAAAAACCTCGAGCACTTACGTCCACTCTTGCTTCATTTGAAGTATTTGCAGTATTGTGGGCCAAGCGCTGTCCGTCCATAGGCAGAAGTTCCGGTTCGATTCTGACATCATGGCACACCTCGTCCAGCATTTGTGCAGTGATGTCTCGTACTTCATCATGCCGGATACAGATGAATCCTCCTTTCTTACAAGTCATACAGTGGTCTGAGTTGTTTATTTCACCACATGCACATTTCAGCGGCAGGTTCGAAACTGGCCACCCATACCTCAAGGCTACGGCATCATTGAATTCTTGTTTATTTAAGCTGAAGCCTTTCTCCTTCATTGGTAATGATGTGAGCCAATTTGAAGCCCCCGTGTCTTGTGCCATCTCAACTCTCATTTTCAGTTCTTCCCTACATCTGGTCTTAATTTGTTCTAGGCTATGTTTCTGTCTCTCTTCTCTGCTCTTTGTAATTTCCTGTCTTGCATTTCGTTGTTCCTCTTCGTCCACCTCATCATTTTCATTTTGCTCCCGTATTTTTTCTGTCAGAGACGTAGTAAGTTTAAGGGAATTTTGGTTCTCATGTAGTGCCGCCTCCACTGGGTTTATGATCCCCATACCTCCGAACCTTGGCGGAAGAGCTAATAGATCTCTTAGCTCTTGCGTGACGCCTTCCATCTCTGTTAGGGCCGGTATGAATGTTCCTCTGATTGCTTCTTCAAGCGGTTGGAGCATCTGTCTAATGCCAGGCACTGTTCTCATAAGAAAGGTCCATCTGTGCTTAACACCATATGTGAAGGCAGTATATGCAGCATGTGGTTCAGATTTCGCAATGTCTGCCAGGGTTTTCACTTCCTTTACCCATTCTGCTACCTTTTTTCGCACATAGTCTCTCTTGCATTCTTCTGTGCCTATTACTGCTCCCAAATGGCGTTGACCCTCCTTTGTAATCTTCACTCCTGTCCCATCAAAAGTCAGCACCGCTTCTTCATACTTGTTTTCTTTCACTATTAGTACAGATTTACTAGCATTCGGATGGTACCCAATGACTTCGCCTACCGATTGTACTCTCCGCCACCATTCTTTGAGATCCCCTATTTTTCCTGCACCTGTGAGGTCATCTGCATACGCCACTTGTTTCACTCGGGTTACCTCATGTTTTATTTTCTGCTGCAGAATTGATAGTGCCAGTGCGTACATTGCCATTGCCACTGGATCTCCTTGCGTTGTTCCTTCATTTGATTTGAGAATTTTCATTTCTTCCTTCTTTGTGCTTCCAACTATATACAGGTTAGCTGGCTCCTTATAAGTATTTTCTATGTACTTTGCGATGCTCGGGCATTTGATCTTGATGTTGTGAATAGCTGCCTCCCTATTAATGGTGTTAAAGGCATTTGTTGCATCCACTAGCAGTACCGCTTCACAATCTTCCTCATGATACACCTTCCCCATTGCATGTATTGCTGCTTCTCCTCCGGCTTGCTGTCCTGCACATACTTGTAAGGATATATATATATATATATATATATACGGTATATATATATATATATATATATATATATATATATATATATATATATAACGGTATATATATATATAGTTAGGGATTTCTATTTCATTCAAGTGTCACTGGTTGTAATTGAGGTATTGTGCTTGTTATGGTGGGTACGATCTTTAATTATTTATGATTGAACATCGTATGCAATGTTATGAGCCCGGTATAATTAATTCGACCTGTAGACAGCTTAATTTCATATAGGAAGATATTTTTGTTCAAGAGTGTACAGGAACGAGTGAGAGGTGGAATTAGGAGGCTTGGTGCAGACTACCCCCCTTTTGTTCACATTCCATTCTACCCCCTATCGTCCTACACTCGTAACCCTATTCATTCTCCCCCCTTTCTTCCAACCCCCTTGCTCTTCTTCGTTGCCTGACGTACGAATGTATTGATTATAACTAGGTAATAATGTATTTGGCTTTTCTAATCATAAGTAATGTTTACAAGATATATCATAGAGTTCTTGGTAAAAGTAATACTTTAATTCAGCAAGTAGATATATAAGGAGTTGAGATTAATACAGTTAGAGAAGTTGGTATCAGAGCCAGGTGCGCTAAGGGTATATAAACCGCTAGTACCATAACCACAGGTAGACTAGGTAGTGTATTCTCCACCACCATCTTAAGCTGACCGTTTGTAAAAGAATCTCCATGAGTTGAATAAGTATAGCCTAGGATTTTTTCTATGTTTATTGATTGCTTTCACTTACTCCCTTGGAGGGTATTGATATAACTATGTATTATTTTTCTTAAGAGTTTCTTTATTATTTCACATCAATGTTTCTCAAATTTGATATTTTCACTAGAAGTAACTTTTGTGTATAATTAATCATTTAAATAAATTATAATTATATTTTACATACTCTTTACATTTTACCTTTATATGCTAATATATTATTCTTTTGATTGTTGGGATAAATCTAAGTCAAAGTAACTAAAGATAACTAATTCTGAACGAGTGATGAGAAAGGAATAACTTTGGGGTTTTTAGGCTAAAACAGGCATTTGATATCAACTGATATTTTATGAACTTGCCACATCTTTTCACCTACCAAGGTTTTAGTGACTACAAAGAGAGTTGCTAGTTTTTGTGGAAGTTTAACATACCACTTATTCTTGACTGAAACTGATAGTCATATTTTCCGCATTTTGTGAGGCTAAATAATAAGTCCTCGTTTTGTGGTGTTTAGTGGAATGTTTCTTTATGTTAGGGGTTTGAACCCCGCTCGTAACGTAACAATATATATATATATATATATATATATATATATATATATATATATATATATATATAGTTAGTCTCTCTGTTGAGTTACCTGGAGGCAGTCCTTCAGGTTTCTGCAACACCTTCTTCAGCAGCACCAGCAGCAGTATCAACAGCACCACCTCCACCAACATCTTGGACTCTAGAAATCATACCGAATGCAAGGTCAATATCGGTGTTAATATATATAAAAAAAAAATCATAAGTAGATTGTTTAATGGAAGAGCATACAAGATGCAACTCGTTTGCCGTATGAACATCATAATTCCCCCCCCCCCCCCCCCCCCCCCGACAACATTGTATATTCCCCAACCACACTTTATGAACTCTCCTTCTTTCTTGCCTCATGAATATATACATCATGATTTTATGTTACTTTCAAATAGTAGGGTACGTACTACCCGCCTTGCAACACAATCCCACCCCTACGTTCTGCAACTCTCCAAACCAAGAGTGAAATGCTATTCTCAGACTTTCTTCTATTCAATTGCTGAGCTCTGGAACTCTCTCCCAGAATCAGTCTTTACCTCTTCCTACGACTTAAATTGCTTCAAACACCGTGTGTCCAGGCATTTGGCTCGAATGTCCATTGATTTTGGCCCTGTCACTCATTCAAAACTGGGGGAGGTACTCGCTGCAGGCAGTTATGCCTTTTGTCTCCCCCATTCACATAGAAAAAAAAAACAGTGATCAAATAACAGCCTATTACTATATACTGCATATTATCCTTCCAAGAAATACTGTAAACACCTGACAATTTTGCTTGTAGATACCCCACATACTTCTTGTCACTGTGAACATTGAACGAAAAACAACAAAATAATCGTATTTTATGTTGACTAGATGTAACATCACAGTTGTTCAGAGATATACATAGTTATATATTATATGGCTACCCACAATGTCTCTATTGTATGGTGGTCACTAAATATTCCACATGTAGCTTATTATATAGTTGACCATCAGCACTGCTGTCTCCTTGGTACTTCCATCATCCAAGGTCATGGCATTATAGCAAGGTCATTATAGCAAAGATTAAGTGATATTATTACATATAAGAAAGGCTTCCTGCAGTCTTAACCCCTTCAGTACCGGTGCTGTCCTTTTTACTTTATTCTGGCTACTATTACACTATTTTATTCAATATAAAAAGGGCCTCCAATAATTAACAGGCTTCGGACTATCTCATTTAACCCTTTTTACTACCACAGATCCTTCTTAAACTGCAAAAAATCGTCTAACTATAACCAACATATAATGTAAAAGACGTCGCCGGTACTGAAGGGGTTAAGGTTAACAGCGGTGTCACACGAGCGGTTATTCCCTCACCATCAATCAGTGCAAACTGACCGAGAAATTTACGAACAAATTGCAGATGCAAGGTAACTCGCAAGATACCGTAATTTTTGGCGACTTTAATTTACCTGTGACCAAGTGGGGCGATACTCTTACTTCACACTCCGGACATGACTTGTATACGAACTTGCAAGAGAGTTCGCGTTATCAATTTGTTCGATCGCCGACCCGTGGTAATAACGTTCTTGACATTGTACTTGCAACAAAAGAAGAATTAATAGAGAATTTGAATGTTGGTGATGAATTCAGTAACAGCCACCATCGTACGATAACTTTCACTTTAAAGTTTACTAGTAACGAACCAAATAGTAGCATCGAGAAAGTCCCTAATTTCAAGAAAGCAAACTTCCATAAACTTAGAGCTATGTTTAAAGAAACTGACTGGAGCTCTTTAATTCACAATAACGACATAAATACATCTTGGAAGTTATTGGAAACCACTTACCTAAAAGCAGTGCAAGACTGCATACCATCGAAAATACGGCGTCCAGGCCATAATAATAAGCCCAAATGGTGGAATAAAGATAGTTCAAACTGCCTGCTTGCTAAAAAATTTGCTAATGATAGATTAAAATCCTCACAAAATGACGAAGAACGGGTGAAATTTGTAGAGCTACGACGCAAAACCAAAAAGTTAATTAAGCAAAGTAAAAAGACCTTAGAGTTACATATTGCGAATCAAAGTAAAACAAACCCGAAAGAATTCTATAGTTATATCAGAAAGAAAAAAGTAGTTACTTCAACTGTTGGACCGTTAGTCGACGAAAATGGAGAATACACCAAAGACGAAGTACAAATGAGTAATGCCCTCAATACCTTCTTTGCATCAGTTTTTACAACAAGACCTCAGTGATATCCCTACACCATCGCCGATTCAGATTGATAATTCAGATGTTCTAAGCAATATCACCGTTACAGAGAGAGAAGTATTGAATTGTTTAGATAAACTCAAGGTAAATAAAACGCCTGGACCTGATACAATCTCGCCTAGAGTTCTAAAGGAAGCTAAGGATGAGCTCTCCAAACCACTGACATTACTATTCAATAAATCCTTGCAGTCTGGAAATATGCCTGATCAGTGGAAGCTAGCCAAAGTAACACCGATATTCAAAAAAGGCAGCAAATCCCTACTCAGTAGGTATCGTCCAATTAGCTTAACCTCAGTTGTATGTAAAATGCTAGAAACGGTCATACGAGACAGACTCGTAAATCACTTAGAGGAAAATACCATACTTAAAGATAATAAACACGGCTTTCGTATAAAACGTTCCTGTTTAACAAACCTCTTAGACTTCTTCCACGATATCCTCAACCTCTACCTTACCTTTGGATACCTTTGGATGTGTTCGCCGCTCCTCTAGCGGCACCAAGGAGCGCGACGCCCCTCGTTATGGGTGGTGATTTGGTGCAGTAGACTGTTTGAAGCGACAGCTCGCTCCCTTGCGAGGATGGGCTCGTCTGGCACTTTTTGCAGTTCGACATCTCTACGATGAGAGTAAAGCTGTAGATATTATATACCTTGATTTTCAAAAGGCCTTTGACAAAGTTGCCCACAAACGTTTACTGCTAAAACTAAAAGTGCATGGAATACAAGACGGTGTGTTGAAATGGATAGAAAATTGGCTCAGCGACAGAAAGCAAAGAGTAGTCATAAACGGTAAGGCATCTAAATGGACCAATGTAAGTAGCGGGGTACCCCAGGGATCAGTACTAGGACCAATTCTCTTTCTAATTTACATCAACGACATAGATGAGGGTCTTGCCTGTACAATCTCAAAATTTGCTGACGATACAAAAATTGCAAATAGCAGTTCTCTCAAAAGAACAAGTTAACGATATGCAACACAATCTAGATAAATTGTCATGTTGGGCCCAAATTTGGCAAATGAGTTTCAATGCGGATAAATGTAAAGTACTACATATCGGATACCTAAATGAGAAAGCAAACTATTCGATGAATGGCACTCAGCTTAAGAATGTAAACAGAGAAACCGATCTGGGAGTAACAATATCGAGTAACCTAAAACCGAGTCAACAATGTTCAGAAGTTGTTAACCCGGGAACTGCGGGGAGACTCTTAAGAGTTCCCCCGGCGGACTGCGGGGAGACTCTTAAGAGTGAGTGAAAAAAAAAATCAACTTTTGACATCGAAAAAAAAAAAAAAAAAATTTTTGGCCCCTGGGCCATGCAAAATCTCAGTCCTCCCCTCCTTCCCCACTTTCCTCCTCTCCTTCAGTTATCACCTATTTTCCCTGTTATTCCCTTATTCTGAGGTATATTTTCGTGCTAACATTAGCGAGTTGCAAGCAGGGTGTTGTCATCACTGATGGCAAGCGAGTGCAAGAGAGAGAGAGAGAGTATCGATCGACTGTGTCTCAGTGGCCTTGGGGGAAATTGGCGGGAAAGCAGCTTGCCTCACCCATACATTATACAACTCGCGGGCTAATCTCCGATTTTGACCATCCAAACGCTGTTTTCACTCGTTTTATTGTTGTTTCAGGTTAATACCTTTATAATCAACCCCTAATAGGCGCATATGGATAAGTATTAATGCTATTAATGGCACAATGAATATTTTAGTGACGGAAACACCTCAAATACGTCAGCACAGGGGGACGTTTTCAATTACCCCCATGCGCACTTCAGAGGTTAAGAAGGCAAACAAAATAATTGGCTTTATAGGCAGGTCATTTGAGCATAAATCCAAAGAAGTTATCCTAACCCTTTACAATTCCTTAGTCCGCCCTCTTCTGGAATACTGCGTTCAATCCTGGTGCCCTTATTACCAAAAAGATATAAACAAGCTAGAACGAGTTCAACGTACAGTTACCAAAATGATACCTAGCCTAAAGAACAAACCATACGAAGAGCGTCTTAGATAATTAAATCTATTTCCTTCAACCCAGCGCAGATTAAGAGGTGACTTAATTCAAGTGTTCAAAATCATCAAAGGCATCGACAATATGAACTGTAGTAAGTACTTCACTATCGACCAATCTAATTACACGCAGGGAAACGGTTGCAAAATTATTGGTAAATCTTTTAACTCACACGAATCTAAGAATTTCTTCTTCAATCGAGTTGTCAACTTGTGGAATGGGCTTCCCCGAAACTTTATAGACTGCATCACCGTTGATTCATTTAAACTCCGCCTAGACAAATATCTGCATCAAACCCGCGACTGACTGCGTTTGTAAATGAATAACTTTATTTTATCCCCCCCTCAGTTACTAACCCATCTGTCCCCTACTAACTTCCTAATCCTGCCACGGACATTAGTTCCAGGGCAGTAATTCCCTTTCCAATGTTCCCTTACCCACTCTAAACCACTGTTTGGACACTTGATCCTCAGTGTTTTGGAGGACAAGCAACCTAGAAGGGTCACTAGATCTGTTGTTGCTTGATTTCCTTTGTACTCCTTTGTACTCCTTTCCTTTGTACTTTGTACCATCTGTCCTTAAAAACATTGGTCTGACAGCTTGTGAGGCTAACCTTTGCAAGATTATCAAGAATGATGCCAGGTTATTCTGGCTATCATTAGATGATTTTGTACAGTTTGGGATCTGTGGGAAATATATATGGATAAAGATGATCTCAATTAACCCGCTGAGTACCAGCTAAATATTTATAAATGTAATACCCAGGACCGGCTGATTCTGATTTTTTTTTTCCAGAAACAATAGCGAATGGGTTAGGAATGAAGAAAAAAACACGAAAAACCGATCAAAAAGCTAAAAAAATGGTCCTACAGAGCCCCCGAAAACGGATTTTACAAGAGTAAAAAATTGAAGGCAATTTCCCCAAAAAAACATGTTTTTGCGCGCTCACGCGCACGCGGTTGGACTTTGAGAGTTTTCAACCATCGGCATGGGTGTGTGGGATACTTACACAGTTCCCATACAAATCTGAGCCCTCTAGGTACCATAGGACCGGAGTAATTGGGAACGGAGTGACACTGACGCAGACGTCTGCGTCGCTGGGGTTTAGCATTACATACATTACCGACGCACTGTTTGCATCGCTGGGGCTCAGTGGGTTAACCCTCTGGCTTCCGTATACCCTGCCTGGTATGAATAAAATCGTCTAAAACAGCAAGAAAACAGGAAAGAAATGCATAATTGTAATGACGGGTTCAAAAAAACATTGCAACAAAACCCTCACCAGACCTACCCCAGTACCTAGAAGACACGCGGGTTAAAGGCGACACAAGCACCTCAACATATATATCAACAGTCGAGAAAAAAGTAAACCAGACACAAGCCAAAATAGCCAGCCTACGAATAAGAAGAAGAGGGAAGAAAAGGAGTGGGACACAAACACAAACAGAGAAAGGAACAACGCAGTTGGTGCTATTAAATCAAAGTTCTCTAACACGTTCTAGATTCTATAACATACCCAGTAACAACACAGTCTACCATAAATCAACCACACCATCTACAGACAGTCACGGGAACTACACGCCCCTTAACGAGCATGACCCGAGTCCGAGCCAATCACCTGGGTTCCTCCCGGACCAATCGCAAGGTCGGAGATACAGATTAGGGACACCTCCAACCCAAGGACCCGATTTGGACTACAATGAGGAGGAATTTATGCAAATTCCTCATCAAGAATCGATATGTTATTACAACAGATAAGTTCAGAATAAGTCAATCGACAATGCGGGAGATTAATACGATCAACGGGAACAGATCCACAGTGACTAAAGGAAACATTACATAGACAAGTGACAATCGATAAAAGCATGAATTACAGGAAAATAATTTTCATGCAACCATGTAGCTTCCTAAAAATAAGAGTTGAATGTTGAAAGATAAAGAACAACATTCCCCATGTATTCATGTATGTATTGTATTGTTAAGGCCAATATTAACTTCACCATAATTCAAAAACTGAAATCACAATGCCCCTAATATTCCGAAGTAAATTAAACATGATCCAAATTAAACCTTGAATATCACCTCAGAAATTGAGGAAAGTTAGGCAGCTTTGTCGATCCGTCTAATAGCCACTGGTGAACTAGAATGAGAGCCAAGGTCAGGTAGTGCTGATAGGGTTATGCCAAATCGTCCCTATAATAGCTCTCGTAACACTAGAAGTGCCCGTTCTAGTCTGTGTCCAATACCTAAAAGTGAATATTCTAGAAGAGGTGTGTAATGATCAGTGAATAATGAACTAAATAATGTCTATTGTTGGATGACCGCAAATAAGCTAACCTTAAATATCGACAAAACAAAATATATTATTCATCACAGAAAAAAGAATATTCCTCCAAATGTAGATTCCATTAAAATAGGAAATTCAATGTTAATAGAAGAGCAAAATATAAAATTCTGTAGTGGATAGGCAAATGACTTGGCAGTCACATATACAAACATTAACAAACAAGATAAATAAACAATGTGGTATATTATATCTAACTCGTAACTGCTTTCCTTCGGAAGTACTTAAACAACTTTACTACTCCTTGGTGTACCCTTCCTTTTCATACTGTCACACAGTTTGGGTAACCGCAGGTAAAACTAAGATACAGAGAGTCAAACTACCGCAAAAGAAAATTATTAGGACAATCACTTTCAAAAGAAAATATGATCACACAAATGAATTATTTAAATCTCTAAGGCTTTTAAAATGGGAAGACATAAACATATATTGCACTGTTATCTTTGTTTATAATGCCATTAATAATTACAATACCATAAATATATTTAATTTTCGTTTAAATGAAAGATATACCTTAAGAAACACAAGAGATTTAGAAATTCCATTATTGGCATCAAATCAATCTCAAAAATCGATTCATTATCATGGTGTAAAGGTCTGGAATGCACTGCCTCGGCATATTCTGGATAAACCCTCCCTGTCTAGTTTTAAGATGTCCCTCAAATCATTTTTATTGAGTAAATATTAAAACATCCGTCAAATTGTAAGTTACTTTTGTGCTGAGTATGTTTATGTGGTGTAAGTTTATGGGTGCGAATTGTAAGTTACTTTTGTGCTGAGTATGTTTATGTGGTGTAAGTTTATGGGTGCAAATTGTAAGTTACTTTTGTGCTGAGTATGTTTATGTGGTGTAAGTTACTTTTGTGCTGAGTATGTTTATGTGGTGTAAGTTTATGGGTGCGAATTGTAAGTTACTTTTGTGCTGAGTATGTTTATGTGGTGTAAGTTACTTTTGTGCTGAGTATGTTTATGTAGTGTAAGTTACTTTTGTGCTGAGTATGTTTATGTAGTGTAAGTTACTTTTGTGCTGAGTATGTTTAAGTGGTGTAAGTTACTTTTGTGCTGAGTATGTTTATGTAGTGTAAGTTACTTTTGTGCTGAGTATGTTTATGTGGTGTAAGTTACTTTTGTGCTGAGTATGTTTATGTGGTGTAAGTTACTTTTGTGCTGAGTATGTTTATGTGGTGTAAGTTACTTTTGTGCTGAGTATGTTTATGTAGTGTAAGTTACTTTTGTGCTGAGTATGTTTATGTAGTGTAAGTTACTTTTGTGCTGAGTATGTTTAAGTGGTGTAAGTTACTTTTGTGCTGAGTATGTTTATGTAGTGTAAGTTACTTTTGTGCTGAGTATGTTTATGTGGTGAAAGTTACTTTTGTGCTGAGTATGTTTATGTGGTGTAAGTTACTTTTGTGCTGAGTATGTTTATGTGGTGTAAGTTACTTTTGTGCTGAGTATGTTTATGTGGTGTAAGTTACTTTTGTGCTGAGTATGTTTATGTGGTGTAAGTTACTTTTGTGCTGAGTATGTTTATGTGGTGTAAGTTACTTTTGTGCTGAGTATGTTTATGTGGTGTATAAGTTACTTTTGTGCTGAGTATGTTTATGTGGTGTAAGTTACTTTTGTGCTGAGTATGTTTATGTAGTGTAAGTTACTTTTGTGCTGAGTATGTTTATGTGGTGTAAGTTACTTTTGTGCTGAGTATGTTTATGTGGTGTAAGTTACTTTTGTGCTGAGTATGTTTATGTGGTGTAAGTTACTTTTGTGCTGAGTATGTTTATGTAGTGTAAGTTACTTTTGTGCTGAGTATGTTTATGTAGTGTAAGTTACTTTTGTGCTGAGTATGTTTATGTAGTGTAAGTTACTTTTGTGCTGAGTATGTTTATGTGGTGTAAGTTACTTTTGTGCTGAGTATGTTTATGTGGTGTAAGTTACTTTTGTGCTGAGTATGTTTATGTGGTGTAAGTTACTTTTGTGCTGAGTATGTTTAAGTGGTGTAAGTTACTTTTGTGCTGAGTATGTTTATGTGGTGTAAGTTACTTTTGTGCTGAGTATGTTTATGTAGTGTAAGTTACTTTTGTGCTGAGTATGTTTAAGTGGTGTAAGTTACTTTTGTGCTGAGTATGTTTATGTAGTGTAAGTTACTTTTGTGCTGAGTATGTTTATGTGGTGTAAGTTACTTTTGTGCTGTATGTTTATGTGGTGTAAGTTACTTTTGTGCTGAGTATGTTTATGTAGTGTAAGTTACTTTTGTGCTGAGTATGTTTATGTGGTGTAAGTTACTTTTGTGCTGAGTATGTTTATGTGGTGTAAGTTACTTTTGTGCTGAGTATGTTTATGTGGTGTAAGTTACTTTTGTGCTGAGTATGTTTATGTGGTGTAAGTTACTTTTGTGCTGAGTATATTTATGTAGTGTAAGTTACTTTTGTGCTGAGTATGTTTATGTGGTGTAAGTTACTTTTGTGCTGAGTATGTTTATGTAGTGTAAGTTACTTTTGTGCTGAGTATGTTTATGTAGTGTAAGTTACTTTTGTGCTGAGTATGTTTATGTGGTGTAAGTTACTTTTGTGCTGAGTATGTTTATGTAGTGTAAGTTACTTTTGTGCTGAGTATGTTTATGTAGTGTAAGTTACTTTTGTGCTGAGTATGTTTATGTGGTGTAAGTTACTTTTGTGCTGAGTATGTTTATGTGGTGTAAGTTACTTTTGTGCTGAGTATGTTTATGTGTGTAAGTTACTTTTGTGCTGAGTATGTTTATGTGGTGTAAGTTACTTTTGTGCTGAGTATGTTTATGTGGTGTAAGTTACTTTTGTGCTGAGTATGTTTAAGTGGTGTAAGTTACTTTTGTGCTGAGTATGTTTATGTGGTGTAAGTTTATGGGTGCGAATTGAAAGTTACTTTCGTGCTGAGTATGTTTATGTGGTGTAAGTTACTTTTGTGCTGAGTATGTTTAGGTGGTGTAAGTTTATGGGTGCGAATTGTAAGTTTCTTTTGTGCTGAGTATGTTTATGTGGTGTAAGTTTATGGGTGCGAATTGAAAGAGTATATATTATATGTATGTAAAAATGTAAATTAATTCGGGTTAAATCAAGGTGCCTTAAAGAGAGTTTTCTCTCATAAGGCTTAGCCAGTTGACTTCCATGTATTAAAATTCTGAACTTATTGTATATCTGAAGGCTAAATAAATATATTTGAATTGATTGAATTGAATTGAATTGAATTGAATTGAATTGTAACACTAGAAGTGAAAAATCTAGTTGTGAAGGGTAGGCTCTAGAAGTGCAAGTTCTAGTTTAGTAGCCCAGCACTAGAAGTAAAAAATCTAGATGCCCTGTGACTACTAGAAGTGATTATTCTAGCTTGGTGAAAACACGACGTCTCTCTCTCTGATAAATACGAGAAACTTAGAGGCGTACAAAGTGAATCGCTTACCAAGATTAATCTAAAGGATCATTCTTCACCAGTCTAAGTGTTTCTTTAGTTCTTGAGTTTTGGAATTATTGTGAAGGCTTTATAAGATATATAGAGTGTTGAAGTTATAATTTGATCAAGACCCCTTTGGTCCCGCAGTTTATTAAAACCTTAATTTCTATATATGAGAATCTTATATACATCTTTCTCGTATTTTATATCTATAATACTCAGAATATACCTTTATTATATTTCTTAGAATATTATATATATGAGTGCGACTTAGATACATAGGCTATGAAAGTATCACCTTTCTACATTTTATGAACACCAGTAGATCTTATTTTATGTGTGTATTCTCAGTGTATATCTATGTGTGTAGAGAGAGCGTAAATACTATACTAGTTCGAATTAAAATACTACCCCGCTACGGACATTCCTAGGTCCAGTGTAGGATATATCTTCAAATAACTAGTAATCCATACTTCCTTAAATTCTTTTTCCGTGTACGTTCGAGTACCTCCTCCATGTTTTCTGATTAATTTAATTTCTAGTTAATCTTGTGAATAATTAGGTCCACCACGTTATACGGTGAATATCATTAGGTTGGGAATTTTTATTTACCTAACTGTGTTTTAGCTTATCCATGTTGGCTATTTTGATTCATTTCTAGAGTTCTATGAATTCATTTTTATTTTATATTCGCAGCCTATACATTTTGACTATTTTGATTCACTACTTTCGTAATGTGAGTTTATTTGATGTTATACTCTGAGCCTACACATTCTCGGCTATTTTATTTCTATTTTACGTTTGTGAAATAGAAATTCCTTTTTACAAGTGCATAATGTTCATATGAGATTATATTAATGTTCGTAGATGTGGTGTCAAATTACTCACTAGCTGTGGGCAGAAAACTAATTTTGGAGAGGTAATTATAAGAGTGAGAGAACTCTAATTCTTATTGCTAATCAGGCAACCTCTGCGTCATATGTGCGTGAAAGGGTTAATCTGGTCAGCGATTCACTTTGTACGTCTATTAATTAAGTTTCTCTTATTTATCAGAGAGAGAGACGTCGTGTTTTCACCAAGCTAGAATAATCACTTCTAGTAGTCACAGGGCATCTACATTTTTCACTTTTAGTGCTGGGCTACTAAACTAGAACTTTCACTTCTAGAGGCTACCCTTATCATCTTTTCATAAATTAAACTATCCTCTTTCCAATGCTAACGTAAGATTTGTATCTAGTTTTCCGAGAGCAAATATTCCATATAGTTAACTTACAAATATACCTCGCAGTAAATCTAGTCTATACTAGCGCGGTTATTTTGACCTTTTGTTGTCCCACCTGGTCGCGTAAGCCACCGCCACCGCCACGCTGGCTTACCTGTGCGAGGACCCCTGATACTCGCTGCCCACATTTATACTGTACGATAACTCTCTTTGTACACCTTGTTTAGTTATTGATATTGTCATCAGTTATTATAGACATTATTGTGTACAGTGATGTTATTGTTTTGTAAGTGACGCCATATTCATGAATGAGTACAATATTTTTAACTGATTCCAGTCACATATTTAGCCATTGATGTTATGCTCCATGGCTAATCATCTGATCCGCTCCACCCCGTGTATCTAGCTATTAAGGAAATAAAAAGTGTGAACCTTATCGTGTGTATTTATTGTCTTTGAGAGTGAATTGAGTGATCTAGTATATCAATGCGAGTTATGTTTCTGTCGAGCAGGAATCTGTTCTAAGCCACCCAAATAAGGAACGTAGGAGAACACACTACCAAGCTAGTTGGATTACAACCACGCATAATAATAATTGACTCTTGAGAGGGTTAACTTTTAAAACTATTTTGTCACCTAACTTAATTTATCATTAGTCTAGTTTCCGATACCGTTGTTAAAGAACATAAAAATTTTGCCAGGCAAAGTTGACCAAAGTAAGTTGATGATAATAACTCCCGTGTGATACTTTGTTAAATCTTTAGCATACCATGACGCTTTTCATTCCTATATTTTGGCTAACATAATCGATGTTATTCAGTTGAGGAAAGCATTGTGGGAGTCAGAAGGTTAATAGACATATCCTACCACCTCTGATTCCTAGACAGTTTTACAATGCTGAATAACTTGTATACATTTATCCGGGTGGATGGGACTCGTTAGCCTTGGTCGGCAACCTGTCTAGGGGTGTAAACCTGATACAAATCCGTACTGCTTACCTATCGATGAAAGAGGTTAGTGGATGGACTAGCCGAACACCACTGTATATATATAGTGCTAAAAAGATACACAGAGGGCCTCGGGGTCAATCCTTCAGTAAACTGGCATGAATTGTCCCTCTTATAGGGGATAGGTCCGCTTGGGGGCCTTCTGTGTATGGCCACCCTCATTAAGGGGAGTAAGACGTCCGGCAATAGATAGATAGATAGATACAATTTATTTTACCCCCAATATTCAAGTTGGAGGCGCTTATCCAGCCGCCATCTTTATACTTTATGCAATTATTTTTCTGCTAATATGTCGTCCATTCAAGATTAGAATTAGACAAATTACCGTAGAATAGATTATGTTAGGTTAAGCAAGCTAGGCTTGATTATGTAAGATCGGTTAGCTAAACTAGGTTCGTTTAGGTAGTTACTGTAGGTAGTTACTGTAGGTGGTTACTGTAGGTGGTTACTGTAGGTGGTTACTGTAGGTGGTTACTGTAGGTGGTTACTGTAGGTGGTTACTGTAGGTAGTTACTGTAGGTAGTTACTGTAGGTAGTTACTGTAGGTAGTTAAGTTAAATTAGTTGTCAAATATAACTAAAGTATATGATTGTCAAATCCAAATGAATCATATCATATCATAGTGCATGATATAATCCTAAGCTTCATCACCTAGATTATGAGGGTAAAGTAAGATGTTACCAATGTGTGTTATACTACATATAGGGTTAAGAATGTATACAGTAGGTTATACTACATATAGGGTTAAGAATGTATACAGTAGGTTATACTACATATAGGGTTAAGAATGTATACAGTAGGTTATACTACATATAGGGTTAAGAATGTATACAGTAGGTTATACTACATATAGGGTTAAGAATGTATACAGTAGGTTATACTACATATAGGGTTAAGAATGTATACAGTAGGTTATACTACATATAGGGTTAAGAATGTATACAGTAGGTTATACTACATATAGGGTGAAGAATGTATACAGTAGGTTATACTACATATAGGGTTAAGAATGTATACAGTAGGTTATACTACATATAGGGTTAAGAATGTATACAGTAGGTTATACTACATATAGGGTTAAGAATGTATACAGTAGGTTATACTACATATAGGGTTAAGAATGTATACAGTAGGTTATACTACATATAGGGTTAAGAATGTATACAGTAGGTTATACTACATATAGGGTTAAGAATGTATACAGTAGGTTATACTACATATAGGGTTAAGAATGTATACAGTAGGTTATACTACATATAGGGTTAAGAATGTATACAGTAGGTTATACTACATATAGGGTTAAGAATGTATACAGTAGGTTATACTACATATAGGGTGAAGAATGTATACAGTAGGGTTATACTACATATAGGGTGAGAATGTATACAGTAGGTTATACTACATATAGGGTTAAGAATGTATACAGTAGGTTATACTACATATAGGGTGAAGAATGTATACAGTAGGTTATACTACATATAGGGTTAAGAATGTATACAGTAGGTTATACTACATATAGGGTGAAGAATGTATACAGTAGGTTATACTACATATAGGGTTAAGAATGTATACAGTAGGTTATACTACATATAGGGTGAAGAATGTATACAGTAGGTTATACTACATATAGGGTTAAGAATGTATACAGTAGGTTATACATATAGGGTTAAGAATGTATACAGTAGGTTATACTACATATAGGGTGAAGAATGTATACAGTAGGTTATACTACATATAGGGTTAAGAATGTATACAGTAGGTTATACTACATATAGGGTGAAGAATGTATACAGTAGGTTATACTACATATAGGGTGAAGAATGTATACAGTAGGTTATACTACATATAGGGTTAAGAATGTATACAGTAGGTTATACTACATATAGGGTTAAGAATGTATACAGTAGGTTATACTACATATAGGGTTAAGAATGTATACAGTAGGTTATACTACATATAGGGTGAAGAATGTATACAGTAGGTTATACTACATATAGGGTGAAGAATGTATACAGTAGGTTATACTACATATAGGGTTAAGAATGTATACAGTAGGTTATACTACATATAGGGTTAAGAATGTATACAGTAGGTTATACTACATATAGGGTGAAGAATGTATACAGTAGGTTATACTACATATAGGGTTAAGAATGTATACAGTAGGTTATACTACATATAGGGTTAAGAATGTATACAGTAGGTTATACTACATATAGGGTTAAGAATGTATACAGTAGGTTAGACTACATATAGGGTGAAGAATGTATACAGTAGGTTATACTACATATAGGGTTAAGAATGTATACAGTAGGTTATACTACATATAGGGTGAAGAATGTATACAGTAGGTTATACTACATATAGGGTGAAGAATGTATACAGTAGGTTATACTACATATAGGGTGAAGAATGTATACAGTAGGTTATACTACATATAGGGTGAAGAATGTATACAGTAGGTTATACTACATATAGGGTTAAGAATGTATACAGTAGGTTATACTACATATAGGGTTAAGAATGTATACAGTAGGTTATACTACATATAGGGTTAAGAATGTATACAGTAGGTTATACTACATATAGGGTTAAGAATGTATACAGTAGGTTATACTACATATAGGTGAAGAATGTATACAGTAGGTTATACTACATATAGGGTTAAGAATGTATACAGTAGGTTATACTACATATAGGGTTAAGAATGTATACAGTAGGTTATACTACATAGGGTTAAAAATGTATACAGTAGGTTATACTACATATAGGGTGAAGAATGTATACAGTAGGTTATACATATAGGGTTAAGAATGTATACAGTAGGTTATACATATAGGGTGAAGAATGTATACAGTAGGTTATACTACATATAGGGTTAAGAATGTATACAGGAGTTATACTACATATAGGGTTAAGAATGTATACAGTAGGTTATACTACATATAGGGTTAAGAATGTATACAGTAGGTTATACTACATATAGGGTTAAGAATGTATACAGTAGGTTATACTACATATAGGGTGAAGAATGTATACAGTAGGTTATACTACATATAGGGTTAAGAATGTATACAGTAGGTTATACTACATATAGGGTGAAGAATGTATACAGTAGGTTATACTACATATAGGGTGAAGAATGTACAGTAGGTTATACTACATATAGGGTTAAGAATGTATACAGTAGGTTATACTACATATAGGGTTAAGAATGTATACAGTAGGTTATACTATATAGGGTGAAGAATGTATACAGTAGGTTATACTACATATAGGTTAAGAATGTATACAGTAGGTTATACTACATATAGGGTTAAGAATGTATACAGTAGGTTATACTACATATAGGTGAAGAATGTATACAGTAGGTTATACTACATATAGGGTGAAGAATGTATACAGTAGGTTATACTACATATAGGGTTAAGAATGTATACATAAGAACATAAGAACATAAGAAAATGGGAGTCTGCAGAAAGCCGATTGGCCTAAGCAAGGCAGATCCCTGTCCCACACAACCCCAATTACAAAGCCCAATTATAGGCTCAACACTCTAATACCCTGAGGATCATCTTACCAAAACGGTTAGAGATTAACGCAGGATTACGGGGGTCTGCAGAGCGCTGATTGGCCCAACCCTGCTGATCCCCCTTCACACCCAACCCTTCTCGTCCATATGCTTATCCAATTTTATCTTAAAGCTCCCTATCGTTTTTAATCCCACTATAGCACTTGGTAGTCCATTCCACCCATCTACAACTCTGTTACCAAACCAATATTTGCCTATATCTTTTCTGAAACGAAATTTATCTAATTTGAAACCATTGGTACGAGTTCTTTCGCTATCACTGAGCTTTAGTACATTTGTCATGTCCCCTTTGTTAATCCCACTAACCCACTTGAACACCTCTATCATATCCCCTCTAACTCTGCGTCTCTCTAACGAATGTAAGCCTAATTTCTTCAACCTTTCTTTATACGGAAGATTTCTAATATTATGGATCATTTTTGTCATTCTACGTTGTACTCTCTCCAATGAATCTATGTCCATTCTGTAATAAGGACACCAAAATTGAACAGCATAATCCATATGGGGTCTCACTAATGACAAGTAAAGTTTTAAGATAACATCAGCAGTTCTGTTACTCACACTCCTTGAGATGAACCCGAGAATCCTGTTTGCCTTGTTTCGAACGCTTATACACTGTTGTCTAGGCTTCAAATCATTGCTAACAAACACACCTAGATCTTTCTCACAATTCGAGTTTTCTAATTCCACATTAGCTAGTTTATATTTAACATTTGTATGCATCTTCCCTATCTTTAATACCTTGCATTTGTCAATGTTAAACTTCATCTGCCAATTTACTGACCATTCGTGTAAGGTATCTAGATCCCTTTGGAGGCACTCTATATCTCTATCTGAATCAATTGTTCTCCCCATCTTGGTATCGTCTGCAAATTTACTTATCCTACTAGTTATACCTAAATCAAGGTCATTTATGTATATAACAAACAACAGAGGACCTAATACAGATCCCTGGGGGACACCACTTTTGACTGCTCCCCATTCTGACTTCGTACCATTTATGCTGACTCTCTGCTTCCTACCAATTAGCCATGACCTAATCCATCCCAACAACGCCCCACCTATTCCATGCGCCTCAACCTTTCTCATCAATCTCTCGTGGGGGACTCTGTCGAAAGCTTTACTGAAATCTAAATATATTATATCATATGACTTGTCATTATCTACTGCTTCATATACCTCTGAGAAAAAACTAAGCAAATTAGTAAGGCAAGAACGTCCCTGAGTGAATCCATGCTGAGAAGAATTTATTAAATTAAATGTATCTAAGTGGTTTCTAATTTTACTAGCAATAATTGACTCTAGTAGCTTTCCTATGATTGATGTAAGACTAATGGGACGGTAATTGGATGCTATTGATTTGTCACCTTTTTTGAAGATCGGAACTACGTTTGCAAGCTTCCAAGCTTCTGGAACTATACCTGTCTCCAATGACTTGTTAAATAAAAATGTTAATGGGTAACTTAACTCATCCCTACATTCTTTTAATACTCTAGCATATACCTCATCAGGACCAGGCGATTTATGAGGTTTCAGTCTGTCAATTTCCTTAAGCACATCATTTCTACTTATAGTAACCGTACTTAACCTATTTTCTATACTATCGCTATATACCTTACGGACTTCTGGAAACTGTGCCAAATTTTCATTAGTGAAAACGGAAAGAAATTGACCATTTAATGTACTGCACATTTCTAAATCATTTTCTGTCATTTCTCCTATCGAAGTTTTAAGGGGACCAATTACATCTCTAACCTTGGATTTATATAGTTGGTAAAAAGCTTTAGGATTATTTTTTGAGTCATTGGCAACCTTAATTTCATAATTTCTTTTTTCTTTCCTAATATCCTTTTTTACCTGTCTTGATAGATTCTGATAGTAAGCAAGTAGGTGAATTTCGCCTTTTCTAATTTTTCTATATATTCCTCTCTTTTGTCCTAGAAGATCTAATAGTCTATTATTCATCCATTTGGGTTGGTTCTGTGTTGATCTAAATTTTCTTTTGGGGATGTATTTATTTTGTGCATTGAATACTGACTTGATAAAATTATCGTATGTATCTACCAAGGTTGACGTCTCTTCCTGACTTAAGATGACAGGTGCCTGAGAAGGGGTACACTCATTTGGACACCTGGATCGACTTAATTTTTTGACCATAGGGTCCGCTAATAGGGCTCTTCTTAACCCACCATAATTGGCTTTTCTAAAGTCAGGTATTAATGTTGTATTCTCTCTGGTATTACCTTTCCATTGTATATTAAAATACACAGAATTGTGGTCACTATTTCCTAGGTGGTCCCCTATCTCTACATTATTTACCATATGTTCATTGTTACTGAAAACTAAATCGAGAATATTATTACCTCTAGTCGGCGTATCTATGAATTGAAATAAAAAACTATCTTGTACTACCTCTATAAACTCCTCAGAATCAGAGTCTCCTATTTGATGCTGCCAATCTATATTCGGAAAATTAAAATCCCCCATAATGCACACATTGCTAAACCTTGATGCCATTTTAATTTCCTCCCATAATGACGTTCCGTCATTTCTACTCATATTTGGCGGTCTATACATAACTCCAATAACTATGGTCTCACTACCTTCGTTAACCTCTACCCAAACACTTTCATTATCGTTATTTAGTCTAATACCTGATTTAATACAGCTTTTTAATGTACTCCTGACAAACACTGCTATACCGCCACCCCTCTTACTTGTTCGGTCATATTTAAACAAACTATATCCTGGTATATCAAATTCTGCTAAAAAATGCCTGGTTTCTGTATTAATCCACGTTTCAGTTAGCGCTATTATGTCTATATTTTCTTTGCTAACAAGGGCTCTAAGTTCGTTCATTTTGTTACATAGACTCCTACAGTTTGTGTAATATACTCTCAATTTACTTCTTTTCTTTATACCTAATTTACCTTTGTTTTTAGCGACATTTCCATCTTCTGTTGCACCATCACTACTATTATTTGCATTATAGTCATCATTTTTAGCATGAGACTGAATATCCTTATCGCTTTCGCCTGACGCTAAAATTGTTCCAATTAACCTCTCATTTACACTCTCAATATTTCTGTTCAAAACCCCACAACCACCCTATCTAAAGAACTAGCTAATGTAGAAACCCCTAACCGTGAAAGATGAACCCCATCCCTTGCGTACATCCCATCTCTCCCATAGAAACTATCCCAGTTATCAATGAATGGTATTGCTTTTTCTTTGCAATATTTCTCCAAACGGCAATTGACACCAATCGCCCTGGATGTCCATTCCTTGGGAACTCCTCTTCTGGGTAGGATACAATGTACTACAGGGATCCCTCCCTTCATCCTAACTTTATCTAACACATCCCCATACTGCTGCAGCAGTTCCTCACTTCTACCCTTACCAACATCGTTACTCCCGGCACTGAGACAGATAATGGGGTTATCTCCACTATCTTCCAAGATGTGGTCCATCTTCTCTAAAACCCTCCCAACTCCATGGCCAGGCAGACACACAACCTTCCTAAGTTTAGTGCGGGTAGCCCTAACTAAATGTCTTACCATGGAGTCGCCCACAATCGACACAGACTTACCTTCTCGGGACACAGACTTACCTTTCCCTCGGGAGGATCCAGCAGCTGCAGTTGGAGAACCCCCGGTGGTGGCAGAAGGTCCCTTGGTGGTGGTGGTGGTGGGGGTAGTGGTGGTGGTAGGTAGCACAGCGTCAGAGGTTGGAGCTGAGTCGGCGGCAGGCACTTCGGTTATCCCTCCCTTATCCTGACTATCTTTTCCCTCACATTCGTCTCGCAAAGGAGAGAATGTATTTGTCACACTCATACCTATTCTACTATCCTGCTTCTTGAGTGTGACTTTCCCACCCGTATTTTTAACAACCTGCCATGAATACAATTTTTCATCAACTTCCTCCCTTTTCCCCTTACTTGACTTTATTTCCTCTTGGCTAAGCTTGAAAGCTAGATTTTCGTCTTTAATCAAATCCACTTCCCTCTGAAGTTTAACATTAACCTCCCTTAGAGCCAAGACCTCTTCCTTCACCACAACCATCTCCTCTCTTACCTGGAGAATAAGATGATGCAGATCAGTTAGAGACTCGCACTCCATACCTGCCATGATCCCAATAAGCTTAGCGAGGAACAAGAAACTAAGTACAGAAAAACAAAAACAAGTAAACTAACAGCTAAAAACTGAGCTATAACACTTTTATATAACACGAGTGCACTGCCCCCAAACACAGGTAGGTGTAATGGTCACTAAAGGTCACTGGTAAGTGGTCCGGGCAGGAGCTCAGATTAACACAACCTTCTCTGTCACTGACTGTCACTGAACTGTCACAACTATACAGTAGGTTATACTACATATAGGGTGAAGAATGTATACAGTAGGTTATACTACATATAGGGTGAAGAATGTATACAGTAGGTTATACTACATATAGGGTTAAGAATGTATACAGTAGGTTATACTACATATAGGGTTAAGAATGTATACAGTAGGTTATACTACATATAGGGTGAAGAATGTATACAGTAGGTTATACTACATATAGGGTGAAGAATGTATACAGTAGGTTATACTACATATAGGGTGAAGAATGTATACAGTAGGTTATACTACATATAGGGTGAAGAATGTATACAGTAGGTTATACTACATATAGGGTTAAGAATGTATACAGTAGGTTATACTACATATAGGGTGAAGAATGTATACAGTAGGTTATACTACATATAGGGTGAAGAATGCATACAGTAGGTTATACTACATATAGGGTGAAGAATGTATACAGTAGGTTATACTACATATAGGGTGAAGAATGTATACAGTAGGTTATACTACATATAGGGTTAAGAATGTATACAGTAGGTTATACTACATATAGGGTTAAGAATGTATACAGTAGGTTATACTACATATAGGGTGAAGAATGTATACAGTAGGTTATACTACATATAGGGTGAAGAATGTATACAGTAGGTTATACTACATATAGGGTTAAGAATGTATACAGTAGGTTATACTACATATAGGGTTAAGAATGTATACAGTAGGTTATACTACATATAGGGTGAAGAATGTATACAGTAGGTTATACTACATATAGGGTGAAGAATGTATACAGTAGGTTATACTACATATAGGGTGAAGAATGTATACAGTAGGTTATACTACATATAGGGTGAAGAATGTATACAGTAGGTTATACTACATATAGGGTTAAGAATGTATACAGTAGGTTATACTACATATAGGGTGAAGAATGTATACAGTAGGTTATACTACATATAGGGTTAAGAATGTATACAGTAGGTTATACTACATATAGGGTTAAGAATGTATACAGTAGGTTATACTACATATAGGGTGAAGAATGTATACAGTAGGTTATACTACATATAGGGTTAAGAATGTATACAGTAGGTTATACTACATATAGGGTGAAGAATGTATACAGTAGGTTATACTACATATAGGGTTAAGAATGTATACAGTAGGTTATACTACATATAGGGTGAAGAATGTATACAGTAGGTTATACTACATATAGGGTGAAGAATGTATACAGTAGGTTATACTACATATAGGGTGAAGAATGTATACAGTAGGTTATACTACATATAGGGTGAAGAATGTATACAGTAGGTTATACTACATATAGGGTTAAGAATGTATACAGTAGGTTATACTACATATAGGGTTAAGAATGTATACAGTAGGTTATACTACATATAGGGTGAAGAATGTATACAGTAGGTTATACTACATATAGGTGAAGAATGTATACAGTAGTTATACACATATAGGGTTAAGAATGTATACAGTAGGTTATACTATACTACATATAGGGTGAAGAATGTATACAGTAGGTTATTATACTACATATAGGGTGAAGAATGTATACAGTAGGTTATACTACATATAGGGTGAAGAATGTATACAGTAGGTTATACTACATATAGGGTGAAGAATGTATACAGTAGGTTATACTACATATAGGGTGAAGAATGTATACAGTAGGTTATACTACATATAGGGTTAAGAATGTATACAGTAGGTTATACTACATATAGGGTGAAGAATGTATACAGTAGGTTATACTACATATAGGGTGAAGAATGTATACAGTAGGTTATACTACATATAGGGTGAAGAATGTATACAGTAGGTTATACTACATATAGGGTGAAGAATGTATACAGTAGGTTATACTACATATAGGGTTAAGAATGTATACAGTAGGTTATACTACATATAGGGTTAAGAATGTATACAGTAGGTTATACTACATATAGGGTGAAGAATGTATACAGTAGGTTATACTACATATAGGGTGAAGAATGTATACAGTAGGTTATACTACATATAGGGTTAAGAATGTATACAGTAGGTTATACTACATATAGGGTTAAGAATGTATACAGTAGGTTATACTACATATAGGGTGAAGAATGTATACAGTAGGTTATACTACATATAGGGTGAAGAATGTATACAGTAGGTTATACTACATATAGGGTGAAGAATGTATACAGTAGGTTATACTACATATAGGGTGAAGAATGTATACAGTAGGTTATACTACATATAGGGTTAAGAATGTATACAGTAGGTTATACTACATATAGGGTTAAGAATGTATACAGTAGGTTATACTACATATAGGGTGAAGAATGTATACAGTAGGTTATACTACATATAGGGTGAAGAATGTATACAGTAGGTTATACTACATATAGGGTTAAGAATGTATACAGTAGGTTATACTACATATAGGGTTAAGAATGTATACAGTAGGTTATACTACATATAGGGTGAAGAATGTATACAGTAGGTTATACTACATATAGGGTGAAGAATGTATACAGTAGGTTATACTACATATAGGGTGAAGAATGTATACAGTAGGTTATACTACATATAGGGTTAAGAATGTATACAGTAGGTTATACTACATATAGGGTGAAGAATGTATACAGTAGGTTATACTACATATAGGGTGAAGAATGTATACAGTAGGTTATACTACATATAGGGTTAAGAATGTATACAGTAGGTTATACTACATATAGGGTTAAGAATGTATACAGTAGGTTATACTACATATAGGGTGAAGAATGTATACAGTAGGTTATACTACATATAGGGTTAAGAATGTATACAGTAGGTTATACTACATATAGGGTTAAGAATGTATACAGTAGGTTATACTACATATAGGGTTAAGAATGTATACAGTAGGTTAGACTACATATAGGGTGAAGAATGTATACAGTAGGTTATACTACATATAGGGTTAAGAATGTATACAGTAGGTTATACTACATATAGGGTGAAGAATGTATACAGTAGGTTATACTACATATAGGGTTAAGAATGTATACAGTAGGTTATACTACATATAGGGTGAAGAATGTATACAGTAGGTTATACTACATATAGGGTTAAGAATGTATACAGTAGGTTATACTACATATAGGGTTAAGAATGTATACAGTAGGTTATACTACATATAGGGTTAAGAATGTATACAGTAGGTTATACTACATATAGGGTGAAGAATGTATACAGTAGGTTATACTACATATAGGGTGAAGAATGTATACAGTAGGTTATACTACATATAGGGTTAAGAATGTATACAGTAGGTTATACTACATATAGGGTGAAGAATGTATACAGTAGGTTATACTACATATAGGGTTAAGAATGTATACAGTAGGTTATACTACATATAGGGTTAAGAATGTATACAGTAGGTTATACTACATAGGGTTAAGAATGTATACAGTAGGTTATACTACATATAGGGTGAAGAATGTATACAGTAGGTTATACTACATATAGGGTGAAGAATGTATACAGTAGGTTATACTACATATAGGGTTAAGAATGTATACAGTAGGTTATACTACATATAGGGTGAAGAATGTATACAGTAGGTTATACTACATATAGGGTGAAGAATGTATACAGTAGGTTATACTACATATAGGGTTAAGAATGTATACAGTAGGTTATACTACATATAGGGTGAAGAATGTATACAGTAGGTTATACTACATATAGGGTTAAGAATGTATACAGTAGGTTATACTACATATAGGGTTAAGAATGTATACAGTAGGTTATACTACATATAGGGTTAAGAATGTATACAGTAGGTTATACTACATATAGGGTTAAGAATGTATACAGTAGGTTATACTACATATAGGGTGAAGAATGTATACAGTAGGTTATACTACATATAGGGTGAAGAATGTATACAGTTGGTTATACTACATATAGGGTTAAGAATGTATACAGTAGGTTATACTACATATAGGGTGAAGAATGTATACAGTAGGTTATACTACATATAGGGTTAAGAATGTATACAGTAGGTTATACTACATATAGGGTTAAGAATGTATACAGTAGGTTATACTACATATAGGGTTAAGAATGTATACAGTAGGTTATACTACATATAGGGTGAAGAATGTATACAGTAGGTTATACTACATATAGGGTGAAGAATGTATACAGTAGGTTACTACATATAGGGTTAAGAATGTATACAGTAGGTTATACTACATATAGGGTGAAGAATGTATACAGTAGGTTATACTACATATAGGGTGAAGAATGTATACAGTAGGTTATACTACATATAGGGTTAAGAATGTATACAGTAGGTTATATACTACATATAGGGTGAAGAATGTATACAGTAGGTTATACTACATATAGGGTGAAGAATGTATACAGTAGGTTATACTACATATAGGGTGAAGAATGTATACAGTAGGTTATACTACATATAGGGTTAAGAATGTATACAGTAGGTTATACTACATATAGGGTTAAGAATGTATACAGTAGGTTATACTACATATAGGGTGAAGAATGTATACAGTAGGTTATACTACATATAGGGTTAAGAATGTATACAGTAGGTTATACTACATATAGGGTGAAGAATGTATACAGTAGGTTATACTACATATAGGGTTAAGAATGTATACAGTAGGTTATACTACATATAGGTTAAGAATGTATACAGTAGGTTATACTACATATAGGGTTAAGAATGTATACAGTAGGTTATACTACATATAGGGTGAAGAATGTATACAGTAGGTTATACTACATATAGGGTGAAGAATGTATACAGTAGGTTATACTACATATAGGGTTAAGAATGTATACAGTAGGTTATACTCACAGTAACGGAACTGTGCTGCCTTGTCTTGTACGGTACAGTCTTCCTCAACACACCTCCCGACCACCACCACGTAGTGCACTCTAACACACAAGTTATGGCCCTCAATACCCACGGTAACTCAACTGTGCTGCCGAGAGGAGAAAGTGATGAAGCCACGAAGGTTTATGGTGTTTGGCTTCAGGGTTTAGACAAAGTACAAACGTCACCGGTTCCTAATATTGAAAGCGTCATAACCGCGTTCAATATTAGGAAGCACCTTTTATTTATATACCATACTCTGGCTACCAAAGGACGATTTTATGCAGCCTTTTGAAATCAACGGGGTAAATGCTATCATAATATACCTTTTAACCACCACAGTTGCTTAACAAACTTTCTACAATCGTCCAATGGTAGCGGGTATAAAGTAGAAAATCATGAAAAGGCGTCCTTTAATATTGAAACGTTAACCCATTCAGTCGCGGTGACGTCCTTCATATCATATTCTGGTCACTATCAGACGATAATATTCAGCTTAGGAAGGATCATTCTGTAGTAGCTCAAAGGATGGCCATTTTATTGTTAGAGGTCCTTCCTAAGCTGAATAAAATCTTCTAATAGTTGATACAATACAATGAAAATTAGGTCAGCGGTACTGTAGGGTTAAACAGGTGTGATAGTGTGTGGGTTAGCTTCGTAAGTGTTTGGGTGGCGAAGCTTATATTATAGACAATTAACCCGTTCAGTACTAGTATCATCCTTTTACTTATATTTTAGCAATTATTTTTTTTCTTTTTTTCTATGTGATTGAGGGAGGCAAAAGGCAGAACTGCCTATAGCAAGTGCCTCCCCCATATTTGACAGAGTGACAGGGTCAAAATCAAGGGACGTTCGAGCCAAAATGCCTGGACAACCGGAGTTTGAAGCAATTTAAGTCATAGGAAGAGGGAAAGAATGATTCTGGGAGAGAGTTCCAGAGCTCAGCTGTTGAGTAGAAGAAAGACTGAGAGTAACGTTTCACTCTCGGATTGGAGAGCTACACAGAGCAGGGGTGGGACTGAGTTGCAAGACGGGTACCACGTGCCCTACGTAAAGGAGGTGGTATACACTGGGAAAGCTCTGAGGAACACTGATTATTATAGTAGCGATAGAATAGCGAGAGAGATGCAACATTGCGGCGGAGAGAGAGAGATTGCAGAGAGTTGGTGAGTGGACGGGAGTTAATGATACGAAAGGCCTTCTGAAATGCTAGGTTTTTCCAGGTTAAATAGGAATGGGAATTCTCCCCAGGCTACCTTTAGGATCAACCTTTCCTGGTACCTGGCGCGGGGTACGAACCTCTGAAGGGAATTTAACCCCCCTAAAAACCCACAGGTTTTGAGATGCCTTGGGTGGGGTTCGAACCCTGGTTAGTGACGCACCACCATCACCACCAGGCCCGCGCGCTAACCCACTGTACTACCACGGACGTACTAAAAGTATAGCAACCTTAGTCCGATTTTTAAGAACCAGGTGATAGTCTCGTGGTGTTATCACGTGATGAGTTTATTGGACTTACCATCTACGACTATTTTACGCTATACCTGACGTCAACTCGGGTTAGTATTATTGTGGGTGCGGGATATTTTCGAGGGCATTACACCACATTCCTTTTTAGTTAGGCTAGTCCCTAGCCTCGTAAGGTCGTAAGGTATCGTAGCCTTTTTACCTTGGCTATCTCAATATGGTTTTTAGGGTTCGCATGACGGGTGCTCCACATAGCTACCTGGTCACGTTCCTTAGCTGCCACCAATGAAATGCTAGGTTTTTCCAGGTTAAATAGGAATGGGAATTCTCCCCAGGCTACCTTTAGGATCAACCTTTCCTGGTACCTGGCGCGGGGTACGAACCTCTGAAGGGTATTTAACCCCCCTAAAAACCCACAGGTTTTGAGATGCCTTGGGTGGGGTTCGAACCCTGGTTAGTGACGCACCACCATCACCACCAGGCCCGCGCGCTAACCCACTGTACTACCACGGACGTACTAAAAGTATAGCAACCTTAGTCCGATTTTTAAGAACCAGGTGATAGTCTCGTGGTGTTATCACGTGATGAGTTTATTGGACTTACCATCTACGACTATTTTACGCTATACCTGACGTCAACTCGGGTTAGTATTATCGTGGGTGCGGGACATTTTCGAGGGCATTACACCTTCCTTTCAACTTTGTCTAGGAGAGCGGTGTAAGAGGAACCTCCCCACATATGTGAACAATACTCAATACAAGGACGCACTATGCCCCTGTACAGAGCAAGAAGCTGTGCAGGGGAAAAGAACCCCCTAAGGCGGTTGAGCACACCCATCTTCTGGGAGGCTGCCTTAGCAAGACTGGTAATATGGTCCTTCCAACTGAGAGCAGAAGAAAAAGAGACACCAAGAATATTGAGAAAAGATGAAGGATTGATTTTTGTATTGTTGAAGAATAATGGATAGTCCACTGGGAGTTCCTTACGGGTAGATAGATGGAGAAATTGGGTTTTAGAAGCATTAAAGGTAGCGAGGTTTTCTCTGCCCCAATTGGAGATAGTATTTAGATCAGAATTTAAAAGTTTTATGGCTTCATTACGTTTGTCGTTGAGGTACTGCTGGCTGGGGCGTTCTGAAAAACTAATGGAGTAGTGTAAGGTTGAGTCATCTGCGTATGAATGGATGGGAATTGAGGTACAGTTGAGGAGATCATTTATACAAATTAGAAAGAGAATAGGAGATAGGACAGAGCCCTGAGGAACACCGGAGTTTATAGGGTGAGGAAGGGAACAATGGCCGTCCACAACCGCAGCTATGGAACGGCCGGAAAGGAAATTAGAGACAAAGGCACAGATGGAGGGATAGAAACCGAAGGAGGGTAGTTTAGAAATTAAAGATTTGTGCCAGACTCTATCGAAGGCTTTCGATATGTCTAGTGCAATAGAAAAAGTCTCACCGAAGTCCCGAAAGGAGGATGACCAAGAGTTAGTAAGATATGAAAGAAGATCACCAGTAGAGTGTTATGCATTGCCTTAATTAAACTAATTGCTGGTGGGATAGAGTTAACTAATTATTAGTGGGTATATGTGACTATTTATTTGTACATAGGAAGCCCTTTAGGAAGTAAACTAACTTCGGGGAACATACTTTGTGTTCAGAGTGTACTGTAGCCTACTTGCCAGGCATCGTTTGCCACAGGCCATAAAAGCCGGCAGATTGTGGCGCCAAGCGCACACGTTACCTTGTTTAAGGATCTCTCTGGCAGACGTATGATTAGTCTTTATATAATTCGTGATTTAATGTTTTACTTTTCATTTATATATTTTAATGAAGTATTCTATATAATTATTAGTTGAGTTAAGTTGTTTGATTGGAGAGCGAGTAGCTGTATTTTAGTCCAGTACGATAACTTTACTGACCATGCAAGGACTCGATAGAAAATAGGATTTGAGAAACGTCAGTTCTCCTCACGCCTCTGCTTCGCGCGAGACCTCACCATGGGTCATCCTGAGAGTTTGTCCTGCCTTGTATAACTATCTCTCTATAGATAAGTATTATTATTTTGTATTTTATGATTATGTTGTATTGTGTGAATGTAAGGATAGATGTATAAAGTGTAATTTATATGTAAATAATATCCATACTTTTAAATTATCTTTTCATCCATACCTACCTTGTTTATTTTCATGTAGCCTACTATCTTTCACTTTCAAATTAACTTAAAGATTTAAATACCTTAGATATTTTTGTGGTTCCTTACATATAAATCCTAAAGGATTTACAAAAGCTTAAATTATTCTACTGACATTTAATTAACGTAAACTTAATAATGTCAATTATATGATTCTGATTGACTTGTTGTATAGCAATAGGGTAATATAATAGTAGGGTTTCGCTGGAGGATAATATTAACCTTGCAGTCTAGTTTTGGGTGGTTAACTTCCATTTTTAATACCACGGTGATAAGTTGTGTTGCCTTTTCATTGGAGTTAATCATTTATTCATGGTGTTGTGGGTTTGAACCCTAGTCCGTAACATTATATGGGGGCCTGTCCGGGATTACCTTTTTGCTTTTATAGAACAGTTAATTATTTTATTAGTGGTCAGCTATGAATACTTATGATTTTGTGTGTCCTGTTTTGGTGTGAATAATTTTCTTTGTTTTGTGCACTCTTGAACATCTCCTCTTCTAAGACTGTTTGCTCTGTTTAGATTTCAATATGGAGTTTAATTTCGATGAATTTGTTGAGAAACCTTCTTTGAGTACCTTGACTGTTTCCCAGATAAAGAAAACTGACTGGATTGCATTAGCCATCAAATATGGAGTTGCTCACAAATCCAGTATGTCTAAGGCTGAGGTAAAGAAGCGTGTGATCGATAAATTGGTAATTGATGATTTGCTATTACTTGAAGCCTATAGTTTGTGCGATGGTGATGGAGGTAGTGCATCATTGCTTATGATTAAAAAGATGGAATTAGAAGAGGCAGCAAGACAGAGTATAAAAGAGAGAATACCGAAAAACAGAGAGAGCATGAAAGAGAGATGAAAGCCCAAGAAAATTCTCAAAAGGAGCAAGATCGATTACAAAGAGAAAAAGATCGATTACATGAACTTGAAGTATTGAGACTGAAGAGTGAAGAAAGTGTGAAAGACCTAGAAAATCAGATGAAATTTATGCCAACATTTGATGAAACTGATGTTGAGAATTTCTTCAATCTCTTTGAGCGTGTAGCAAACCAGCTTAAATGGCCAAAAGACCAGTGGAGTTTCTTTTCCCAAACCGCTTTCATAGGTAAAGCAAAGTTGATTTATGCTAATCTCCCTAGTGATAGCATACCTTATGATGATCTAAAAAAGACTATCTTGGAGGCTTATGACCAGGTTCCTGAAACTTATAGACAGAATGTCCGTAATCTAAAGAAGGAAGAGAAACAAACCTATCTGGAGTTTGTCAAAGAAAAGGAAAGGCACTTTAATGCTTGGTTGAGGGCCAGTAAAGTAACTACTTTTGAACAACTCTGTCAGCTGGTTGTGTTAGAAGAAATTCTCCGCAAAGTTCCATATTCCTTGAAATTTTATCTACAAGAGAGAGAAGTTACTAATGTAAACAAGGCAGCCACTTTGGCTGAAAATTACAGGTTGACTCATGGTGACTTTTTTTTCAGGAAAAAGCAGAAGGGGACTGACTCGTCTAGGAGTACTAGTGTCTCTAGCGGCAGTTTCCGAGGTGGTGGTGGAACTCGTGTAACAGGTGATGGGAATGGTTCTGGTGGCTCCCAGCCATCTACTAAGGTTACTTCTGGGAGCACTGTATCTGGTAAGACTGAACCAGGAAAAACCCCAAACTCATCCAAACTTACTTTGATTTGTGCTTATTGTAAACAAACCGGTCATCACATTAGGGACTGTCCTAAGCTTAAAGGCAGGGAAAGACGCCCAGAACAAGTTCTGGCTACTTCTAGCATTCCTTCTAACTTGCCTACCAGTGAACCAGCTACTTCTAGTTCTAACCAAACTTCTAAACTGACTGTTTTGAGTGTCTGTCCTAATAACCCCACAGAGACTCAAGACGGTGTTCTAGCTGGTAGTGACCTTCCTAGCTGTTCTGTTGATCAGTTTCAACCCTTTCGTTCTATAGGAACAGTTTCTTTTACTGACAATTCCACTAAATATCCTATTCAAGTACTTAGGGACACAGGAGCCTCTCATTGCCTCATGTTAACAGGTGTGGTGCCTGATTTGGAGGACTGTTATTTGGCCCAGAGTGTTCTGATCAATGGAGTCAGTGGGTGTATTACTGTTCCTCTGGCTAAGGTTTATTTGAATACTGAGTTAGCTAGTGGGTACTTCACTGTAGGAGTTCAAGAGTCACTACCTGTGAAAGGAGTGAACTTTCTGTTAGGGAATGATATTGCAGGTGGAAAAGTTGTACCTGACCCCATTGTAGTTTAGTCTCCCTCATTATGTAATAACACAGAACAGCTGGAAAAGGACTATCCTTATTAATTTTGTTCCCTTCTTGTGTAATGACTAGGAGCATGGCAGCTCAACAGAATGACAGTAATGATAGCACTAATTCTGTGGATGTTTATCTCTCACACCTATTTTCTGATAATGACCCTTCTCAGGTGTTAGCTTCTCCAGAGGAACTAAGTAACGTACCAATTGATTCTAACACTCTTAAAGAAGCCCAGGTAAAAGACTCTGAGTTAGCACCATTCTTTGACATGGCTGTCTAGGATTCTGAGTTAGTGAACTTTCCCAAATGCTTTTATGTGAGGAACGGTATCCTAATGAGAAAATACAGACCTCCTAAATTACCAGCTAATGAAACTTGGCAAGAATACCACCAAGTGGTTATACCTACTATGTTCAGATCTCTTCTCATATCAGTGGGTCATGACCTCAGTGGTAGACACTTAGGAGTTAACAAAACTTATACCAAAATCTCCAAGGACTTCTTCTGGCCTAAAATGAAGCAATCTGTTGCCTACTACTGTAAAACATGTCATGGGTGCCAAATGGCTGGAAAACCAAATCAGCCAATAAAACTTGGACCATTAAATCCAATTCCAGTGACAGAGGAACCTTTCAGTAAAGTAATCATTGATTGTGATGGTCCCTTGCCTAAAACACGCAGTGGAAATGAGTATTTGCTAACGGTTATGTGTTCTACCACTAGGTATCCAGAGGTTTTTCCATTGAGGCAAATAACTTCCAAGAATATCGTGAAAGCCCTTAGTAAATTCTTCACTCAGTATGGAATTCCTCGTATTGTCCAATCTGACCTAGGTAGCAATTTCACTTCCAAACTTTTCAAACAAACTATGGATGAGTTGGGAGTGCGCCAGTACCATTCCACAGCCTGTAGACCAGAGTCCCAAGGTGCATTAGAATGCCTACATCAAACTCTCAAGTCAATGTTGACAAAGTATTGCGAGGAAAATAATGCAGATTGGGATGAAGGTATTCATTTTGTGCTGTATGCTGTAAGGAGTAGTGTAAAAGATTCCCTTGGTTTTTCACCTTTTGAGTTGGTGTATGGTCATGAGGTTAGAGGTCCTCTTAAAGTTCTAAAAGAAACTTGGTTAGATACACCTTCCAGTAAACCTCTTCTTACCTATGTTCATCAGTTTAGACAAAGATTAAAAACTGCTATAGAACATGCAATGAAAAACCTGAAGGATTCTCAAGTAACAATGAAAGACAATTTTGACAGGAAAGCTGTTGCCAGAGAGTTTAAGCCAGGTGATCTTGTGTTAGCCTTTCTGCCAATCCCTAAGAAACTTTTACAAAGTAAGTTTCATGGTCCTTATGTGATAAAACGAAAGACCAGTAATGTAAATTATGTCCTGAAAACTCCTGACAGACGAAAGGAAGAGAGACTAATACATGTGAACCTGATCAAGCCATACTTTGTAAGAGATCCTGGCAATGATGCCCCTGTGTTGAACGTGGATGTAGCACACTCTGTAATTGCGGATGAAGAAGATATTTCTTTGCCCTCGGACACGAAATTGCAAAACTCTGATTTCTTGTCTAATCCTCATCTAAAATTCCAGCACTTGCCACCTGACCAGAGTGGTGACTTGGAATCCCTGCTTAATGAGTTTCCACAGCTGTTTGGCGATGTTCCCCGGCAGTGCCCTCTGGTTGAGCATGATGTGGTATTGGTCGACGGTGCTCATCCCATCAAGCAGTATCCCTACCGCGCCAGTCCATGGAAGCGGGAGGCCCTGAGGAAGGAGGTGATGTTCCTGATGGATAATGACTTGGTGGAGAAGAGTGACAGTGAGTGGGCTTCACCATGCCTGCTAGTGGACAAGCCGGATGGATCGTTCCGGATGTGCACTGACTACCGCCAGGTTAACCAAATAACCTGTCAGGACTGCTACCCTCTTCCTCGGATTGACGACCTTATCGACCAACTGGGGGACGCCAACTACATTACCAAGATCGACTTATTGCGTGGGTACTACCAGGTACGGCTGACTGAGCGTGCCAAACGAATCTCTGCGTTTGTCACCCCTGACGGCTTATACCACTACACCGTCATGCCCTTTGGGATGGTCACCGCACCAGCAACCTTCCAACGGCTGATTCATCAGGTGACAGAGGGACTCATCGGGGTGCAATCTTACTTGGATGATCTGGTAGTATACAGCAAATCTTGGGAAGATCATTAACTTCAACTGCGCGCCCTATTCTACAACCTGGCTGAAGCACACTTAACAGTAAACTTGGCCAAGAGTGAGTTTGGACATGCCAACGTAATATTCCAGGGTCATGTGGTTGGGCAAGGTGAGGTTAGCCCAGTATCTGCCAAAGTGGAAGCCATTGAGTCACTGCCTGTTCCTCATGATCGTAAGGCACTAATGCGCTTCATGGGCATGAGTGGGTACTATCGGCAATTTGTGCCCAATTTTTCTGACCTCTCTGCACCTTTAACAGACCTAGTCCGTCCAAAGAAGAAGTTTGTGTGGACTCAGGAATGCCAGGACGCTTTCGTGAAAATCTGTGCCCTTCTCACAAATGCGCCCATACTGAAATCTCCACAATTCACCAAGCCGTTTATCTTGCAAATAGACGCCAGTGATGTGGTAGCAGGGGCTGTATTGTTACAGTATAGCGAGAATGAAGTATTACATCCCGTTTGCTATGCATCCACAAAGTTCAAACCATACCAGAGACATAATAGTACTATTGAAAAGGAGTGCTTTGCATTATTGTTTGCCATTGATAAGTTTAATGTGTACTTGAATGGTTCTTGCTTTCCTATTGATGTGTTCACTGATCATAATCCCCTCAAATTCCTGCATAAGATTAAAAACTCTAACCAGCGTCTCATGAGGTGGGCTTTGGCATTGCAGCCTTACAAGCTGCACATTTTCCATATCGAGGGGAAAAACAATATAATTACAGACATGTTATCTAGAACTTAGAATATTTTGATTTACAATGTTTCCCTTATAAATCTCTTAATGGGGGAGGTGTTATGTATTGCCTTAATTAAACTAATTGCTGGTGGGATAGAGTTAACTAATTATTAGTGGGTATATGTGACTATTTATTTGTACATAGGAAGCCCTTTAGGAAGTAAACTAACTTCGGGGAACATACTTTGTGTTCAGAGTGTACTGTAGCCTACTTGCCAGACATCGTTTGCCACAGGCCATAAAAGCCGGCAGATTGTGGCGCCAAGCGCACACGTTACCTTGTTTAAGGATCTCTCTGGCAGACGTATGATTAGTCTTTATATAATTCGTGATTTAATGTTTTACTTTTCATTTATATATTTTAATGAAGTATTCTATATAATTATTAGTTGAGTTAAGTTGTTTGATTGGAGAGCGAGTAGCTGTATTTTAGTCCAGTACGATAACTTTACTGACCATGCAAGGACTCGATAGAAAATAGGATTTGAGAAACGTCAGTTCTCCTCACGCCTCTGCTTCGCGAAGACCTCACCATGGGTCATCCTGAGAGTTTGTCCTGCCTTGTATAACTATCTCTCTATAGATAAGTATTATTATTTTGTATTTTATGATTATGTTGTATTGTGTGAATGTAAGGATAGATGTATAAAGTGTAATTTATATGTAAATAATATCCATACTTTTAAATTATCTTTTCATCCATACCTACCTTGTTTATTTTCATGTAGCCTACTATCTTTCACTTTCAAATTAACTTAAAGATTTAAATACCTTAGATATTTTTGTGGTTCCTTACATATAAATCCTAAAGGATTTACAAAAGCTTAAATTATTCTACTGACATTTAATTAACGTAAACTTAATAATGTCAATTATATGATTCTGATTGACTTGTTGTATAGCAATAGGGTAATATAATAGTAGGATTTCGCTGGAGGATAATATTAACCTTGCAGTCTAGTTTTGGGTGGTTAACTTCCATTCTTAATAATACCACGGTGATAAGTTGTGTTGCCTTTTCATTAGAGTTAATCATTTATTCATGGTGTTGTGGGTTTGAGCCCTAGTCCATAACAAGAGCGACCCTTAAGGAAGGCATACTGGCAATCTGAGAGCAGATTATGAGAAGAGAAATGCTTAAGAAATTTGGAAGCAAGAATAGTTTCAAAAACTTTAGAAAGACACGAGATGAGAGCAATTGGACGATAGTTGGAGGGTTGAGAGTGGTCACCCTTCTTTGGGACAGGTTGAATGTGAGCAAACTCCCAGCATAAAGGGAAGACGTTAGAGGATAGACAGAGACGAAAGAGTTTGCCTAGGCAGGGAGTCAGCACGGAAGCACAGCTTTTGAGAACAACAGGAGGAACACCGTCCGGACCGTACGCCTTATTAGTATTAAGCTCAGAGAGGGTAGAAAGTACATCTTTAGAAGAGATTACGATATTAGGCATAAGTAAGAGAGAGGAGGGAGGAATAGCACCGGAATCATCCAAGGTGGAGTTTCTAGCAAAAGACTATGTTATTAACACTTAAAGAGCGGGGCCCGACTTAAGTCCGTATCTAAAACTCGGCAAGTTAGGAGCATTATTAAGGTTTTTAAAGGGTTAAAATCTAGTGCAAATGGCCGGGAGCGCAGCAGGCCACACGGCCGACACCCAGGGCTTACCGCCGCCCACTGACTCATGCTCCCTCTGTTCTCGAGAGGCCGGCAGTGTAGCCAGTAGTGAGTGTAGCTTGAAAAAATATGCCGCTATATGCTAAACTCCCATGTTGGTGGTACCACTGCATCAAAACGACGGGTGCTACGTAGCTCGTTCTGGTCTCATTTTGAAGCTTGTAGCGCCTAGTTTTTTGCTGAATACATTTCGTTTCATGCAGATACTTGATTGATCATTCAGGAGGGCCTGAATATGACCAAAATAGCCCAAAAAAAAACCCGCTAGACGAGGGTTAAGCTTAGGAAGGACCTTTAGCAATAATGAGGCATCAAACTATCTCAACCAACTCTTTTAACTACCACAGATCGTTCTTAATTAACCGGCGTAACATCGACAAAATATAGCTAGAATAAAATATAACTCACGTCGCTTGTAATGAAAGGACAGCCCCAGCGTTGCCAGTGTTAACCCTTTCTGTACCGGTGACGTATCTTATATTTGAGTTTAGCAACATTTAGACAATGTTATGACGCTTAGGAAGATGGTAGCTGAATATATAAATTGAGATAGTCTGTATAGCCATTTAATGGGTAGACGTCCTTCCTGAACTGAATACAATTGTCTAATAGTCGCCAACATATCATAACAAGAAGACGTCGCCGGTACAGTAGGGGATAATTATGATGGATTAGCCGTATCCCAAACTTGTCAATATAAGGTACGGTAGTTGTTAATAATTGTGATGAGGTTGTTGTAATAATATCCCAGTACTTATTATTGTCATTATTACAACTACTATATCCTGTTCCAAATAGGTAGTCCAGAAATCCTGAACCCTACCCTCTGTAAATCAAAAAGGGCTAGAGCTGAACATGTCCACTCCTATTCCCTGGCTGACCCTTCCCAAATGGTAGACATATTAGCTGGATTACTCTAGTCGTATGAGTTATATATATTAAGGAGAGATGGTCTAATAATTAATGTATTCCTTTATTTCTTAGCTTCTTCGCTAGACTTCCATCAAGCTTAGAAAAACACCCCTTAGACCCCCCTTCAAGATAAATGTGTACATTTTTAGGTAGAAAAATTTCCTGGCTGAAGGCCGTTTCCTCTTAAAATGTTAAGCTCGCTATCGCTCGCCAGAAAAAACATTGACACCTAAATGGCACGAAAGGTCTGAAAGTTGACAACGAAATGTGGCAAAAGGTGTTAAAATCGCCAAACTAATGGGCCGAACGTCTTATAATCTCAAAACAATGTGGATTAACACGATGGAGAAAGGGGACCAGAAAAACTACCCATTTCCTCTTAACCTCTGAAGTGCGCATGGGGGTAATTGGAAACGTCCCCCTGTGCTGACGTATTTGAGGTGTTTCCGTCACTAAAATATTCATTGTGCCATTAATAGCATTAATATTTATCCATATGCGCCTATTATGGGTTGATTATAAAGGTATTAACCTGAAACAACAATAAAACGAGTGAAAACAGCGTTTGGATGGTCAAAATCGGAGATATAGCCCGCGAGTTGTATAATGTATGGGTGAGGCAATCTGCTTTCCCGCCAATTTCCCCCAAGGCCACTGAGACACAGTCGATCGATACTCTCTCTCTCTCTCTTGCACTCGCTTGCTATCAGTGATGACCACACCCTCCAATCGGATTTCTAATGTTAGCACGAAAATATACCTCAGAATAAGGGAATAACAGGGAAAATAGGTGATAACTGAAGGAGAGGAGGAAAGTGGGGAAGGAGGGGAGGTAGAGGACTGAGATTTTGCATGGCCCAGGGGCCAAAAAAATAAAAAAAAATAAAAAAAAAAAAAATATAAAATTTTTTTTTTTTTTCGATGTCAAAAGTTGATTTTTATTTTCTCTGACTCTTAAGAGTCTTCCCGCAGTGCGCTGGGGGAACTCTTAAGAGTCTCCCCGCAGCTCCCGGGTTAAGAGTTTCGGTTAACTGTCTACTGTTCTAGGAAGAGGGTATATATAGTTGGTATACATGCAATACTATTACTGTAATAATGGCCCAGTATTTATTATTGCAATTACAACTATAGTCTATTTTGTTGTCCAGCTGATCGTAAATTAAATCCCTTAGTAGCTGATTTTTCTATACTTAATGGAAATATATTAAACTACTATGGCTGTGTGTCGTATTAATGCCAAGTTTTCATAACTAACATCATATTTCGCTACAATATCTACCTTATAGCGGAGTAACAAAGATAGAAACATAACAAATTACCCTCTGCTGGAAAACAAAATAAACTATAGCGTATGATATTGAGCAGCTAGGAATATGGCAAGAACTACAGGAAATACCAACGACAATGATGGAGTTTGTCAAGGATATACACCTTCATCAGTAGTTACAGAACGCTTAAATGGTGACTCACCTAGTTGAATAAGTATTGAACACAAAGAGACAATACAATGCTTGCTTAGCTTTAAAGTTTCACTTATACAAATTGGTAGGATCTTATAATCACGAACGTACTTCCTCCCCCACCTCACTAACCGACCACCACTGGCACTGGGTGTAACTGTAACCTTGAGCCCTTGACTCAACGACACACTCACATAACACAAAGGCCTGCGATCATCACCGTTATACAAACCTCTTGATGGTGCTAGAATGTCGCTAGACTGTACAAAATGCTGTGTATATTTAGTTAGAATAATGAGAATCTCTAGAAAAAAATACAAATGTTTCAAATGTCCTCAATATAGTTTGGATTGATGTCGCTAGGTGTATGAGAATGCCGCTAGACTGAAGTATATGAAGATCTAGGGAGAGAGTAGCTAAGTGGCAACACTGACATAATATCAGTGGAGAGTTGCCAGTATACCGCCAACCTCTCCGCCGATTATTTGTTATTGTTTCTTCCTTATCGGGGCCCCGTTCTTATAGTGGATTGCATGTAGTACTTGTAATTAACTTTGTATGATACTGACTTTATTGTATTTGTTAAACTTTCCCCAGACAGAAGTTATATCATAGTATATACTCAGTACACTCACTTATAGATACAAGCGGTTTTTATAAGCAAGTAAGTATATCGCTGGACACTGATTTATGCTTGCAATTTTATAAACAATCTTAATTTAAGCAATTATGTGATTTAATGTATAGCAAAAAGGCACAGATAGGTTCAGTCCAGAATAAATATAAACAACTGAGAGTACAAAACATAATGTGTGTGTGGGTGTGTGTGTGTGTGTATAATAATAATAATAATAATAATAATAATAATAATAATAATAATAATAATAATAAAAATAATAATATTTATTCAGTCAGCAATTTACAGAGTTGGTACCACATAGTTTGTTACAAATATGACATGTACCAGCCTTGCATAATTCCAACTAAGGATAGCCCAATAAGGCCGTTAGGCGTATTTCCATTGGGGTCCTTGTGGGATTAGGTTAGCTGGGGAAAAGGGGAGGATAAAGAAATAGATACTTTAGAAAAAGTATTTCTAGGGGGTTATTTTAAGATACCTTACATCCTATAGTAAATATCAGTAATCCGTAATCAGTAATCAGTAATCATTTCAGTGTAGTGTGTGGGTAACATTACGTCAGTGTTGGCAATACTGGTAAATGTGCCTTGTCATGATGACTGTCATCGGTGGGTTTACTTGTTCATGTGCTATGTTCATGATGACTGTCATCGGTGGGTTTACTTGTTCATGTGCTATGTTCATGATGACTGTCATCGGTGGGTTTACTTGTTCATGTGCCTTGTCATGATGACTGTCATCGGTGGGTTTACTTGTTCATGTGCCTTGTCATGATGACTGTCATCGGTGGGTTTACTTGTTCATGTGCTATGTTCATGATGACTGTCATCGGTGGGTTTACTTGTTCATGTGCCTTGTCATGATGACTGTCATCGGTGGGTTTACTTGTTCATGTGCCTTGTCATGATGACTGTCATCGGTGGGTTTACTTGTTCATGTGCCTTGTCATGATGACTGTCATTGGTGGGTTTACTTGTTCATGTGCTATGTTCATGATGACTGTCATCGGTGGGTTTACTTGTTCATGTGCCTTGTCATGATGACTGTCATTGGTGGGTTTACTTGTTCATGTGCCTTGTCATGATGACTGTCATCGGTGGGTTTACTTGTTCATGTGCTATGTTCATGATGACTGTCATCGGTGGGTTTACTTGTTCATGTGCCTTGTCATGATGACTGTCATCGGTGGGTTTACTTGTTCATGTGCCTTGTCATGATGACTGTCATCAGTGGGTTTACTTGTTCATGTGCCTTGTCATGATGACTGTCATCGGTGGGTTTACTTGTTCATGTGCTATGTTCATGATGACTGTCATCGGTGGGTTTACTTGTTCATGTGCCTTGTCATGATGACTGTCATCGGTGGGTTTACTTGTTCATGTGCCTTGTCATGATGACTGTCATCGGTGGGTTTACTTGTTCATGTGCTATGTTCATGATGACTGTCATCGGTGGGTTTACTTGTTCATGTGCCTTGTCATGATGACTGTCATTGGTGGGTTTACTTGTTCATGTGCCTTGTCATGATGACTGTCATCGGTGGGTTTACTTGTTCATGTGCTATGTTCATGATGACTGTCATCGGTGGGTTTACTTGTTCATGTGCCTTGTCATGATGACTGTCATCGGTGGGTTTACTTGTTCATGTGCCTTGTCATGATGACTGTCATCGGTGGGTTTACTTGTTCATGTGCCTTGTCATGATGACTGTCATCGGTGGGTTTACTTGTTCATGTGCCTTGTCATGATGACTGTCATCGGTGGGTTTACTTGTTCATGTGCCTTGTCATGATGACTGTCATCGGTGGGTTTACTTGTTCATGTGCTATGTTCATGATGAGACGAATTATTTGCTATTATTTGTACATATAAGATGTGAATTATCTATACATTAATTAATTATACTATTATTTGTTGTAGCTTTAAGACTTCATATTAATGTGTATCGAGTATTAACCCGTTCAGTACCGGTGGCATCTTCTTCATTATAAGCTGGCAACCATTAGACGATTTTGTTCAGCTTAGTAAGGACATCTACCAATTAAACGGCTACAGACTACCTCAATTCATCCTTTTAGCTACCATATATCCTTCCTAAGCTTCATAAAACCGTCTAAATATATATCGTCATAAAAATGACATCACCGTTACTGAAAGGGTTAATCCTGTACCTAATGCAAGGGCCCCTCCCCCTCTGTTTTATTTCATTAATTTATCTGTACCGGTGACGTCCTTTCCGTCATGTTCTGGCAACTATTAGACAATTGTATTCAACTTTGGAAGGATCAGTTGTAGCTAAAAGGATTATGAGATACTTTGTAGCCTTTGAATGGTTAGAGAACCTTCCTAAGCTTAATAAAATCATCTAATAGTTTCCAGAATATAATGCCAATGAGGAAACCGGTACTGAAGGTGTTAAGGACTGTTGATCTGTTTGTTTTGGCGATAATAATACAATACCCTATTAAGGTGTTGATTATTTGGGGGCGAGCAATTGCGAGCCTGCAATATTGGAGAAACATAACTTCGGCAGGCACATATTTTTCTCCCTAACAATATTATTGGTTGTTTATTATTATTAATATGATATATATTATTATTATTATTATTATTATAATAATAATAATAATAATAATAACAATAATAGTAATAGTAATAATAATAATAATTAAAGTAGGAAAGCGTCCGACCAATCCGGGCGCTCCTTCGTGTCGAACTTTTTGGGCCACAAACGTCCAAATTCCCGGCATGACCACCTGTGACCCTCCTACATCTACCTCATTTGCTCCTTGTACCGGATCTTCTACTTGCCTTTTGTCAGACAACTTAGTGCCAGCATCTGACTCCCATAAGCCACTAAATGACAAAGGCAATCAACTTCCTGGCACTTACTTTGGAGAAGGAGAGCGAGAGAGGACTGAGTCTAAACTGCAAGTCACGCTTGCTAAAGCACAAAGCACACATGCTTAGGTTCATGCTGAACCTAGGACCCAGATCACATGTTGGCCAGGAACAACTTCAGTCACTAGGTATGCTCAATGTCTCTGACAGGGCCAAACAAATCAGGCTAACTAATGCCTTCAAAATTTTCTATGACAGAGCTCCAGAGTATCTAAAGAATTATTTTGTTAAAGCAAATGAGAGGAGTGGACATAATACAAGAAACAGGATGTTTAATTTTAAGGTCCCGAGAATCCAAGGACAGGGTAAGCAAACATTCTTCTTCACTGCCATCAAAGACTGGAACGACCTACCCGTCAGTCCGTGAAAAGAGAACACTGTATTCCTTCAGACGTAACCTGAAGGAACACCTGAACCGGACAGCTGCGAGAAGGGAGCACAAAGCTTATGTCTACTACTAAATACGACATAAGAGATAGACAAACCAAACTGAAATTATTACTGATTACGGATTACTGATATTTACTATAGGATGTAAGGTATCTTAAAATATCCCCTAGAAATACTTTCTCTAAAGTATCTATTTCTTTATCCTCCCCATTTCCCCAGCTAACCTAATCCCACAAGGACCCCAATGGAAATACGCCTAACGGCCTTATTGGGCTATCCTTAGTTGGAATTATGCAAGGCTGGTACATGTCATATTTATAACATACTATGTGGTACCAACTCTGTAAATTGCTAACTGAATAAATATTATTATTATTATTATTATTATTAATTGGCAGCGCGAAGCGGGGCAGCCAATCAGCGTGCCGGCCCCCCCTATAAAGGGAAGGGGACGAGAGCCGCTCGGGGTCAGACGGGCACCACGCCTCGAGGAAGCAACACCTCTCCTCCCAGCCTCCCCCTCTCCTGCGGGCACACCCGGAACTAAGGCGATCACCACAGTAGCCTTCCAGCCCACACAACAGTTCCAGTAGCAGAGCACTCGAGTCCTGCATCACTCTCACCAACCCGGAGGATACACCATCAGTATCCCTGGGCCTGTCGCCATATTGCATGCCTGCACACCCGCAGCCAGCAACTTCATCCAGGACATCAGGAGATGGCTAAGAGTGACAACCTCCCAGACCACTACTGGCCAGCTTTGAGGTGGTAGTGCAGCCAGAACGCCCACCACGAGCAACAGACTTTTAATCAGGACCCATATTGGGCCTGCAGAGGAACCAAGAAAAAGAAAGAGGGGACTTTGCCTAATTCGGGGGATCTTCAATAAAAATATGTGTTCTTATAGAACAAACGAAAAGAGAAATTGACTTGACTAAGAAATAGAATAAATGGATGTGTTATGTGTAACTAGTGTTTATTGATAGAAAGGGCTCCAAGCCATTAGTTACCAAGTATTTAGGATCTTATAGGAAGTTCTTTAACCCGGGAACTGCGGGAAGACTCTTAAGAGTTCCCCCGGCGGACTGCGGGAAGACTCTTAACCCTCTCCGACATATGACGCAATGTTGAGCCTATTGGGGATACTTTAAAGCCTTTGTTACCATCAGGGGTATTTAGAAACCTTTAGTTTAGTTACTTCAACCTCTACAGTTGTCTTTGAGTTAGCTGTGGGCAGATAATTAATTTTGGAGAGGTAATTATAAGAGTGAGAGAACTTTATTTCTTATTGCTAATCTGGCAACCTCTGCGTCATAAATGCGTGAAAGGGTTAAGAGTCAGAGAAAAAAAAAATCAACTTTAAACATCGAAAACAAAACAAAATTGGGGGGGCCCTGGGCCATGCAAAATATCACTCCTCTACCTCCCCTCCTTCCCCACTTTCCTCCCCTCCTTCAGTTATCACCTATTTTCCGTTATTCCCTTATTCTGAGGTATATTTTCGTGCTAACATTAGCGAGTTGCAAGCAGGGCATTTTCATCAGTGTTAGCAAGCGAGTGCAAGAGAGAGAGAGAGAGAGAATATCGATCGACTGTGTCTCAGTGGCCTTGGGGGATATTGGCGGGAAAGCAGGTTGCCTCACCTATACATTATATAACTCGCGGCCTATATCTCCGATTTTGACCAAAACGCTGTTTTCACTAGTTTTATTGTTGTTTCAGGTTAATACCTTTATAATCAACCCATAATAGGCACGTATGGATAAGTATTAATGCTATTTATGGTAAAATGAATATTTTAGTGATGGAAACAGCTCAAATACGTCAGCACAGGGGGACGTTTCTAATTACCCCCATGCGCACTTCTTAGGTTAATTAACGTAAGAGGGACAGAGATTAAATAACAACTATTGGGTTCTGGGGAAAATAGTGAATAGTTGTTTTAGAGATGAGCTTCAGCTAGGGTTATAGGAATTATATTGTAAGGACACACGTCCGAAATTATATTGCAAGGACACGCGTCCGAATTATATTGAATGGACACTAGTCCGAATATGTTTCACGTAACTTATCATCGATAAAGGAACTTCATGATTAGTCTTGCTACCTCCTAGCATGGTTGAGTGACCGTTAAGATTGAAATAGAAAGTAACGTAAGGGTGTATCCGGCTCTTGAAGCTACCAGAAATATTGTCCAGGGAGCAATGTTGTATTCCGGTGTAATATTGTATTAACAAAGAGATTATGTTCATGTGTAACGGACTACGCGTTCTATGTTGTAAGAGAACTAAGAGTTAAAGATTATAGCCTTTATAGAGATTTAAACGGCCTACGAGCCAATGTTGTATTCCGGTGTAATATTGTATTAACAAAGAGTTTATGTTCATGTGTAACGGACTACGCGTTCGATATTGTAAGAGAACTAAGAGTTAAAGATTATATCCTTTATAGAGAGTTAAAAGGCCTACGAGCCAATGTTGTATTCCGGTGTAATATTGTATTAACAAAGAGTTTATGTTCATGTGTAACGGACTACGCGTTCGATGTTGTAAGAGAACTAAGAGTTAAAGATTATATCCTTTATAGAGAGTTAAACGGCCTACGAGCCAGTGTTGTATTCCGGTGTAATATTGTATTAACAAAGAGTTTATGTTCATGTATAACGGACTACGCGTTCGGTGTTGTAAGGGAACTAAGAGTTAAAGATTATATCTCTGATAGAGTTTAACGGCCTACGGGCTAGTGTTGTATTCAGGTGTACTATTGTATTGACAAAGCTTTTATGTTCATGTGTAACGGACTAAGCATTCGGTGTTGTAAGGAAAATGTGAGTTAAAGATTATATCCTTCATAGAGTTAAACGGCCCACGGGCCAGTGTTGTATTCAGAGGGGCTATTGTATGAGCCGAGAGGGTGTTCGTAACGCCCGGGAAAAGGTTAGCCATATGGGGGTTTCGGAAGCGGATATAGAAATATATATTATTTGTCCACTTGCATTTAGGATTAAGAAATTAGTAGTAGTTTGAGTCAGAGCAGCCCAGGTCTCTTAGAAGACATCGAAGGGCACGGCGATCATTATAAATTCAGTCTGGTAACCTACGATGTATCTAAGTCGAAGCGAGGCATTACCTGAATAGCGGGCATCAGAATAGTATGTGCGGGAGCTCTTGGGTTCCAACGTACCATCTATCACGGGACAACGTCTTATTCAATTCGCGTACTGAACTCATTTCGACCAGAACAGGAAGTAGGCTATTGGACTAGTAGTTAGATATAGAGTTCGTTCTATTAAATAAACTATACAAACTCTAGCAACTGTCGAATTATTCCCCCACCTCAGTAGTGTGCTTGAACTTAGAAATTTAAGTACAACATTTTGGTGGCAAGCGGTGGGATTCGACAAATTGTTAGGTTAAGTGTAGATTATCTGACAGAACCGACATAATGACGACGATATTACCGTTCAGGGTATGGGAAGAGGGCAAAGAAGAAATCGAGCTGTGGACTGAACAATTAGAATGCCAGTTCACGTTACTGGAGGTAGGAAATGATGATAAAAAAATCGCCTATGGAAAGGCACACCTAGGAAAGGCCCTAAACGACGTGAGAGTACGTCTGGAGGGACTAGTATCATGGGCAGAAGTAAAGGCCTCTCCAATTGAGGAGTTTGGCCGAGAAACTTCCACAAGAAAGGCCCGAGAGAAACTAAAGACGATAAATCTGGACGGTCAGAATGTGAGAACCCGAGGAGGGGAATCACGAAGTATGTCAAACTTGCGTATCCACACATGGACCCCGAGAGCCAAGAAACAGAAATTAGGGAAATCATGATTCAAGCATGTCCTGTGGAAGTAAAGAAACACTGCATTGTTCATGAAGTGACTACCACCAAGGAACTTATGGAAGTGATCAAAAGGGTAATGGAAGCCCGAGAATTAAAAGAGGAAAACCCGAACAAAGGGTACCCAAATACCATTGTCCGATGTTTTGTTTATAGACAGACCGGACACCTAGCTAGGAATTGTTCAAACCAACCTTAAACCCAAACCTCTAGCTTTAACTCAAGGCCTCAACTCCAAAATTATCAACCCTTACCCAGGGTGACTAACCCAAACCAGAGAAGATTGCTTGCGGTCGAGTACCAAAAGATGGAAACCAAACCGGTAGTCACCATGCCAGAGGAGGAAGTAAATTTTCCCCTAAACCTCACATAGAAAGGCGATATAGTGAGGTTAATATTTTGGAGAGACATACGCCTTGTGAGACTATCGTGGTCAATGGGAAAGCCGCAAATATGCTAATTGACACGGGAGCTAATAGAAGCTGTATTTTGGAGAACTTCTGGAGAAACCACCAGAGAGAATTAGGGACGTTACAGCAGACTAGTATTCAGTTGTCAGGAGCTGGTGGTCAACCATTGACCATCCTAGGGATAACTAGTTCGGTAGTGATACAGTGGAAGGGAATTAAATTCACTACTACTTTATGTGTATTATCCGGTCAATCTTATAGCGGAGTTGATGGGTACTTGGGGATTGATTTTATGAGCCAGTTGGGGGTAACGATACAGTGTGGGGAGAAAGAGACAACAACGACACTCCGGCCACAGATGGTCGATACCACGGGAAAACTTTCTATCCCCCCTAGATCTTGGAGAATGATAGAGATTCCGAAGCCCCAGGGAATGACCGCCGAGATTTTTTAACCTGATACTCAAAGTAAAGTAAGAATATCCCCGACCCTTATTACTGCCGAGCAGAGGATACTAGTCCTTGCTAACTTTGGTGACGAGACGATCAGTTATCAGAAGGGAACACTTTTAGGACAAGTTAAACCCGCACAACCCACCACCGTTGGAACAAACGGACCTGTTAACTTACCAGAAATCCCGGAACAACTGACGTCCGACCAGGCCACTACTTTGCATGAATTACTCTGGTCTTACAGAGACATCTTTGCTCAAGTTGAAGGGGACCACGGCTCCGCCCGAACCCGACATACCCACGAGATCCATACTCAAGGGCCCTCTATTAGACAACCATACCGACGACAAAATCCTATCATGAGGAAAAAGAACAAGTAGAGGAGATGCTAAAACAAGGAATCATAGTGGAATCTTACAGTCCGTGGTCATCTCCCGTAGTTTTGGTAAAAAAAATAGATGGGTCCACTAGGTTCTGTGTAGATTATAGGAAACTAAATGATGTCACCATTAAAGATGCCCAACCCCTACCTCGCATTGATGACTTGCTAGAATCATTAAATGGGTCAACCTGGTTTTCCACCTTAGACTTACAAAGTGGTTATTGGCAAGTTCCAGTTAGACCAGAGGACCAGGAGAAAACCGCTTTTGCTACAAGCGAGGGGAAACTTCATCAGTTCACAGTTATGCCCTTTGGAGTTTGTAATGGGCCAGCCAGTTTTACTAGGGTCATGGACGAAGTACTAAGGGGGTTGGCATGGAAAACTTGTTTAGCTTACTTAGATGACATCATTATATTCTCAAATAGCTGGGAAGAACATATTTTAGACAACCATACCGACGACAAAATCCTATCATGAGGCAAAAGGAAAAAGAACAAGTAGAGGAGATGCTAAAACAAGGAACTGTTTTAAGACGTTTATCCCCATCCAAGTATCGATACCTTCCTGGCAAGCGATAGCGAACTAGCATTATATGGAGAAATCCGGCTTCGCCGGATAAATTTTTCTATCAAAAAATATACAAATTTAGCTTGCTCTCAAAACAAAAATATATATATGTTGGCTCGCTACCGCTCACCAGGAAAATATTGCAACCTGGATGGGGGTAAACGTCTTAAAACAGTAGGCTGAACGGGGCCGAACGGATTATAGGCAAAGAGAGAGGGAGAGAAAGAAAAAAAAAACGAGGAGGGAGAGAAAGAGAAAACAGCGAGGTGGTCTCAATTAGGCTAAGACGTAACGTAAACATTGAGCCCACCTCGCTGTTTTCTCTTTCTCTCCCTCCTCGTTTTTGTTTTTCTTTCTCTCCCTCTCTCTTTGCCTATAATCCGTTCAGCCCCGTTCAGCCTACTGTTTTAAGACGTTTACCCCCATCCAGGTTGCAATATTTTCCTGGTGAGCGGTAGCGAGCCAACATATATATATTTTTGTTTTGAGAGCAAGCTAAATTTGTATATTTTTTGATAGAAAAATTTCTCCGGCGAAGCCGGATTTCTCCATATAATGCTAGTTCGCTATCGCTTGCCAGGAAGGGATCGATACTTGGATGGGGATAAACATCTTAAAACAGTTGGCTGAATGGGACTGAATGGATACAAACCAGAGAAAGAGAGAAAAGGAGAGAAAGAGAAAAAAAAATCCAGGTGAACCTCCCACGAGAGGTGCATAGAAAAAAGGGTTCATCAGGTTCACTATAGGCCTAATAATTTTGATTTACCCACCTCGCCGAAGGTGCTCTTTGGCATCGTCGATGTTCTCGGAACATCTGAGAGCATCGGCGAGCAGAGCATCGGTGAGCATCCATGCAGCGTTGCAAATTTTTTTTGTGCGAAACCCTCCGCGATGTCTCGCCAATGTCGTAGATGATCGCAGAAGCCCTCGCAGATCCCTCGGCGATACTCGACGATGCTTGCGAGGGCAACCAATCCTCGCGAGTCCTCGTCCAAGGCCTCGCTTTGACAGGCCTTGAGAGTCAAACGATTTTTCATGAGAGGTGTTGAGACATGTCACGAATGTGCCAATTAATTGGTGTCGGCGACGAAAATCGTGACTTGTCTCACCAGTGGGAAAGGGGCATAAGGAAGAGATCTGTGCAGCATGTGAGGTGTGTGGAGTGAGGAGAAGAGGGAGGGGAGTGAAAGGTACAGCATGGTGGACAGAAGAGGTAAAAATAGCTGTGGAAGACAAGAAGAAAGCGTATAGAGAGTGGTTGGATAGTAGAGGGAATGAAGATTTGGAGAGGCAGAAACGAGCGAGGTACATGGAGAGAAAGAGAGTGGTGAAGAGAGTAGCGAAGGTAAGCAAGAGAAGAGTAGATGAGGAATTTGGAAGGAATCTGAGTGTAAAATGGAGGGAGTGTAAGAAACTGTTCTGGAAAGAAATCAAGAAAGTTAGGGAAGGTAGCAAGGGAAACAGTAAGGGAGTGAAAGATAAGAATGGGAGAATGCTAGCCGAGAAGCAAGAGAGAGTCGAAAGATGGAGGGAGTACTTCAATGAGTTGCTAAATGTAAGGAATGAAGACCCAGCAAACATATTTGGATATGGTATGGGAGGGAGAAGAGGAGAAGTAGTGGAGGAGGAGGTCAGAAGTGTGGGAAGCTATGAAAAGAGTGAAGTTGGGGAAAGCACCAGGAACAGATGGAGTGTGTGGGGAAATGTTGAGGTATGGTGGTGAGATAGTGATCGAATGGGTATGGAAAATGTGCAAACTAGCATGGGAGAAGGGGAATGCTCGCGGTGACTGGAAGACTGGCATAATAGTCCCCCTATAAAAGGGCAAAGGGGAAAGAGCAGTGTGTGGTAACCACCGAGGAATATGTCTTTTAAGCATAGTAGGGAAGGTGTACAGTAGGGTAGTGATTGAGAGAGTGAGAATGGAGAAATAGATAGGCGACGAGCAGGGAGGTTTTAGGAAGGGAAGAGGATGTGTAGATCAGATGTTTACCCTAAATTGTGTTGTGGAGAAATATCTGGAGAAGCAATAAAAGGTGTATGTTGCCTTTATGGACTTGGAGAAGGCCTATGACAGAGTGGATAGAGAAAGCATGTGGAAAGTACTTAGAATATACGGAGTAGATGGCAAGTTGCTGAAAGCAGTGAAGACATGTATGAGGGTGCAAAGGCGCCAGTACGTGTGGAGAATGAGCAGAGCGAGTTCTTTGACCTGAGTGTTGGGTTGAAACAGGGGTGTGTGATGTCCCCGTGGTTGTTTACTGTATATATGGATGGAGTCATGAAAGAAATACTAGGAAGAGCAGTGGATGTTGGTGTATCGCTGAAAAGGGAGGGAAATGAGTGGAAGCTGCCTATACTGCTGTTTGCAGATACAGTTCTGATGAGCAATAATGAATGGGAGTTGCAGGGTCTGGTAAATGAGATTGGAACAGTGTGCGAATAACGGAATTTGAAGGTAAATGCGGGGAAGAGTACGGTTATGGCCTTCGAAAGGGGTGAAGTCACAGAGTGTAAGGTGAAGTTGAACGGTCAGGCTATGGAGATCGGCAGTGTGTTGAGTAAAGATGGGACTATGGATGAAGAATTGTGGGAGAGGGTGCAACAGGGGAAGAGGGTTGTAAGAACATTGAAAGCAGTAACAAGAAATAGAGTGGTCAGTATGGAAGTGAAGAAGTCCTTGCATGACAGTGTGGTAATCCCGACACTAACGTACGGAAGCGAAGCATGGACGTTCGGGAAGAGACTCAGACCAAGAGTGAGAGCGGTGGAAACGAGTTACTTGAAAAGTGCGTGCGGAGTTACATGGAGGGATAGACAGACGAATGAGGAAGTAAGAAGGAGGTGTGGTGTGGAGGCAGATGTGCTGGAAAGTGTGAAAAGGAACAACTTGAGTTGGTTCGGCCATATGAAACATATGGGAAACGAGAGAATGACTAAGAGGGTGTATGAGAGCAAGGTGGAAGAACAGAGAGGGAGAGGTAGACCGAAGGAGAGTTGGAAGGATGGAGTGAGGAAGTATATGAATGAAGGCGGTGCTGGTTGGGATGAGGGGCGTCGACTGGCTGGGGACAGAGGTGCATGGGGGCGGTTCGTTCGTTGCCACCCCTTCGGGGATCACGGCATTAGGCAATAGATATGTATATATATATATATACCTGTATATATATATATATATATATATATATATATATATATATATATATATATATATATATATATATAATTATATATATATATATTATATATACCGGGTATACAGGGTGATTAAGAACTAATGTCACAAAATGCACGTGTATTGAGATAAAATATAGGTTTGACTCCTGTAAGGAGATAAAGAAAACCTAATATTTAGTAGTGGCCCCGTAATCATTGACGAACATGCCTATTACATAAGGCATCCTCTTCAATCACTAATCCGCCGTAGTTTGAATCTACCGCGCAGAGCATTTAAAAACTGAGGAGCCTTCATCATGAGCGCACGCGACCTCACTCATGGCTTCAGTCATTATGAATTGGGTTCTCACTACGAAAAAACTTCGTAAAAAATAAAAACAAAAAGAAAATAAGAATAACTATCCAATAAGCTTTCCATCATATCGTAGATGTACTTGTGTGGATCTTTGACCAGACACTGATTCAGGCGTCATTCTTCCTTCACTGACATATCAAGTAAACCAAAATCCTTAATACATCAACGAATGGGAAGGGGATGGTCGGGAGGGCCCCAGTCGTCAATGATTACGGGGCCACTACTAAATATTAGGTTTTCTTTATCTCCTTACAGGAGTCAAACCTATAATTTATTAGTGGCCCCTCCATCATTGACGAACATGCCTGATTTCTAAGACTGGAGGGGGACATTCGTAATCATATCATAACTCTAGAAAAGCAGATAATAAAAACAACCACATAGTATTCTTACTTTGAAAATATATTTAATACGGCGCAGCCCGTATATATACAAGAAAGGGGTTCAGGCAGGTGCGTGCTTCAAAGAAGCCTGCTTGACAAAAAAGGGTAACTCTGAAGATTCTGTGAACAGATCTGTAGTTACAAAGGCACCCCACTCAACGAGTGGTGACAAAAATAACAAGTTATAAGTTTACATGTGCACATAATAAACCCCAAAATAATCGTGGAGATAATTTGCAAAAGATCTTCACTGTTTAATATTAAATTGCTTTCGCAGCTAAAACTACTATAACAACCCCGTTGTTTTGTACTAACATTGTACTAGCACAATTTCTCGCAGAGAAATTTTCATATCACATTAACCATAAATTGTATCACAGCTCTCACACTCCGGCGGGGTCTAGGGTGTCCTATGTTAACTGACTGCACCCCCCCCCCCCCCCCTTTTCTTGAAAGTAAACAAAAGTGACTGAAGGGCCACCTAGACCCTCTGCCTTAAAGCTATACATGGTAAGGAAGGTTTATCTAGAGCAACTGACAAGTATCTAGTCAAAAACGTATGATTAGACGCCCACAACTGTGTGGACGAAATATCTTCTACTGAAAAATTCTTCAGGAAACGTAAAGAGGCTGCCCATTTGCGTAAATCGTGGGCCCGACCCACAACGCCGGGATTACTCTCTTTAATGACTTCGACCAGAAGAGAAGCTAATCTCCGTTTCAGTAAGCGTTTACCCGTACTCGCTACCCATAAAGCACCTTGGGGGTTTAGAGGAGCTACTCTCAAATATTTTGTTAAAGCTTGCACTGGACATAGATTATGATGCACCTTTCCCCTTTTTAACGCCGGCACCGTGAACTCAGAAAACATGTGTGCACTGTGCTCATTCTTGGCTACAAATCCCGGGGAAGGTGCAATGTGAATACATTTATTAAGTCTACCAAACCTAAGGCAATTAGGTGTGTTGCTCATCGCCGCCAGCTCAGACACTCTGTTCCCGGTGGCCAAAGCCAAAAGGAATACAGCCTTTTTTAAGAGTAATGCAAAATCTGCAGTATTTTGGTACAGACTAGAGTGAAGTAAAGACAAAGCTTTGTCCAGAGACCAAGTAGGCATGAGCTGACGGGGAGGTGGGCGGAGTTTAAAACAAGCTCTCATAAAATCTGTTTCCTCCGCCACCGGTATGGAGAGACCTGTAAGGTCTAAAAAGGGCACTCTAATTGCAGTTAAGTGATTTTTTAACGTTACCACAGATAAATGTTTCTGCTCAAACAGATAATTTAAATAATTAAAAACTAAAGCTACTGATGGCACAGTCTGTTCTGTTCTAATGATCCAAGAAGTAAAGGCTTGCCAATGTGAGTGATACTGTCGTTTCGTAGACTGAGTATATTGATTTAATAATTTATTGGTCACATCTCTACCGTATGGTGCTAGCCACTTGGCCTCCTGAATGTCCATAATGCAAAAGTCAGCGAGGTCGCTAGGTTGCCAATCGTGTCTAAGTGGAAATACCCGACCGGGAGCGACACCGGGTGCGGGCACCACGTCTTTAATTGCTGGTACCACAACTGCGCCGGCCACAGGGGCGCGACTAGTGAGACTAAGCCTCGATAATCTCGTAGTTTGTTCACTACATGGCACATTAGTGACGCATCTGGCGGCGGAAACAGATAGATGGAGCTCCATCTGTTCCAGTCTGTCACTAGGGCGTCTGGCCCCCCTGCCGGCGTTTTCGTCCGGCGGGCAAGGTATAGAGGGAGTTTGTGAGTCTCCTCGGATGCAAACAGATCCACTTGTGGATGGGAGAGCTCTGCAATCATTAGGTTGAAAATGGGTTGCTTGAGCTCCCATTCTACTGTCGTGCTCTGTCTCTGGGACAGAGCGTCTGCCCAGACGTTTGCTACGCCTGGGAGATAAGATGCGTGAAGATAAATGTCTAGTCTGTTGGCTAGAGTAAAAATCTCTTCCGACACGTTTAGCAACTTCCTTGACCTCGTTGACCCCTGTTTCTGAATACAGTGAACTGCGTTCAGATTGTCCATTCTGAAGGCCACCGACTTGCCCCGTAAAGCAGGGCCGTGAGCCTGAAGGAAATACAAGAGGACTAGTAATTCTTTGACATTGATGTGGGAGATTTCTAAATGGGACCAAAGCCCCTGACCCTGGTGCCCCTGATTTGACTGAAATCCCCAACCTATTGTGCCTGACGCATCCGTGTCTACCCATACCGTTGGCGGAGGAGAGGTCCATGACATTATTGAGTGCAACGTTTCCCTCTTCGCCCAGACCGCTAGTAAGGTGTGGATTAATTTCGGGATGGGCCATAATTTTCCCGCCGGTAAGAGTGGGAAATATTTGTTGCCTTCCAATATTAAACGTTTTACTTTCAACCGGCCCAACATAACAGTTAGTTGAATCCAGTTGAGAGAGCCGACCAGAGACTCCCAGACCCTCCGCGTCGTAGTCAGACTGTGAAGAAACATGAACAGTTTCCTGCGAAACCTGTTGCGATTGTCCACACTCTGACTCAGAGTGAGAGCAGCCGTGTCCCAGACCAGCCCTATCCACTGAATTACTTGTGAGGGAACAAGGTTTGACTTTACCAGATTTACCTTGAACCCTAGAGTTTTGACATGATTTAAAATGATGTTGACATGTTTGATGCATAATTGTTGTGTCTCTGCCACCACCAGCCAGTCGTCTAGGTACCACAAACTCTGATTCCTTGTTTTAACAACGGCATCAGGGCTTGCCGGACTAATTTCGTGAATAATCGAGGTGCCAGGTTCAAACCGAATGGCATCCGTTGAAAAACAAAATTTTGGTGCCTGATCCGTAAGGCCAAAAACCTTTGAAATCTTTTGTTGACCGATACGTGCCAATAGGCGTCTGTCAGGTCTAGGGAACACATCCAACCTCCCGGCGGAAGTGTTAGCCTGATTTGGTGTACTGTTAACATTCGGAATGACTCGTTGTGAATGTGAAGGTTCAGATAAGACAGGTCTACGACCGGTCTCATCTGAACACTGTCCCTTTTGGGAACCAAAAATAGCTTGGACGTGAATACAGGGTAATTTGGGGGGACCGGGATGATGACATTCTTGGCAATCATTTCCTGGACCAGTGACTCCACCTCTAAAGAAACAAAATTCGCCGTTGTCGGCTGACGTAAGCGAGGTCGCCGGAGCCACTGCCAAGTGATGCCTTTGCGTGCCACCATCCGTGCCCAAGTGTTTAACGGCCATGCTTGGTGACACGTTCGGAACGACCCAGTTAGCAGACAAGGGTTCGCCGGCTGAACTACCCTCGGATCCGCCGGCCTTAAGATTGGCACCGGGAGTGAGAGAGACTTTAGTTTTTTTATGGTGGGGTTGGTGGTGCTGGACGCTTCGCCGGCTGGCTGGTGTTGGCCGAAGACGGGCCCTGACCTGGCTTATTATGGCCGCGTCCTCTCTGACCTGAAAACCTACTCTGTCTATGCCTGTACTGACCTTGAGGGGAGGGGGAGGACTTAGGTGGAAGAAATGGCTTAGATCCCCCCGGCTGAGCTTTAGCGGCTGGCCTGGGTTTGGGGAAGTTAAAGGCAGGTTTCTTAGAAGGGGTGGGACTGTGTTTAAAGGCCTGCGCCATATTAAACACCGTTCGCCACACGTCAGGGGACATTAAAGAGGGAGTAAGCACTGGTGACATGACCACCTGATTCGCAATGCGATCAGGCAGTTTGCGGACTAAAGACATTCTGAGGTCTTGTCTCGCTCGTACCGCCTCAAGCAAGGCTGTGCGGATGTCACCCAGAGATTGGATTGACGACTGAAGAAGCAGTCGCCGGGACAATTCAACCGATCGTCTGGCATCCGCGTCTGCGATTGCCTGAGTGGACCGGAGCAAAGACTTTGCTATCTGTTGAGACACTATGTATTGAGAGAACAGGCGAAAAGCTTTCCCCCTTAGCCTAAATTCTCGGTCTAGGTGAGTTGGGGTAGGGGTAGTGAAAGGGTCTTTTAGCTCACAAAGATTAATTTTAGGGGCAGCTAAGAAAGCAAACAAAGCTGAAGGGACTCCGCCGGCAGAACACACTGGCATGGAGAACCACGAATGAGTATCTTGAGGGATCTGGTGGGAAGTTTTGGAAGTAAATGTGGTCGCAAAGTTTTGAGCCTCTGTCTCCCAATCCACCCAAGGTCCTGGACCCAACTGCCCCACCTTCAAGACTGGATTAGCTGCTTCGTCTGTGACGGTTTGTAAATCAAGTTCTGGAGTGAGAGCTGAGAGTCTTAATGTCATTAAACCCATCCAGCTTAGACCAGTCTGAAAACAATTTTGAAGCTGAGGCAGGGGGTAAAGCCGGCTTAGAAGCATACACAAAATAGTCTTGGTGATAATAACTAGGTATAGCCTTTATATTAACGTCTAGTACATTTCCCAAAGTATCCAAGGCCCTTAATTTCTTAGATTTATTGCCCTGGATGACCCACTCACGCGGTACTGGGAGTTCCCCTGACAAGGTAGGTAGGGCGAGCTCTGGTTTAGTGGGGGTCAAAAGGACCCATGACTCGTCTGGTCCGTAAAGCAAGGGCATAGCTACCTTTCTGAGAGGCGCCTTGTCTAGAGGGGGTGGATTGACATCCGTTATAACCCTTACATTCGAAGTGGTCAATGCCGCCGTAGCAGGCCTAGTAACCACTGATGGTGACAGAGTGGGAGGGTGAGGGATCTGAGTTAAAGCAATAGAAGTCATCAGAGGCCGTACCGTAGAACTTGTCGTGGGAGCTCCCAAGTCCACTGTGGGAGTTTCCTGTTGTTGGCCAACAAATTTAGATAAAGCATGACTAAGTAGCCCATCAATTTCCTGTGCAGTGACAAATTGACTTGATGATGTACTCACTGGTGAATCATTAATATCCTGCGCGGCGTCTAAGCCTGAACCTGACTCTTGCCCTTCCATATCCGAAATTATTGAAACCTCGTCTTTCTCATCCTGTTCCTCCTGAGAAGATCCCTGGGGTACCTTGTTGCCAAGATAAGTCAGGAATAGAGGATGGGATCGCCGCGTCCCTGTGGACGTCAGCTACTGTGTGACTAGTTTGAGTCGGAAGTGGGTGGTCAGACCCCGGCCGAGAAAATCGCCAAACACCGAGGCCTTGGCCTACGCTCTCTTGGGAGTCTGAAACACTCTCAATCACTGATCCCCCTGAACTCTCCAATTCCAGGGTTAAAATGTTAATGGATAAATCATCTTTAGGTACAGGCACCGTACTGGACCCTTGAGACCTAACACAAACTCTGTCTGGGGTAGAGGTACGATGAGAAGCACTAGAAACTGGCGAATGTAGGGAGGCCTTTCTATTATGGGAATCCTTTTTGGAAGATTTATGGCTGCGGTGTGACCGTGAACTACTCTTCGATTTGGAGGATTTATCGCCGTGACCACTGGTGGAACTTTCCGTCTTACTCTTCTTACTCGATGGTGAAGAGGCAAGACTAGGTGGCTGGTGTCTGAGAGGTGACCTAGACCGAGATCTCTCCCGAGACGAGGAGGCGTTCGCCGGGGGTGTAGGCTCTCTTGGACGTTTCGGAGTAGCAGCAGAAGACACAGAACCCTGACCAGTCTCCGCCGGCTTATGACTAGTTACTCAAGAGGAACGTTTAGGGGGAGGGTGTTCGAAAAGCAGCCTATCCCAAAGAGGGACGTTGTCACATTGAAGTGACTTATGAGCCACAATCGTAGTATATGCTGACATCTGTTGCCTAACCTCTCGTAATGCGACCGCTGCGGTCGTATCATTGTCGCGGAGGACCTTGACACTTAATTGGGAGCAAAAGGAACAGTTACGCATCACCCACAGACCCCTTGAACGGTCTAGACATTTAACACACTTGATGCAAAGAGTGTGCGCAAAAATAGGGATACCGGCACAGGTAGGGGTAGTGCATAAAGCAAAGACTGGGGCCAAGGTAGCCATGACAGAGACTGGTGGGGAAAACTACTGCCGGGTCTGTATTGGTCCGCCGGAGCCCAGCTCTGGAAAAAAAGAAAATTTCCAGGAATTAATGCTCATAAGGTTAACCCAACATGTTCGCACACAAGTGTTAATAACCCACCGGGTAACGAGATGTAATGACAACGATCACAGCTCGCTACGCGGCGGGGTTCAGAATATCTAAACATATCTTTTTAAGAAAGTGAAGAATACCCTCTGACATAATATAAAGGACCAGCATGGCGTTTATAGTCTTTCTGGTGGTGACTGTTTCAAGATTCAATGTTGGAAAACAACCCCCCACAAAGACGCCGGCCCTTGAATTATTTAGCAGAAAAACACAGGGCAGGCTGATACGAGATCTGATTTCTAACGAATTGTCACAAAAGATCGCCGTAAGTTTGAAGGCGGCGATACATAAACGTATCTCTCAATTAAGTGGTTAATCGAAATTGAATTGTAAATTCCTTATTTCCTCCTCCCAGGAGCACCCGCCGGGTGTAAAAACGATGTTAACCCTAATTGAACCTTCGATCGCCGTAAGTGTAAAGGCGGCGATACATATAGTATCACAAAAATGGATCGGTTAACTAACTGAATGACTTAGTTGTTCATCCCACCCTACCAAGGTGCACCCGCCGGGTGAGATGTCAAAAGGTTAACCCCATAAGTTCCTGTCCCCACTTCTTTGTAAAAGATCGCCGGGGAGGAAAGCCCTTAACAACAGCTAGGTTTTTCCTGTGGTTTGTAAAACCGGGTAGAAAAACTTCATAACATATGTCCGCATGAACAATGTTAGATGGGTACAGCCACTCCGCCGGGAATCAAAGGGAGCCTGAAAACAGGCACCAACACAGAGACGCAGTCTTGGAGAGCCACAGACACCTCATCACCGGGGACACAAGCCTGTGTTGAAACCACGCGTGGCCCAACACGGCTCTCAGCCGGGTTTTTTCATTGTGTAACCGAGAAAAACCCGCCGGAAGGTAACCCACCCCGTTCAGAAACCATCTGAACGCACATAGGACTCGAAGGAAAGCCAAGCACGACTAGCCTAGGGTCCACACAATAATCCGTGGAATTAGCCAATACACAACTAAACCAGGAAACAAACATAGTCCGTGGAATTAGCCAATACACAACTAAAACCCGGATACACATGACACAGTAGGACATATTTATAAAATAAACAATAACACTTGTACATGTGGCAAAGCTACGAGCGGCTGGCTAGGCCTAAGTAGACGGCATAAGAAATGTTGAAATATAAACAAAAAACACTGGAAATATAACAACAGGATCCACCGCCAACACACCACTGTAGCAAATACTTCCGGCAAAGGGAAGACTGACTCGGGACCCAGAAAAAACTTCACTAAGTGAAGAAAAATACGCTGGGAACGTCAGTAAGCAACGCTTACCTCATCAGAAAGATAAAAGGCAGCATAATTAACGCGTAATGAAAGCCGCCTGCATCACAAGCTAACTCAACTGTGAAACGATCACAAGTCCACAACAGGACCACGAGGGTACATCCGAAATAGATGCCCCAAACACACGACCCAAAATACACTGCTCTGCGGGCAACCAGCCCAGGACACTCCTGCTACGCATATCCTAACCTTACTCGATACATCCCGGAGTAAACAAATGAGAAAAAACTCACTCGGGACGCAGCAAATGCGGAACCAGCGGAGCGTGGGGAGACACGTCCGGGCAGGCTGAGCGCAGAGCAGAGAAGGAAGAATGACGCCTGAATCAGCGTCTGGTCAAAGATCCACACAAGTACATCCACGATATGATGGAAAGCTTATTGGATAGTTATTCTTATTTTCTTTTTCTTTTTATTTTTTACGAAGTTTTTTCGTAGTGAGAACCCAATTCATAATGACTGAAGCCATGAGTGAGGTCGCGTGCGCTCATGATGAAGGCTCCTCAGTTTTTAAATGCTCTGCGCGGTAGATTCAAACTACGGCGGATTAGTGTTTGAAGAGGATGCCTTATGTAATAGGCATGTTCGTCAATGATGGAGGGGCCACTAATAAATATATATCTATCAAAATCAACTAAGTATATAAACGTGAAAAATGCTCATATAAATAGTTACAGGACCTGCTAGGTTAGTATAGCAGGACTTGCTAACCATTATAAGACACAGATATAGCATTGCTAATTAAAATATCAGAAAAGTAAACGGTATCATAAGGTTAGAAACAGTGTGGAGGAGATATTGGTATAATTATTGGATAAAGATTGGTAACTAACAGATATCTAGCACATTTATGCACATCCTCTGTGAAAAGCCATCACCAATACGAAAGTGTATGTTGCAGCCAAAGCCTCAGCCAACTATCCGAACACTTATGACTTGCAGTTTTGCTGCTAAAGATGAAGCCAAAGTCTCGAACTTGATCCTACGCTTCAAAAATATTTACGACACAGGTTAATTTAGTTGATCATTTTCGACCCTCTATTCATACTTCCTGCTACTCCTCGATTGGTAAGACAAGTTATTCTTTCTTCAAAGTCGAATATTATGTGTAAATTATTCAAGAAATAATTATTGCTTACATTGTTATACTGTAGATAAATTTGTAGTTATTGTAATACATAGTTACTGTATTTATTTATTGCTCATTAATCGCCATTGGTTCATTAAGATATTTATTGCAGTATTTTTACATCTCATTATCAACAGCAGTCTTTAGAAAAGGTGTTATACCCGGTATTGTCGTTGACGGTGCACATTAACCCTTTCATGATCCGAGGACGCCCTGCTCTTCTGTTTTCTGGTTATTCTTGGACTATTTTATTTAGATTGTGAAAGGTATTTTAAATCCTGAGGGTTTATTGAGCTAGTGTTTATCCTTTTCATCCCCTCAGATCCTTCCTAACCTGTATAAAACTTATAATGATTGCCAGAAGAAAACGTCAAATGGCGCCAGGATCGGGAGAAGGGTTAATGAGGGGATAATGTAGCCTACTGAATTATGAAAATAATATTGTGATAATATTTATTCATAATTTTCAATATTTAGTAGCGATAATAGCATAGTTAGTTAAAGTAAATATTATTAAATTTTCTTTGAACATAAACTCCAAAGAAATAGCCTACCTCATGCCGTTGCCAGAATTACATAGAAACTGTGCGGTATAATTTCACATACACAATTCTTACCGTATGTGTAAGCTATCGTAGCAATATATATTTTATCATAATTTTATTTATGAACACACATTATTATGAAATCCTTAAGTTAAAATTGAGTCAGGAAGGAATATGAACAATACTTATCTCGATAATCCTTTATTATTGTAATTGCACCTAGAGGTTAGCGTCATTGCATGTATACCCACCCAATGTTTTATAAGTATTTCATCTGGCCTTGAATGATGCTAGTGATGAGTGACCGTACACATAATCATATCAATGAAATTAATCCAACTACTTCTTGGGATAACATTCTGCAATGTTATTCACAATTTTCTTACTATGCAGTCTCCTGTGATGCTTGGTCTCGTTCCTTATGCAGCGATATGCATAACTATTTTAACGATGCACACGCGCGATAGAGTAATTTAAGTGTATGTATCAACAGAACATCAAATGTTAAAATGCACAGATTACAAAGAGACTGAATGTAGGGGGGCTCACAATGCAAACTTTTATGATTACAGGCAAGCCGGAAACATGCAAAGGTTCACCTTCCAAGAATATGCAGATATGCATATGGCTTATGGTGCAGCAAATGGGAACAGTCAATCACGGATTCACGGCATCACGGATTTATGCAGCACGTTTTCCCCTACGACAGCAACATCCATGGCCCAGAACATTTTGCGGCATAGATAGGAGGCTTCGGGAGCGTGGCAGTGTTAGACCACGGATGGAGGAGACTGGAAGGCCACGTGACATCACACCACATGAAGAGGAGCTAATCCTAGATGCTGTGGGAAATAATCCCCGTACAAGCACTCGTGCAGTTGCCCATGATTTAGGATTAAGTCAGTCAACAGTATGGAGAACGTTACACGATCAACTGCTTTACCCATACCACTTTCAGCGGGTTCAAGCTTTACATCCCAACGATTATCCAAGGCGACGAGAATATTGTCAATTGTTTCTCGAAAATGTTACCCAAAATCGCAGTTTCCCAAAGAGTGTGTTATTTACTGACGAGTATACCTTTTCCAGGGATGGTATGTTTAATACACACAACCTGCATTACTGGGATGATGAAAATCCACATGTCACCTGGCCCCATGCATATCAGCAAAGATTTTCCATTAACATTTGGTGTGGAGTGATTAGTAGCCACCTATTAGACCCACATGTTTTGGAGGGTACTCTGACAGGTGTCAAATATTTAGAATTTCTACAAGACTCTTTGCCAGTCTTCCTTGATAACATTCCCTTAGGAATAAGACGTCAGCTGTGGCTAATGCATGATGGTGCTCCTGCTCATTACAGCCTTCGAGTCAGGGAGTACCTTAATAACAATTTTGCCGGCAGGTGGATAGGGCGAGGTGGCCCCATTTCATGGCCAGCCAGATCGCCAGATTTGAATCCAGCGGATTTCTTCTTGTGGGGTCACCTTAAATCCCTTGTGTATCAAACTCCAGTTACCAATGAACAGGATCTGATGCAGAGAATTCTAGATGAGTGTACCAAAATTCGTGAAACTCCTGAGATATTGGAGAGGGTTCAAAGATCCTTGATTCGCCGCTATAATGTATGTATTGAGGCTGATGGTGGTCACATTGAACACCTGCTCTAAGATGTAAAACGACTTCAAACTTGGTTGCAATTTCTAAACTTACTTATTCTCTCTCTCTCATACACTGGAGGTAGTCTAAATCTAGGCTTATGATGGGGCATTGCGAGCTCTTGCTTCATTCGTTTATTATTTTATTTTACCTTATTACTTTATTACTTACATTCATAATTATGTTTTACTAATAACATAGCAGTACAGAATACATAACATTAACTTTGTTCATCCGTCACCTATCGCATGTAAGAAAACAGTTACTGGAAAAATAAACTAATATGTGAAGCACGTATTTTGTATTTGTTCCTAGTGTACAGTATTAACCATAATAAACTAATATGTGAAGCACGTATTTTGTATTTGTTCCTAGTGTACAGTATTAACCATAATAAACTAATATGTGAAGCACGTATTTTGTATTTGTTCCTAGTGTACAGTATTACCATAATAACTAAGTGAAGCACGTATTTTGTATTTTCCTAGTGTACAGTATTAACCATAATAAACTAATATGTGAAGCACGTATTTTGTATTTGTTCCTAGTGTACAGTATTAACCATAAACTAATATGTGAAGCACGTATTTTGTATTTGTTCTAGTGTACAGTATTAACCATAATAAACTAATATGTGAAGCACGTATTTGTATTGTTCCTAGTGTACAGTATTAACCATAAAAACTAATATGTGAAGCACGATTGTATTTGTTCCTAGTATTACCATAAACAGCAGTTAAGCCGGTTTACTTTGGGGAACAAATTATTAGTGTTTATTACCTCCGCCAGGAGGTTATGTTTTTACCGGTGTTGGTTTGTTTGTCTGCCTGTCTGTGAGTTTGTTACCAAGATAACTCAAAAAGGTTATGGATGGATTTAGCTCAAATTGTCAGGGATTGTCAGAAATGGTATAAGGAACTAATGATTAGATTTTGGGTGTGATGGGGCACTCGGAAGCGCAGACCTCCGCCACGGCCCTAAAAAGTTATGGACGGATTTTGCTCACATTTTCAGGGATTGTCAGAAATGGGATAAGGAACAGATGGAAGATTGAGCGGCCTTGGTGGAGGTCTGCGCTCTCTGAGTGCTTTTCTAGTTCTTGGATACCATTGTTCAGATTTAATGTAAAAATAAATCATTTGGAAAATTATGTAAAGTAAATTTATCAGATAAATAATAATCAGCTATTCTAAATGTACAGTCGTGGCTGATAATCCTTGACCAGGGATTAATGGCAAATCACTGCCAACACTGGTCAAGGATTATCAGGCACGGCTGTACACTCTACGACATTAATCCTGTTCTTAAATCTTTGAAGCTGTCCCGAACTGAACCGAATCTTTTCATACATTCTCTACCTAATATTGGCATTTCGGAGGTTCATTTTGATGTCTAAAGTTCGTTTTGGGACAGGATTATTGATGTAGAGTGTACCACCGAATAACAACCACCCGACTAGTCTGTCAAGTAACTCATTAAATTAGGAAGGTCGGTCTCTGACAAGGATGATATTCTGATAATTGCATTTTGTGAAATGCTTCAAAATAACGGGTCTCGAACTACGAACAGTGTGAAGCTGGTTGTTAACTGAGTGGAGCCGAGTAGGGGTGGTGAAGAGTAGGAGGGGGGAAGAGGGGGTAATGTGTTCTGATTCCTGCCTATAATATCACTGGCAAGGCATTGGATAAGTTCGCTAGATTTAATTAAGTAATTTTAACTAGTTTTCCATACACTTTAGGGAAAAAGTCATAGAAATAAATAAACGCATCTCTACCTCATGAATATGTGTTCTCTTTTTTGACATTAGTTCTGAATCACCCTGTATATAATTATATATATATATATATATATATAACTATATATATATTTATATATATATATATATATATATGTATATATATATATATATATATATATATATATATATTTATACAGTATATATATATATATATATATATATACCAGTAGGCTATATATATATATTTTTTTTTTTTTCTATGTGATTGAGGGAGGCAAAAGGCAGAACTGCCTATAGTGAGTGCCTTCCCCATAGTTGAAAGAGTGACAGGGCCAAAATCAAGGGACGTTCGAGCCAAAATGCCTGGACACACGGAGTTTGAAGCAATTTAAGTCATAGGAAAATGGAAAGACTGATTCTGGGAGAGAGTTCCAGAGCTCAGCTGTTGAGTAGAAGAAAGACTGAGAGCAACATTTCACTCTCGGGTTGGAGAGTTACACAGAGTAGGGGTGGGATTGAGTTGCAAGACGGGTACCACGTGCCCTACGTAAAGGAGGTGGTATACACTGGGAAAGCTATGAGGAACACTGATTATTATAGTAGCGATAGCATAGCGAGAGAGATGCAACATTGCGGCAGAGAGAGAGATTGCAGAGAGTTCGTGAGTGGACGTGAGTTAATGATACGAAAGGCCTTCCTTTCAACTTTGTCTTGGAGAGCGGTGTGAGAGGAACCTCCCCACACATGTGAACAATACTCAATACAAGGACGCACTATGCCCCTGCACAGACCAAGAAGCTGTGCAGGGGAAAAGAACCCCCTAAGGCGGTTGAGCACACCCAGCTTCTGGGAGGCTGCCTTAGCAAGACTGGTAATATGGTCCTTCCAACTGAGCGCAGAAGAAAAAGAGACACCAAGAATATTGAGAGAAGATGAAGGATTGATTTTTTTATTGTTGAAGAATAAGGGAGAGTCCGCTGGGAGTTCCTTATGGGTAGATAGATGGAGAAATTGGATTTTGTAAACATTAAAGGTAACAAGGTTTTCTCTGCCCCAATTGGAGATAGTATTTAGATCAGAATTTAAGAGTTATATGGCTTCATTACGTTTGTCGTTGAGGGATTGTTGGCTGGGGCGTTCTGAAAAACTAATGGAGTAGTGTAAGGTTGAGTCGTCTGCGTATGAATGGATGGGAATTGAGGTACAGTTCAGGAGATCATTTATAAAAATTAGAAAGAGAATAGGAGATAGGACAGAGCCCTGAGGAACACCAGAGTTTATAGGGTGAGGAAGTGAACAATGGCCGTCCACAACCGCGGCTATGGAACGGCCGGAAAGGAAATTAGAGACAAAGGCACAGATGGAGGGATAGAAACTGAAGGAGTGTAGTTTAGAAATTAAAGATTTGTGCCAGACTCTATCGAAGGCCTTCGATATGTCTAGTGCAATAGAAAAAGTCTCACCGAAGTCCCGAAAGGAGGATGACCAAGAGTTAGTAAGATATGAAAGAAGATCACCAGTAGAGCGACCCTTAAGGAAGCCATACTGGCGATCTGAGAGCAGATTATGGGAAGAGAAATGCTTAAGAAATTTGGAAGCAAAAATAGTTTCAAATTTTTTAGAAAGACATGAGATGAGAACAATTGGATGATAATTGGAGGGTTGAGAGCTGTCACCCTTCTTTGGGACAGGTTGAATGTGAGCAAACTTCCAGCATGAAGGGAAGACGTTAGAGGATAAACAGAGACGAAAGAGTTTGCCTAGGCAGGGAGTCAGCACGGAAGCACAGTTTTTGAGAACAACAGGAGGAACACCGTCCGGACCGTACGCCTTATTAGTATTAAGCCCAGAGAGGGTAGAAAGTACATCTTTAGAAGAGATTAGGATATTAGGCATAAGTAAGAGAGAGGAGGGTGGAGAGGGAGGAATAGCACCGGAATCATCCAAGGTGGAGTTTCTAGCAAAAGTTTGAGCGAAAAGTTTAGCTTTGTCAGAGGAAGAAGTGATGGTTGTGCCATCAGAATGGGAAAGGGGAGGGAAAGACGCGAAAGAGAAAATGTTGGAGAGGATTTGGGCGAGATGCCAGAAAGCTTGGGAAGAGCTTTTGGATAGTTCAATGCATTTATTATTGATGAAAGAGTGTTATATATATATATATATATATATATATATATATATATATATATATATATTATAGGTTTGACTCCTGTAAGGAGATAAAGAAAACCTAATATTTAGTAGTGGCCCCTCCATCATTGACGAACATGCCTATTACATAAGGCATCCTCTTCAAACACTAATCCGCCGTAGTTTGAATCTACCGCGCAGAGCATTTAAAATCTGAGGAGCCTTCATCATGAACGCACGCGACCTCACTCATGGCTTCAGTCATTATGAATTGGGTTCTCACTACGAAAAAACTTCGTAAAAAAATAAAAACAAAAACAAAAGAATAACTATCCAATAAGCTTTCCATCATATCGTGGATGTACTTGTGTGGATCTTTGACCAGACGCTGATTCAGGCGTCATACTTCCTTCACTGACATATCAAGTAAACCAAAATCCTTAATACATCAACGAATGAGAAGGGGATGGTCGGGAGGGCCCCAGTCGTCAATGATTACGGGACCACTACTAAATATTAGGTTTTCTTTATCTCCTTACAGGAGTCAAACCTATAATTTATTAGTGGCCCCTCCATCATTGACGAACATGCCTGATTTCTAAGACTGGAGGGGGACATTCGTAATCATATCATAACTCTAGAAAAGCAGATAATCAAACAACCACATAGTATTCTTACTTTTGTAAAAAAAAGAGATATTCGGGTGCATAAACTTTATACAGCCTAAATCTTCAAAAAGGGGTACAAGCAGGAGCGTGCTTCAAAGAAGCCTGCTTGAAAAAGGGTTCACTCTGAGACTCTGTGCACAGATCTGCTAGTTAAGAAGGCACCCCACTTAAAGTAAGTGGTGAAAACTAAAAACTTATAAGTTTACATGTGCACATATAAACCCCATTAACCAGTGGATATATTCCTAAAAATATAACCAAACATAAATGAATTCTTGTACATTCGTAGAAGTACTGAACTCGTGTACTTATGGAGAAGTAATTACTTCAAAAGTAAAAGTCGTAGTTGCAACTACCGAGATTTCTCAAAAATCTATTGCTTCACAGCCAAAGCTACTTACAAGAATTGTTGTAACACTATTATTGGCCTTTAGCACAATTTCCTGCAATGAATACTACAGAGAAATTTTATAATACAATGCCTACAACCAGTATCACAGCTCGTATGTTCCGAACACATACTCCGGAGGGGTCTAGGGTGTCCTATGTCACACTGACTGCACCCCCCCCCCCCCTTTTTCTTGAAATTAAACAAAACGTGACTAAAAGGGCCACCTAGACCCTCTGCCGTAAAGCTATACATGGCAAGGAAGGTTTGTCCAGAGCTACTGAAAGGAATCGAGGCAAAAACTCCTGATTAGAGGCCCACAACTGTGTGGACTTAATAACTTCCACCGAAAGATTATTAAGGAAAAGTAAAGAGGCTGTCCCCTTGCGTAAATCGTGGGTCTTACCCACAACGCCGGGATTCTTCTCTTTAAAGTCCTCGACCCAGAGAGAAGCCAGTGTACGCTCCATCAAGCGTTCACCCGGACTTGCGACCCATAAAGCACCCTGGTGATTTAGAGGTGCCACTCTTAAATATTTGGTTAGAGCTTGCACTGGGCCAAAAAAGATGGTGCACCTTTCCCCTTTTTAACGCCGGCACCGTGAACTCTGAAAACACGTGTTCACTGTGCTCAATCTTGACTATGAATCCTGGGGAAGGTGCAATGTGAATACCCTCATGAAGCCTATCAAACCTGAGGCAATTAGGTGCGTTGCTCATCACCGCCAGCTCAGATACTCTGTGCCCGGTAGCCAAAGCCATAAGGAATACTGCCCTTTTGTAAAATCTGCAGTCATTGGTACATACGGGAACGAGAATAACGACGATTCTTTGTCCAGAGACCATGTAGGCCTGAGCTGACGGGGAGGTGGGCGGAGTTTAAAACCTGCCCACATAAATCACTCTCAGATAAATGTTTCTGCATGAACAGATAAATTAAATAATTAACAACCAACGCCACCGAGGGCACAGTTTGTTTTTGTTCTAAGAATCCGAGACGTAAAAGCTTGCCAATGCAATTGAAACTGTCGCTTTGTAGACTGGGTATATTGATTCGTGAATATCTTGGTCACGTCGCTACCATATGGTGCTAGCCACTTGGCCTCCTGAATGTCCATAATGAACAAGTCCGTGAGGTTTCTAGGTTGCCAATTGTGGGGGGTGGCAGCCAAGCAGAGGGGACTCCGCCGGCACCAAAAACCTGAAGAGAGAACCAAGAATGGCGTTCTGGAGGGATTTGGTGGGAAGAATAAGTCATGGTTATAAGAACCAGGAATGTCCTTAATATGAACATCCAAAACATTTCCATAACATTGCTACCCCTGACTCATCCGGCCCGTATAAAAGAGGCATAGCTCCTGTTTTTTAACTGGCGCCTTGTCTAAAGGAGGGGGAGATGTCTGATAAGACTCGCACAATGGAAGTAGTGAGAGCTGCTGTGCCTGGCACATTGGAAATTGGATCTGACACAAGAGGATGGTTAGGCATTTTAGCTAAAGCAAAGGATGTAGCCAGAGGTCGCACAATCGTCGACATCGCGGGATCTCCCGTATCAAAAGGAGTTTCCGGCGTAGGGCCAAAGAACCTATTAAGTGCATTCAATAGTAGTCTATCAATCTCTTCCACCGGTACATACTGTGACGCCTCCCGGCGTTAGCAGAATGGTTGCGTGGGGCATTGTAGCTCGCTAGCGCTCGCCAGGATGGGGGGATGGGCTACAGTTGTCCTAGCATGATCTGCTTTATTTCATTAGTGTCGTGTTGCCACAGACAGTCTAGAAATGGTCTTTGTTTTGGTCTGTGACCGCGCCTTATATTTTATATTCGCTATAATATAAATGTTGCTTGTGTGGGAGGCGAGCGAGAGAGGGTGAGGGAGTACACCTGGCAGCGGGGTGAGCTATGACGCGGCTCGCTTGGGCGCTGACGGCGTTGGCGGCCGGGTGGTCAACTAGTCCCTTCCCATCGCGGCCTCGTGTTCTTTACCAGCTCAGAGCTTGCCTGACACGCGTATCGCCTACATCCTTTGCAATTCTGTCCCCCTTACTCGCCACTTTGCATACTATATCTCTCTCTCGACTTCTCCTTTCTCATTTTCTAATCTTTATTAAACTCAACATCCCTTCTGGTTTCAGCATAGACGTTCACCGTCGACCAGTCGTATTGTACGCGAAGCTCTCAGAGATTTCCATGTATTAGGTTAAGGAGGTATTAGGCTTTATTGAGGGTTAGAGAGACGGACTTTTCCGTATGTGTCCTCTCTCGGGAAGGTTGTAGACCGGTATATGTCTCCCTGGCAAGGTGTTGAGTGATTCTGCTTGGTTATCTAAAGCTAGACTAGGGGTAAGGTTACGGTGTCGTTGTCTCCGATGTGTGCAGGGTTAGCTAAGCCCTGCACGACATCGACAGGTACTGTGGGAGCCTAAGTTGTCTTCGGGTGGGTTTACTTTGCGAGCACAGTGCTGTGGTGTGAGAGGGCCATAGCCTATCCCTCACAACATAGTGCTGCCTCTTTGTGTTGACTTCTGAGGGATCGCCAGGATAAAACTAGGTACTAGAGACCTAGATTTATCAAGAGAGCATCCCCGTCATATAACGTAATCGTCATTATACCACCTTCGGACAACGTTAGGCTACGAGCCGCATGCTCGCCCATTGTTTCCCTGCCTTGATACCCCAGCTAGACTTTATTAACTGAGCAGACTCGGTTAGAGATAAGCCCCCATTATTATATGTATGCAGCATTATTATTCACTGCACTTTTGAGCCGAGGTTTGTTGAGTTGCACAACCCTAGTAGGCTGTTGCGTTGTGTCACGAAGCATTTCTTTAGTTGTCGAGCATTACTACCTTTGCGCAGTCTTTATTATTCGCCTGCCTATTATTACTATATGTCCTAGTATTTATTGTGACCCGTATTCTGCATTATAATTGTTCAAGATTCTTTACGAACATCTTCCCAGCATCAGACTTATTTCAGAAGTTTCCAGTTGATGTTGCAGGACTAGCATTGCACTTTCTTTAATACAGGAGTGCCAGTTATTTGAGTATCTACCGTAACGTTAATTAATCACGTTAACTATCTTTTCTTTGTGTAACCTAATCGAGTAATCTTTTACTGTTTGAGAATAGGCTGTTTCATCGAGCGTCAGCCTAGTGTGTGTGCACCAGTTACCGAGTCATAGGATACCTCGTTGTCCAGGCACGACTCAGGGCGGTAATGGTGTTTTGTTTTCCAGTGTTTAAGGCAGGGGTTGGATCTAGTGTTACCGTTGTTGCATTTTGCCATTATCTAGTCCAATGTTGAAGAGCCCTGTGTCTTTGAGAACCTGGATCGTAACAATACCTAGCCGATGGCGAACCTCGTGGAGATTCGACAGTACCCTGAGAGTCGCCTAGAAGGTGACTGGACTCTTCAACCTCCATCTCTGAGACCAGAGATCGTTGTTCTTCATCCGTTAAGTCTGGCCTATCATGGGAAGATCCCGCCGAAGCCAGGACCTCCACATGTTGCCATGTTAAAACTGGGATAGAAGATGGTACATCGGCATCCCGGTGGACGTCAGCACTAGTTGAGTCACAAAGGGATGTGTGCTGTCCTGCCAGGACTGTGACTATCGCCATACACCTTGGCTGTGGCTGTCCCTCGCTTGCGAGCTCGGTATACTCTCTGAATGGGAGCCCTCGTCCGAGTCCCGTAAAGGTTTATGATAATTAAAAGCTCCCATAGCTCATTAACACATTGAAAGCAGAGCTGGTGAGCAAAAACATAAAGTATACTAATTAATTTAATATATATTTAATTGTATTAAAATAAATTACTATAAATAAACACAATATTATCATAATATAATCATTGAAAATATATATGTTTATTATGATTCAGCTATTAAATTATTTCATTAACAAACAAAAATAAGATAGGGATACCTGAGCTTAAGGGCGTTGAACATACAGCAATGAGAGGTTCAAGTGCCGACACGACAGAGACTGGGGGAAAACTACCTGGTCACCTGGTGCAACACCGGTACTCCGCCCTGGAAAGAGAAATTTCCGGGGATTAATGCTCATAGGGTTACACCCAAAAAATGGTACAAAATATGTGCCACAAAACCGCCGGTCAACGAACCGTAGCACTCCACCACTACTTTTGAAGTCTTTCAAGTATCCCTATACACTTGAAACACTAGTAAGATTCCGGCATCTTTTTATCCCATAAAAAGTCTAAGCCTATCTTAATCTCTAATCCGGAGAAGCCCTCATAGATCGCCGTCTTGAAGGCCGTGATACCCTATTGAATCAATCAATTGTTTGGCAAATTATCGCGAATTGCAAATCAGTTAATATAACCACCCGTAGGTACAACCGCCGGGTTTTATATGCAATGTCAAACCAATTGTACCTGCCCCAGACCTCTTTGTAAAAAAGTCGCCGGGAGGGGAATACTAAACAAACAAACAGCATTGTTTCAATGGCTTATTAAAGATTTCAGCATATCTTTTACCTGTCCAAAAGAATTAAGCATAACTTCTGAATCCTCATAAAGATGAAGCATATCTTTATTAAAGATGAAGTCTTTCAAGTATCCCTTTACACTTGAAACACTAGTAAGATTCAAGCATCTTTTTATCCCATAAAGAGTCTAAGCCTATCTTAAACTCTAATCCGACTTCTCCCAGAAGCCCTCATAGATCGCCGTCTTGAATTGCAAATCAGTTAATATAACCACCCGAAGGTACAACCGCCTGGTTTTATATGCAATGTCAAACCAATTGTACCTGCCCCAGACCTCTTTGTAAAAAGGTCGCCGGGAGGGAAAGACCAAACAAACAGACAGCATTGTTTCAATGGCTTTGAAAAGCAGAGAAAACCATGTCCAACAGGTGTCAGCATGATCACCCAGATAACTGTGTGGAGCCCCCCTCGACGGGAATAACCCAGGAAGCCTGATCCCAGGCTCGACCATAGAAAACGCAGTTTCTGATGAGCCCTCAAGCGACCAAACCGTCGGGGTAACTTACCTATTTTAGCCATCCTGACTAAAACTCGGTAAACACTTACTTAATTTTAATTCGCCTGAAATTCCCTCACTTAAGATCCACACCAGACATGTCAAAACTATTTTGCAGAATCTCTCAGTAGATAAGGCTCCTGGTCCAGATGAAATTCCTCCAATAGTACTTAAGAATTGCTCCTTGGTGCTCGCTCCTGTATTGGCAAAAAAAATCCGTCTGTGTACTCATACCTCATGCTTCCCAGTACCCTGGAAAGAAGCAAACATCCATCCAGTTCCTAAAAAAGATGCCTCTTCAGATCCATCAAACTACAGACCAATAGCTATAACTTCCACTCTTGGTAAAGTCTTTGAAATTATATTAAATAATCACATAATTAAGCATCTTGAGAATAATAAATTAATCAGTGATAGGCAATATGGTTTTAGACGATGTCCATCAACTGCAGACATGCTTTGCTCTTACGCATCAACCAAGCAGACCAACATGGTGAAAACACATACAATAGCACTGATATATCAAAGGCATTTGATAGAGTCTGGCATCCTTATTGTCAAAGATGTCACACTACGGCCTTGCATTAGTTCCACTAATTTTTTCTTATCTTCATAACAGAAAATATGTGTAATGGTAGATGGCCTTTATTCTCAATTTCACTCAATAAATGCTGGTGTTCCCCAGGGATCAGTTTTGGCCCCAATTCTGTTCCTCATTCATATCAATTCTCTCATATCTACCACTCATAATCCAATACATTCCTACGCAGATGACTCAACACTCCACAGTTCCTTCACATTTACCAATTCTTTCACCCAACCCGATCTTATAAATTCAAAAATAAACACTGCAATTTCTCTGAACCAGGACCTTTCTAGAATTAATGGATGGGGACAAAATAATCTAGTTTCCTTTAATGCACAGAAAACCAAGTACATTCAATTTTCTAACCGACAGAATCTCACTGACTCCCATATATTTTTTAATGATGTAAATATTCCCACTTCCCCTACATTGACATTCTCGGTGTAACATTAACTACTAACTTGAGCTGGACACATTATGTTAGAAGCATTGCTAAGAATTCCTCTAAAAAACTGGGACTCTTGTACAGAGTTCGAGAATTCTTCACTGGCGAGCAGTTGGCCGTGATATATAAAAGTCATGTGCGTTCTCAGATGGATTACTGTTCACCTCTGTGGGGTGGAAGTGGAGTGGTTGCATTGAGGCAGTTAGACAAAATTCAAAATAAAGCTATTAGATTAATCAATAACCCTGCAATCACACAGGACCTTCCTACATTATCCATACGAAGAAACGTTGCATCCCATGCATTATTCTATAGATATTTTCAGAGCAATTGTTCCGAGGAACTTGCTTCATACCGCCTCTCCACATCTTTCCCCGTAGAACGAGGGCAGCTGAGGGCGCCCATGAATTTACACTTTCTCCTCCACAATGCAGAACTTCTGCTTATCAGAATTCATTTATCCCCAGAGCTACTACTCTTTGGAATTCACTTCCCTCGAATTGCTTTCCACAAACTTACAATCTACAAATGTTTAAATCCAGTTGTTACAAACATTTTATGAATGGAGCTTAGGCCTTAGGCTTACAAAAAAAAACAAAAAAAAAAACGGTGTTCTCGGAGCAACGAGAAAAACGCAGGAAAGGTAACCCACACTAAACGAGACATTACAGGAGGGCATAATGCATAAAGCATATAACACAGGAAGCCTGATCCCAGGCTCGACCACAGAAAACGCAGTTTCAGATGAGCCCTCAAGCGACCAAACTCGTCGGGGAAACTTACCTATTTTAGCCATCCTGACTAAAACTCGGTAAACAAAAACAGCATTCTCGGAGCAACGAGAAAAACGCCGGAAAGGTAACCCACACCAAACGAGACATTTTAACACATTTTATACAAAGGGTGTGCGCAAAAATAGGGATACCTGAACAGGAGGGCGTAATGCATAAAGCAAAAACCGGGGCAAAGGTAGCCATGACAGAGACTGGTGGGAAACATACTCCAGGTTCTGCATAGACCCGCCGGGACCCAGCTCTGGAAAAAAAGAAAATTTCCAGGAATTAATGCTCATAAGGTTAACCCAATCATGTTCGCACACAAGTGTTAAATAACCCGCCGAGTAACGAGACGTAATACTCAACGACTACAGCTCGCTACGCGGTGGGGTTTCCTAAGTAAAAGATATCAGAATATCTTAATTTGTCCAAAAGATTTATGAATACCCTCCGACATAATATATAAAGACCAGCATGGCGTTTATAACAGATTAAGTCTTTCCGGTGGTGTTTGTTTCAAGATTCAATTTTCGAAAAAATAAAAATAAAAAAGACGCCGGCCCCCGAATTATCTCGTAGATGAAAAACTGGGAAGCCTGACAAATATACGAGATCTAACTTCACCCTTTTTAGATCGCCGTATGGTGAAAGCGGCGATACAAAACGTATCCCTCAATTGTCTGGTTAACTAACTGAATTGTAAATTCGTTATTCCCACCCTTCCAAGGAGCACTCGCCGGGTGTGAATATTAGTTTAAAAAACGTTAACCCCAATTGTGCCCTAAAGCGCCGTATGTTGAAGGAGGCGATACACAATGCATCCCTCAATTGTCTGGTCAACTAAACTGAATTTTGCAAATTCGGTCATCCCACCCTTCCAGGTTGCACCCGCCGGGTGATTTAAAGTTTAAAAGTTAACCCCAATTGTTCCTATCCCCACTTCTTTGTAAAAGATCGCCGGGGAGGAAATACAACAACAGCATAGTTTTATATTGGCTTTGCAAAACTGGAAAAAAAAACTACAAACAACACGTGTCCGTATGAACACTGTTAGATGGGTACAGCCAACCCGCCGGGAATCATAAGGAGCCTGAAACAGGCACCCCAGAGACGCAGTCCTGGGGAGCCACAGACACCCACTCACCGGGGAAACAAGCCTGTTTTAAACCACGCGTGGCCAAAACTCGGCAACCAGCCGGGGTTATCAAGGTGAAACCGAGAAAAACCCGCCGGAAAAAACCCACCCCGTCCAGATACCATCTGAACGCAACACCGGACCGAGGCGTAGCCAAAACACAACTAACGCCGGGCCCAACATAGTCCGTGGAATTAGCCAATACACAACTATCCCAGGACACAAATAGTCCGTGGAATTAGCCAATACATAATTAAACCAGGACACACATGACACAGTAGTACATATTTAGAAAATAAATCAATAACACTTGTATATGTGGAAAAGCTACGAGAGGCTGGCTAGGCCTAGGCAGACGGATAACAGTAACATGTCGGAATAAAAACAAAAAGCACTGAATTATATCACAACAGGAACCACCGCCAACACACCACTGTAGCAAATACTTCCGGCAAAGGGAAGAACTGACTCGGGACCCAGAAAAAACTTCACTAAGTGAAGAAAAATACGCTGGGAACGTCAGCAAAAATACGCTACCTCATCAGAAAGATAAAAGGAAGCAATAACGCGTAATGAAAGCCGCCTGCATCACAAAGCTAGCTAACTGTGAAAAAGTTCACCTGTCCACAACAGGACCACGAGGGTACATCCGAAATAGATGCCCCAAACACACGACCCAAAATACACTGCACTGCGGGCAACCAGCCCAGGACACTCCTGCTACGCATATCCTAACCTTACTCGATACATCCCGGAGTAAACAAATGAGAAAAAACTCACTAGGGACGCAGCAAATGCGGAACCAGGGGAACGTGGAGAGACACGTCCGGGCCGGTTGACCGCAGAGCAGAGAAGGAAGTATGACGCCTGAATCAGCGTCTGGTCAAAGATCCACACAAGTACATCCACGATATGATGGAAAGCTTATTGGATAGTTATTCTTATTTTCTTTTTCTTTTTATTTTTTACGAAGTTTTTTCGTAGTGAGAACCCAATTCATAATGACTGAAGCCATGAGTGAGGTCACGTGCGCTCATGATGAAGGCTCCTCAGATTTTAAATGCTCTGCGCGGTAGATTCAAACTACGGCGGATTAGTGTTTGAAGAGGATGCCTTATGTAATAGGCATGTTCGTCAATGATGGAGGGGCCACTAATAAATAGGGATACCTGAACAGGAAGGCGTAATGCATAAAGCAAAAACCGGGGCAAAGGTAGCCATGACAGAGACTGGTGGGAAACTTACTCCAGGTTCTGCATAGACCCGCCGGGACCCAGCTCTGGAAAAAAAAATAATAATTCCAGGAATTAATGCTCATAAGGTTAACCCAATCATGTTCGCACACAAGTGTTAAAGAACCCGCCGGGTAACGAGACGTAATACTCAACGACTACAGCTCGCTACGCGGTGGGGTTTCCTAAGTAAAAGATATCAGACTATCTTAATTTGTCCAAAAGATTTATGAATACCCTCTGACATAATATATAAAGACCAGCATGGCGTTTATAACAGATTAAGTCTTTCCGGTGGTGTTTGTTTCAAGATTCAATTTTGGAGAAAAAAAAACTAAAAAAGACGCCGGCCACCGAATTATCTCGTAGATGAAAAACTGGGAAGCCTGACAAATATACGAGATCTAACTTCTCCCGAAGTATCTTTTTAGATCGCCGTATGTTGAAGGCGGCGATACAAAACGTATCCCTCAAATGTCTGGTTAACTAACTGAATTGTAAATTCGTTATTCCCACCCTTCCAAGGAGCACCCGCCGGGTGTGAATATTAGTTTAAAAAACGTTAACCCCAATTGTGCCCTAAAGCGCCGTATGTTGAAGGAGGCGATACACAATGCATCCCTCAATTGTCTGGTCAACTAAACTGAATTTTGCAAATTCGGTCATCCCACCCTTCCAGGTTGCACCCGCCGGGCGATTTAAAGTTTAAAAGTTAACCCCAATTGTTCCTATCCCCACTTCTTTGTAAAAGATCGCCGGGGAGGAAATACAACAACAGCATAGTTTTATATTGGCTAGTAAGATTCAAGCATCTTTTTATCCAATAAAAAGTCTAACCCTATCTTAATCTCTAATCCGGCTTCTCCCAGAAGCCCTCATAGATCGCCGTCTTGAAGGCCGTGATACCCTATTGTATCAATCAATTGTTTGGCAAATTATCGCGAATCGCAAATCCGTTAATAGAACCACCCGAAGGTACAACCGCCGGGTTTTATATGCAATGTCAAACCAATTATACCTGCCCCAGACCTCTTTGTAAAAAGGTCGCCGGGAGGGAAAGACCAAACAAACAGACAGCATTGTTTCAATGGCTTTGAAAAGCAGAGAAAACCATGTCCAACAGGTGTCAGCATGATCACCTAGATAACTGTGTGGAGCCCCCCTCGACAGGAATAACCCAGGAAGCCTGATCCCAGGCTCGACCATAGAAAACGCAGTTTCTGATGAGCCCTCAAGCGACCAAACTCGTCGGGGTAACTTACCTATTTTAGCCATCCTGACTAAAACTCGGTAAACAAAAACGGTGTTCTCGGAGCAACGAGAAAAACGCCGGAAAGGTAACCCACACTAAACGAGACATTACAGGAGGGCGTAATGCATAAAGCAATGAATAACACAGGAAGCCTGATCCCAGGCTCGACCACAGAAAACGCAGTTTCAGATGAGCCCTCAAGCGACCAAACTCGTCGGGGTAACTTACCTATTTTAGCCATGCTGACTAAAACTCGGTAAACAAAAACGGTGTTCTCGGAGCAACGAGAAAAATGCCGGAAAGGTAACCCACACCAAACGAGACATTTTAACATATTTTATACAAAGGGTGTGCGCAAAAATAGGGATACCTGAACAGGAAGGCGTAATGCATAAAGCAAAAACCGGGGCAAAGGTAGCCATGACAGAGACTGGCGGGAAACTTGCTCCAGGTTCTGCATAGACCCGCCGGGACCCAACTCTGGAAAAAAATAAAATTTCCAGGAATTAATGCTCATAAGGTTAACCCAATCATGTTCGCACACAAGTGTTAAATAACCCGCCGGCTAACGAGACGTAATACTCAACGACTACAGCTCGCTACGCGGTGGGGTTTCCTAAGTAAAAGATATCAGAATATCTTAATTTGTCCAAAAGATTTATGAATACCCTCTGACATAATATATAAAGACCAGCATGGCGTTTATAACAGATTAAGTCTTTCCGGTGGTGTTTGTTTCAAGATTCAATTTTGGAAAAAAAAATAAATAAAAAAGACGCCGGCCCCCGAATTATCTCGTAGATCAAAAACTGGGAAGCCTGACAAATATACGAGATCTAACTTCTCCCGAAGTATCTTTTTAGATCGCCGTATGTTGAAGGTGGCGATACAAAACGTATCCCTCAATTGTCTGGTTAACTAACTGAATTGTAAATTCGTTATTCCCACCCTTTCAAGGAGCACCCGCCGGGTGTGAATATTAGTTTAACAAAAAAAAGGTAATCCCAATTGTGCCCTAAAGCGCTGTATGTTGAAGGAGGCGATACACAATGCATCCCTCAATTGTCTGGTCAACTAAACTGAATTTTGCAAATTCGGTCATCCCACCCTTCCAGGTTGCACCCGCCGGGTGATTTAAAGTTTAAAAGTTAACCCCAATTGTTCCTATCCCCACTTCTTTGTAAAAGATCGCCGGGGAGGAAATACAACAACAGAATAGTTTTATTATAGGTTTGACTCCTGTAAGGAGATAAAGAAAACCTAATATTTAGTAGTGGCCCCGTAATCATTGACGAACATGCCTATTACATAAGGCATCCTCTTCAAACACTAATCCGCCGTAGTTTGAATCTACCGCGCAGAGCATTTAAAAACTGAGGAGCCTTCATCATGAGCGCACGCGACCTCACTCATGGCTTCAGTCATTATGAATTGGGTTCTCACTACGAAAAAACTTCGTAAAAAATAAAAACAAAAAGAAAATAAGAATAACTATCCAATAAGCTTTCCATCATATCGTGGATGTACTTGTGTGGATTTCTGACCAGACGCTGATTCAGGCGTCATTCCTCCTTCACTGACATATCAAGTAAACCAAAATCCTTAATACATCAACGAATGGGAAGGGGACGGTCGGGAGGGCCCCAGTCGTCAATGATTACGGGGCCACTACTAAATATTAGGTTTTCTTTATCTCCTTACAGGAGTCAAACCTATAATTTATTAGTGGCCCCTCCATCATTGACGAACATGCCTGATATCTAAGACTGGAGGGGGACATTCGTAATCATATCATAACTCTAGAAAAGCAGATAATAAAAACAACCACATAGTATTCTTACTTTTGAAAAATGTATTTAATACGGCGTAGGCCGGAAATATACAAGAAAAAGGGCTTCAGGCAGGTGCGTGCTTCAAAGAAGCCTGCCCGACAAAAATGGGTAACCCTGAAGATTCTGAACACAGATCTGTAGTTACAAAAGGCACCCCACTCAACGAGTGGTGACAAAAATAATAAGTTATAAGTTTATATGTGCACATCATAAACCCCAAAATACATGTGGAGATCAATTGCAAATGAACTCCATTGAACTAATATTACATTGCTTTCGCAGCTAAAACTACTATAACAACACCGTTGTTTTGTACTAAACCATGTACTAGCACAATTTCTCGCAGAGAAATTTTCATATCACATTTTAACCTTAAATTGTATCACAGCTCTCATACTCCGGCGGGGTCTAGGGTGTCCTATGTCAACTGACTGCACCCCCCCCCCCCCCCCTTCCGTGAAAGTAAACATAAGTGACTGCAGGGCCACCTAGACCCTCTGCCTTAAAGCTATACATGGTAAGGAAGGTTTGTCTAGAGCAACTGACAAGTATCTAGAGAGAAACGTATGATTAGACGCCCACAACTGTGTGGACGCAATATCTTCAACTGAAAAGTTTTTCAGGAAACGTAAAGAGGCCGCCCACTTGCGTAAATCGTGGGCCCTACCCACAACGCCGGGATTACTCTCTTTAATGACTTCTACCAGAAGAGAGGCTAATCGCCGTTTAAGTAAGCGTTTACCCGTACTCGCTACCCATAAAGCACCTTGGAGGTTTTGAGGAGCTATTCTCAAATATTTGGTTAGAGCTTGCACTGGACATAAATTATGATGCACCTTTCCCCTTTTTAACGCCGGCACCGTGAACTCAGAAAACACGTGTGCACTATGCTCATTCTTGGCTACAAACGCCGGGGAGGGTGCAATGGAAATTGAATCATTAAGTCTACCAAACCTAAGACAATTAGGTGTGTTGCTCATCGCCGCCAGCTCAGACACTCTGTTTCCGGTGGCCAAAGCCAAAAGGAAAACTGCCTTCTTTAAGATTAAAGCAAAGTCTGCAGTATTTTGATACAGACGAGAATGAAGTAAAGACAAAGCTTTGTCCAGAGACCAAGTAGGCATGAGCTGACGGGGAGGTGGGCGGAGTTTAAAACACGCTCTCATAAATCCTGTTTCCTCCGCCACCGGTATGGATAGACCTGTAAGGTCGAAAAAGGGCACTCTAATCGCAGTTAAGTGATTCTTCAAAGTTACCACAGATAAAACGTTTCTGCTCAAACAGATAGTTCAAGTAATTAAAAACCAATGCCACTGAGGGTACAGTTTGTTCCGTTCTAACAATCCAAGAAGTAAAAGCTTTCCAATGTGATTGATATTGTCGCTTAGTAGACTGAGTATATTGATTGAGCAATTTATTGGTCACATCCCTACCGTATGGTGCTAGCCACTTGGCCTCCTGGATGTCCATAATGCAAAAGTCAGCGAGGTCGCTAGGTTGCCAATCGTGTCTAAGTGGAAGTACCCGACCGGGAGCGATACCGGGTCCGGGCACCACATTATTAATTGCTGGTACCACACCTGCGCCGGCCACAGGGGCGCGATTAGCGAGACTAAGCCTCGATAAACTCGTAGTTTGTTCACTACGTGGCACATTAGTGACGCATCTGGCGGCGGAAACAGATAGATGGAGCTCCATCTGTTCCAGTCTGTCACTAGGGCGTCTGGCCCCCCTGCCGGCGTTATCGCCCGGCGGGTGAGGTATAGAGGGAGCTTGTGAGTCTCCTCGGACGCAAAAAGATCCACTTGTGGATGGGAGAGCTCCGCAATCATTAGGTCGAAAATGGGTTGCTTGAGCTCCCATTCTACTGTCGTGCTCTGTCTCCGGGACAGAGCTTCTGCCCAGACGTTCGCTACGCCTGGGAGATAAGATGCGTGAAGATAAATATCTAGACTGCTGGCTAGAACAAAAATCTCTTCCGACACGAGTAGCAACTTCCTTGACCTCGTTGACCCTTGTTTCTGAATACAGTGAACTGCATTCAGATTGTCCATTCTGAAGGCCACCGACTTGCCCCGTAACGCCGGGCCGTGAGCCTGAAGGAAATACAAGGGGACTAGTAACTCTTTGACATTTATGTGAGAGATTTCTAAGTGGGACCAAAGCCCCTGACCCTGGTGCCCCTGATTTGACTGAAATCCCCACCCTATGGTGCCCGACGCATCCGTGTCTACCCATACCGTTGGAGGAGGAGAGGTCCATGACATGATTGAGTGCAATGTTTCCCTCTTCGCCCAGACCGCTAGTAAGGTGTGGATTAATTTTGGTATGGGCCATAATTTTCCCGCCGGTAAGAGTGGGAAATATTTGTTGCCTTCCAATATTAATCGTTTTACTTTCAACCGGCCCAACTTGACAGTTAGCTGAATCCAGTTGAGAGAGCCGACCAGAGACTCCCAGACTCTTCGTGTCGTAGTCAGACTGTGAAGAAACCTGAACAGTTTCCTGCGAAACCTGTTGCGATTGTCCACACTCTGACTCAGAGTGAGAGCGGCGGTGTCCCAGACCAGCCCTATCCACTGAATTACTCCTGAGGGAACAAGGTTTGACTTTACCAGATTTACCTTGAAGCCTAGAGTTTTGACATGATTTAAAATGATATTGACATGTTTTATGCATAATTGTTGTGTCTCTGCCACCACCAGCCAGTCGTCTAGATACCACAACACTCTGATTCCCTGTTTTAACAACGGCATCAGGGCTTGCCGGACTAGTTTCGTGAATACTCGAGGTGCTAGGTTCAAACCGAACGGCATCCTCTGAAAAACAAAATTTTGGTGCCTGATCCTCAAGGCCAGAAACCTTTGAAATCTTTTGTTGACCGACACGTGCCAATAGGCGTCTGTCAGGTCTAGGGAACACATCCAGCCTCCCGGCGGAAGTGTTAGCCTGATTTGATGAACTGTTAACATTCTGAAAGACTCGTTGTAAATGTGAAGATTCAGATAAGACAGGTCTACGACCGGCCTCATCTGAACACTGTCCCGTTTGGGAACCAAAAACAGTTTTGACGTGAATACAGGGTAATCTGGAGGGACCGGGATGATGACATTCTTGGCAATCATCTCCTGGACCAGCGACTCCACCTCTAATGAAACACAATTTGCCGTTGTCGGCTGACGTAAGCGAGGTCGCCGGAGCCACTGCCAAGTGATGCCTTTGCGTGCCACCATCCGTGCCCAGGTTTTTAACGGCCATGCTTGGTGACACGTTCGGAACGACCCCGTTAGCAGACAAGGGTTCGCCGGCTGTACTTCCCTCGGTTCCTCCGGCCTTAAGATAGGCACTGGGAGTGAGAGAGACTTTAGTTTTTTGATGGTGGGGTTGGTGGTGTTGGACGCTTCGCCGGCTGGCTGGTGTGGGCCGAAGACTGGCCCTGCCCCGGCTTATACTGGCCGCGTCCTCTCTGTCCTGAAAACCCTCTCTGTCTATGCCTGTACTGACCCAGGGGGGATTGGGAGGACTTAGGCGGAAGAAAAGGCTTAGAACCCCCTGGCTGAGCTTTAGTAGGAGGCCTAGGTTTGGGGAAGTTAAATGCAGGTTTCTTAGCCTGTGCGGGACTGTGCTTCACGGCCTGTGCCATGTTAAACACTGTTCGCCATACATCAGGGGACATTAAAGAAGGAGTAAGTACTGGGGACATTACCACCTGGTTAGCAATGCGATCAGGCAGCTTGCGAACTAATGACATCCTAAGATCCTGTCGTGCTCGCACCGCCTCAAGTAAGGCTGTGCGTATGTCACCTAAGGATTGAATCGACGACTGAAGAATCAGACGCCGGGATAACTCAACTGATCTTCGAGCATCCGCGTCTGCGATTGCCTGAGTGGACCGGAGTAAAGACTTAGCCACCTGCTGAGAAACTATGTACTGTGAAAACAGGCGGAAAGCTTTTCCCCTTAGCCTAAATTCTCTGTCTAGGTGAGTAGGGGTAGGGGTAGTGAATGGGTCCTTTAGTTCACAAAGATTAATCTTAGGGGCAGCTAGAAAAGAAAATAAAGCTGACGGAACTCCGCCGGCAGAACCCACCGGCATGGAGAACCATGAATGTGTATCCTGAGGGATCTGGTGGGAAGATTTAGAAGTGAAAGTGGTTGCAAAGTTTTGAGCCTCTACCTCCCAATCCACCCAAGGTCCTGGTCCCAACTGTCCCACCTTCAAAACTGGATTAGCTGTCTCGTCTGTGACGGTCTGTAAATCTAGTTCAGGAGTAAGAGCCGACAGAGCCTTAATATCATTAAACCCATCCAGCTTAGACCAGTCTGAAAAAAGTTTTGAAGCTGAGGCAGGGGGTAAAGCAGGCTTAGATGCATAAACAAAATAATCCTGATGATAATAACTAGGTATAGCCTTGATATTTACGTCCAAAACATTACCCAAGGCATCCAATGCCCTTAATTTCTTTGACTTATTTCCCTGGATAAACCACTCACGTGGTACCGGGAGTTCCCCTGACAAGGTAGGCTGGGCAAGCTCTGGCTTAGAGGGGTTCAAAAGAACCCATGACTCGTCTGGCCCATAAAGTAGGGGCATAGCTACCTTTCTAAGAGGCGCTTTGTCTAGAGGGGGTGGATTAACATCCGTGATGACCCTGACATTTGACGTAGTGAATGCCGCCGTAGCTGGCTTAGAGCTCCCTGCCGGTGACAGAGTAGGAGGGTTAGGAATCTTAGATAAATCGATTGACGTTATCAGAGGCCGTACCGCAGAACTTGTCAAGGGAGCCCCCAAGTCCATTGTGGGGTTTTCTTGTTGTTGACTAAAGAATTTAGATAGAGCATGAGTAAGTAACCCATCAATTTCTTGTGCTGTAACAAACTGGTTAGATGCAGAACTTACAGGTGAATCAGTATTATCATGGGCGGCGTCCAAGCCTGAGCCTGACCCTTGTCCTTCCCTATCTGAAATTATTGACACTTCATCTTGTTCCTCCCGATCCTCCTGAGAAGACCCCGCCGAGGCAGGGGTACCTTGTTTCCAAGATAAGTCAGGGATAGAGGATGGGGTCGCCGCGTCCCTGTGGACATCGGCTACTGTGTGACTCGTATGAGTCGGACGTGGATGGTCAGACCCTGGTTGAGCAAACCGCCAAACACCGAGGCTCTGGCCTACGCTCTCTTGAGAGTCTGAAACATTCTCAATTATTGAATTTCCTGAACTTTCCATTTCTAGGGTTAAAATATCAATAGGTAAATCTTGTTTAGGGACAGGCGCTTCACTATACTCTGAGGCTGTAACAGAAACATTTTCAGGTGTAGAGGTACGACGAGATGCACTAGACTTAGGAGAATGTCGAGAGGACTTCCTATGGGAATCCTTTTTGGAGGATTTGTGGCTACGGTGTGACCGCGAACTAGACTTAGATTTGGAAGAATCACCACCATGACCACTGGTGGAACCTTCCGTCTTACTCTTCTTACTCGCCGGGGAAGAGGCACGACTTGAAGACTGCTGTCTGAGAGGTGACCTTGACCTCGATCTCGCCCGCGACGAGGAGGTGGCTGCCGGGGGAGTAGGCTCTCTCGGGCGTTTAGACGTATCCACAGACGATACAGAACCCTGGCTAGTCTCTGTCGGCTTAAAACCCGTTACTCTAGAGGTACGTTTAGGGGGAGGGTGCTCTGACAGCAACTTATCCCAAAGTGGGACGTTGTCACATTGAAGTGACTTATGTGCGACAATGGTAGTGTAGGCCGACATCTGTTGTCTGACCTCTCTCAACGCTACCGCCGCGGTCTTGTCATTGTCACACAGGACTTTATTGGCTAATTGGGAGCAAAAGGAACAATTAAGTGTAACCCAGAGACCCCTTGAACGGTCTAGACATTTAACACACCTTATGCAAAGGGTATGCGCAAAAATCGGGATACCCGCGCAAGTAGGGGTAATGCACAGGGCAAAAACTGGGGCCACAGTAGCCATGACAGAGACTGGTGTGAGGAAACTACCGCCGGGTCTGTATTGGTCCGCCGGAGCTCAGCTCTGGAAAAATAAAGAAAAATTTCCAGGAATTAATGCTCATAAGGTTAACCCAAGTGTTCGCATACAAGTGTTAATAACCCGCCGGGTAACGGGATGCAAAGACACAGCTAACACATCTCGCTACGCGGCGGGGTGTAAAGAGGCTAAACAAATCTTTTTAGCTAAAGAACATGAAGAATACCCTCTGATATAATGGTCCAGCATGGCACTTATAGTCTGTAGGAGGTGGTGACTGTCTCAAGATTCAATTTTGTAACAAAGCCCCCCTCATAAAGACGCCGGCCCTTGAAATATTTTAGTAGAATAGCCCAGGGCAGGAATATACGAGATCTGATATTTTAACGAATTGTCCCAAAAGATCGTCGTAAAAATAGAAGGCGGCGATACTGAATGTATCACCAAATTAAGGTTAATCGAAATTGAATTTGTTATAAATTCCTTAGTTCCTCCACTTAGGAGCACCCGCCGGGTGTGGGAATCGATTTGGTTAAACCTCATTGAACCTTCAATTGCCGTAAGAGTAAAGGCAGCGATACACAGAGTATCACTAAAATGGATTGGTTAACTATATGAGACCTAAGTCGTTTATCCCACCCTGCTCAGGTGCACCCGCCGGGTGAGAAGTCTAAAAAGTTAACCCCACAAGTTCCTGACCCCACTTCTTTGTAAAAGATCGCCGGGGAGGAACGCCTAAACAACAGCTAGGTTTTCCATGTGGTTGTCGTAAACCAGGTAGAAAAAACCTATAAAAACGAATGTTCGCAAGAACGTAGTTTTTTATATATATATATATATATATATAAGTATGGGTACAGCCATCCCGCCGGGAATTAAAGGAGGCCTGAAACCAGGCACCCACAGAGAAGCAGTCCTGGAGAGCCACAGACACCTCCCCACGCCGGGGAACCAGCCAGAGTTAAAAACCATGTGTGGCCCAACACGGCTCATCGGTCAGGATTTTCATGGTGAAACCGAGAAAAAACCCGCCGGAAGGCAAGCCCCACCCTGAACAGACACCATCTGAACAATACGACACGAGGAGAGTCACGCACGACTAACCAAGGTCACAACATAATCCGTGGAATTAGCCAATACACAACTAAACCAGGAAACAATTATAGTCCGAGGAATTAGCCAATACACAACTAAAACCCGGATACACATGACACAGTAGGGCATATTTATAATAATAAATAATAACACTAGACATGTGGCAAAGCTACGAGCGGCTGGCTAGGCCTAGGCAGACGGCATGAAAATAGTTGAAATATAAACACACACTGGAATAATACAACAGGAACCACCGCCAACACACCACCGTAGCGACAACTTCCCACCCCGGGAAGCCTGACAAGGGCCCAGAAAAAACTTCACTAAGTGAAGAAAAATACGCTGGGAACGTCAGAAAAACACAGCTTACCTCATCAGAAGGATAAAAGGCAGCAATAATTAACGCGTAATGAAAGCCGCCTGCATCACAAACTAACACAACTGTGAAAAGTTCACGTGTCCACAACAGGACCACGAGGGTACATCCGAAATAGATGCCCCATACACACGACCCAAAATACACTGCACTGCGGGCAACCAGCCCAGGACACTCCTGCTACGCCTATCCTAACCTTACTCGATACATCCTGGAGTAAACAAATGAGAAAAAACTCACTAGGGACGCAACGAATGCGGAACCAGCGGAGCGTGGAAGGCACGTCCGGGCAGGCTGAGCGCAGAGCAGAGAAGGAGGAATGACGCCTGAATCAGCGTCTGGTCAGAAATCCACACAAGTACATCCACGATATGATGGAAAGCTTATTGGATAGTTATTCTTATTTTCTTTTTGTTTTTATTTTTTACGAAGTTTTTTCGTAGTGAGAACCCAATTCATAATGACTGAAGCCATGAGTGAGGTCGCGTGCGCTCATGATGAAGGCTCCTCAGTTTTTAAATGCTCTGCGCGGTAGATTCAAACTACGGCGGATTAGTGTTTGAAGAGGATGCCTTATGTAATAGGCATGTTCGTCAATGATGGAGGGGCCACTAATAAATATTGGCTTTGCAAAACCGAAAAAACTACAAACAACACGTGTCCGTATGAACACTGTTATATGGGTACAGCCAACCCGCCGGGAATCATAAGGAGCCTGAAACAGGCACCCCAGAGACGCAGTCCTGGGGAGCCACAGACACCCACTCGCCGGGGAAACAAGCCTATTTTAAACCACGCGTGGCCAAAACTCGGCAACCAGCCGGGGTTATCAAGGTGAAACCGAGAAAAACCCGCCGGAAAAAACGCACCCCGTCCAGATACCATCTGAACGCAACACCGGACCGAGGCGTAGCCAAAACACAACTAACGCCGGGCCCAACATAGTCCGTGGAATTAGCCAATACACAACTATCCCAGGACACATAAATAGTCCGTGGAATTAGCCAATACACAACTAAACCAGGACACACATGACATAGTAGTACATATTTAGAAAATAAATCAATAACACTTGTCTATGTGGAAAAGCTACGAGAGGCTGGCTAGGCCTAGGCAGACGGATAACAGTAACATGTCGGAATAAAAACAAAAAGCACTGAATTATATCACAACAGGAACCACCGCCAACACACCACTGTAGCAAATACTTCCGGCAAAGGGAAGAACTGACTCGGGACCCAGAAAAAACTTCACTAAGTGAAGAAAAATACGCTGGGAACGTCAGCAAAAATACGCCACCTCATCAGAAAGATAAAAGGAAGCAATAACGCGTAATGAAAGCCGCCTGCATCACAAAGCTAGCTAACTGTGAAAAAGTTCACCTGTTCACAACAGGACCACGAGGGTACATCCGAAATAGATGCCCCAAACACACGACCCAAAATACACTGCACTGCGGGCAACCAGCCCAGGACACTCCTGCTACGCATATCCTAACCTTACTCGATACATCCCGCGGTAAACAAATGAGAAAAACTCACTAGGGACGCAGCAAATGCGGAACCAGCGGAACGTGGAGAGACACGTCCGGGCCGGTTGACCGCAGAGCAGAGAAGGAAGTATGACGCCTGAATCAGCGACTGGTCAAAGATCCACACAAGTACATCCACGATATGATGGAAAGCTTATTGGATAGTTATTCTTATTTTCTTTTTGTTTTTATTTTTTACGAAGTTTTTTCGTAGTGAGAACCCAATTCATAATGACTAAAGCCATGAGTGAGGTCGGGTGCGCTCATGATGAAGGCTCCTCAGATTTTAAATGCTCTGCGCGGTAGATTCAAACTACGGCGGATTAGTGTTTGAAGAGGATGCCTTATGTAATAGGCATGTTCGTCAATGATGGAGGGGCCACTAATAAATAGGGATACCTGAACAGGAAGGCGTAATGCATAAAGCAAAAACCGGGGCAAAGGTAGCCATGACAGAGACTGGTGGGAAACTTGCTCCAGGTTCTGCATAGACCCGCCGGGACCCAGCTCTGGAAAAAAAGAAAATTTCCAGGAATTAATGCTCATAAGGTAACCCAATCATGTTCGCACACAAGTGTTAAATAACCCGCCGGGTAACGAGACGTAATACTCAACGACTACAGCTCGCTACGCGGTGGGGTTTCCTAAGTAAAAGATATCAGAATATCTTAATTTGTCCAAAAGATTTATGAATACCCTCTGACATAATATATAAAGACCAGCATGGCGTTTATAACAGATTAAGTCTTTCCGGTGGTATTTGTTTCAAGATTCAATTTTGGAAAAAAAAAAAATAAAAAAGACGCCGGCCCACGAATTATCTCGTAGATCAAAAACTGGGAAGCCTGACAAATATACGAGATCTAACTTCTCCCGAAGTATCTTTTTAGATCGCCGTATGTTGAAGGCGGCGATACAAAACGTATCCCTCAATTGTCTGGTTAACTAACTGAATTGTAAATTCGTTATTCCCACCCTTCCAAGGAGCACCCGCCGGGTGTGAATATTAGTTTAAAAAAAAAACGTTAACCCCAATTGTGCCCTAAAGCGCCGTATGTTGAAGGAGGCGATACACAATGCATCCCTCTTGTCAACTAAACTGAATTTTGCAAATTCGGTCATCCCACCCTTCCAGGTTGCACCCGCCGGGTGATTTAAAGTTTAAAAGTTAACCCCAATTGTTCCTATCCCCACTTCTTTGTAAAAGATCGCCGGGGAGGAAATACAACAACAGCATAGTTTTATATTGGCTTTGCAAAACCGAAAAAACTACAATCAACACGTGTCCGTATGAACACTGTTAGATGGGTACAGCCAACCCGCCGGGAATCATAAGGAGCTTGAAACAGGCACCCCAGAGACGCAGTCCTGGGGAGCCACAGACACCCACTCGCCAGGGAAACAAGCCTGTTTTAAACCACGCGTGGCCAAAACTCGGCAACCAGCCGGGGTTATCAAGGTGAAACCGAGAAAAACCTGCCGGAAAAAACCCACCCCGTCCAGATACCATCTGAACGCAACACCGGACCGAGGCGTAGCCAAAACACAACTAACGCCGGGCCCAACATAGTCCGTGGAATTAGCCAATACACAACTAACCCAGGACACATAAATAGTCCGTGGAATTAGCCAATACACAAATAAACCAGGACACACATGACAGTAGTACATATTTAGAAAATAAATCAATAACACTTGTATATGTGGAAAAGCTACGAGAGGCTGGCTAGGCCTAGGCAGATGGATAACAGTAACATGTCGGAATATAAACAAAAAGCACTGAATTATATCACAACAGGAACCACCGCCAACACACCACTGTAGCAAATACTTCCGGCAAAGGGGACTCGGGACCCAGAAAAAACTTCACTAAGTGAAGAAAAATACGCTGGGAACGTCAGCAAAAATACGCTACCTCATCAGAAAGATAAAAGGAAGCAATAACGCGTAATGAAAGCCGCCTGCATCACAAAGCTAGCTAACTGTGAAAAAGTTCACCTGTCCACAACAGGACCACGAGGGTACATCCGAAATAGATGCCCCAAACACACGGCCCAAAATACACTGCACTGCGGGCAACCAGCCCAGGACACTCCTGCTACGCATATCCTAACCTTACTCGATACATCCCGGAGTAAACAAATGAGAAAAAACTCACTAGGGACGCAGCAAATGCGGAACCAGCGGAACGTGGAGAGACACGTCCGGGCCGGTTGACCACAGAGCAGAGAAGGAAGTATGACGCCTGAATCAGCGTCTGGTCAAAGATCCACACAAGTACATCCACGATATGATGGAAAGCTTATTGGATAGTTATTCTTATTTTATTTTTGTTTTTATTTTTTTACGAAGTTTTTTCGTAGTGAGAACCCAATTCATAATGACTGAAGCCATGAGTGTGGTCGCGTGCGCTCATGATGAAGGCTCCTCAGATTTTAAATGCTCTGCGCGGTAGATTCAAACTACGGCGGATTAGTGTTTGAAGAGGATGCCTTATGTAATAGGCATGTTCGTCAATGATGGAGGGGCCACTAATAAATATATATATATACTGTATAATGTGTATATGTTATATATATATATAATATATATATAAATAATATATATATATATATATATATATATATATATATATATATATATTATATATGTATATATTATTTATATATATATATATATATATATATATATATATATATATATATATATATATATACAGTATATATATACAGTATATATATATATATATATATATATATATATATATATATATATATATAGAGAGAGAGAGAGAGATAGAGAGAGAGAGTGAGAGAGAATTATGTAATGTAGTGTTAGTGTATATGTGTGTATGTGCATAGATACATACCCACACACTCTATATCCTTATTACGTAATGTAGCCTATGTGTTGTATATGTTGTATATGTCTTTGTCCGAAGTGTATGCGCATGTTCAGTGTACTCATTTAAATGTAAAACTTGCAAAACAAACAAACCAAAACAGGAACCGTATATTTAAACACACAATAACTTATCAAATTCACTATGTGGAAACAACGCATTGAAGATTTAGCAACACTATATTTATGTGTATGTGTGTGTGCATGTGTGTGTGAGTCTGTGTGTGTCCATTTATGTGTGTGTGTGGGGGTTAGTGTATTTGTGTGGGTGTTAGTGTATGTGTATGTGTGTTTGTACAATGACAGTCAGTGTTGTTTGTACTGGTGACTGTCTCTTATCATGATGACTGGCACAAGGACCAAAGAGTTAATGTACAGTCGGATGTCATAATATCTAGCACACTCATACTATTCGTGGACTTCACCTATTTCTAATTATAGATCACAGGACTTTTACTGTAATATGAACTCTTTTACATTATTATCTGGCTAAATCCAGTAATGGGAACGAGGCCCGGTGCCCTGCTATTCGGATCACAGGACTTTTACTGTAATATGAACTTCTTTTACATTATTATCTGGCTAATATTTGACATTTTAATTAAACTTATAAAAACTATCTCTTAGGCTTAGGTACCAAAAATGATATAACTTTTCAAGTGAAAATTTGAAACTACTGTATAGGGTGAGGGCTGGTCCTATCCAGAGTTAGGTTTGGCATCCTCTACCCAACCTTAGCCGTTTCTGTCTGTCCCTTTTCTTACAGTTCTTACAGTAGATCCTCTGGAAAAAGGCAAACTAGGCCTGTGTATCCAGCTCAGTACCAGTACTTGCACTGCTGCGGTCGTTCACGGTGTTGGCGGCGGTGGTAGCAGACGCAACATTTTTACTATTCTGTATTTTTATTTTATAATCAAACTTCAAATCTTTTTTTCCCCATGCTTTATCAAGATTACTTTCAAACTCCCTTATTGATTCGGAATCGACTACATACTGGGGCAGTGCGTTCCACTCATTTACCACTCTATCACAAAATGAGTTCTTTGCCTTCTCAAGCCTATTTCTTTCTTTGTAAATTTTCTTAGAGTGTCCTCTCGTTCTTGTTCCCTCCCGCATCAAGAAGATACCTTCACACACATCCTCATCGTACTTTCCTGACACTATCTTAAAAGTCTCTATCATATCCCCTCTCTTTCTCCTATATGCCAGTGTCGGAAGCCCCAGTGTCCTCAACCTCTGCTCATAGCCCGCGTTCTTCAACGTTGGTACCAGCTTGCTAGCTCTCCTCTGCACTTTCTCCACTGCTTCTATATCCTTCACCATATATGGAGCCCACACCTGGTTCGCATATTCCAGGTGCGGCCTAACCAGCGCCGTATAAAGATTCCTGAAGATTTCTTCGTCAAGTGACACAAATGTCCTCCTTATCAGCCCTACAATTATATTGGCTTTGTTTATTTTTTCCGCTAAATGTTCTGAGAAATTTAACTTATTGTCTATCACTACTCCTATATCCTTTTCTGCATTCACTTCCTCCATCGCTTCATACATACTGTATCCTACCTTGTCTATCTTGCTTGTCCCAATCCGCATGTACTTGCATTTTTTTGGATGAAAGGGCATTAACCAATGCTCAGACCATCCCTTCATGCCCTCCAAATCTCCTTGAAGCAAACCCACATCTTTTACTGTCCTACTTTTCCTTCTGGGGGCAGGAAGCTAGGAATCCTCCTCCCCTTGTATAATTCTCCTACTCGACGAGACAGAGAAAGGGGCGAGGTAATGCGAAAGTGGTCCTGGACCCTAAGAATTGGAACTTTAAAGCTTTCTGTTCGGACTGTGTCTCGAGTTGGCCACCCCCAGCAATGGGGTATGTGCCTGAGTATATACATACATACATACATACATACTGTATTGCTATATTACGAGCTGCGCGCAGGGGTGGACCTAGAATGAAATGGGCTCGGGTACTCCGGTCCGATCTCAAAATAAAGAACTTGACAACAGAGGCAGCCCTTGACAGGGCCGCCTGGAAAGCCGCCATTTAGGACGTGAGACTGTAACCACATTCTCTGTGGACAGGGCCGCCTGGAAAGCCGCCATTTAGGACGTGAGACTGTAACCACATTCTCTGTGGACAAAATGGTCATTAAACTTGTATGTATGTATGAACAATAATTACTTAAGTATCCGCTATCAGTATTACTGGAGTACGGTCAAACCAGGTGTTCTGGGTACCCTTGTTGTCGCCAACCATAACCAGCTACAAACGGCTGTCGGCGGGGGCGGTGGACTCATCACCCTGGTACACAAAGAAATATCATACATAGTTACCAGTGTACAAACCAAATCCCTCCTCCCCCCAAATGATAACACAACAGAAATACAATCAATTAAAATACACACTGGCAACACCTCCAACATAACCATCATAAACACATACATCCCTCCCCAAACATCCCCTACAGTACCAAATGAATACAGACCACACTTACAACACATCACAAACACCCCACACCTCATCCTGGGTGGTGACTTCAACGCCAAGACGTCGGCCTGGTTTGTCGACAACCCCGACACAGACAGAGGGCTGGTACTACAAAACCAAACCGATAACCTCATCATCCTTAACGACACCCATCAACATACCCATATGTTGGGCGGGTGCCCAACTCCGAAAGGAGTTGAAATAGGGGAGCTATCCGTCCGCCAAAGGCGGCTTTCTAGGGCCTTTCCTAGCTGATGCTGAGAGGATTGGGTTCTAGTCATGTGGTGATGGGCTGATCTATCAGAATGAGAGCGGAGCGATCTCTGCCATACCCATAGCTTACTCTGACTGTTTCTTTTACTTATATATCTTCTAGATCTCAAGTGACGGCGTCTTTTCCGTGGATCGACCTCCCTACTGCCAACCTAAAATTTGGCAGATTGGGAGCCAAAGCGTCACATTTTTCCCTTGCCCCTCAACTTTCCCTTCATAATTGCTGAGGGGCACAGGGCCTTGGGTGGGGCTTTGGTTTCCCGGGCGTTTCCGCGCCCTCCTCAGCTCCCTGCCTTAGAGTGGCTTCGGTCACCCGGGCTTTGTTGGTGGTAAGCAGGGAGGGTTTTGTGGGGGCGCTCTATGGCCTTGGCCTTGCTCGGGACCTTGGGGCTGTTCGGCCAGGCAGCCTGGGGAACAACCACAACAACAACATACCCATATTCCTCACCAAGCCCTCTATAACCCATCATCTCCAGACATCACCTTTTGCTCCCCAGAACTCGCCCCCACAACATCCTGGAGGGTGGTCAGAACCTTAGGCTCTGACCACCTCCCGATCATTATCACCACCAAAACCAGACTCACCCCAGCTAGCCAAAAACACACATACACCAATTATAAAAGAGTTAACTGGGAAGCATTCACAAATGAGACAGAACAACACTTCACAACTCTAAACAGTACACCCATCACTAACATCAACAATGCTGTACACATACTCAATAAAACTATCCAAAACGCTGACAAGAAACACATTCCAAGAGGTAACAGAAAAAGACACAACCCCAACTTCACACCAGAAATTCAAAACCTCATCAGACAAAGCGACATACTGAAACACTGCCCAGCACCCCACACACAAGCCATCACACAACAAATTCAAGCACTCAACACCCAAACTAACAACAAAATACAAGAACAACAAAAACAAAATTGGAATAACTTCCTACAAACACTTGATCACAAAACAAACCCCAAAAAACTCTACAAAATACTAAACAGCATCACACTTTCCAACAGCAACACAACACAATCACATGCTGCAATCACAACAACAGACTCTACTCCTTCATGTAAACAACAAGCAAACACTCTCATCAATCACTTCTCACATGGCAGCCACCTAAAACCTCACAAAGACGACCGACGTGTCATCCGACGTAAGAGACAATTCCCCACAGACCCTGACTATACACCCTTCACCAATCACCAGACAAAGCATATCATCAACAATCTCAAGCACTCACCCACCTGTGGCATAGGCAACATAAGCAACATACACCTCAGACACCTGGGACCACAAGGCATACAAGCACTCACTAACATATCAAACTACAACTATTCACACAACACAATACCAGACATTTGGAAGCATGGTATCATCATCACATTCCCCAAACCCAACAAAGACCCCACGCTACCCTCCTCGCACCGCCCCATCACACTCCTTTGCTCCCCCTCCAGTCATGGAATGCCTAGTATTACAACTAATTACACCCGACCTACCCCTAGCTCCAACACAACATGGCTTTAGGCCACTGCACTCCACAAACACTCTTCTCACAGACCTTACACAAAGAGCTTTTGACGGCATCAACTCAGCTAGACCACCACACAGATCACTATTAGCCACACTCGACATTAGTAAAGCCTTAGATGCCATCCCCTGCCACAACCTAACAAACAAAATCTACAACACAAAAAGGTGGCTGGCCAACTTCCTAGCAGGCAGATGTGCACACGTATCTTTTGCCGGTCAGTCATCTAAAATCAGAAACTTTCCAAACGGAGTCCCACAAGGATCCGTCCTATCGCCCGCACTCTTCAATCTGTACATGCACGATATAACTACACCCAATACGCCCCAAATAAACTTAGCTTCCTATGCAGATGACATAACACTCACATGCACACACCATGACCCAAAAAGAGCAACAGATCTCCTTCAACCCTATCTCAACACACTACATGGCTGGTGCACTACAAACAGACTTAACCTAGCCCCAGCCAAATCCACCGCAACCCTGCTCACAAGCTGGACAGGAGAACACGAATACATCCCTCAACTCACCATAAACAACACACCCCTAACACATACACACACACCCAAAATCCTAGGAGTAACATATGATACTCATATGACATTCAAACAGCACACCACAAACATTAAAAAGAAACTGACACCCAGACTTAACGCCCTCAGGTCACTTGCTCACACAAAATTTGGACACAACAAAGAAACTACCACCACAGTATATAAACAATACATAAGATCAGTGATGGAATACGCAAGCCCAGCCTGGGCTTCTAACCTAGCTGAAACACAATAATCATAAGACCTTACAGACTATTCAAAACAAAGCCCTGAAGATCATTACAGGCTGCACAGCTACTGCACCCACAGATCACCTACATCAAGAAACCAAAATCCTCAAAGTCAAAGACCATCTGGACATGAGAGGCACTCAATTCCTGGCAGCAGCCTCCATGAACCAAGACCACCCACTAAACTACATGGCAACACACCCACAGACACCAAGAAATATCAAAACACCCAGCACACGGTATCACACACAATTATTGTCCTCTCTCCCTCCCTGCCAACTTCCAGAAGCACATCCATACTCATATCTCTCGCCAATCCATCCACTCACTCACAGACAACACGCAGCTGCAAGCACGACCTCCCGAAATCCATCCTTCCGAATCCTCCCTTCCTCGCGAGGACAGAGTCCACCTGGCCAGGCTGAGATGCGGACACCATCCAGCTCTCCTGAGCTATCAGAAGAGACTGGATGACTCCGTTGTCGACGCCTGCCCGGGATGTAACACAGCACCCCATACCATTAAACACATCATAGAAGACTGCATTTCACACAACCACTTATGCCAACAACACAATCTACACTCAATGAGAGCTCTGTGGGAAAGCCCGATCGTGGCCATGGCCTTCCTCAGGGACTCGGGGCTGTTCGGCCAGGCAGCTTAGGGAATAACAACAACAACAACAACACTAACAGAAGTAGTCTATATAATATTTTCGATTGTCTGTGTGTGTGTGTGTGTCTGTTCTTTATGCATGGCCACATTTTTTAAGCTAGAGTGTTCATACTTGGTATGCATAGTAAGGGGGTCCCTAGGCAGGTTTTAGTGAAAAAATAGAATTCCCTAGGGTGAAAGGGACGGAGAAAATGGGCGCGAAATCGGAAAAATCGCTTTTGTTTTTTTGGTTTAAAAAAAAATGGCCGTTTGGGGCAGGAGGCCTCCGATCGAAAAGGTGTATGGAACGAAAGTTGTTCGCAGCCCCCCAAAATGGGGATATGGATGAGGTCAGATCCAAAATCGGAGGTCATTTAGCGGCCGAAATCGAGGTCGCCGTTTAACCCTCCAGCATTACATAAATATTCCCCGAAATCCGGGGGTTTTGGCCGAAAAACGTCTACGCCTAGGCTACCGTATCTTTGTTATTCTGACTGCTTCCGCATTCCCGCGCATCCCCAAGCGTAGATGTGTTTCGTACCTTTAGAATGACGTTAAGTAGAGCTCTCTAAGTCAACTGGTTCAGTTGTGATGATGATTTAATTGGAGATAACTTTATGGCAAAAACAGCCACTTTACACTACTTTTCGATACTTAACAATAACATACAGGCACACACGAACAAGCGACGCACTCCTTCTTGTGGCCGGAGATGCGGGGCGTCGGTCCAGCCGGCTGTTGTTTACATGCGTCGGACCGACGCCTCGCACACCAAGCTTACAGGCTTTGAGCTCATGGGTCTTTAACCCGGTGAGACCCAGCGTCGCACGTGTTGCGTCGGCAGTCTTTGATCACCAACTCCCAGCGACGCATCACGTGCGTCCGACATATAAAAAACACTTACGTGGCTCGTAAGGTAGGAAATGGCGGGAGAATAGGAGGGGGAGGTACCATAGTGTGTGTGGGAGCCGGGCCAGTAGGTGTGAGCGGGCCGAGACAGCCGCGCGGCTGGTGGTGGTGGGCTTAGTGGGGATAGTTTACACCCCTAGTTCACCGCCACTTTGAACCTTCATTACTCCGGTCGTATGGGAGCTAGAGGCTTGAGATTTATGTGAGATACTCCTTAGGATGCATGCCGTACAATGCCATACTCAGTTTTTACCCTAGTGCTCCCGGGCGGGTGGTCATGCGGGGGAGACGAACTATTGAACCCCCCCCCCCCCGCCCCCCAAATGACCGAAATGAGTTTTTTTTATTTTTGTCTTCATTTCTCACCATTCTCTTCCATTTTGGCTCAACAAATTTTTTTGAGGCTCCCCCCCCCCCAAAAAAATGTCCGAGGTGATTTTTTTTTCTTTTTTTTTTCATTTCTCATCCTTGTCTTCCATTTTAGCAAACAAAAAAAAGAAGTGAAAATGGCTTGGGACTGGGGTGAACAAAATATTATAACTAGCCGGGGCTCAGCGGGTTAAGAGCCCTTCTGGGTAGCTCGGGGTGTGTCTTTTATGGGCGTTCAAGAGCCCTTCCGAGTCTGGAGGGTTAATGAGGCACAGGGAGGTCGAGGCCGGTGATTATGGTAGTAGTAGTATTGTGATGATTGTGGTAGTAGTGATTGATGATGGTGATTATGGTAGTAGTAGTGATGGTGATTATGGTGATTACCCGGGCAACGCCGGGTACCCCAGCTAGTAATCTATATTATTAAATCAGTTTGTGTGTCTGTCTGTCTGTGCGTTCTTAATAGGCGGCCGCAGTTTTGGACCTGGGGAGCTGAAACTTTGCATGTGGGTGTCAATTGACCTGGGTCAGGTCATAGAGGGGGCGAGGCCACGATCGGAGGTCGTTTCGAGGCCGAAATTGAAAAAAACAAAATGAAAAAATGGCCGTTTGGGGCAGAAGGCGGCCTCCGATCGAAAAGGTGTATGGAACGAAAGTTGTTCGCAGCCCCCCAAAATGGGGTTACGGATGAGGTCAGATCCAAAATCGGAGGTCGCCGTTTAATGAGGCACAGGGAGGTCGAGGCCAGTGATTATGGTAGTAGTGTTTTTTTGTTTTTGTTTTTTTTTATTTTAGTTTAACCAGACCACTGAGCTCTACAAAAGAACTCTCATAGGGCTGGCCCGAAGGATTCGATCAAGATATATAACTAAACGAGTCAAGATAGATCGGGAAGGGCAGGAGGGGAACAAATCGAGGAAGGTGAAGAGGTAGTAGTAGTATTGTGATGATTGTGGTAGTAGTGATTGATGATGGTGATTATGGTAGTAGTAGTGGTGGTAGTACCCGGGCAATGCCGGGTACCCCTGCTAGTACCAGTATATAGTTAATGCACGCATGCCATCTGGCTTCCAAAGAGAGCGAAGACCCCGGCGGCGAACACTATGAGAAGCCTGAAGACTGGTGCCTGGGGGTGTGCTGGGTCCGGTAACACCCAACATGCGGTACCAACCAAACAACCGTATACCAACCCAAGCAATACCTGGAAAGGTCCCTTCAGAATTACCACCTATAAGTCACATAGAAAGAGAAGTACAGTACAGTACCGTAGAATCATTAGTTTTCAATCTCTCTCACTCTTGTCGTTGTTGTTGTTGTTGTTGTATAGTCTATACATTAAAATTAGGCCAAAAATCGGCAACAATGTAATGTTCGGGCATAGCCTACCGCCCGCCTTGTTTACACTACGCGGAGCGGCGACGCCGGACGCTTGCATCATGTTCCCGTTTATTTTTACTGCCGTTGGATACAATAATATATTGAGGGTCTTAGCCCCCCATGACATATTGAGGGTCTTAGCCCCCCATGACATATTGAGGGTCTTAGCCCCCCATGACATATTGAGGGTCTTAGCCCCCCATGACATATTGAGGGTCTTAGCCCCCCATGACATATTGAGGGTCTTAGCCCCCCATGACATATTGAGGGTCTTAGCCCCCCATGACATATTGAGGGTCTTAGCCCCCCATGACATATTGTCATCATCATGTACAGTATATTACCAGCAGAGGGCAAATAACCGAGAAAAAAAATGCCGACAAAATAAACGCGAACTTAACCGCGGCGATCGACCTATGTTAACATGACGACCGTACGCCCAGACACTACATCCTTCCCAAAAAATCTTCATCACTAACCTCTGTAACTCATAAACGACTAGAGTATATAATAATAATAATAATAATAATAATAAACGGTTTATTAAAGAATGGCAGCCTCATGAGCTGAAAATACACATGTATGTATGTATGTATGTATGTAGTGTACATACACTGTCACTATTAGTGTGGGGGGATAATATGGCCAAAGGTTATCTCTTACCACACCAATCGAAATATAAAATTAATAAACATAAATAAAAATAAAGTCTGATATCGCCTACCTTATGGTATGAACTATGGTAGCCTATCTCTCTGGATGCCCTAACTAAACATTGTATCAATGGCCATGTATATCAATGACTTAGCTATACTAGGGTCCTGGTGTAGTTTCGAGGATTCCGGCTTCGGTAGACCAGGGTTAAAGGGTCAGGACTCCGGGCCTGGTGCGGGGATTGTGGTGGAGGAGATCACGGGACACGTCTCTACCGTTCAAAAGTTTACTAGCGTCTGATCGGAACTTCAATTTCCGACTCTTAAATAAACTATATATTAATTCGTTACCAAGGGTTCATTCCCTCTTCACGAAATCATATAAATAATTATCAGCATTTAAATTATATAATTATAAAGGTGAACATCGTTTCACAACGATTTAGTGGACATAATATCAAGATATTAACGACCCTAAAGCAAACGGTGGATCGCGTATGCGGTCGCGGGAATATTTAAACTGATCCTCTTTACAGTTCTTCTAAACTTATTTCTACAAGGTTTTATAACTAAATTAACTTGATCAAGGTAATCTTATACAGTACTAAATTACCTAACATTAATTAATCTCTACAATATATACAATCACCGGGTTCTGGTAGGAAATTGTTCACTCTAGTGAGGTTACCCTATCGGAAGGTTGTTGCCAACATTCCCCAGATACCGGTGTAGTCAATTTATTTCTCACAGATTGGGGCCCGGCGAAGTATGATGTGTCGCATCATGTTATATCACCTGCGGCTAACAAATCACGCCAATTTCTTCTAGACCCCGCAGCAGCTGCTCGTGGTGGTCTTGGGCTCCCTATTACTATGGGTTGCTGTTCTTCTTCCGGTGGGATGGCGAGTTCCATAGGTATGAGACGATCTACAGTTCGGAGAGTGGTTTGTCCTCGAGATACAACCTTAACGGTTCTGATAACTCCTTCGGAATCAGGATAGACTTCTTGGATCCTTGCTAAGGGCCATTTAGAGTGAGGTTGGTCCATTTTCAACAAGACTATGTCTCCCACTACCGGTTTGTGACGGTTACTAGCAGAATTCCCACCATAATACCTCTCCCGTAGGCTCAAGATATACTCAGATGCCCAATGTTTGTTCCAGGCGTCCAGTATTTTGCAGAGTTTATGGTAGCTTCGTCGCAAGTGTGCATCTGCTTCATTAACGGAGGGATCCACTAATTCCTCGGTCACGTCCAAACGGGGGACTGGGTCCAATCGTCTACCATATAATAAATGAGCCGGTGTTAAGGCCTCAATTTCCAGATTGGAGTCATCTTGATACGTTAGTGGTCGATTATTTACTCTGGTTTCTATTTCGGTGACAACAGTTCTTAACTCATCCAAGGTGACCTTGGACTTGTGAAGAACCCTTTTCAGGCACGATTTCACGATACCTATCATTCTCTCTGTAAATCCATTTTGCCAAGGGGCTCTGGGAGTTGTGAATGACCAATAACAATTTCTAGAATCTAACATTTGCTGTACTGCGTTGCTCTTTAATAGTTCAGAAACCAACGGTGATGCGCCCACAAAATTTGTCCCATTGTCACTAATCAACGTCTGGGACAACTTCGCCGAGCGGCAAATCTTCTAAATAAATTTATAAAGGTTTCCGAGCTCATGTCCTCCGCTATTTCCAAATGGATAGCCCGAGTGCTGGTACAGGTGAATAGACATATGTAAACCTTCTTGGGTGGACCATCATCTCCTGTGAGAGTGATGGCACCAGTATAATCTATACCTGTTACCTCAAACGGTGTCCTTTGGTGAATGCGGTCTGGCGGATGAGCTGGTGGTCCAGGGTAAGGAATAGCGATAGCTGTATACCTCTTGCAAATAATGCAATTCTTGATACAGCGTTTAACAGCTTGTCGTCCCTGGGGTATCCAATATGTTTGTCGCATATAGGCTAGGGTCTGCTACCCCGCCGTGTTTAGTGGTTTCATGCGCTTTTAAAACCATCAATTTGGTGAGGTTGCAATCCTTGGGCAATCGGATCGGATGTGGAGTTTTGAGGGGTAGATCAGCTTTACCAATACGACCTCGACAACATATTAATTCTGGATTGTCTAGATACAGCCCAAGGTCCTTCATTCTTTTGGTTGGCTTGGGATTGGGTTTACGTAGCTGTGTTAATTCCTCTTCATACTTTTCAGCTTGTATCCTTCTGATCCAGTAGGTAAGTGGGTCTAATTCATCCATCTTTACCTTCTTGCTCAGGAACTTAAACACAAATTTAGTTACAGTTAATAGTTTGTCCAAATTGGAGAACTTGGTGATGTCAATCACTGAAGGCTCTGGGATAATTATTGGGTCCATATGAACTTTATTATCATTAACCTTCTGGTATGATTTTTGTTCTGGCCAATCACTCTGACGTAGCCAAACCGGACCCTGAAACCACAGAGTTTCGTTAATCAGTTTCTTGACACCAACACCTCGGCTCACCAAGTCAGCCGGATTATCCTTGGACTTAACATGTATGAATGTATAGTTCATTTGCAGTTCCTTTATTTTGTGTACTCTGTTACGCACATAAACTATGTGACTATCATCCTTAGCTATCCAGTGCAAACATATCTCACTATCTGTCCATATATATGTCTCACCTAAAAAGGGAAACATACCATTAAATAAGTAGCTAACCTAGTTCCCAATTCAACAGCGGTCAGCTCCAACTGTGGAAGGGTACGTTGTTTTAATGGCGCTACTCGGGAGTTTTATTTTTCGATTTGGACATAATCATAGTAGATCGGACTTCAGTGACACAATAAGCTACTGCACCATACGCCTTAGATGAGGCATCACAAAATATGTGCAATTGAGCACACTCATTATCAGAGGTAGGATCACATCTTCTAGGAAACTTGACTGAGGGTACCTTCTCATATTCCACCTGCAATTTGTTCCACTCTTCTGTATACTTTTCAGGTAATGGAGTATCCCAACTCAGTGCTTCTCTCCAAGCCTCCTGAACTAAAATCTTCCCTTTAATTGATATGGGACTAAATATGCCTAATGGATCGAACATCATAGAGACCTGACTTAAGAGTGTACGTTTGTGAGTTTTACATCGGGAAACTTGAGGGGCTTTAGAGACATCTCATCAGTAGTTGTTTTCCACAGCAATCCTAGTACTGGTTGATATTCTGGTATTTGATAGTCAGGATAGTCTCTTCTTATCTGGTCCAAAAGAATATGAGAGTTTGAATTCCAACTTTGTAGTGGCATATTGGCTTTATTACATTCTTGCCATGCCAAATTGTAGATTTCAATCACCTCTTCTCCACTGTCGGCAACGCCCTGAAGATTATCCATGTAAAACAGTTGACCCATTTCCGGTTTCTCTGTCTTCTGGAAATAATATCTCAAAGTGCTGCACAACAAGAAAGGACTAGAGCAGGAACCAAACAACACTGACCGAAAGCGGTATTCTTTTATCCGCCCACCAGGCTGAAAAGGATCTTCAGGCCAAAGGAACTTTGTGAATTTGCGGTCCTGCTCCTTTAACCCTATTCTCAAAAAGGCTTTGGAGATATCTGCCACAAACCCAAATCTCGTAGTCCTGAATTTTAATAGTACATCACCCAGTATTTCAGTCAGATTTGGTCCTACATAGAGACAATCGTTTAGACTTGCTTCATTCTTCGCTGCTCGAGAACTGCAGTTAAATACCACTCTGATGGGGGTAGTACTGGAGTCCTTACTTACAGCATGATGAGGAAGGTAATGACCCTCTTTATGGTTTATTTCACCTGGGACCTCCTCAATAAAGTCATTTTCCAACTGCTCTTGAATTATTTTATGATAAATGTCCAGTCGTTCAGGATGTTGACGCAATCTCTCCACCATTTTATTTAATTGACATCTTGAACTCTGGTAGTTAGTTGGTAATTCAGGGGCATTTATCATCCATGGAAGTTCTTGTTGTTGTTGTTGTTCCCTAAGCTGCCTGGCCGAACAGCCCCGAGTCCCTGAGAAAGGCCATGGCCACGATCGGGCTTTCCCACAGAGCTCTCATTGAGTGTAGATTGTGTTGTTGGCGTAAGTGGTTGTGTGAAATGCAGTCTTCTATGATGTGTTTAATGGTATGGGGTGCTGTGTTACATCCCGGGCAGGTGTCGACAACGGAGTCATCCAGTCTCTTCTGATAGCTCAGGAGAGCTGGATGGTGTCCGCATCTCAGCCTGGCCAGGTGGACTCTGTCCTCGCGAGGAAGGGAGGATTCGGAAGGATGGATTTCGGGAGGTCGTGCATGCAGCTGCGTGTTGTCTGTGAGTGAGTGGATGGATCGGTGAGAGATATGAGTATGGATGTGCTTCTGGAAGTTGGTTCGGGGTGGGCAGGGAGGGAGAGAGGACAATAATTGTGTGTGATACCGTGTGCTGGGTGTTGTTTTGATATTTCTTGGTGTCTGTGGGTGTGTTGCCATGTAGTTTAGTGGGTGGTCTTGGTTCGTGGAGGCTGCTGCCAAGAATTGAGTGCCTCTCATGTCCAGATGGTCTTTGACTTTGAGGATTTTGGTTTCTTGATGTAGGTGATCTGTGGGTGCAGTAGCTGTGCAGCCTGTAATGATCTTCAGGGCTTTGTTTTGAATAGTCTGTAAGGTCTTATGATGTGTTTCAGCTAGGTTAGAAGCCCAGGCTGGGCTTGCGTATTCCATCACTGATCTTATGTATTGTTTATATACTGTGGTGGTAGTCCTACCCAGTACTGGCCATCCTTATACTCAACTGTGTCTAGGTAGTGGTTATATGTTAAGATGTCTTCAGGGGTGGGAAGATCTGCTTCTATACCCACAGTGTCCAGTTCCCAAAGTTTGTGAAAAGGTTCTTGTTGCTCTTCTAGAATGTCTCCTAGTTGTGATGGTATTAATTCTGCACCAATTCTAGCCACCACCAGAGATTGTGCCGGAGTCACAAAGACTGGATCCATCCGGTTGTTTGATTCACTTGGGCCACATGTGGGTAGAGATCCCATGATTATATATCCACCTGATGAAGAAATTAACTGGATACCGTGTTTCCGAGTCATTTTTCGCAAGAAGCGACCACAATAGTCGGAGCCGATGATCAGTTGAATTGGACCTACTACGTCAGACTCTATAGTTCGGTCTGCTAGTTGAACACCCTTCTTTGTTAAGAAGTTAGATGCTTCCTTTAAACCCTTATTTACCATAGAAGTGTTCATGTCTTCCTTAACCTGACAAGCGCGATATGACAGTAGGTGCTAGGGTAGTTATTTGTGCATTTCTAGCCCTGGATTCTGACAGAATTCGTTATATTTACAATATAAACCATTATTTGTTTTCGGTATGCTTTTATTTTACATATATGATGTATATATGAACCTTCAAGAGTGCTAAAATAAGTGGGAAAAGCATTTGGGTGGTGAAAAACGAAGATATTGGCCACCCGGTCATAATCTCAGGCGAGAGAGAGAGACAGGCAGCCTTCCCCTCTCGCTGTCTGGGAGTCAACTGAGGAGAGCGGGGCGGTGTGTGCCGGTGTCTGGGTGTTGCATAACGATCTTTTATGCAACCCACTTGTGCTACATTATCGCGGGAGAGAAAAATAACCGATAAATGATGATAATAAGAGGAAAATAGGTGATAATTGAGGAGGGGAGGGAGGGGGGAATAAGGTGGGGAAGGAGGGGAGGGGGGTGGGTGAGATTTACATGGATGAGTACTGGAGGGGAATTATCTCACCTAGAGACAAATTCCTTTGTTTTGATAGGCCCTTTTTTTTTATGGAAGGCTTTTTTTATGGTCCTGCTTCCGTGAGGCCTATCGCGTTCCCTATAGGAAGCCTTCCGTGAGGCCTATCGCGCTTGCCGGGTTAACCACCGCAGTCACTTTACACTTATATTTGCCCAATTTAATCAGGGGTTTAACCACGTCAAATGTTTGTGTTTCCTTATTTGACAAAAATCCAGTTATTGCCATGTTCACTCTTCCTACTGTTGGCAAATTCATGGCTCTGACAACATTTCCGGCAATGAAGGTCTTTTGCGCTCCAGTATCAAAGAGTGCTTTGACCGGCATAACCTCTTTTCCTCTGATCAGTTGAATCTCGGCTGTAGGAGTAGCTGCCGGCGTATGCATTGGGTTTCCAGTGGTCAGGGTCATATTTAGACTTGTCGGTTTGGGTTGTACTTCACTGATCTTGGGACACAACGCGGTATGATGTACACCAGTCTTGCACCGAAAACATACATTTAATTTAGTGGCACATTCCTCAGTAGAATGTCTTGTGCTAAGGCAAACAAGACACTTACCTAGTTCGATGAGTCGTGGAAGTCTAGCCTTAAGATTTGGGTAAGTCCTACAATACACTGTGGAATGTTGTTCTGAACATAACATACACACCTTCCGGTTTTCTTGGTTTATCCCTGGTGTGGGGTTAATATCTCTGGTTACTTCTTGGGTCACTGGAGAATTGAGACGGGAATTTTTTCTCTCCCAAACACCTTTTGTTTTAGATACTGTATTAGTTTGATTATTCTGCTGGACGGATGTCACATAGGTACCAACCTCTTCCTTCTTGAACGGTTTTGCTTTTTCTTTAGTCCCTGTTGTAGACACTTTTGTGTATTTAACCTTGTTGTCTCCTTCCTTGATACCGCTATCCTTCTTGGAAACCTGCATGTGTTTGCACAGCTCTCTTAAACCCTCTTCTATCTCTTGATACGTGAAGTAGTTCTTCTTATACCTGTGGTACAATTCATCACAGGTTTTCTGAGAGAGCTTTTGTTGTACAATATGATTCAAGAGCCAAGAAGCTGAATCAAGATCTTACTGGGTACTAAGTGATTTCAAAACACAATTCAAGCTGATCCGGAATGACTGAATATCCTGGTACGTATGCTTTGGTCCTGATAACTCCAGCAATTTGTAAACTAGGTGCTGTAGAGTCAACTCCGTATCTTCAAAATTCTCCTTGAGTACGTATAGAGCTGCTGTATAATTGGCATCTGTTATGGGAAGTTCCTTGATAAAATCCAATGCAAAACCCTTAAGTTGTTGTTCCCTAAGCTGCCTGGCCGAACAGCCCCGAGTCCCTGAGGAAGGCCATGGCCACGATCGGGATTTCCCACAGAGCTCTCATTGAGTGTAGATTATGTTGTTGGCGTAAGTGGTTGTGTGAAATGCAGTCTTCTATGATGTGTTTAATGGTATGGGGTGCTGTGTTACATCCCGGGCAGGCGTCGACAACGGAGTCATCCAGTCTCTTCTGATAGCTCAGGAGAGCTGGATGGTGTCCGCATCTCAGCCTGGCCAGGTGGACTCTGTCCTCGCGAGGGAGGGAGGATTCGGAAGGATGGATTTCGGGAGGTCGTGCATGCAGCTGCGTGTTGTCTGTGAGTGAGTGGATGGATTGGCGAGAGATATGAGTATGGATGTGCTTCTGGAAGTTGGTTCGGGGTGGGCAGGGAGGGAGAGAGGACAATAATTGTGTGTGATACCGTGTGCTGGGTGTTGTTTTGATATTTCTTGGTGTCTGTGGGTGTGTTGCCATGTAGTTTAGTGGGTGGTCTTGGTTCGTGGAGGCTGCTGCCAGGAATTGAGTGCCTCTCATGTCCAGATGGTCTTTGACTTTGAGGATTTTGGTTTCTTGATGTAGGTGATCTGTGGGTGCAGTAGCTGTGCAGCCTGTAATGATCTTCAGGGCTTTGTTTTGAATAGTCTGTAAGGTCTTATGATGTGTTTCAGCTAGGTTAGAAGCCCAGGCTGGGCTTGCGTATTCCATCACTGATCTTATGTATTGTTTATATACTGTGGTGGTAGTTTCTTTGTTGTGTCCAAATTTTGTGTGAGCAAGTGACCTGAGGGCGTTAAGTCTGGGTGTCAGTTTCTTTTTAATGTTTGTGGTGTGCTGTTTGAATGTCATAGGAGTATCATATGTTACTCCTAGGATTTTGGGTGTGTGTGTATGTGTTAGGGGTGTGTTGTTTATGGTGAGTTGAGGGATGTATTCGTGTTCACCTGTCCAGCTTGTGAGCAGGGTTGCGGTGGATTTGGCTGGGGCTAGATTAAGTCTGTTTGTAGTGCACCAGCCATGTAGTGTGTTGAGATAGGGTTGAAGGAGATCTGTTGCTCTTCTTGGGTCATGGTGTGTGCATGTGAGTGTTATGTCATCTGCATAGGAGGCTAAGTTTATTTGGGGCGTATTGGGTGTAGTTATATCGTGCATGTACAAATTGAAGAGTGCGGGCGATAGGACGGATCCTTGTGGGACTCCGTTAGGAAAGTTTCTGATTTTAGATGACTGACCGGCAAAAGATACGCGTGCACATCTGCCTGCTAGGAAGTTGGCCAGTCACCTTTTTGTGTTGTTGTGCATGTTTGTGTTGTAGATTTTGTTTGTTAGGTTGTGGCGGGGGATGTCATCGAAGGCTTTACTAATGTCGAGTGTGGCTAATAGTGATCTGTGTGGTGGTCTAGCTGAGTTGATGCCGTCAAAAGCTCTTTGTGTAAGGTCTGTGAGAAGAGTGTTTGTGGAGTGCAGTGGCCTAAAGCCATGTTGTGTTGGAGCTAGGGGTAGGTCGGGTGTAATTAGTTGTAATACTAGGCGTTCCATGACTTTGGAGGGGGAGCAAAGGAGTGTGATGGGGCGGTGCGAGGAGGGTAGCCCCCTCCTCGTGGGGTCTTTGTTGGGTTTGGGGAATGTGATGATGATACCATGCTTCCAAATGTCTGGTATTGTGTTGTGTGAATAGCTGTAGTTTGATATGTTAGTGAGTGCTTGTATGCCTTGTGGTCCCAGGTGTCTGAGGTGTATGTTGCTTATGTTGTCTAGGCCACAGGCGGGTGAGTGCTTGAGATTGTTGAGGATATGCTTTGTCTGGTGATTGGTGAAGGGTGTATAGTCAGGGTCTGTGGGGAATTGTCTCTTACGTCGGATGACACGTCGGTCGTTTTTGTGAGGTTTTAGGTGGCTGACATGTGAGAAGTGATTGATGAGTGTTTGCTTGTTGTTTACATGAAGGAGTAGTCTGTTGTTGTGATTGCAGCATGTGATTGTGTTGTGTTTCTGTTGGAAAGTGTGATGCTGTTTAGTGTTTTGTAGAGTTTTTTGGGGTTTGTTTTGTGATCAAGTGTTTGTAGGAAGTTATTCCAATTTAGTTTTTGTTGTTCTTGTATTTTGTTGTTAGTTTGGGTGTTGAGTGCTTGAATTTGTTGTGTGATGTCTTGTGTGTGGGGTGCTGGGGAGTGTTTCAGTGTGTCGCGTTGTCTGATGAGGTTTTGAATTTCTGGTGTGAAGTTGGGGTTGTGTCTTTTTCTGTTACCTCTTGGAATGTGTTTCTTGTCAGCGTTTTGGATAGTTATATTGAGTATGTGTACAGCATTGTTGATGTTAGTGATGGGTGTACTGTTTAGAGTTGTGAAGTGTTGTTCTGTCTCATTTGTAAATGCTTCCCAGTTAGCTCTTTTATAATTGGTGTAGTGTGTTTGTGGCTAGCTGGGGTGAGTCTGGTTTTGGTGGTGATAATGATCGGGAGGTGGTCAGAGCCTAAGGTTCTGACCACCCTCCAGGATGTTGTGGGGGCGAGTTCTGGGGAGCAAAAGGTGATGTCTGGAGATAATGAGTTATAGAGGGCTTGGTGATGAATATGGGTATGTTGATGGATGTCGTTAAGGATGATGAGGTTATCTGTTTGGTTTTGTAGTACCAGCCCTCTGTCTGTGTCGGGGTTGTCGACAAACCAGGCCGACGTCTTGGCGTTGAAGTCACCACCCAGGATGATGTGTGGGGTGTTTGTGATGTGTTGTAAGTGTGGTCTGTATTCATTTGGTACTGTAGGGGATGTTTGGGGAGGGATGTATGTGTTTATGATGGTTATGTTGGATTTGTTGCCAGTGCGTATTTTAATTGACTGTATTTCTGTTGTGTTATCATTTGGGGGGAGGAGGGATTTGGTTTGTACACTGGTTACTATGTATGATATTTCATTGTGTACCAGGGTGATGAGTCCACCGCCCCCGCCGACAGCCCGGTCTTGTCTGATGGTGGTGAAATTATGAAATGTGGGTGTTTTTGTGATGTGCGGAGTTTTGTTTCTTGTAAGATGGCAATGTGTATGTTGTGTTGTTTGATGAAGTGTGAGAGTTCGTGTTTCTTTGTGTTAATGCCATCTATGTTCAATTGGAGAATGTTAATGTTATGTGCACGATGTATGTTGGGTGCTGCTGCACGAGGATGGGGTGGGGGTGAGGGAGGGGCTGGAGGTTGGGATGGGTGGGGTGGGGGTGGGGATTGGGGAGCAGGAGATGGGGGTTGGAATGGATTAGGATGGGGTGTGGTATGTTGAGTTGAGGATGTGGATGGTATGGGGAGGTTAGGTGGGTTAGGGAGGAGAGGTGGATGGGTTTTAGGGGGGGGGGAGTGGATGATATGGAAAGGCTAGGTGGGTTGGGGAGGAGAGGTGAACGGGTTTTAGGCGAGGGATTTGACTGGGAGAGGGAGGGGCATGAGGAACAGGTCCAGGTGTTCGTGTAGTGTTTCTTGGAGGCAAGTGTTGTACAGGTGAAATGGGTCCAGTTCCTGCATGCATTGCAGAGAACTGAACCCTTAGTGTGGCGACTCGAAGTGATGGGTTTTGAGCAAGTTGGACATGTGTATGTGTACGTGGGTCCTGGGTTGCTCTCAATGTCTCCGGCTAGAAGAAGTCTTCGAGAAATGACAGCCGGAGAGTCATTTCTCAGTGTAGGAAAAACTGTGTGATGTGTGTGTGTGGTGTGAGAGGTGTGGAAATCCCTTAAGTTGACCCAACAAGTATGAAAATTTATTTGCTGCAGAAATATCTAACCTGTCATGAACTAAACCCTTAAATTTGTCCCAAAAGGTATTCCAATCAGATTGCCCATCAAATTCAGGTAAGGTTATAGGTGGCAACTTAAAGCTTTGTTGTCCCGGAGCCGCAGTACCATTACTGGTACCATTACTCCCTGTTTCGGTAACTGTCTCTGTCGCCAAGGATTCGAACCCAGCTAGTTGATCCAAATAATTTTCACGAGCATTTGCATAGGCTTGCTGTAATTCCTCAAACCTTTCAGATTGTTCTTGTTTGATGCAAAAGTCCTCCAATTTATTGCAAGACTCTTCATAATTAGCCCACCGGGTTTTAAGATCTTGGATTTGAGACTTTAACAGCTCCCTTGGACAGGGGTCACGTCTTTTTACCTCCTGGCAATTATTTAATGCTCTAGTTACCCAGCCTAATTTACCCACCATAGATTTTCTCAAGAGTGTATCAGTCATTTTGGAAAATGGGTAATTATTTTCTGGACTATTATTAATGTTTATACTGAAGACTAATTTTCAACAATCAAAATTATATTTAGACATAGCCTAACACATACTCAATTTAGCTGTTAATCTTTAGCATTATAATGCGTACCATTATTTGCTACAAATTCAGATGAATAATTAGTTGAAAACATTAAGTCCACAATATAATTTACCTAACATGTGGGAATGCATGCTAGTAGGGGGAGGGAATATATTTATTATTGAATTAAATGTCATATATGCTCCGTCCCGAGAATTTAGCTGGTCTACTTGGTCTTTCAGACGCAGGTGACATTAAAGGACAGAAACATAAAAATGGCCTAAATCATCAAATAATAGGGAGAATTTAGGTACAAGAATGAAGCTAAAGCTGTAAATATTTAGTTAATCATTGATTTCTTATCCCAGATGTTAGTGGGTACCTGTGGTAGTAGCATTTTTTCTAAAAGGGGGGGGGAGGGAACACATTTATTATTTATTAAATTTGGTATATGCTCCGTCCCGAGCATTTAGCTGGTCGACCTAGTCTGCCAGACGCGGGTGACATTAAGGACGGAGACATAAAATGGTCTAAATAAGAAAAATATGGGGGAAATTTAGGGACTGCAACGAAGCTCAAGCTCCGAGTTTCACAAACGCCAAAGAACGCAACGTTGCAGACCCTCCTACCAGTCCTCTACCACAGGATTTAAACGCCATGCGATTTTATCTTATTATTAATTGAAATGCCACTCACCCAAGGCCATCGCCTCACAGTTAGGGACCTCATAACGGCGGGGGATCAATCTATGTCCCACAAAAACGACCTTAAACATTAGCCTACCGCTGCAGCTTAGCAGGGACCCTAACTGTTGAAAACTGGCCCTAACTCAACCCCTAGTCTACACACTGATCGGAATCCTCACTCGGGGCACCAAAATGTGGGGGATAATATGGCCAAAGGTTATCTCTTACCACACCAATCGAAATATAAAATTAATAAACATAAATAAAAATAAAGTCTGAGATCGCCTACCTTATGGTATGAACTATGGTAGCCTATCTCTCAGGATGCCCTAACTAAACATTGTATCAATGGCCATGTATATCAATGACTTAGCTATACTAGGGTCCTGGTGTAGTTTCGAGGATTCCGGCTTCGGTAGACCAGGGTTAAAGGGTCAGGACTCCGGGCCTGGTGCGAGGATTGTGGTGGAGGAGATCACGGGACACGTCTCTACCGTTCAAAAGTTTACTAGCGTCTGATCGGAACTTCAATTTCCGACTCTTAAATAAACTATATATTAATTCGTTACCAAGGGTTCATTCCCTCTTCACGAAATCATATAAATAATTATCAGCATTTAAATTATATAATTATAAAGGTGAACATCGTTTCACAACGATTTAGTGAACATAATATCAAGATATTAACGACCCTAAAGCAAACGGTGGATCGCGTATGCGGTCGCGGGAATATTTAAACTGATCCTCTTTACAGTTCTTCTAAACTTATTTCTACAAAGTTTTATAACTAAATTAACTTGATCAAGGTAATCTTATACAGTACTAAATTACCTAACATTAATTAATCTCTACAATATATACAATCACCGGGTTCTGGTAGGATATTGTTCACTCTAGTGAGGTTACCCTATCGGAAGGTTGTTGCCAACATTCCCCAGATACCGGTGTAGTCAATTTATTTCTCACAATTAGGTTCATATTTTGGTAATTGTGCACTGGAAACTACAGACGATTAGTTCCTTGATCACCAGTCTGTCCTATAGATCACCTTTTGAATTTTGCCTCAACAAGCCAAAGAAAATGAGGTTAAGACAATAAGCAAATACAATATACAAGGCTTAAGCGATGGGTGTCGTTGGATGAGGAAAAACTTCTATATCATTAGGTGTCTACTTTTGTTTAATAAATGGCTATTTACTCCAGTACAAGAAGCAAGAGGCGAATAATAATAAGGATTAATAACCTTATGAATTTTTCCTTTGCTCCTCAACTTTCCCTTCATAATTGCTGATAGGCACAGGGCCTTGGATGGGGCTTTGGTTTCCTGGGGGTTTCCACACCCTCCTCAGCTCCCCGCCTTGGTGTGGCTTCGGTCACCTGGGCTTTATTAGTGGTAAGCATGGAGTGTTTTGTGGGGGCGCTCGGTTATGACCTCGGCCTTGCTCGGGACCTTGGGGCTGCTCGGTCAGATAGCCTGGGGAACAGCAACAACAACAACAACAACCTTATCAATTAATTTCATCTGGGGGAAATCCCCAACTGTAATAAATTCTACAGCACTAAGCGACGAAGGCTATATAGCACTGAAAACTGTTGTAGCATAGCCGAGATTCAAACTCACGTGGCTAGTCGTCACCAACATAGCGCGTAGAGCCTTAGCCCGCTAGACCACGACAGCTCCAGCAAAGAGGCGAACAAAGGGTAGTTTCTCACCTCAAGGGTAGTTTCAGCAATAAGCCATTTTAAGCCAAAGCTTCTCATGAAGAAGTAAGACATACCAGTAGAAAATTATGAAGACTAGGTCGCATTTAAAAAGCAAATATTGTATCTAAAATAATAAATTACCCAAATAAGCCAAGTGACCAACCCTCAGTGGTGTTGATCAATATGTAGGTACCGTACTGTATATAAGGCTGGGGTCTGCTCTACCCACAGCGGTCTGGGTGGGGGGTGGTTCGGGGTGGTGGCTAGGTAATTATACCTGGCCACTGTTCCGAATCCCTTCTTGCTGTGGCTGCAGGGCTGGGGCTGTGCCTCATTAGATATAATTATATAATATGACATGTTTTAATAATCTTACTGTATGTAAAATAACCATCGAGTTGTATTCAAGGTGCCTTTAAGAGAGATTGTTCTCAAAAGGCGCAGCCATGATATTATTTTATGGTAAAATTAACATATATTGTATGTTTGATTGGCAAAATAAAAAAAAATCAATTCAATTCAGCAAATGTGATGCCCATGATGATGCCGAAGCCGGAGATAGCCAGCACGTCGTCGATGCTGGAGGCGGCGATGACCAGGGTGGGTATGCCCTTGCTGACACCGTACCCCTTCGATGATAACGTCAACATACACGGCACTATAACCGCTGGTGTTACTGCTCCTAATACAAACCTGAATGAGATAAAATATAGCGAGTCAATACAAAAAGGACTGCAGTATTACTATTTCAAAAATAAACCTATATAGGGAAGATAGCGATGGAGGGCAGGTCTCCCTCGATATACGATTGGGTTACATTCTTGAAAACCCGATCTTAAATAGAAATATCGTATAGCGAACCCTAAAATTCAAGGGGTAAATGAGGATGCGTTCTCGGACCAGCCAAAACACAAACACAAACACCTAAAAATCTATAGTAATATGCCACTAATGTCGTAAATCGGGGGATCGGATAGTGAAGGAGACCTGTAATTAATAAACGAACCTACTTAGGGAAGATAGCGTTGGAGTACATATCATTCTAACTGCTAGCATAACTGCCCTTGCTGACACCGTACCCCTTCGATGATAACGTCAACATACACGGCACTATGACCGCCGGGATGACTGCTCCTAATACAAACCTGAATGAGAGAATATATAGAGAGAGTCAATATAAAAAGAACTATTACTATTTAAATAACAAACCTACAGTATATAGGGAAGATAGCGTTGAAGTACAGGTCTACCTCACTATCCGATGCCCCAATTTACGATATTATTATAGGTATTTAGGTGTTTGGGTTTTGGCTGGTCCCAGAACACATCCCCATTCACCCCATAAAGTTTAGGGTTTGCTATACAATTCTTCTATTCAAGATCAGGTTTTCAGGAACGTAACCCAATCGTAAATCGAGGGAGACCTGTATCCAAGCATTGAACATACCTGGTTGCCGCAGGATTCCCACAAAATGGAATCTTAGGGCTACTAGAACAACAAACAACAACAACATCCTGGAAGACTGCATAACACACGACCACTTACGCTAACAACACAACACACGCTCCTTGAGAACTTTGTGGTAGAACCCGGTCTCAGCCGTTGCCTTCCTTAGGAGCTCGGGGCTGTACGGCCAGGCAGCCTAGGGAACGACTACTACTATAGGTAGCGCCAACGAACTTGACAATTTCCTTGACCCCTTAACTTCATTTAACTCAAAAGGACCTAGAGCAAACTGGCTGTAAATATCCACACCTATTTCCTGGTGGGCTCTTCCCTAATGATAGAAATGTCAGCTCGAATGCTTTCATTCACTTTGAGTTATGAGAAGTTAAGAGGTCAAGAAAATTGTCAAGTTCGTTGGCGCTACCTATACTATAGTCCGTTCATTCTAGGTTGGGCAGAAATCGTAACATATAGCCTCTCATAACTCAAAAATTACTAGAGTAATCGAGCTAATATTTCTACTAAATAGGAAGACTTGGCTAGGGAATATGTGTATAAATTGACAGCTATCTATCTATCTATTGCCTGACGCCGCGATCCCCGAAGGGGTGGCCACGAACGAACCGCCCCCATGCACCTCTGTCCCCAGTCAGTCGACGCCCCTCCCCCCAACCAGCACCGCCTTCGTTCATGTAGTTCCTCACTCCATCCTTCCACCTCATATTCGGTCTACCTCTCCCCCTCTGTCCCTCCACCTCGCTCTCGTACACCCTCTTAGTCATTCTCTCACTTTCCATACGTTCCATATGGCCGAACCATCTCAAGTTGTTCCTTTTCACACTTTCCAGCACATCTACCTCCACACCACACCTCCTTCTTACTTCCTCATTAGTCTGTCTATCCCTCCATGTAACTCCGCACGCACTCCTTAAGTAATTAATTTCCACTGCTCTCACTCTTGGTCTGAGTCTCTCAACCAACGTCCATGCTTCGCTTCCGTAAGTCAGTGTCGGGATTACCACACTGTCATGCAAGGACTTCTTCACTTCCATACTGACCACCCTATTTCTTGTTACTGCTTTTAGCGTTCCTACAACCCTCTTCCCCTGTTGTACCCTCTCCCGCACCTCTTCATCCATAGTCCCATCTTTACTCAACACACTGCCCAGATACTTAAAAGAGTTGACGATCTCCATAGCCTGACCGTTCAGCTTCACCTCACACTCTGTGACTTCACCCCTTTCGAAGACCATAACCTTGCTCTTCCCCGTATTTACCTTCAAATTCCGTTTTTCGCACACTGTTCCAAATTCATTTACCAGACCCTGCAACTCCCATTCATTATCACTCATCAGAACTGTATCATCCGCAAACAGCAGTATAGGTAGCTTCCACTCAATTCCCTCCCTTTTCAGCGATACACCAACATCCACTGCTCTTGATAGTATTTCTTTCATAACTCCATCCATATATACAGTAAACAACCACGGGGACATCACACACCCCTGTTTCAAACCAACATTCAGGTCAAAGAACTCGCTCTGCTCACTCTCCACACGTACTGCCGCCTTTGCACCCTCATACATGCTCTTCACTGCTTTCAGCAACTTGCCCTCTACTCCGTATATTCTAAGTACTTTCCACAAACCTTCTCTATCCACTCTGTCATAGGCCTTCTCCAAGTCCATAAAGGCAACATACACCTTTTGTTTCTTCTCCAGATACTTCTCCACAACACAATTCAGGGTAAAAATCTGATCTACACATCCTCTTCCCTTCCTAAAACCTCCCTGCTCGTCGCCTATCCATTTCTCCGTTCTCACTCTCACTCTCTCAATCACTACCCTACTGTATACCTTCCCTACTACGCTTAGAAGACATATTCCTCGGTGGTTACCACACACTCCTCTTTCCCCTTTGCCCTTATATAGGGGGACTATTATGCCAGTCTTCCAGTCATCGGGTGCACTGCCCTTCTCCCATGCTAGTTTGCACATTTTCCATACCCATTCTATCACTATCTCACCACCATACCTCAACATTTCCCCACACACTCCATCTGTTCCTGGTGCTTTCCCCAACTTCACTCTTTTCATGGCTTCCCACACTTCTGACCTCCTGATCCCCACCTCCTCCTCCACTACTTCTCTTCTTCTCCCTCCCATACCATATCCAGCTATGTTTGCTGGCTCTTCATTCCTTTCATTTAGCAACTCACTGAAGTACTCCCTCCATCTTTCGACTCTCTCTTGCTTCTCGGCTAGCATTCTCCCATTCTTATCTTTCACACCCTTACTGTTTCCCTTGCTACCTTCCCTAACTTTCTTGACTTCTTTCCAGAACAGTTTCTTACTCTCCCTCCATTTTACACTCAGATTCCTTCCAAATTCCTCATCTACTCTTCTCTTACTTTCCTTCACTACTCTCTTCACCACCCTCTTACTCTCCACGTACCTCGCTCGTTTCTGTCTCTCGGAATCTTCATTCCCTCTACTACCCAACCACTCTCTATATGCTTTCTTCTTTTCTTCCACAGCTATTCTTACCTCTTCTGTCCACCATGCTGTACCTTTCACTCCCCTCCCTCTTCTCCTCACTCCACACACCTCCTCACATGCTGCACAGATCTCATCCTTAAACACCTTGCTCATCTCCTCCACTTCCTCCATAACTTCCAGGTCGAACCCACCTAGTCGTCTTTCCACTGCTCTCCTGTACTCCTCCCTGACTTCCTCCTCCTGCAACCTCTCCACCCTCCTCACCATTCCACCCTCCTCTCGCCTCCCTCCCGCTCTCCTCACCCACTTCTTTTGTATCCTAACCTTAGCTACCACTACATAATGATCAGACAGACCCCCTCCAATACCCCTATACACCCTAGCATCCATCACAGATTTCTTCATTCGTTCATCCACACATACATAATCAATCAATGACTTTCGTTCCACCACTGTCTTATCCTTCATCGTCAACATCCGTTTCCACGTGTACCTGTGGATCATTCTGTGTCGGAAGAAGGTGTTGGCTATCCACAGCCTCCTCCCCACACATACGTCCACAAGTGCACTACCATTCCCATTCACCTCTGATGGTACCCCCCACCCTCCCACCACTCCCTCAACTTTCCTATCACCCACCTTACCATTCATATCCCCAATCAGAAATATTCTTTCGTTCTTGTCAAACTTCTCCAGGCATGCCTCCACATTCATCCAGAACTCCTCTTTCTTTCTTTCAAGTATATCCTCTGTCGGGGCATACACGCATACAAATTGACAGCTCATTTGCTCTATTCCTTTTTGAGTTATGAGAGGTTAGGAGTTACGATTTCTGCCCAACCTAGAAGGAACGGACTACATTATACTACTACTACTACATACCCAAGCATAAGACCCCACAACCAAGGGAAGCCCAGGGTGAGATGCGTCATAACGGCCACAACCAGAGTCTCCACCAGGCACGGGGAGAACGCCAGGCGGATCACCATCATGCTCAGTTGTTTGAGGGCCGCTGGATCCAACCCCAAGCCAGCTCTCACCAGGATTACTACCAGGGCCAAGTTTCTGAAAAAAATAAATACATAAGAAAATATGTATGTATGTATGTATGTATGTATGTATGTATGTATGTATGTATGTATGTATGTATTTACTAAGGCCCATTCCCCACTTTTCCTATTTTTTTTTTTCTGGGGGTGGCCGACTCAAGACAGAGCCCGAATACGGACAACACAACAGAAGATAAATAATAATATTATGGACATCAATAAAGTCACCACTATACTCACTCTATTAATTAATATTTTTTAAAAATGGGGATGGATGTAGATTCCGGGCGTACGGTCGTCATGTTTACATAAGGCGATCGCCGCGGTTAACTTCGCGTCTATTTTGACGGCGATTTTTTTCGGTTATTTGACCCCTGCTGGCAATATATATGATGATGACAATATGTCATGGGGGGGGGGATGAGGGGGGGCAAAGCCCCCCTCAACATATTATTGTATCCAAAGGCATTCAAAATAGACGGGAACATGATGGCAAAGGTCCGACGCCACTACGCGTAGTGTAAACAAGGCTGGCGGTACGCCCGCACTTAACATTCTTGCCAAAAAATGTACACATTTATCTCAAAGGGGGGATCTTGGGGGTACTGTATTTGTTTAAGCTTGATGGAGGTTTAGGGAGTAAATTAGAATAAAAAAAAAATCAGTTCAGTTCAATCAGTGACAGGAGAAGGTTGTGTTAATCTGAGCTCCTGCCCGGACCACTTACCAGTGACCTTTAGTGACCAGTCACACCTACCTGTGTTTGGGGGCAGTGCACTCGTGTTATATAAAAGTGTTATAGCTCAGTTTTTAGCTGTTAGTTTACTTGTTTTTGTTTTTCTGTACTTAGTTTCTTGCTCCTCGCTAAGCTTATTGGGATCATGGCAGGTATGGAGTGCGAGTCTCTAACTGATCTGCATCATCTTATTCTCCAGGTAAGAGAGGAGATGGTTGTGGTGAAGGAAGAGGTCTTGGCTCTAAGGGAGGTTAATGTTAAACTTCAAAGGGAAGTGGATTTGATTAAAGACGAAAATCTAGATTTCAAGCTTAGCCAAGAGGAAATAAAGTCGAGTAAGGGGAAAAGGGAGGAAGTTGATGAATTTTTTTATTCATGGCAGGTTGTTAAAAATACGGGTGGGAAAGTCACACTCAAGAAGCAGGATAGTAGAATAGGTATGAGTGTGACAAATACATTCTCTCCTTTGCGAGACGAATGTGAGGGAAAAGATAGTCAGGATAAGGGAGGGTTAGCCGAAGTGCCTGTCGCCGACTCAGCTCCAACCGCTGATGCTGTGCTACCTACCACCACCACCACCCCCACCACCACCACCGCCAAGAGAGCTTCTGCCACCACCGGGGGTTCTCCAACTGCAGCTGCTGGATCCTCCCGAGGGAAAGGTAAGTCTGTGTCCCGAAAAGGTAAGTCCGTGTCGATTGTGGGCGACTCCATGGTAAGACATTTAGTTAGGGCTACCCGCACTAAACTTAGGAAGGTTGTGTGTCTGCCTGGCCATGGAGTTGGGAGGGTTTTAGAGATGATGGACCACATCTTGGAAGATAGTGGAGATAACCCCATTATCTGTCTCAGTGCCGGGAGTAACGATGTTGGTAAGGGTAGAAGTGAGGAACTGCTGCAGCAGTATCGGGATGTGTTAGATAAGGTTAGGATGAAGGGAGGGATCCCTGTAGTACATTGTATCCTACCCAGAAGAGGAGTTCCCAAGGAATGAACATCCAGGGCGATTGGTGTCAATTGCCGGTTGGAGAAATATTGCAAAGAAAAAGCAATACCATTCATTGATAACTGGGATAGTTTCTATGGGAGAGATGGGATGTACGCAAGGGATGGGGTTCATCTTTCACGGTTAGGGGTTTCTACATTAGCTAGTTCTTTAGATAGGGTGGTTGTGGGGTTTTCAACAGAAATATTGAGAGTGTAAATGAGAGGTTAAATGGAACAATTTTAGCGTCAGGCGAAAGCGATAAGGATATTCAGCCTCATGCTAAAAATGATGACTATATTGCTAATGATAGTAGTGATGGTGCAACGGAAGATGGAAATGTCGTTAGAAATAAAGGTAAATTAGGTATAAAGAAAAGAAGTAAATTGAGAGTATATTACACAAACTGTAGGAGTCTATGTAACAAAATGAACGAACTTAGAGCCCTTGTTAGCAAAGAAAATATAGACATAATAGCGCTAACTGAAACGTGGATTAATACAGAAACCAGGCATTTTTTTAGCAGAATTTGATATACCAGGATATAGTTTGTTTAAATATGACCGAACAAGTAAGAGGGGTGGCGGTATAGCAGTGTTTGTCAGTACATTAAAAAGCTGTATTAAATCAGGTATTAGACTAAATAACGATAATGAAAGTGTTTGGGTAGAGGTTAACGAAGGTAGTGAGACCATAGTTATTGGAGTTATGTATAGACCGCCAAATATGAGTAGAAATGACGGAACGTCATTATGGGAGGAAATTAAAATGGCATCAAGGTTTAGCAATGTGTGCATTATGGGGGATTTTAATTTTCCGAATATAGATTGGCAGCATCAAATAGGAGACTCTGATTCTGAGGAGTTTATAGAGGTAGTACAAGATAGTTTTTATTTCAATTCATAGATACGCCGACTAGAGGTAATAATATTCTCGATTTAGTTTTCAGTAACAATGAACATATGGTAAATAATGTAGAGATAGGGGACCACCTAGGAAATAGTGACTAAAATTCTGTGTATTTTAATATACTATGGAAAGGTAATACCAGAGAGAATACAACATTAATACCTGACTTCAGAAAAGCCAATTATGGTGGGTTAAGAGAAGCCCTGTTAGCGGACCCTATGGTCAAAAAATTAAGTCGATCCAGGTGTCCAAATGAGTGTACCCCTTCTCAGGCACCTGTCATCTTAAGTCAGGAAGAAACGTCAACCTTGGTAGATACATACGATAATTTTATCGAGTCAGTATTCAATGCACAAAATAAATACATCCCCAAAAGAAAATTTAGATCAACACAGAACCAACCCAAATGGATGAATAATAGACTATTAGATCTTCTAGGACAAAAGAGGAATATATAGAAAAATTAGGAAAGGCGAAATTCACCTACTTGCTTACTATCATAATCTATCAAGACAGGTAAAAAAGGATATTAGGAAAGAAAAAAGAAATTATGAAATTAAGGTTGCCAATGACTCAAAAAATAATCCTAAAGCTTTTTACCAACTATATAAATCCAAGGTTAGAGATGTAATTGGTCCCCTTAAAACTTCGATAGGAGAAATGACAGAAAATGATTTAGAAATGTGCAGTACATTAAATAGTCAATTTCTTTCCATTTTCACTAATGAAAATTTGGCACAGTTTCCAGAAGTCCGTAAGGTATATAGCGATAGTATAGAAAATAGGTTAAATAAATTCTTCTCAGCATGGATTCACTCAGGGACGGTCTTGCCTTACTAATTTGCTTAGTTTTATCTCAGAGTTATATGAAGCAGTAGATAATGACAAGTCATATGATATAATATATTTAGATTTCAGTAAAGCTTTCGACAGAGTCCCCCATGAGAGATTGATGAGAAAGGTTGAGGCGCATGGAATAGGTGGGGCGTTGTTGGGATGGATTAGGTCATGGCTAATTGGTAGGAAGCAGAGAGTCAGCATAGTTGTTGTTGAAGACGTGTTTAATTTAAACTAGCCCTCTGGGCCGAGGCCCTCATAAGGCTAGTGGTCGGCGGGGGGATAGTAAGTCAAGTCATATAGGTCACTGGTCAGATTTCACCGTAGAGATTAAGAGCTGCTAAGAAATGGCGGATGGCTATGAACGAGAATGAATCTGAGTCAGAAAGGATGTCTTTTAAAGAGGTGTGTCGCAAGAAGCGACGTCTTTCAGGGCCGTACATGGGACAAACGCATAAAATGTGAGGGATAGTAAGAACTGTGCGACAATGGTGACATTCTGGCGGAGGACTACGGGGAGTGGTCATTAGATATCCATGAGTGAGTCTCGTGTGTCCTATGCGTAATAGAGTTAAGAGGGTTTGGTCAGCGCGACAGGGGCTGAGTGAAGAGGGCCACATGTGAATGTCGTCTTTGATGGAACGAAGGTGACCTCCCAAAGGTTGATCCCTCCATTCTGAGCGCCACTTATCATGAATATGCCATCGAACTACAGGAATTAGGTCATCCAATCTGAGGACAGTGGATGCCGGAGCACCAGCAAGGGCGTCAGCACGTTCATTTCCCGCAATGCCTACATGGGCGGAGATCCAACAGAGGGTGATGGATCGAGAGCTGCATTTTAATTCGTGGATTTTCAGGATAACATCGATGATCAATGGGTCACGTGGGGCGTACTCTCCTAATGCTTGCAACACACTTTTTGAGTCACTGCAGATAACTACGTGAGGAGGATTGTTTGGAAGTGCAGAGATGAGGGTCAGGGCACCATGAATAGCCCACAACTCTGCAGTGAAAACGGTGGAACAAGGATGTAGGGAGCTTTGATGGATACCATGGTCAGAAACCGCTGCACTACCTACGGCATCCGGAACCTTCGAACCATCAGTGTAGATGAAGGCAGCTGGAACATGACTATCAAGATGTTGTAATGCTAAGGTACGGCGTTGGACTGGAGTCACAGCCTCTACTTGGTCAGTCAAATGGAAACAAACTTCAGGGTGTTTAAGGATCCAGGGGGTAATTGAAATACAGGGGAGGGGCGAATGAGTTGTTGGAATATTGTAAGATGCGAGTAATTGGCAGGATAAGAGGGTAAAAGGCAAGGTAGTAGTAGGAGTAACACAAAAATATTGGGAACGGAAAAGGTCCTTCAATGTGGGATCCTGTTGGAGACGGATGGCAGTTTGCAGCTGAACCAGCTGACGATGATACGTTAATGGCAGGACCCCAGCCTCACTGAGCACACTGTACACACGTGAGGACCGGAAAGCTCCTGAGCTAATACGTATGCCAAGGTGATGAACGGAGTTAAGTGTCTGCAATGTGGATGCCGAGGCAGTGCCATATACCGGGCAACCATAATCCAGGGCAGATAGAATGGTGGATCTATAAAAGAGCAGTAACGTAGATCGGTCAGCACCCCAATGAACACGTGCCACAGACTTGAGGACATTCATGCGCTGAAGGCACCGAGCCTTCAGAGTGGCAACATGGGATTTCCAATTTAGGTGGGTATCAAAGATAAGGCCAAGGAATTTAGTGGAGGCAAGGAATTTAATCTTGGAAGAACCCATAGAGTGGGTGATGGACTGCTTACGCAAGTGTCTAAGGTCGCGATAGAAAACGACAGCATTGTTTTTTTCAGTCGAGAAGCGGAAACCAGTTGAGGACGCCCAAGCTTGTATGGAATGAAGAGCAGTGTTTAGACGACGTTGAATGTGTGTTAAACTAAGAGACATATAATAAATGGCTAAGTCATCCACATAGAGGCTATGAGAGATATCAGGAGAGAGGCATTTTGTAACACTATTTATTGCAATATCATAGAGTACACTACTTAGGGAACAGCCTTGGGGTATTCCATTAGTTTGAGGTTTTATTGCAGATAATATACCGTTGTTTTTAACCTGAAATGTGCGGTTAGATAGAAAGTTCTGGAGGAATTGGGGAAGGGAGCCCCGCATACCAGAGCTATGGAGGATTTTTAGAATGCGATAACGCCAAGTGGTATCATAAGCCTTCGCAATGTCGAAGAAAACCGCCACTGTGGGTTGTTTCTTCGAAAATCCTTCATGTATTTGGTGCTCCAGGTGGATGAGAGAGTGTAATGTAGAGTGACCGGGACGTGAACCATGTTGATACGGGGATAATAAGTCATGCGCCTCTGCATAATGAAGAAGGCGTGGATTGATCATTTTTTCCATAAGTTTACATAAACATGAGGTGAGCACTATGGGCCTATAGTTTGTCGGAAAACTATGATCTTTGCCTGGTTTTGGGACGGGTATGGTATACGCATGTCGCCAATTTGGTGGGAAATAATGTCTATCCCATAATTGATTATAAAGTTGTAAAAGATAATTTAGTGCACGTGGATGAAGATGACGAATGAACGCATAGGGAATGGCATCAGGACCCGGGGTGGAATCCGAGCAGTGGTCAATGGCATGTTGAAATTCAGGTAATGAGAAAGGAGCGTTATAGTCATGAGTGCGACCTCCGGAAAACGTGATCGGGTGGGACTCCTTCTCTTGTTTCAAGCGGAGGAATTGTTGAGGTAAAGATAGGTTAGAGCTAACTTCACTGAAATGGTTTGCATGCATAGCAGTGATGACGTGGGGATCATGGGTTAAAGAGTCCGAATCAGTGTCCCGTAATGGAGAGAGTTGGGGACGGACAGTTCGCCCGTCAACACTACGAAATTTTCTCCACAGAGTAGAGATAGGGGTGCGACTAGTGAAGGACGAGATGTATGAGCGCCACGAAAGCACTTTACTTCGGATGATATTGCGTTTGACAATAGCGCAGACTTTATTATAGAAAGTTTTGAGGGCAAGTTTTTCAATGGTGATGGTGATGAAACGAAAGCATTGAGGATGAGTAGCAAGATTGGAGAGGGAGGTTTTAATTCTCCGTTGCTTATCACCCACCCTGGTGAGAAGGCGCTCTACCCTGAGTTTGAATTTGATCATGCTAGCCAGTTTGGGTGACCACCAAGGGACTCGTCGAGGATGTTGCAAGGAGGAGGTGAATGGTATGTGATGCTGTGCAGTAGAGGTTAAGAAAGACATGAAATATTCAAAGTTAACTTTGGGGGTGATCATATCCGAGAAATCTTCAATATCAGCTGTGGATTCCGTGTATGTCAGCCAATTAGCTTTGGAGAGATTATATTGAGGTAGTTGTGTAAAGGGTTCAGGGGATAAGTAGTTTAAAAGAATCGGGTAGTGGTCGCTGGAGAATCTTTCCTGCAGAACCGACCACTCAAATAAAGGGGCGGCGTCAGTCGAAGCAAGTGAAAGGTCTATCGCAGAGAACGAGTTGTGTGCTGCAGACCAAAATGTAGGGGAATCTAGGTTCAAACAGCAGAGTTGTGAGTCAATCAGAAGGTTTTCGATATGTTTACCCGGGGTGTCTGTAAACGGGCTTCCCCATAGTGGGGAATGTGCATTGAAGTCACCAAGAATGAGGTAAGGAGGAGTTAGTTGTTGTGTGATATGGAGAAGATCAGCTGTGTTTACAAGAGGATTGATTGTAGGACGAACAAATAGTGAGGGATGGAAGCTGTGGGAGGGAGATGGTAACTGCAGAAGTTTGAAATGGATTGGGATTGAGGGTGACGGGAAGAAAAGGATATTGGTAATGAACAAGAATTGCTGTACGATAGTGTGTGGGGGTAATCGGAGAACTAACAGCGACAGAGTAATGTCTGGGGGGGATCACAATATTGCCTATATGCTGTAGGCATATGCAGATTGGAGAGTATAAGCGAATGAGTCTTTATAATTCTCCCATATGAAGGCGAGCTTGGTATCCGTTAATGTTCCACTGGACAATATTATGAGGCATTGTGTACAGAGAGGGACACATCTGTATTGGGTGTGATGTCGTTTAAGGAGTCAGGCGAAGAACGGGGAGGGATAGTTGCTTGCGGGATTTGAGACGTAGGAGCAGATGAATTGGGTAATTCATCGTCATTTATTGCAGAGAATTGTTTTACGAGTTTGGGAACAAGTGTTGGAGAGTGAAGAAGCTTTAGCTGTAATGTATGTATAAAGTCCTGCGGCGAAGTAGTGGCAGTATCTGTGTTAGGGGGGAGAGTACGTGCAATGATGAAGGCGTTTGCTCGTGCAAGTATTTGAGAATCTGGCTCAGAGAGATGTGGGGTGATGTACTCCCGAAAACATCAAGAGCATCCGCAGGCACCAGGGGGAATACCCTTGCTGCAGATCAAATGGGGGTTATCAGAGGAGGGTGGCACAGGGGTATCCAGATACATAAGTTCTTCAGTCGTGCTTTCTGTATGAGTGGCAAGAGGAAGCGGAGTATTTAGAATTGGGGGGTGTTCATCAGGGTCTGAATCACAGGGAGCGTCCTTTGTGAGTAGACGTTTACGAGTACCACACTTTTCGTGAGGAGTTGGGGTAACGGGTGTCGTCGATTGATGGACATCAAATGCAGACCGTGTGAGTACCATTTCGGTCAGATCGGAGTCAATGAGATTATTGTCCTTCAGGAATTGCGTCATTACGTCTGTGGGTGGAAGGTCAGGGTGTTGGATATGAGAGACACAATAGCAAGGGGGTTTGTGATGTTGCTTATTGTTTATTGGACTACGAGAGGATACAAAGTTCCTTAAATGGTCTTCGAAGGCTCTAGGATTGGAGGTTTTGTGCCGGAGGAGAAAGTATTTGCCGCAGTCGTGACATCCACAGTCTGGATCGTGATTAGGCATGGTCCACAGTTGCGTGGGTGAGTCGTTGTCCGAATCACGAGAAACTGGTATGGCCTAACTGGTATGGCAATCCTGCGTTTTTTAGAAGCCTGTGTCCTTAGTAGTTGAGGTTGTGGCGAAGGAGCATTTCGTGGTCAGGGGTACGTCGCACAACCTCCTCCTCCGTAGGCATTGACCAAAATTCCATATCTTCCGAGATGCTGGTAAAGCCCTCGAATCTATTGGACGTGGACAACCCAGGAGAAGAGAGATTAGCGAGGCGAAATGTTTCACTGGAGGGAGAACGTCGAGGACTGTTTTGTGATGTAGATGATCCCTTCGGACGGAGAGTAGCAGCTTTTGAAACTTTTGGAACACTATGACAAAATTCTTAAAGCGCTAGAAGAAAAGAAAAACGTGGATGTCACTTACACCGATTTTGCTAAGGCATTTGATAAATGTGACCATGGTATAATAGCCCACAAACTGAAAGCAAAAGGTATAACTGGGAAAATCGGACGGTGGATATACAATTTCCTCGTAAACCGAAAACAATCAGTAGCAGTAAACCAAGTCACATCTGAGCCTTCGGATGTCAAAAGCTCAGTGCCCCAAGGAACAGTGCTAGCGCCCCTTCTGTTCCTCATACTAATTTGCGACATAGATACCAACACCAGACACAGTACGGTGTCGTCTTTTGCTGATGACACAAAATTAAGCAAGATAGTAAACACACAAGAAGACACGGGCCGACTGCAGGAAGACATGAATGTAGTGTTCCAGTGGACCAGGGAAAACAACATGCAATTCAATGAGGAAAAATTCCAATTAATATGGTACGGAGATAATAATGGTGTTAAAGAAATTACAAATTACTTAACAGAATCTAACCACATAATAGAACGGAAAGACAGTGTGAAAGACCTTGGGGTATTAATGTCTGAAAATATGGGTTTCAAAGTACATAACCAGGTCAAAGTGGCGGCTGCGAAATGTCTAACGGGTTGGATTCTGCGTACTTTTAAAACACGCGGTGAAGTACCTATGATAACACTCTTCAAATCTCTAGTGCTACCGCGGCTTGAATACTGTAGCGTATTAACATCCCCATACAAAGCAGGTGAAATAAATGACGTAGAGAGTGTACAAAGAAATTTCACTTCGCATATAAGTTCGATAAAACATCTACACTATTGGGAGCGTTTAAGAGCACTGAATCTGTACTCACTGGAACGTAGAAGAGAACGTTACCTAATAATATACACGTGGAAAATCGCAGAGGGTTTAGTACCAAACCTACATACTCCGATAGTCATGAAATTCAGTAATAGGAGAGGCTGGGAATGCGAAATCCCCCGGATGAATAACAGGGGTGCTATGGGCTCTCTGCGAGAGGGCTGGTTATCACACAGAGGCCCACGTCTCTTCAACAAACTCCCACGGCGAATAAGAGACATGAGGGACATCTCGTTAGACAACTTCAAGAGAACCCTAGATGTCGAACTGCAAAAAGTGCCAGACGAGCCCATCCTCACAAGGGAGCGAGCTGTCGCTTCAAACAGTCTACTGCACCAAATCACCACCCATAACGAGGGGCGTCGCGCTCCTTGGTGTCGCTAGAAGAGCGGCGAACACATCTAAAGGTAAAGGTAAGGTAAGCTGTTGCGGGAGGTCCATATCTCCGGTAGGGAGGAGCTTTGCCTTCGTCCCCGAGTTGCGTTTCGGCCGCCCTGAGTGGGAGACCCGACGAGGCCTGTAGGTGTAGTATCTCCCGTTGGAATTTGTAATGTGGGCAGTCCCTATTGTTAGCTTCATGGCATCCGTCACAATTTGCGCATCTGGCCTCCTTTGACTGGCAGTGTTCCAGATCATGGAACTCAGAGCCGCAATATTGGCAACGAGGACAGCGTGCTCTGCACCGTGCAGTAGTGTGACCAAAACGCCAGCATTCTGTACATTGTCTAGGTCTATAAACGTAGCGACGTACTGGCAGTTGTCGTCCAGCTAGTTTGACATGCATGGGGAGGACCTGCCTCTTAAAGAATACCTTGACAATACGCAAACTGGGTCGATTATAGCGTTGGGGCACAACATAAGTGTCTACTTTGACGATGGAGGGGTCTGTATTTTTCAATAATTTCAAGATGCGTGGGGCCGAGTCTTGAAAGCCTTGATCAGCAATTTCGAAGTCCGAGGGGAGGGTCACTGTACCTATGCGCTGATTAAGGTATTCGTCTTCCTTACCTGTATACCTGCCAACGTGGGTGAGAAAATGGTCTTGTAAGGCTTCTGATTGTTCTTGTGTGGCAGCCTCAATCATGCGTTTTCCTTTCCCGACAGTGTGTACGGTGAAGTCACCGAAGGTCGAAGCAAGAGAATCATAAAGATCAAGATCGTCCATGGGGTCACCAGTGACCTCGAAGAATCGAGGCCAATCAGGGGGACGAAACATGGCGTCTAGGGCTGGTTTTGGGACTGGGGTATATGTGGTACGACGACCTTTGTTCCGTGTGCGCTGAGGAACATGCGGCTTGAGGGTGTGCACAGTAGATGTAGATCCTTTATGAGAGGAATGAGGAGTGGATGTGTCGGTAGATTGTGAGGTCAGAGGTGAATCAGTGGTCGTTGGGGCAGGAAGCACAGTATGGGCAGTTGAATTCCCTTCAGCAGGATGTCAAACCGGAGCAATTTTGTTTGAAGACTTGAATGAATATGAGAAGGAATACAAGAAAATTAACATGAAATAACATTATTTTGGCTATTTTATCACTTTCAAAGACATAATTTGAACTATAAACCATAATTGTACCTTTACATAATTTATACACTAATACAGACTAAAAAGAAAGGAAAGGTCTCTGGTTTGACACCCTGCCCTTCAGTACCGGTACTCAAGGTATGCAACGGCCGAGGGTTAGTTGATGTGACAGTAGGCCTTTGAGATCTTGGAGGTACATAAGCAGGTTTGTTGGAGGTAGCAGATCTAGCATCCTGAGGTAAGATGGTAACAGATGTAGTCGCAGACTGGTCAGGGATACACAAAGTATCTGTAAGGGTGTCAGCGGAGGGCATCCGAGCTTCATCATTAACCCTCCCGCCCCGGCTACGCATTACATAAATATTCCCCGAAATCCGGGTGTTTTGGCCGAAAAACGTCTAGGCTAGGCTACCGTATCATTGTTATGCTGACTGCTTCCCGCATTCCCGCGCATCCCCAAGTGTAGCTGTGTTATTTACCTGTAGAATGGCGTTAAGTAGAGCTCTCTAAGTCAAGTGCTTGATTTGTGATGATGATTTCATTGGAGATAACTTTATGGCCAAAACAGCCACTTTACACTACTTTTCGATACTTAACAACAACATACAGGCACACACGAACAAGCGACGCTCTCCTTCTTGTGGCCGGAGATGCGGGGCGTCGGTCCAGCCGGCTGTTGTTTACATGCGTCGGACCGACGCCTCGCACACCAAGGTCACAGGCTTTCAAGCAATGGTACAATGTTGTACCACCCGGGTTCCTGGGGGCAAAAAATAATGGTACACATGTGTACCATCCGAGTTTGAAGGGTTAAGGTCCTCGACTGAATGAATAGGTAGTCTAAGGCTAGGATCATGATCTGGTAATTTAGAAGTTAAGGTTGAGACCGTGGGGTTGTCATCGCTAATCTTGGTCACAGCGGCAGTACTTTGCATTGGAATTGATGCCGGGGAGACCAACTGATCGACCTCTCTATCCGACGATGGAGAATTAGTCACATTATCCGTAGAAGGCTTGCCAAGGTCAGGGATATAGGGGGGGTCCATAGAGAGGGGTGAGTCCAAGGACGGTGCAGGGGCCGGTAAAGAATCTGGCATAGTGCCACCACCATCCGAGAGGATGACGGTCAAGGAAGGTGAATCAGTCTCAATATCCATATCCATGCCAGTGCCGGTGATCAAGGGTTCAGAGGAAGTCTCCATATGACGAAGGTATTATGATTCGTCCGGGATAAGCTCCATACCCACCACGGAGCCTATAATTAGAGGACTTGGTATTTGCCCTAGGAGTCAAACCCTGATATACATCCCTACCCCCTGTGCTTATAGACGGTCAACTCGTCAGCTTCGGGTCCAGCACAGAGAGCGAGATTTGACGATAAAAGGTTCCCCTCGTGCGTGCACGTCAGGTACTCCAGTTCTACGGGTGGAAGGGAACGCCGTCCACATCCACCCTCCATCAATTAGGGTACGAGTACCAATGGAGACGCATTGCCCAAAGGAGACGCACTTGAAACAAAAAAACTTGCACAGGCATAGGATGAGTAGATAGATGCATGAATGGTGGGCCAAAATATTCTTTAACTATCACCTAATATGCTCACCATCTTATTATTTTCATATGTTATTGTGTGAGATGAGATGAACTTAAAAAATGTCATGTTTTCGCAAATTCCTTACGAAAACCTAAGGATTTCTTTTTTTTTTAAAGCTAAATTCCTTACAGTTCCCTAATTTGAATCTCGTTTCTATTACTGCAGGTTGATAGTGCATGAGTTGAAGTATAACACTGCATGATCAAAAGGCTTTTACTTGCACGGCTGAAGGGGGTTGAGGGTGCATCCCCATATGACCAGCAAAAAACCCAAAGTCCAATGGAGACGCATTTTTTCAAATTGATGCCAGAAGGTCGTACACCACACTGGTAACATAGCATACTCTCCTCTATGTCTGGTATAAATAAGGTTGAGTTTCCTTCACCATTGACGAAGCTGCCTTAAGTAGAACTCAGTGTCCTATAGAGACGCATTTATAGAGACGCACGTGTCTGCTTAGGGCAGCCGCGTTGCGTCTCCTTAGGTCCTCGTAAATGTGTGTTTATTTTGTTAACCTTATTAAACCTAATAACCTTTTATTTTATCCTGGGTGAAGGAAACTCGACCCTAATTACACCATACATATTGGGGAGAATGGCTTTCTACCAGTGAGGTATGGCAACAGTTTGAAAAATGCGTCTCTATAGGACCTCCAGAATTTTTTGCTGGCCCTAAGGAGACTTACCCCTTTTACCCCCTCAGCAATTCAAAATCACATTAAGCATGTTCTTGCCACACAGTTAAATGTTTGTGTGGGCCCTGTCAGCCTAGTGATGAAAAAATATACTATATTTCCAGGCCCTCCACCCATTTCCTATCCCTATTTTCCCCAAATATGCCCGGGTTGGCGACTGGTGCTTGATTTAAACCTCGTATTAGCATGCATGGTTACATATATACCTTCCCTGCATCCTCTAAACTGTTTTGTTATTGGCCTACAATGAGCAATTAGTATGTTTAGTAATATTTTATGTCTCTCTAATAATATATACTATAAGGCCTATGTCAGTCCGTTTTATTGCTTTAGCATTGTCAACTTACGACCAAAATGACCATGCTTTGTTTCTGGTACCCATGAGGTAAGTACTTACAGTGGAATCGCCAATCTCGATCAATCTCATCTCGATGGTACATTCCAAATCCAACTTTTCACGAATCTCGATGACAACACGCCGATCTCGATCACCGAATACCACCGAAAACAGTTGCGCTGGGCGATGCGCCACTGTTTCGAGCGTCCTGACACCTAGCGGCCACTTGGTGTACCAGTCACACGTCCGCCATACGCTTGAAAACTTGTATTGTGAAGTCGTCTACCTGGACCTTTTTTTTATCGCATTCATAATGGCTTTCGTGATGTGAGAGAGGCTGATGTGATGCAAGAGTTGGTGGGGGAAAAAGTGGATGCAAGTGAGGCAGTGGTAAATTTGATAAGAGAAGACGTGATGGAGGACGAACCAGAAATGCCAGCCACCCAGCCACAGCCTCGCTCCTCAGTGTCCAGCAATTATCAGAGGCACTTGGGTTCATAACGAAGGCCAAGGATATTGTTGAGGGTAACCTGGAGAGTTCTTCAATCATTAATGAGGCATTTGATGAGCTCAACAAGCAACTAATGGCAGTCTACACCACGAAGGTGAACGAACAAAAGCAGTCCACGATCACACAGTTTTTCAAGATGAAGCAACAAGTCGCCAATGTCATCGAAACTATCACCGAAGAAGAGGGACCTGTAGACCTTGATGACTTGGACACTGAACTGCCAGAGGATCAATTTGAAGGATTCAACAGAGCAGTCGACGGTGCCGGTACTAGTGGTGACAGGGTGAGGGAAGCAATTGCAAGAATTGATGACAGTGACTGTGCGCCGGGTGCGGAGACGCAGTAACCTAACTGCGTTCGCCTCGGAACCAACAATCAACCACACAAACCTCTTTATCAATAAATATAAGGTAAAAATAAAACTCTTTCATTATTCATTTTATCTATTTTAACATATTATATATATTGCATGTGATTGTAGGGGGGCAAATGTGAAAATTGACAGATTTTATGTAGGTTAGTCGGCAATTGGCTGGAACCGATTGTATTTTTCCCCATAAGAAGTTAACTTCGCATCTCGATATTTCGAATCTCGATCGGTATTTGTGGGAACCAATTATGATCGAGATTGGAAATCCCACTGTATATCATTTTATGTGTGTTTTTGTGTTTTAAACATACCTGCGTCTCCTTAGGACCAGGGGCGTCCCTTAGGATTTTGCTGCCCTAAGGGGACGCATCTCTTATTTATCTTCTCTCTCCTACACAATATGATATAAAGTAAAAATGTTAGTGCCTGGTGAAAATATAAGCTTTTTGCTATTTATCCCCCTTACCCTCAATTTCCTATCTCTTATAGGCAAGCGGAAGCAACTCGTAAAAAAAAAAAGTATGTAAAAATGCGTCTGCATTGGTACTCGTACCCTATATAGAGTAGTCCAGTCGTCAACGATAGAAGGGGAAGCAAAGAAAAGGACAAAGTTAGAGCGGGAAAAAAACAGAAAAGTGGTACCTTGCAGGCCTCTGGAAACCTACGAGTACAAAGGAGTACAAAGGAAATCAAGCAACAACAGATCTAGTGACCCTTCTAGGCTGCTTGTCCTCCAAAACACTGAGGATCAAGTGTCCAAACAGTGGTTTAGAGTGGGTAAGGGAACATTGGAAAGGGAACTACTGCCCTGCCACTAACATGGCAGGACTAGGAAGTTAGTAGAGGACATATGGGTTAGTAACTGAGGGGAGGATAAAATAAAGTTATTCATTTACAAACGCAGTCAGTCGCGGGTTTGATGCGAGATATTTGTCTAGCGGAATTTAAATGAATCAACGGTGCTGCAGTCTATAACGTCTCGGGGAAGCCCATTCCACAAGTTGACAACTCGATTGAAGAAGAAATTCTTAGATTCGTGTGAGTTAAAAGATTTACCAATAATTTTGCAACCGTTTCCCCGCGTGTAATTAGATTGGTCGATAGTGAAGTACAGTAGGGTCCCGCATAAAACGTGTTCGCATAAAACGAGTCTCGATTAAAACGACCGACCTAAAATATTAATATTTAATTTTCGATCAGAACGAATGTGATCACATAAAACGAGTCCGCCCCCAAAGTGGGGCAAATCCGAGGAGTTTTCATATAGAGCGCCGAAATATCGTACAAAACGTACGAAATATCATCGCTTTGTATGAAATATAGTTCGCTTTGTACGAAATATCGTCGCTTTGTACGAAATATCGTTCGCTTTGTACAAAAAATTTCGCTTACAGTGAACATTGACGATATTGCGCCACCAAAATGCTTTGTTCACATAAAATGAAATCGCATAAAACGCCCTCGTTTATCGACCATAAACTCGTTTTATGTGAGACCCTACTGTACTTACTACAGTTCATATTGTCGATGCCTTTGATGATTTTGAACACTTGAATTAAGTCACCTCTTAATCTGCGCTGGGTTAAAGGAAATAGATTTAATTCTCTAAGACGCTCTTCGTATGGTTTGTTCTTTAGGCTAGGTATCATTTTGGTAACTCTACGTTGAACTCGTTCTAGCTTGTTTATGTCTTTTTGGTAATAAGGGCACCAGCATTGAACGCAGTATTCCAGAAGAGGGCGGACTAAGGAATTGTAAAGGGTTAGGATTACGTCTTTGGATTTATGCTCAAATGATCTGCCTATAAAGCCAATTATTTTGTTTGCCTTCTTAACAACTTCTGAACATTGTTGACTCGGTTTTAGGTTACTCGATATTGTTACTCCCAGATCGGTTTCTCTGTTTACATTCTTAAGCTGAGTGCCATTCATCGAATAGTTTGCTTTCTCATTTAGGTATCCGATATGTAGTACTTTACATTTATCCGCATTGAAACTCATTTGCCAAATTTGGGCCCAATGTGACAATTTATCTAGATTGTGTTGCATATCGTCAACTTGATCTTTTGAGAGTACGCTATTTGCAATTTTTGTATCGTCAGCAAATTTTGAGATTGTACAGGTGAGACCCTCATCTATGTCGTTGATGTAAATTAGAAAGAGAATTGGTCCTAGTACCGATCCCTGGGGTACCCCGCTACTTACATTGGTCCATTTAGATGCCTTACCGTTTATGACTACTCTTTGCTTTCTGTCGCTGAGCCAATTTTCTATCCATTTCAACACAATTTTCTATCCATTTCAACACACTTTTCTATCCATTTCAACACACGAGGAGGGAGGTCTTGGTCCACTAGGGCGGCGGAGCCTCGAACATAAGAAGGTCTGTCCCCTCTATGAACAGAGTCCACCGGCCAAGCTTCAAGCCCCGCCACCGCGACACGGTGACTCCCTATCGGCGGGGGAGAGTCAGCATAAATGGTACGAAGTCAGAATGGGGAGCAGTCAAAAGTGGTGTCCCCCAGGGATCTGTATTAGGTCCTCTGTTGTTTGTTATATACATAAATGACCTTGATTTAGGTATAACTAGTAGGATAAGTAAATTTGCAGACGATACCAAAATGGGGAGAACAATAAAAGGCGTTCATTCGCGGAACGTGTTGACCGCCCAAAATAAAAAAACGAGTAAATCGCGTCTGAAGTTTGCCGACTTATAAAAAGCTGTAACTATCAGACCCGATTAAGGAGAGAGGTGACAGTGTTTTCAAAATGTTCGGAAAATAGTATCTAGCCACGTACCACAAAAAAAAAAATAATAAATTGCTTGTAATTTATCGCAGAACATGATAGTTGCCCAAAATAAAAAAAGGAGTAAATCGCGTCTGAAGTTTGCCGACTTATAAAAATCTGTAACTATCAGACCCGATTAAGGAGAGAGGTGACAGTGTTATCAAAATGTTCGGAAAATAGTATCTAGCCACGTACCACAAAAAAAATATAATAAATTGCTTGTAATTTATCGCAGAACATGATAGTTGCCCAAAATAAAATAAAAAATAAATCGCGTCTGAAGTTTGCCGACTTATAAAAAGCTGTAACTATCAGACCCGATTAAGGAGAGAGGTGACAGTGTTATCAAAATGTTCGGAAAATAGTATCTAGCCATGTACCACAAAAAAAATAAAAATAAATTGCTTGTAATTAATAGTAACGTGAGTGTGATTGAAATAATCCCATGATTTTATAACCCCATATCAATTCAATACTGTAGAAACGTTGAGAAAAAGCAAATGTATAACAATAAAACATAAATAATATTATCAGTGAATAATAATAAGACATGGAAGAGTAGGGTAAGATAATAGAAACATAATTTTATAAAATTAATAAGCGATAATAAAGATTAGAAAATGGAGGAAGACATGGTGAATAATAATGAATAAGTAAAACACAAGAATAGAGTAATAATTTTGCTACTTTAATGTTATTGATTTATTATTATAGAAAGTAAGCTAGTATTACTGTTAATTAATTAATTTGGGATGTTTTATTCAGCTTGGGAAGGACATGATTTTACAAAATTTTAATCTAAGGAAGGAATTTGATGGCTAGTTACTATAATGTTCTTGTGTAAAGATTGCTATTGTTTAACAATTTTACCTTACTAAAATGCATTATTACTCTATTCTATTGTTACATTTATATATTCATACTCACCGAGTAGTCAGGCAGTGTCGCTATCACTGTCACTATCATCTGCATACTCTTGCAGGTTGTCATCAATATCAGAGGAGTCAGAGTTGTTGTCCAAGGCTGGTCTAGCTGCTCTACTGAGGTCCCTCTGCATACGAAAAAGTTCGTGGTAATACTCCGAGTGGATTGGCGGAATGTAGGATAGCAGGTCGTGGACGGCTTGGAGTTTGTCAGCTTGAAGTTTGATGGCAGCTGGGTACTTGGGGGTGAGTGGCACTCGTGACAGATTAAAGGCCGATGGAGCATACTTGGCTTTACCTGGCATAAGCCTGAGACAATGCAGAGGCCCCTCGTAGCCTCGAGACAGCTGATACCCATCCCTATATTGCAGAGTAAAGCAGAATCGGCGACATTCAGAGAATAGGAGTGGCTTGGCGGGTGTACGGTGAGTTATGACACTTTGCAACAGGTCTAAGTTTAGAAAGTCCTCTCTCACCATGGGAATGACCTTGTTACCTGCGTGGACCGCACGCTCAATCACCTTGATATAGTGTTCAAAATCATAGATGTTCCCCTCAACCCTGAAGCGCTTTTCTATGTTCCCAAAAGCCCTGTCACACGCCATGTAACTATGTCCTGGGATGAGGAAATAATGGACCACTTCCTGAAGACGGCGACTGTGCAGTTCGTAAAGATGGCAGAGCATGATATTAATGTTCTTATTCTGTCCACCACAATTGTCACTGAATAGTATAAGCTTGCCAAAATCACCATGACGCAGTACTTCATTCTCGATCCACTTTTTGATGCACGAACCCACCTCGACCGAGCCACGCCCACCTGTCACCTCATCCCACACGAAGAACTGGTTTTCACCGGTCTTGAGGTTGGAAATGCATAAATTGTACAGCCAGACTTTCTTCTTATAGTAGGCAGCATTAGTGGTGAGACGAGGTATTGGCTGTGTCTGTTGGAGGTCCAAGGCTATGACACGAGTATCATCGTCCCTGTCCTGCCCCAGAGTCTTCATAAGTGTTTGTGCCTGCCGTGCCATCGCCAGGTGTTCATCAAGTTCAGCCTGCAAGATTGCCTTATCTGCGTCATTACTGGCATGTTTCAAAGTGGTCTTAGCTAGGTCACAGGTCGAGCAAGTATCAGTATTTGGTGGTGAGAAGGAGAGTTCTTTACTTTTGAAAACTTTCCGGTAATAACTTTCCTTGACTACGCTGTTGTTAGGATAATTCTCAGCCATCCAGGTAGAATACAGGTGGTACATCCGGCTTAAACTCAACGATGTCTCTAGGTACCGCAAATTGGGCGATTTGGCTCTGCTATAATGGCTGGTAACGCTGGGGAATGATGCAATGTGTTTGTGCACACGCTTTGCATCAGGACCTGCAATGGTGACACGGTTCTTGTGTTGCCCGCGGCCGCCTCTCCTCGGTGTACCAGTGTCACTCACGTGGGTCAGGGCATTCTCTAATCTTGTCCTACCTATGGCTAAAATGTTGATGAAGGCTGTCTTGCAAACCTTATAAGTTGTAGACTGGTAGGAGAGAGTAAATTTGCGGGTGCATGACCGATGGGGACCAGGGTTGTTGATGTCGGCAGGCTTTCTTCGTCGTTTCACTGGCACTGACAGAACGTGTTTCTGAATGAAGGTATTCTGGACTAACCAATCTCCAGTTTGCCAGAAGTTATTGTGGATTGCTTGGCGGATAGGTTCAGCAATTTTATCGTAGCATCCATCATTGCAAGGCGGCCCAATAACTCTAGCATTCACTGTATTTCCTGTTTGGCGGCTGACATATTCCTTCCCAGTATTTCTCTTGTTCCTGGCGATTATTTCAGACCAATTGTCCGGGTTACACCTCTTTTTTATAGGTCGGGGTGGGCTCCCACTATCACTCTCACTCTCACTATCACTCATTGTTCAGGGAAGCACTGCAACACGGTCAAAACGGCACAAAAACAACACCAGGTGCGAGGTAAATGATCCGTACGGCGTGAGAGCTGAGCTAGACTGTATTGTGGCGGGAGAACAGAGAGCAACGCGCGCCGTGAGTGGCTGAGCTGGCGCCCACGCGGTACCATAGCCGGGCTGTCATTGGCTGGCTGAACACACGCTGCCTGGGTGGCGCGTATCACCCTATGCGATGCAGAGACTAGGGCTAGGCAAACGCCCTGTCAACACGGATGAAAGTGCGTCGTACTTTATGCGATTTTCAACCATGTTGACATTCTCAAATATAGCTCCCTACCGCGGCTCCAGATTCGAGAAGGTTGTGGCACTATAATGCGATAATATAACGGCTTTTGCCAGAGGTGGCGGTTATCACGTTCCGCGAATGAGCGCCTCATATTATTGATTCAGATAGAGATATAGAGTGCCTCCAAAGGGATCTAGATACCTTACACGAATGGTCAGTAAATTGGCAGATGAAGTTTAACATTGACAAATGCAAGGTATTAAAGATAGGAAAGATGCATACAAATGTTAAATATAAACTAGCTAATATGGAATTAGAAAACTCGAATTGTGAGAAAGATCTAGGTGTGTTTGTTAGCAATGACTTGAAGCCTAGAAAACAGTGTATAAGCGTTCGAAACAAGGCAAACAGGATTCTCGGGTTAACCCTCCAGCCCCGGGGGCTATAGCTTGCGACTGTGCTGCGGTACCAGGTGTTTTGACGATCTTTGGCGTATGTTAACTACTCTGTAAGTCAATGAATATGGCATGTAATGTTGTGAATAAAAAAGAATAATGTTCCACAAACCTTCCTCTGTCGAATGGCGTTGAGTAGAGGTCTCTAGCCCCTCTGGTTGCATAATGGTGAGCGCGGGAAGACGAGTGCTTTTCGGCGGCAAATTCTTCCCGCGTTCGGACGCGTCGCCCCGGCCATGGCTACGACGCACCTAGCCGCTCGTCGCGCCAAAGTATTTATCTCCCTTAGACGATTTTAGTGTTTGATATTGAGAATGTGATGTTTATTTGATATTTTCTAGTTATTTTGAGGCCAATTATATAAAATATGTTTATTAGGGTATCACTGTCACTGATATTGCTAATTTTCACTCGATACCGTACATTTTATTAGTAATTGAGGTAGGTTATTGTTGTATTAGGCACTGATTATTCGTTATCACAGGTGTTTATTATACTTTGGCCATCAAATATTAGGTCTTGTGTGACTTTCACTTTGACAAATATGCTTTAGAGAGTGTCACTGTCACTGATAATGCTCATTTTCACTCAATACCGTACATTTTATTAGTAATTGAGGTAGGTTATTGGGAGGTTTGACGTACCTCCCAACCTACCAAATAGGAAAACCTACTATTTGGTAGTAGTCTTGGAAAATCCAACGTCAAGGCTATTAACCTAATTGCAAGGACGACTTGTCTATTTTGACTGCTATGTCGTCATTCCAACCGCGGTTAAAAAGAAAACGTCTAGAGTCTACTCCTTATCTTGCTCTAGGAGACGTTGTACATTAACCAAAACTACCACCGAAGGTGAAAAAAGCATAGAAGAGAAGAAAAAGGGGTTTACCTTAGTTACCGCTTAAGGCCCATCCTGTGTTCCGTCATGTGCAGATCCCTGTCGAACGTGCGCATGAGCGACCCTCTCTTGTTATCACATCTCACGTCAGCAGAAGAACGCGGATGGGCAGGGGTCCGGCGTGAGGGAGGGTATTATGTACGTTGGATTTTCCAAGACTACTACCAAATAGTAGGTTTTCCTATTTGGTAGGTTGGGAGGTACGTCAAACCTCCCAATTTGTTAGTAGTCTTGGCAAATCCAACGTCAAGGCTGCATAACAAATAGGAGGAGGACATCCAAGCCCAACCTACCAAAAAAACCAATGCATAAAACAAAATTACGAATGACAAAGACACAATGTAAACAAGAGAGTTTAATAAAAGAGTGAAAAACTGAGGAGTAGCTAAAAAGAACAGTTTTAACACATGCCCGTCATTCATAGTAATGCAAAAACATAGACTTGTCTGAAACCAAAAAGGTACTGTACCCAAAATCCCTTTTCTTCAAAAACCAACAAAAACACTGAACACAAGAACAAAACACAATTTTCAATGTGGCAAAAACACTTATGTACTGGAACAATACATAATCCCAAACTTGCAATCCAGTGTTGCAAACCCCTACACCCCCCCCCCCCCCCTTTGTCAAATAAAACAAAGGAAAAGAACGAGGGACAAGGAGGGAAGACCAGGGATCTTCGCCAGAGCACCAGGAAACACGACCCCCGAGAGCAATCACCGGCCGAGGGGGTCGAACACTGGACACGGAGAGGTAGGAGGAGATGAAGGAATTGATAGAAGACCACAAAACCGCTGAGGCGATGGCAGGGAAGGATCGACGTGGCAGGAACCGGAAGGAGGCAGCAAAGGATCTGACATCGTGCGCAGAACCCCTACAAACAGGGTGACGGGCACGAACGGTCCGACAAACGTGGCGGCCCATCTGCACCTGCGAGAGCCTCCCACCTGTCCGAGGAGACACCCACACAGCAGTACCCGAAGGCGGCGCCACAGACGCAACAGAGGAGTGCAAGGCTGACACCGGGCACAACACATGGCGAGGATGCCCACGCCGTAAAGCCCGGACGGCGAAAGGCTGGAAAACGGGGGCCTCCCTCCCATGCGTGGTAACAAAAGGAGGGGAGGAGGCGAACGAGACGCCATGCAAGGACGGGGAGAATCGCACGCAGTCCCGGGGCCGTGACAATGCCGCTAGTGCAGACACCCGATCCCCAGTGGCCAGAGCGACAAGGAAGAGTGGACGCCCGAGCAACGGAACCGGCGTAGCGGCCCTTGTATACGTGGGGGAAGCCAGAAGGACCAGAGCCCGCCCCAGATCCCACTGCGGAGGGACCTGGCGCGGAGGCGGTCGATCCCGGAAGGCAGCCGTCAGGAAGGAATCCAGCTCCCGTGGCGGAACGACCAGCCCAGCGACGTACCCAAAGAACCCCCCGGACGGCAGACAAGCGGGGACGTATAGCGTCGACTGGAAAGCGACGTGTACGGAAGAGGTGAAACAAGGAGCGGAGGACGAGGGAAGGAGAGCCAACTGGCAGGCGAGTGGCCTGTAGCCACCTAGTAAAAAACCTCCAGCGGGACCCGTAAGGCCCCCAAGGAGAAGACGGCCAGGAACGCTGCAGGAAGACAGTCAGGGCCCGGCCGGGGACCGGGAGCCACCGTGCCTCATGAACAAGCACGATGCGAAGGCCAAAGAGGTCCGCAGGACCCCAACCTAGCCCAAGTGGAAGCCGGAGACAGGGAGAGGGACCGGACCCGGGCACCACCGCGGCAACCGGGCGGACCAAGTCCGTGCCGGCCACAGAGGTGCGAGGAGCCAGACGCAGCCGTGGTACAGCCGCAGCTTCGCGAAGACTGGGCACATCAACAGCGCGTCTGGTGGCGGAAAGATGGATATCGACCGCCACCTGTACCAGGCGACCATGAAAGCGTCCGGACCCCCCCCGGAGCGCGAGGCCGGAGGGAGAGGTCCAGAGGCAACTGGCGCGGCACCCCCGATGCGAACAAGGCGACCTCCGGAACACCTCAGGAAGCCGCGAGGTCGGCGAACACAGTCCGTTTCAACGCCCATTCTACAAGAACGCCCTGCCCTCTCGACAGGGCGGCCGCCCAAAGGGTGGCAGGCCCGGGCAGGGAGGAGGCATGCAAGGAGAAGGGGTGTCGGTCCGCGAGGAAGAACAACTCCACCGAGACCCCTAATAGAGTCAACGACCTGGAGGACCCCCGCATAAGGAAACAGGGGACAGCTTGTCTGAGTGTCCAACCCGAAGGCCACCGACTCACCCCGAAGGGCCAGCGCGTGGTCCCGCAGGAAGAACAAAGGAACCAACAATCCGAGGGCATAGACAGGTAAGAGGAGGGAGACCCACCCATCTGCCGGGAAGTGGACGTCCCAGGTTCGATTGGGAACCTCACCCAACCTCGCTCGACGTATCTGTGGTTATCCAGACCGTCGGCGGGGGGGTCGGTCCAGGGCACAGCCGCAGAGAGCGAGCCCCGAGCAACCCAGCGACCGAAGCGTCGGCGAACGGTACGCGGGAGCGGCAGGAGCCGATCCATAGGGGCAACGGAAACACCGCGGTGCCCATGAGGAGGAGGCGGCGTAGCCAGAGGCTCCCTAAGGGAAGGGGCAGAGCGGCCCAATGCAGCGAACCCACGAACGAGTCCCAGAGCCACCCCGGGAGGGAGACCGAGTGCAACACGGCGAGGACCGTCCACCGAAGGTGCACCGCGGCCGGCAGACCCCGGGTCACCGTAGCGCTGGACAAAACCCATGCGAGACCGACCCATGGCACGACACGCGACGGGGTCAAGCGTGACTTGGGAACATCGAAGGGGAACCCTAACCGTGCGATGTCGCGAACGACTGTGAGGGCGTCGCCAATGCACAGGCCGAGGGCGTCGGAAACTACCAACCAAACGGCCAAGGAAAACAGGAGCTGGAGCCCGCTCCTGAGGAGAGGACCCAGAGCCTGCCCCACCAGTGCGGAGAAGATCTGCGGCGCGATGTGGAGACCGAAGGGAAGGCCGTCGAACAGGAACACACGATCGGAAGTCCGAACGGCCAAGAATCGCTGGAAGCGAGGATGGAGAGGAACGAGCCAAGACACATCCTGGAGGGCCAGCGACACTACCCACGACAGAGGGCACAGGGCCAGGCGTACCAGGGGTACCGGCAGCATCCGAAACCGTGTGTGCACGATGTGCCCGTTGAGGGCCAACAGATCCACCACCGGTCGCATCGCGTCGCAGGTCTGCGACGGAACCAGAAAGACACGGGAGAGGAAAACCGGGTGACCGGCGGCCAACTCCCTCGACGCTACCCAGCTCGGGCATGGAAGTGAACACGAGGGCCACCTGTGAAGAGATGGGCCGTTGTCGGTGACAAGAGCGGAGTGGGGGTCTGGACGCCCACCTCCAGGTGAGACCCCTCCGCGCAACCCGCCGCCCCCAACGTCCCTCGCGGCTACCGAGGGGCGCAAGGGCGAAAACAACCCGAGGGAGCACCCGAGAGGAGGGGAGCGACCCGGTACGCCCAGGCGAGAAGGAGAACAAGGAGGCCGACCCAGAGAACTACACATTGTGTTGACGTGGAGGTACCCCCGGTACAGGCCGTGCGGGCATGAGCGCCACGTTGACCTCCTCTACCCCCGCCCCCCCCAACCTCGTCGAAAAGGGCGGGCCACCCCAACCCAAGGCCGGCGCGGGGCTGACCCCTTTGAAAGGCGGCCGGAAGTGGAAGGCCGGCCAGCCCCGACACAGAGGGGATGAAAGGGGCAAGAACAGAAGTGCGAGGCGGAACCGAAGCACTGGCCAGCAACGTCCCAGTCCTGCGCGCGTGCAAGGCGGCAGCACGTGCAGCAGCACCCCGAAGAGGACCGGCAGAAGGACGGGACTGAGAAGACCCCGCGCGCGGCACAGCGCGTCGGTGCGTGACGTAAGCAGGGTCCGTAACGACACAGCACGGCGTCGTGTGGCGGAAGCAGGGGCCGCCGACAGAGAAGCGGAGCATTCCCAAGCATCCTGCGTAAAAAACCCCGACGGATATAGCGCAGAGTACAACAAACCCTGACGAATAACCAAGGGGGCCGGCCGGCAGAACGAAGACCGTACCGTCGTGCGGTGCCGAGTTGCCGCGCACAAAACCGCCTTCAGCTCGGGAACCAAAGACACCGCGAGCCGAAGGTGGACCCGCTGAACGCGGTCCAAACCCTCGCGAAGATCGCCTGGCGCAGACGCCTCGAAAAGCCGCAGGTGGTGAACAGACGTCTGGAGGGAACCTAAAGACAAGACAATAAGTCCGTCACCCTCCGTCGCAAGGGAAAAACCTTGGCGACAGAGGGCTGATCCGGGTGAGAGAAGAACGGGGTAGCAATAGAACAAAGTTCAAGAACGGGCGCGCTCATCCAGGACCAGAACGCGCCGTCCAACCCGCCGACAGACACAAGAGGAGGCAAAATCAGGGACGACTCCGGGGGAGGGACGGAAGGAGAGCCGTCGACGGATCGGTGTGTGAAGTCAAAGGCCTCAGCAAACCAGGCCTCCAATGGGAGAGGGTGACCGAGCATGATGGCTAAGCCAGGCGTACCGGCGTCGCACAAACCTGTCCCATAGGAGGACAGACCCGTCAACACAGCCAGGGACTGAACAGCCGGAAGGATGTCAGGGCGGCTGAAGTCTGACCAGAGCGTAGGCCGCAGAAGGGAGGGGGATCGTAGCAGGGGTAGGTAGGGTGAGGTGCTGAGGGTGAGGCACCGCCAAGAAGGGCGAGGAGAGGGAGTCTTCCATCGACTCCAAGCGCCCGTCGAAGCGTGACACAACCCAGCCCTGCATAGCCGACAATTGATCCGAGAGAGGCTACCCCCCCCCCCCCCCCAGATTGGTCGGCCCGCAGGGGCGAGCGTGAGCGGGAGCGAGACCCACGACACGAACCAGCAGCGTCGCGGCCCAAGGAAGGCGAGCGACGACGGTTGTGTCGCCGTTGAGGGACTCGTCCCCGATCACGAACGGCCGAGGGGGAAACAGCACCATTCCCCTCTTCCAGCGACACATCAGCTCCTGAGAAAGGGGACCCCGAAACCTCGCGAAACCCCACCGAGGCAAGAGGAGGGGTACCCCCCTGGCGAGACGGTAAGTGAAGGTCAGGAAGAGAAGAATGAGGAGGAGCAGGACGACGGGAGTGGGAAGGCTGGCCGGGTGAAAGGAGGCCAGGAGCCGCGGGGGGAAACAGAGCAAGGATCCCCGGGGCTGAGATAACAGGGCGGCCCGACACCGAGGCAGAGGAGGGAGGGACCACCACCGTGGGACGAGACCGTGAAGGAAGAATAGGCACTGAAGCAGGTGAAGTAGGAGAAGCAACGACATCCAGGCGGACCCTCCTGGACAGTGTAGGAGGAGGGAGCAGAGGGCCAGCTACAGCATGAACAACCGCGCGCGGAGAGGACAACGTAAGAGGAAGTCGTCTGGGCTGGGGAAGTGGGCGGAAGGGAGTAGAGCCCCTATCCGCAGAGGCCAGGGGAGGGCGCACAGGGGCAGAGCCGCTAACCCCGGCCTCAGGGCGAGAGCCATGACGAGGGCGATGGGCGGCGTCAAGGCGATCAGGAGGACGACGAGGCGAGCGAGAGCGTGGACGGAGCCGGGGAACCCCCCGACGATGGGACGACCGGCTGCGGGACCCAGGGGAGAGGGCCCGAGCAGGGAGAGGGCCAGGTAAATGGCCGTCAGTCGGGTCAGGGATACCCAGGGCGACGCGGATCCGGTCGGCAACAAAGGCCGGGGAACGGTGGCCCACAGTCCTAATGTGGCGGGAGACCATCGTCCACACCGACGGAAGGGAAGCAGGAGGCCACAGCCGCCGCCGAGGAACCAGGGCCATGGAGCAGCACAACCACCAGGGCCAGACACGTGCCACACAGAGCAGGGAGGTAGGCCGTAGAGGACACACAGAGCGAGTGGCGCAAGTAGGACTTGTGGCTCTCCAAGCACGGGGAGCGACAACCAAGGCGAAAGCAAGGCAGCCTACCTGCACTAGAAGAACACACACCATAATCAGCACGTCGAAGGAGTAAGTGGAGAGAATGTCCAAGAAGAACCAGGGAAGGAGCATGGGGAAACAGGAACACACATGCAAACAGGTATCCGTACTCACCCTAAACTGGGAGCACAGAGGTAGGTGAGGAGGGCGGCCGAGGCGGAAGAGCACTAGCAGAACCTGCAAAGATGGAGAAAGTGTTAACCACCACTCAACATCTTACATGCAGGGCCTATAACACCAGTAAAGTGCATACACCAATATAGTATCAGGCAACAAGATGACATAACAAAAGTCAATAGTGAAAGCCAACTATTACCGCAAATTTGCGGGCCAATGGAGGCATAACCGTACCGACACCATCCTCCTGCAATTTCGCGGGACCCCCCCAACGATCTCCGCAAATTTGCGGGGAACCGAAATGTCCCAGAGGACCGAATCGAGCACCCCGCAAATTTGCGGGACCGGCCGAGATGGTCCGGCGCCGAAAAAGCGAGAGGAGCGTCTAGGAAATACCAAAAGAGGCCCAGAAAAAAGCGTCATCCCCTTATGAACTCCAAGCGACGATGGCCATCAAGCTGAGCAGTGTCTTCCTTGATAATATCCTGACTCAACCGGTCAAGGGAGAGGCAAGGAAGACACACCAGGGGAGAGGAGGCACATCCCTAGGAACCACCCAACCCACAGAGATAGAGCAAAGCCCATGAGGAGAAGTGGCAGGAAGGGTGGTTTGGCACAAACAGGGGCCCCCGTAGGGTACCCCAGGATTGGGCAAAAGGGTATGAAAGGATGGAGGTGAAAACAGTAAGGGAACACAAAAACCAGTAAATGAAACTGGCGAGAAAAAGGGTGGCCTAGCCGTGAGGAGAGAATGTGTCAGGGGCGAAAAACCCTGTGGTGTGAGGGAGGGGCCCCCGTGGGGTACCCCAGGATATCACGAACCACCAAGCGCCCAGGCCCTTGAGACACAGTGAAGGCTCGAAAGGGGGGACTCGGGAATAACGCTAATAATGCGGCTGACACAAACCCTACAAACAGCACCGCCACCACGAAATCTCAGATCGTGAACCAACTGTACACCTAGGCTATGAAAATATGAAAACTCATAGGGGCATAGCAATTCCTGAATGAGAAACAAGCTAGGCTAAAATAAGCTAAAAGCTAAACTATGCCCAGACTAACAGGAAAAAAGAATATGAAAAGAGAAAGGAATGAAAAACACACACGAGGAACGCCAGGCGCCCCCGTACCTTCGGTAGCTATTTCCACACGCGTCTCCATTAAACACACTGAGGAGCCCATTTACGTGTGCCCTAGATCACGTAACATCTGTCTAACAAAAAAGAAGGCCAGATAAGCCGAAACGAACCTAAACAGGGTGAATTAAAGGAGCACAACAAAAGCGACTGCATTCAATGGAGCGCGTGAAAAAATGATAACAAGAGAGGGTCGCTCATGCGCACGTTCGACAGGGATCTGCACATGACGGAACACAGGATGGGCCTTAAGCGGTAACTAAGGTAAACCCCTTTTTCTTCTCTTCTATGCTTTTTTCACCTTCGGTGGTAGTTTTGGTTAATGTACAACGTCTCCTAGAGCAAGATAAGGAGTAGACTCTAGACGTTTTCTTTTTAACCGCGGTTGGAATGACGACATAGCAGTCAAAATAGACAAGTCGTCCTTGCAATTAGGTTAATAGCCTTGACGTTGGATTTGCCAAGACTACTAACAAATTGTTGTATTAGGCACTGATTATTCGTTATCACAGGTGTTTATTATACTTTGGCCATCAAATATTAGGTCTTGTGTCACTTTCACTTAGTTATATGATTTGTAAACGTTTTATATACAATTTATTGTGTCTTTTTTCACTGATTTATATATTTCTATAGGTTCTAATCATATGAATGTCACTTGGTATATACATATGTGTCACTTTCACATATTATTATGGTGTAATTGTATTTGTATAAATGTTTTCATAATACATGACTTTTGTATAACAATAAATTGGTTTACTTCCACTTTTTGCCTATATATATACTGTACATATTGTCATTATCTTTGGCACTTTCACTATGATTATTAGAACTCCAGCTTGGAGTGGTAATCAAAGAAGCACTCTAAAGCACAGAGTGCCACCTTGCACTCCACACACTCCATGGTTGACTTTTTACCTGACCTCGGCCTCACCCTGCTGTTGTAGCAGACATGGCACCGCTTCTGCTGTGTTCTTCCTGATTCATTCTGAGGCAGGGAACCAAGCCTGTGCCTAATCAAGTATTGAGCACACTGCAAGCGGTCAATAACGGCGGGCCCAGGATGTGCCACTGCCCTCTGTGGCGTAGCATACTTCTCCAGGAGCTCCGTCAACACCTGCTTTTGGAACCTCCGCAGGCTATTGAACTTCATGGGTGTGTTCACATTCCGAAGCTTGTATATGTTGTAGGCATTCAGAACTGACATGTCCACCATATGCAGAAAGAACTTTTTGTACCATCTGCACAAGGTACGCAGGCAGTCAATGAAGCCTATCTGCATGTCGGACTTGTCCACCAGCCTCATGTTGATGTTGTAGTCCAGGACAGCATCGGGCTTGGTCACCCTGGCCTGGGTGCGGCGATCCACCTTGCCAGTCTCCACCATTTCCCCCTTGTGGATGGTGGTCAGGAGGTTGACCTTCCGCTGGTCGTGCCAGTGGATAGCCAGAATGGGCCCCGACTTCTTCTTGAACACATCACCTTTTTTGGTCTTTGGAGGGAAAGGTGGCATGCCCTTCCTTTTCCCTCGTACTGTGCATACAGTCCCCGTCTTGCGCTCATGCAGGTACTGTGAGAGAGTGGGGGACGTGTAATAATTGTCCGTGTAGAGGACGTGATTCTTGTGAAAGTAGCGGTCCATCATGGCTTGCACCACTGCTCCGCCAAAGCCAATGAGGGGGTCCACAAGCAAGTCCCCTTCCTTCCCGCTGTAGACCAGGAAGTCCAGGACATAGCCAGTTTGGCAGTTGCACAGCACAAAGAATTTTATGCCAAAGCGATGTCTTTTTGAGGGGATGTACTGCCGGAAGCTGAGTTTTCCCCGGAACAGCACAAGAGACTCGTCAATGACGACCTTGCGGAAGGGATTGAAGTAGGAGGTGAAGCGTTCTCGCATCATCTCGTATAACGTCCTAATCTTCCACAGCTTGTCACCGAGGTGGACGTCGGTGTTGGTGACAAGATGGAGCGCTGCGAGGATATCAAGGTACCGGTCGCGAGACATATATTTCCCGAAGGCAGGGGTGGATATCAGATCATTGGTGATCCAATAGTCAGGCAACCTATGCTTCTTGACATGAGGCATTAGCATGGTGAGTGCCAGGAACACCATGAACTCTTTATGAGTCACTGGGGTCCACTGCCTCATGTGGCCCTTGGTCACCTTTCCCAAAAAGTGGACCTGGAATTGGTGCTGCTTATTTGTCTCTTTGACAACATAGCCTACCACCTCCTCATCAAAGAAGGCCTCAAATAGTTCGTGTGGTGGAGCATTGGGGCCTGCAGGAAAATTGGGGGTAATGCCTGAACCCTCCAGTACCTCATCAAAAGTTGGCACATCAGGGTTGTATCCATCCCCATCAACTACGTCTTGCCACTGAAAAACGTAGAATGGGTCTTGTCTACGCTGACGAGGAGCTCCAGCTGGTGGCCCAGCACGCCCACGGCCAACTCGGGAGGCGCGCGCCCTAGGGCGGCGAGGGAGGCGGCCAGCACGACGCCGGGCCAAGCGGATGGGTCGAGGGTCGTCGATGTCCATATAGTCATCGTCAGAGTGGTCATCTTGCCCTGACGGTGGACCTATGTAATCATGGCCAGAGTCTTCAGAGAGGTGCCCTTCATCATCAGTGGCCCCCACATAATCTGGCGGGGAACCAGTGATGCGTGGGCGGCGTGCGGGTGGGCGAGGTGGGGAAGGAGTGGCAGGTGAGGCTGTGTCCCCCCGAGGTCCTGGGCTCCTTGGCCTGCGACGAGTGACAGAAAGCAATGTTTCACTGTCACTAGGCCCAGGTATTGGTGATGCGAGCTCAAAGACTTCTTCAGGAAGACATGTTGAAGGCGGGAGAGGTGGGGAGGACCGTGGGGAAAGTTGCGGGGACGTATGGCTGGGGCCGGCAGGGGTGGACGCCGCGGGAGCCTCGAACAAAACTCTCTTACTTTTCTTAATTGTTTTGGTATATTTCCTACCTTTCCCCTTTTCGGCAGCAGTATGTCTCCTATCGGGGGACCTAGGAGGCAAATAGACCGAAAGTGGGGGGTCCTCAACCCTTGGCAATGGTGGGGGTGGTGGGGAAGAATGCGGGGCATCCGGGTCATCTTGGGTGGCGTGGGTAGATAAGGGAGACAATGGCGGACGAGAAGGGTCACCACGCTCACCCTCACTCACAGCCTCATCCTCACCAAGTATTTTTGCTTGTTCCCTAGCTGCCGCGGCCGCCTTCTCAAGTATTTTCTGCTTATACAAGTGTAGCTTGAAAGGCGATTTACCTGGGGAAGGGCTTGGAGTCGTGTCACTTATGCGAAATTTGGTGAGTGACCTTGAACTCTCCCACTCACTCACTCTCTCAAGTTCACTCTCTTTAGGTAAACCAGCTTCCTCAACAACTGGTACATCACCTTCATCACTCTCATCACTGTCATGTTCTCTCGCAAATCCCAGGAATTGCTCTTCTTTCTCACTCTCATGGCCATAATCACTCGACTTATAGTTACTGGAGTCGTCACTGACTATATCATCAACACTATACTTGGCATCAGCACGCTCATATAGTCTCAATGTCGCCTCAATACCTCCGGGAGATAACACATTTAGGCGATGGCGTCGGGGTAAGGCGCGACGAACTAGCAAGGGCGTCGTAGGAAGCACGGTATCGGACACAGCGGAATCACTATTTGGCGTACTGTCCATGATGGCGTCGGGGTAGATACTGTTGTTGTGGCGTCGTTTACGCCGGGTGGCGCCACCTACCGTCCCATGATACCAAAAATGTACGCGCGGCATTCGAAAGCACGCACGCAAGCAATGGGCGTTCAAGAGCCCTTCCGGGTTGCGCGGGCCGAGTTTGTTATGGGCGTTCAAGAGCCCTTCCGGGTTTGAGGGGTTAATCTCTAGGAGTGTGAGTAACAAAACTGCTGATGTTATCTTAAAACTTTACTTGTCATTAGTGAGACCCCATATGGATTATTCTGTTTGTTCAATTTTGGTGTCCTTATTACAGAATGGACATAGATTCATTGGAGAGAGTACAACGTAGAATGACAAAAATTATCCATAATATTAGAAATCTTCCGTATAGAGAAAGGTTGAAGAAATTAGGCTTACATTCGTTAGAGAGACGCAGAGTTAGAGGGGATATGATAGAGGTGTTCAAGTGGGTTAGTGGGATTAACAAAGGGGACATGAAAAATGTACTAAAAGCTCAGTGATAGCGAAAGAACTCGTACAAATGGTTTCAAATTAGATAAATTTCGTTTCAAGAAAGATATAGGCAAATATTGGTTTGGTAACAGAGTTGTAGATGGGTGGAATAGGCTACCAAGTGCTATAGTGGGATCAAGAACGATAGGGAGCTTTAAGATACAATTAGATAGGCATATGGACGAGATGGGTTGGGTGTGAGGGTGATCTGTCAGGTGTGGCCCAGGTGTGGGGATCTGCAGATCCCCATTTTTCTGACCTCTGACCGTTTCGGTGAGTTTGTTGTTGTTGTTGTTGCTGTTCCGCAGGCTGCCTGGCCGAACAGCCCCAAGGCCCCAAGCAAGGCCAAGGCCATAACCGAGCGCCCCCACAGATCCCTCCTTGCCTACCACAATAAAGCCTGGGTGACCGAAGCCACTCCATGGCTGGGAGCTAAGGAGGGCGCGGAAACGCCCGGGAAACCAAAGACCCACCCAGGGCCCTGTTCCCCTCAGCAATTATGAAGAGAAAGTTGAGGGTCAAAGGAAAAATGTGACGCTTTGGCTTCCAATCTGCCAACCTCTAGGTTGGGAGATTGGGAGGTCAATCCACGGAAGAGATGCCGTCACCTGAGATCTAGAAAATATATAAGTACAAGGAACAGTCAGAGTAAGCTATGGGTATGGCAGAGATCGCTCAGCTCTCACTCTGATAGACCAGCCCATCACCACATGACTAGAACCCAATCCTCTCAGCATCAGCTAGGAACGGCCCTAGAAAGCCGCCTTTGGCGGGGGGATAGCTCCCCTATTTCAACCCTTTCGGGGTTGGGCACCCGCCCTTTTTCGGTGAGGTAAGTCCTAATGGTGTTTTTAAGCTGGGCTTATAATTAGGGTTGGGTGTGACAGGGATCTGCCTTGTGTAGGCCAATCGGCTTTCTGCAGACTCCCATTTTCTTATGTTCTTATGTTCTTAAATAATTATTAAAATTAAAATGTAAAACTTGCAAACTAAACAAACCAAAACTGGGACGATACAAGATCAAGGTAAAATAACTTATCAAAATCGCTATGTGGAAACAACGCTTACTAAAATAAAATTTATGAAATAAAAGAACACAATCCACAATTTAACGATCTAAAGAAATACGAGTTTAACCCCTCCAACCCGGAAGGGCTCTTGAACGCCCATAACAACCTCGGCCCGCGCAACCCGGAAGGGCTCTTGAACGCCCATTGCTTGCGTGCGTGCTTTCGAATGCCGCGCGTACATTTTCGGTATCGTGGGACGGTAGGTGGCGCCACCAGGCGTAAACTACGCCACAGCAACAGTATCTACCCCGACGCCATCATGGACAGTACGCCAAATAGTGATTCCGCTGTGTCCGATACCGTGCTTCCTACGACGCCCTTGCTAGTTCGTCGCGCCTTACTCCGACGCCATCGCCTAAATGTGTTATCTCCCGGAGGTATTGAGACGACATTGAGACTTTATGAGCGAGCTGATGCCAAGCATAATGTTGATGATGAAGTCAGTGACGACTCCAGTAATTATGAGTCGAGTGATTATGGCCATGAGAGTGACAAAGAAGAGCAATTCCTGGGATTTGCGAGAGAACATGACAGTGATGAGAGTGATGAAGGTGATGTACCAGTTGTTGAGGAAGCTGGTTTACCTAAAGACAGTGAACTTGAGAGAGTGAGTGAGTGGGAGAGTTCAAGGTCACTCACCAAATTTCGCATAAGTGACACGACGCCAAGCCCTTCCCCAGGTAAATCGCCTTTCAAGCTACATTTGTATAAGCAGAAAATACTTGAGAAGGCGGCCGCGGCAGCTAGGGAACAAGCAAAACTACTTGGTGAGGATGAGGCTGTGAGTGAGGGTGAGCGTGGTGACCCTTCTCGTCCGCCATTGTCTCCCTTATCTACCCACGCCACCCAAGATGACCCGGATGCCCCGCATTCTTCCCCACCACCCCCACCATTGCCAAGGGTTGAGGACCCCACACTTTCGGCCTATTTGCCTCCTAGGTCCCCCGACAGGAGACATACTGCTGCCGAAAAGGGGAAAGGTAGGAAATATACCAAAAAAATTAAGAAAAGTAAGAGAGTTTTGTTCGAGGCTCCCGCGGCGTCCACCCCGGCCGGTCCCAGCCATACGTCCCCGCAACTTTCCCCACGGTCCTCCCCACCTCTCCCGCCTTCAACATGTCTTCCTGAAGAAGTCTTTGAGCTCGCATCACCAATACCTGGGCCTAGTGACAGTGAAACATTGCTTTCTGTCACTCGTCGCAGGCCAAGGAGCCCAGGACCTCGGGGGGACACAGCCTCACCTGCCACTCCTTCCCCACCTCGCCCACCCGCACGCCGCCCACGCATCACTGGTTCCCCGCCAGATTATGTGGGGGCCACTGATGATGAAGGGCACCTCTCTGAAGACTCTGGCCATGATTACATAGGTCCACCGTCAGGGCAAGATGACCACTCTGACGATGACTATATGGACATCGACGACCCTCGACCCATCCGCTTGGCCCGGCGTCGTGCTGCCCGTCGTGCTGCCCGTCGTGCTGCCCACCGCCCTGGCCGCCGCCCTCGCCGCCCTAGGGCGCGCGCCTCCCGAGTTGGCCGTGGGCGTGCTGGGCCACCAGCTGGAGCTCCTCGTCAGCGTAGACAAGACCCATTCTACGTTTTTCAGTGGCAAGACGTAGTTGATGAGGATGGATACAACCCTGATGTGCCAGCTTTTGATGAGGTACTGGAGGGTTCAGGCATTACCCCCAATTTTCCTGCAGGCCCCAATGCTCCACCACACGAACTATTTGAGGCCTTCTTTGATGAGGAGGTGGTAGGCTATGTTGTCAAAGAGACAAATAAGCAGCACCAATTCCAGGTCCACTTTTTGGGAAAGGTGACCAAGGGCCACATGAGGCAGTGGACCCCAGTGACTCATAAAGAGTTCATGGTGTTCCTGGCACTCACCATGCTAATGCCTCATGTCAAGAAGCATAGGTTGCCTGACTATTGGATCACCAATGATCTGATATCCACCCCTGCCTTCGGGAAATATATGTCTCGCGACCGGTACCTTGATATCCTCGCAGCGCTCCATCTTGTCACCAACCTTGACGTCCACCTCCCAGACAAGCTGTGGAAGATTAGGACGTTGTACGAGATGATGCGAGAACGCTTCACCTCCTAGTTCAATCCCTTCCGCAAGGTCGTCATTAACGAGTCTCTTGTGCTGTTCCGGGGAAAACTCAGCTTCCGGCAGTACATCCCCTCAAAAAGACATCGCTTTGGCATAAAATTCTTTGTGCTGTGCGACTGCCAAACTGGCTATGTCCTGGACTTCCTGGTCTACAGCGGGAAGGAAGGGGACTTGCTTGTGGACCCCCTCATTGGCTTTGGCGGAGCAGTGGTGCAAGCCATGATGGACCGCTACTTTCACAAGAATCACGTCCTCTACACGGACAATTATTACACGTCCCCCACTCTCTCACAGTACCTGCATGAGCGCAAGACGGGGACTGTAGGCACAGTATGAGGGAAAAGGAAGGGCATGCCACCTTTCCCTCCAAAGACCAAAAAAGGTGATGTGTTCAAGAAGAAGTCGGGGCCCATTCTGGCTATCCACTGGCACGACCAGCGGAAGGTCAACCTCCTGACCACCATCCACAAGGGGGAAATGGTGGAGACTGGCAAGGTGGATCGCCGCACCCAGGCCAGGGTGACCAAGCCCGATGCTGTCCTGGACTACAACATCAACATGAGGCTGGTGGACAAGTCCGACATGCAGATAGGCTTCATTGACTGCCTGCGTACCTCGTGCAGATGGTACAAAAAGTTCTTTCTGCATATGGTGGACATGTCAGTTCTGAATGCCTACAACATATACAAGCTTCGGAATGTGAACACACCCATGAAGTTCAATAGCCTGCGGAGGTTCCAAAAGCAGGTGTTGACGGAGCTCCTGGAGAAGTATGCTACGCCACAGAGGGCAGTGGCACATCATGGGCCCGCCGTTATTGACCGCTTGCAGTGTGCTCAATACTTGATTAGGCACAGGCTTGGTTCCCTGCCTCAGAATGAATCAGGAAGAACACAGCAGAAGCGGTGCCATGTCTGCTACAACAGCAGGGTGAGGCCGAGGTCAGGTAAAAAGTCAACCATGGAGTGTGTGGAGTGCAAGGTGGCACTCTGTGCTTTAGAGTGCTTCTTTGATTACCACTCCAAGCTGGAGTTCTAATAATCATACTGAAATTGCCAAATAAAATGACAATATGTACACTATAATTATATATAGGCAAAAAGTGGAAGAAAACCAATTTATTGTAATACAAAAGTCATGTATTATGAGAACATTGATACAAATACAATTACACCATAATAATATGTGAAAGTGACACATATGTATATACCAAGTGACATTCATATGATTAGAACCTATAGAAATATATAAATCAGTGAAAAAAGACACAATAAATTGTATATAAAACGTTTACAAATCATATAACTAAGTGAAAGTGACACAAGACCTAATATTTGATGGCCAAAGTATAATAAATACCTGTGATAACGAATAATCAGTGCCTAATACAACAATAACCTACCTCAATTACTAATAAAATGTACGGTATCGAGTGAAAATGAGCATTATCAGTGACAGTGACACTCTCTAAAGCATATTTGTCAAAGTGAAAGTCACACAAGACCTAATATTTTATGGCCAAAGTATAATAAACACCTGTGATAACGAATAATCAGTGCCTAATACAACAATAACCTACCTCAATTACTAATAAAATGTACGGTATCGAGTGAAAATTAGCAATATCAGTGACAGTGATACCCTAATAAACATATTTTATATAATTGGCCTCAAAATAACTAGAAAATATCAAATAAACATCACATTCTCAATATCAAACACTAAAATCGTCTAAGGGAGATAAATACTTTGGCGCGACGAGCGGCTAGGTGCGTCGTAGCCATGGCCGGGGCGACACGTCCGAACGCGGGAAGAATTTGCCGCCGAAAAGCACTCGTCTTCCCGCGCTCACCATTATGCAACCAGAGGGGCTAGAGACCTCTACTCAACGCCATTCGACAGAGGAAGGTTTGTGGAACATTATTCTTTTTTATTCACGAAATTACATGCCATATTCATTGACTTACAGAGTAGTTAACATAGGCCAAAGATCGTCAAAACACCCGGTACCGGAGCACAGTCGCAAGCTATAGCCCCCGGGGCTGGAGGGTTAATGGAGGCACTAGGCAGTGTTATAAGCCACAGTTAAACTCTCTAAATTTTTGGAAATAAGTAACACCCCGTTCTTAACATTAATCAACAATTACAAACCCCAATGTACTTGAATAAACTAATGAATAAAAGTTACCTGAGAGTGGCAGACCAATGTTTGTCAATATTGTTGCCGATGTAGTCCAAGCGGGGGACACTATTGAGTAGGCCTACTGTACTATCCCCGCCACCAACATGCCCAGGAGTGGTGGTAGTCGTAGCGGTGTCACGGCTGCCCCCGCCACCAGGAAGAGGACCAGGAGGGAGAAGAGGTTCCCCCCGGGTAGCGCCGCGGCACCCACGATCCCGACGAGAGCTCTGTACGCCAGGCATAATATTACCGTCCCTGTCATCATTTCACCAACCTGTAAGAAAAGGATGATTCAATATAACAGTCATACAATCATTATTATACTTAATGGTCTGGATTAGGGGACAAAGATGTTTATAAGAAAGAAATAACCTGTAATATTCATCGGCACCCACGATCCCGACTAGGGCACCGTACGCCAGGCATAATATTACCGTCCCTGTCATTATTTCACCAAACTGTAAGATAACGATGATTCAATTTAACATGATCCCCACTAAAGCCGCTATCACACGAGAGCCTTTATAGTCAACATTCGATGATCAATATTTTTCTGGCAAAATTTCTGGAATATTTTGTACTGGTATCGGAAACTAGACTGATGGTGGATGAATTTAGGTAACAAATATGTTAAATGTTGACCTCTTAAGCTGCCAGACCAGTGTTGAGGATAAATGTTGAGGGAAAAAGTGGTCGTGTGATACCGGCTTGGAGTGCCGTACGCCAGACATAATATTACCGTGCCTGTCATTATTTCACCAACCTATAATTAAATGGATATAAAATCGTAGTCATGTACATAACCTTTAATTGTCTTGATGGTGTAATGGTTTGAATTATTAAGATCTGTATGTGGTAACCCAGGTTCCAATCCCGGTAGGATCACATGCTTTCATAAATTTCATTGGGAGGTGTTTGGTGTTGAGAGTGAAATAAATAATCTAATACAGTATATTAATTTAACTCCCAACACGAAACACCTCCCAATGAAATTAATGAAATCATGTGATCCTACCGGGATTCGAACCTGGGTTACCATATACAGATCTTAAACACTAACCATCACACCATCAAGACAGTTAGACAATGATATTAACAGATTAACTTGCTCATGTAGTAATGTACACCCTATGTGGTGGATTGTGTTCTTTTATTTGAACCTGGGTTACCATATACAGATCTTAAACACTAACCATCACACCATCAAGACAGTTAGACAATGATATTAACAGATTAATTTGCTCATGTAGTAATGTACACCCTATGTGGTGGATTGTGTTATTTTATTTGAACCTGGGTTACCATATACAGATCTTAAACACTAACCATCACACCATCAAAACAGGTAGACAATGATATTAACAGATTAACTTGCTCATGTAGTAATGTACATCCTATGTGGTGGATAGTGTTCTTTTATTTGAACCTAGGTTACCATATACAGATCTTAAACACTAACCATCACACCATCAAGACAGGTAGACAATGATATTAACAGATTAACTTGCTCATGTAGTAATGTACATCCTATGTGGTGGACAGTGTTCTTTTATTTCATAAATTTTATTTTAGTAAGCGTTATTTCCACATAGTGAATTTGATAAGTTATTTTACCTTTATCTTGTATCGTCCCAGTTTTGGTTTGTTTAGTTTGCAAATTTTACATTATAATTCAACTGACCATACTGTGGGGCGGACAGAGGAAGACATGTCCACAGCGCTGTAGCTTGGTAGGGTTGGCTGGAAGAGGGTTGTGCTTCGCGGAGAACGGCCGGAATAATGACAAGTTCCACGCCCGACACTGCTCCCTCCCTCGCTGCCCGCCTGGCCCGGCAATACCCATGCATCGCTCGCTTACCCCTGCTCCACTCACGGGCGTCATCTCGTGAGCATCCATATCCGAGTCTTCTGTAAAATATGACTGTTAGTCCTTTGATTTTTATAATGTATCAAAATAAATAATTAACTCTGTCTGTATTAAAACTAGCTATTGCTCTGAGCGATAGAGTGGCAATATGGTATCAGTTAAATGTGACAACAGTAGATGTTTTACCAATACTTTTTCATCGTTTATAATCAACACTTACTGAGCACTGTATTTCAAAACACAAACACCAATCTTACAGAGACTAAATGTACTGTGGAACAAACTACACCTACAGTACCGGTACTGTACTGTACTTCTCTTACTAATAAAATAGGGATGGATGTAGTTACCGGGTGTACCACTACCGACATACAACATAAATCATCTATAAATACTTAACCTAACTAAAAAGCCTCACCTTTAGGTTAGGTTAGGTTAGGTTGTTTGGTTAGGGTATTAGTGCTCTATTAGTATACAGTATAATCATTTTTGAGCAAGAGAAGTACTGTTTATGTATAAATATTGTATATATTTAACTTTTAAAATCCATGTTCAGTACATGAATTTTCAAAGTTAAAAGTACATGTAGCCTGCACTACGCTACAAGTAGCTTTATAATATTTTTTGGCAAGAATGTAGTTACCGGGTGTACCGCCCGTCTTGTTTACACTACGCGGACGCTCACTATCATGTTCCCGTCTATTTTGACTGCCTTTGGATACAAAAATACATTACCCTAACCAAACAACCTAACCTAACCTAACCTAGTATTATAGATTTATAAGTATTTATTTTATTATAAGTATTTATAGATGATTTATGTTGTATGTCGGTAGTGGTAAACCCGGTAACTACATCCTTCCCTAATATTTATAGATGATTTATGTTGTATGTCGGTAGTGGTACACCCGGTAACTACATTCATCCCAAATCCTGACCTGAACCTCTCATTAATTAAATAGGACTAGAGAAAAGGTAATCAACCAATTTTACTACCAGTTGGGAAGAGGCAGCCAGAGAATAGGTGTGGAAATTGACAGCCCATTTTCTCTAGCCCTTCTTGGTTTACATAGGATATATAACACAAACAGCCCATTTTCTCTAGCCCTTCTTGAGTTACATAGGATATATAACTCAAACAAACTCTGATTACTGCACTAACTCCACCAAAGCTCAATACATCTAATATGGAAATTTACAGCCCATTTTCTCTAGCCCTTCTTCAGTTACAGAGGATATATAACTCAAACAAACCCTGATTACTGCACTAACTCCACCAAAGCTCAATACATCTAATATGGAAATTTACAGCCCATTTTCTCTAGCCCTTCTTCAGTTACAGAGGATATATAACTCAAACAAACCCTGATTACTGCACTAACTCCACCAAAGCTCAATACATCTAATATGGAAATTTACAGCCCATTTTCTCTAGCCCTTCTTCAGTTACAGAGGATATATACTCAAACAAACCCTGATTACTGCACTAACTCCACCAAAGCTCAATACATCTAATATGGAAATTTACAGCCCATTTTCTCTAGCCCTTCTTCAGTTACAGAGGATCTATAACTCAAATAAATTCTGATTACTGCACTAACTCAAATAAAGCTCAATACATCTAACACAAGTTCATAAACCCACCAGAATCAAAAGAGGCCAGAATATTTCTCACAGCTGAAAAAATTGAAGTGCATTAATGTACGGTATGTATAATACTCAGGCACATACACCATAGCTGGGTGGCCGACTCGAGACAGAGCCCGAAAAGATACAACACAACATAAAAAAATCACATATAAATTCTATTTGGAAGTGTATTAATAGTTGTTGGACAGTATTAGTCTCAAAGTTATTCAAGCTTTAGTAATATAAGGGTCACAATTGGATTTTCACAGGTTCACCCTATAATAGTAAAGTACCGGTACTGCCTAAAATTGTTCATCAGTCAGTCAGTCAGTCAGTAGCCAAACCCTTTTTACTTTAAAGAGGTAGGGAGGATCAGCCAGAACTGGGTCCTTTGCAGGCAATCGGCCCAGCTCCGAGGCTTGCTGATCCATCATTTGGAGTTAATTCTGGAGGTGGAACTCCTAGGCCCATCCTCCAGGGGCTATTTGCTCCACAAATGATGAGCGATGAAGTAAAGTCAGTAAAAATAGGTTACCCTAAACTGAACAAGATGCGGAATTTCAGAAATATACCTGAGCCGACCAGACCAAGTGAGATATCTCTATTGGTCTAACTGGTAAGGTGTCTGCCTCGTATCCAACTTACTCAAGGGTCCCGGGTTCATTTCCTACCCTGGGTATATTTTTGGGAGGTTATTTTTGCATCAAACGATGTTTAGGTGTATTGTTGTTGTTGTTCCCTAAGCTGCCTGGCCGAACAGCCCCGAGTCCTTAAGGAAGGCCATGGACACAGTCGGGCTTTCCCACAGAGCTCTCAAAGAGTGTAAATTATGTTGTTGGTGTAAGTGGTTGTGTGAAATGCAGTCTTCTATGATGTGTTTAATGGTATGGGGTGCTGTGTTACAACCCGGGCAGGTGTCGACGACGGCCCAGGTTAGGTATGTTGGTAAAATTGACATGATGGTTAAAAGTAAGATCGAAGCTCCAGAACCTCCCTTTCGGGCATAGTGTAAAAACCTAATCCTAAAATGGGGTTGTCACATCCCTATGTTTATAGATAGCCATACCGGTAATCAAATTTAAAAGATGGGCATAGTATTATAGAGGTAAATGTTAGGGATGGATGTAGTTACCGGGTGTACCGCTACCGACATACAACATAAATCATCTATACATACTTATAATAAAATAATTACTTATAAATCTATAATACTAGGTTAGGTTAGGTTAGGTTGTTTGGTTAGGGTAATGTATTTTTGTATCCAAAGGCAGTCAAAATAGATGGGAACATGATGGTGAGCGTCCGCGTAGTGTAAACAAGACGGGCGGTACACCCGGTAACTACATTCTTGCCAAATGTTATATAATTCCTCAGATAATCTAAAAACAAAACAAAAATATTAATCTATCTATTGCCTGACGCCGTGATCCCCGAAGGGGTGGCCACGAACGAACCGCCCCCATGCACCTCTGTCCCCAGTCAGTCGACGCCCCTCCCCCCAACCAGCACCGCCTTCGTTCATGTACTTCCTCACTCCATCCTTCCACCTCTCATTCGGTCTACCTCTCCCTCTCTGTCCCTCCACCTCGCTCTCGTACACCCTCTTAGTCATTCTCTCGCTTTCCATACGTTCCATATGGCCGAACCATCTCAAGTTGTTCCTTTTCACACTTTCCAGCACATCTACCTCCACACCACACCTCCTTCTTACTTCCTCATTAGTCTGTCTATCCCTCCATGTAACTCCACATGCACTCCTAAGTAATTCATTTCCACTGCTCTCACTCTTGGTCTGAGTCTCTCAACCAACGTCCATGCTTCACTTCCGTAAGTCAGTGTTGGGATTACCACACTGTCATGCAAGGACTTCTTCACTTCCATACTGACAAAATATTAATACAAACCTTCATTGTGTTGGTTATTTTGGTCCTGACTGGCACTGACGGTTTTAATGCCAGAATCCATGACGGCTCGCACGTTTCCCTTACACTGGCTGCCTGCCCACGAGTCTCAAGTTCTCAACACCTAGTGGAGAGAGAGAAAGAAATGTCTTGAAGACTTGAAAAAATATGTACAGGTCTGAGGTTTCCCTCGAATTCGATATATGATTGGGTTACGTTTCTGAAAACCCGATCTTAAAAAGAAAAATTGTATAGCGAACCCTAAAACTAATAGGGTAAATGGGGATGAGTTATCTTACTTTCCACGTTTATTCCTCCACATTTTGAGAAAAGAGTGCTTTCATGGTTTTCGTCTTTTCGATATAGGCCTAATTCCAACGTGGGATACAAGACGGATTGAAGGGAGCTTTGCCCCCCTGGCCCTCCTCCTCACCCCAAGACTTATTGAAATCATCATCTAGCCTATGTTGCCAGCAGAGGGTAAATATCGATTATACGCCTTAATAAAGACGTTTGTAAACAGTGAGGACACCCGAGGGAGCTCTGAGAGTGATGGGACTTTAGTGTATTTCAGTAATAAGCTAGGCCTAGTCGGTTAGGCTATAAATCATAAATGTGATCAAAATTATTCTTCCATAGTGGATTAGGCCTAGGCCTATACATAAGTACAGTATGAGGATTCCATAAACCTGCACAGTGCACTGTCCCAAATAAATAAGGCGGCAAGCCTTTTCTGAATAATTATCAAATAGAATTCATACTAGCCTAGGCTAGTCAGCCTAGTGTACACAGACCGAGGTGGTGAGGTTGCGTGGCAGTGCGTGCTATAGAGTGCGACACAATCAATAACTCTTAGGGAACTTCAGTACTTCACCACTTATACAGTATAGCCTAGGCTAGCCTATGCAAGACATGATGATCAACGTTATATAAGCTATGGGAAGCTTGGGACATGCATACTGCATAGCCTAGCATACAAGATAGTGTAGTCGGTTTCGGGTTAAATTGAAACGCCTTACTTATTCTTTACCTGATATTTGTACCTCAAATTATCTTCAGAATCTACCGGAATTAAATGACCGCGACTGTGTATCATACAAATAAATACAATTATAGCCTATATACCGGTATATACCTTTACACTTGTTACACTTTGTTGTATTCCGTTCGTTAGTGACACAGTTGAGCTGGGGCTCCACTGCGACCAGGCAGCTCCCTTTCTTCCACTCTCCATTCCAGAAGTCGGTTGGAGTTGGCGCTGGGGTATCCTGGTGTTGGTGGCCGGTCCGGTACTTCGGCCAGCCACATACTCACAGAAGATACCCGGGTAGGAGGCTGTTCAGCCTATGAGACCCGGCTCATAATTTATTTCATTACTTGGTGTGTGGCTTGGGTGGATGTGTCTTAATTTCGGCTTTAAAATCATTGAACTTTAGCTCTTGGTCACCCCAAACTATATCTAATGCTTTTTTCAAATTTTAACACACTGTTCACACTTATCACTTCTTCAGGAAGGTCATTCCAGTTCTCCACCACTCTATTACTAAAAAAGTTCTTCCTGACGTTGAGTCTTGACCTCCTCTTAAACAATTTCTTGCTGTGTCCTCTGGTGCGATCATCCTCCTGCAGCGTGAAGAGTCCCCTACTCGCCTCCTCCTCATTCACCCCTTGTAAGATTTTGTAAGTTTCTATCATTTCCCCTGTGGCTCTTCTATATGCCAACGTTGGTAAATTTAGCTTCCGAAGTCTCTCTTCATATGTTAAGTCCTTTAAAGATGGTACCAACTTAGTCGCTCTCCTTTGCACTTTTTCAATAGCCGTGATATCCTTAATTTTGTAGGGACTCCAGACAGGACTTGCATACTCCAGAATTGGTCTGACCAGGGCCACAAACAATGGTTTAAAAATGGTTTCATCCAGACTAACAATAGTACGACGAATAAGCCCCACAATCCTATTAGCACAGTTTATTTTTTCTGCCATATGCTTTTCAAAGGAAAGGTCATGATCAATTATAATTCCGAGATCCTTTTCTGCCGAGGTAAGCTTCATACTCCCATCCATACAATAATCTCCATCAGGCACCTCAGATTTTCCAATTCTCATTGTTTTACATTTGTCAGGATGGAACTTAAGGAGCCATTTGTCTGACCATCCCTTCAGTGCAGTAATGTCCTCCTGCAATCTTCTACAGTCCATAATGTTCTCGACCTTCCTAAATATTTTTGTGTCATCGGCGTAGAGAAATATGTCGCTATAATTTTCTGTAACCCCGGGCATATCGTTTATAAACATGACGAACAACAGAGGTCCAAGTACGGAGCCCTGCGGAACCCCACTTATGACATTTCTCCAACCCGACGTTTCACCATTAACTATAACTCTCTGCTGCCGTCCACGCAAAAACGATTTGATCCACCCTAAATATTTTGGCCCCAAATTGTACATCCTTATTTTTTCTATAAGTCTTCGGTGTGGTACCTTATCGAACGCCTACATAAAATCGCAGTATGCAACATCCACAGCAAGTCCCTCGTCTAATGCCTCTGTCCACCTTCCGATCACTTTGAGCATCTGTAGAGTTGTTGACCTTCCTGATATAAAACCAAACTGGTTTGGGCTGAACAAATTATTAACTTTCATATGGTGCATTACATTATCTTTAATAATAGATTCCATGATTTTGCCAATTATGCAAGTTAAACTCACATGTCCAAGTGTTTCTTGAAGGTGTCTGGAGACACCCCGGTCATGTTCCTGAGAGGGGCTGGTATACAGTTGAACAGTCTGGTTCCATTGTATGCAAAGCTGTGATGGATCAGGGATTTGATTTTTTGTGTTGATCCCGGCGTAGTCCTCACATAGCACAGCCTCCCTCGCCTTTGGTGTTGAGTCTCTTGGATGTTTGGATTTGGTACCTTTTTTTCCAAAATCTTCCAGACGTATATGATGATGTATCTCTCCCTACGTCTTTGAAGTGAGTACAGCTGCAGCTCCGAGTCTCTCCCAGTAGTTAAAGTGTTGAAACCCATGGATTTTACTGGTAAATGTCCTCTGGGTGGCTTCAATTTCTGTTATTTCTCCTACTTTTTGGGGAGACCAGAGCTGAGAGCAGTACTCCAGTCGTGGTAGGACCAGTGACTTCCACAGTGTTAACATACACCTCTCATTTCTTGTGTGGAAGATTCTCAGGATCCAGCCTGCTATTTGTTTTGCTGTTGTTGTGGCTTTGGTAATATGCTGGGAAAAAGTGGCGTCACTGCTCATATTTACTCCCAAGTCCTTCACTGTGTCCTTGGCGGTAATTTCTTGCTGTCCACTTTTGTAGTTGGTGGCGTTTTGTAGTGCTCTCTTGTTCCCGTACCTTAGAAGCTCGAACTTGTCTCTGTTTAGGGCCATGTTGTTTTCTTCTGCCCACTTCAGGATTCTGTCCAAGTCTTGTTGTAGTAGCTGTGCATCATGTTGTGAGGTGATTTTCTTCATGAGTCTGGTGTTGTCTGCAAACGATGAGGCTGTTGAGTGTTCCAGGTCCCTGTCGATGTCTCCTATCATGATGAGGAATAGGAGAGGTCCCAGTACTGATCCTTGTGGTACTCCGCTGATGACCCCACCTGCTTCTGATAGGCTTCCTTGAACCGTGACTCTTTGTTTTCTGTTGGTGATGAAACTGTGGAGCCATCTTCCAAGGTCTCCCCCTATTCCCAGTGATTTGAGTTTATGTAGAAGGATCCCATGGTCCACCTTGTCAAAAGCTTTGGCGAAATCTAGGTATATGACGTCTACATTTTCTCCGTCTTGAATATCCTGTAGCATTTTGTCGTAGTGTCATAGTAGTTGTGAAAGGCAGGAGCGGCCTTGTCGAAAGCCATGTTGACCCTCGTTGAATGCCTCGTTATCTTCCAGGTAGCTGACCATCTTAGCTCGTATTGTTCTTTCTATGATTTTAATAATATGTGACGTCAGCACCACTGGTCTGTAATTTTTGGCTATGCCTTTACTACCCCCTTTGTGGATTGGTGTGACGGTACCTTCTTTTAGGGATTGTGGTACATATTCAGTTTAGAGGGACTTGCTCCACAGCAGTTTTAGAGGCAAGGCTAGCTGATGTTTGCAGTTTTTCAGCAGTTGGGCATGAAAGCCATCTGGTCCTGCTGCAGAGTTTGGTCCAATCTTGTCGATGGCTGCTATTATGTCCTCTGTTGATACTGTTACCGAGGAGAGTTGATGTGGTGTCCCAGGAGCGTTGTCAAAGAAGGTCGTTGCAATATCAATTTTCTTGTCTTCATTTGGCCGAATTTAATTTTGGCGGGCTGAAGACACTTTCGTATTGCTGTTTGAGTATCTTGGCCATTTCGGTTGGGTCACTCTCAAGTTCGCCCGTAGGTTTTGCAAGCGGTCCTATTGTTGAGGTGTTCCTGAGTCTCCTTTTTGCGTATGCATAGAAGAATTTGCTATTTACTCGTATGTTTGCAACTGCTTGGAGTTCTTCACGTGTTCTTTGCTCTTGGTGTGACTGGATGAGTTTTCGTTCAACTTCATCGAGCTCTTCTTGTAGTTTGGTGATAGTGTGTGCATGGCTGGTCTTCCTTTGCTTGGCTCTCAAGTACGTCCTTTTCTTCATTATTATTTTTCTATCTCTGGGAATCTGCTTTATCTGCTTCCTGCTTGATTTGGGTGGTATGGTGTTTTTACAGGTCTCCAGACATTGTTTCTGGAGGATACTGAGAGTTTCGTCGACGTTTTTATCTTCGAATAGTGCCCTCCAGTCAGTTGCTGCCAGTTCTGCTCTCAGTCTGTCCCAGTTTATTTCTTTGCTGTAGAAGTTGAGATCTTTCAGAGAGGTGCAGGGGATTTGGCTTGATTCCTGTTGACATCTTCTTGATGGTGTGGCTGGTGTGGGGGTTCTAACTTTGATGAGGCTGTGGTCGGACATTATAGTTTTTACAGTTTCGTACGAGTGTACCAGGTCGAAATTGTTGCCAAATAGTAAGTCCAGTGTGTTGTTGCCTCTTGTAGGTTCCTCGATGTATTGCTTCATGTATGCAGTGTCCATGATAGTCATTAGCTCCTTGGCTTGCTGTTTTTCATCCCTGGATCCTCCGTCTATTTTCATGGTTGCCCAATTGATGATGGACACTAGGCTAATAGATTTTTCCAGGGTGGATGCGTGTATCTATTCTCCATCACCACACCGGTCCACACGTCATAATCACACCAAATATTCAGTTAAACTCATTCTTGTTTCTTGTTTTTTGTTTCCAGTAAAGGGCGAAACTCGGACGTGAAGACACGCCCGCCACAGCCCTGCCTTCGCAACTGCAGTAGAGGATCCTGGGGGGGCTCAGTGGCGGACCAAACGGCCCGTCGTCCTCAAGAAGTTGCAGAGGAGGCGAACCACACGGGCCCGTCTAACGTCGTCTAAACCAGTAGCTTACCACCAAGAAGGACACGGTACACCCAAGTCGAAATCAGTGGCACCCAGGGCGGGCTAGCCTACCCCAAACAGGCTAAACCAAAGCGCACTGAAGTTGGTTACTTATTTACTTTTTACTGGTTCCTTTTTCATTTTTATATCAATAAGTAATAAGTAATAAGTAAATAGTTTTAGTTACATTTTACGTATTCATCCTTCTAAAACTTTGATTTTTTTTTTCTATCTGTTTTTACGTATTGGATTTGTATCTCGAATACGTAAAATGTAACTAAAACTATTTACTTGTTACTTATTCGAGCTGATTTTACGTATTGGAGTCTCCTGAACCGGTAAAATCTGTCTGTTTTTACGTATTGGATCTGTTTCTTGAATACGTAAAATGTAACTAAAACTATTTACTTATTACTTATTCAAGCTGATTTTACGTATTGGAGTATCCTGAATACGTAAAAACAGACAGATTTTACCGGTTCAGGATAGGGCCTACAACTCCAATACGTAAACACTAAAAATCACCATGACTCGAGAGTCAAATCCCTGCTAAAATGGGTCGTTTCGGCCATTTGATCATTATTACGATCTCTTAGCCTACACCGTCGGCTCAGAAGGGTTACTAAGGGAAACCATTCCTAGAAGCCGGGAAAATTATCACTTGGTCGTTCAAACACCACCGTGGCTTGACAGTCAAATCCGTGCAAAAACGGGTCTCAGGCAGCGCTCCTTTGAAAAACGATATATTACGATCTTGTACATCGTCGCCCGTCGGCTCAGAATGGTTTCTAGGGAATTTTTTTGCCTAGGAAACGCTCTGAGGGAGCTTTCGGAAATTTATTCGCAGAGTGATGAACAAACATACTTTTTTGGACCTAGTTTAAATTAAAAATCCAATACGTAAAAACAGCTGGAATGAGTAATAAGTAACTAGTTTTACTTACATTATACGTATTCAAAATACAAATCCAATACATAAAAACAGCTGGAATGAGTAATAAGTAACTAGTTTTACTTACATTATACGTATTCAAAATACAAATCCAATACATAAAAACAGCTGGAATGAGTAATAAGTAACTAGTTTTACTTACATTATACGTATTCAAAATACAAATCCAATACATAAAAACAGCTGGAATGAGTAATAAGTAACTAGTTTTACTTACATTATACGTATTCAAAATACAAATCCAATACATAAAAACAGCTGGAATGAGTAATAAGTAACTAGTTTTACTTACATTATACGTATTCAAAATACAAATCCAATACATAAAAACAGCTGGAATGAGTAATAAGTAACTAGTTTTACTTACATTATACGTATTCAAAATACAAATCCAATACATAAAAACAGCTGGAATGAGTAATAAGTAACTAGTTTTACTTACATTATACGTATTCAAAATACAAATCCAATACGTAAAAACAGCTGGAATGAGTAATAAGTAACTAGTTTTACTTACATTATACGTACCGGGTATTCAAAATACAAATCCAATACGTAAAAACAGCTGGAATGAGTAATAAGTAACTAGTTTTACTTACATTATACGTATTCAAAATACAAATCCAATACATAAAAACAGCTGGAATGAGTAATAAGTAACTAGTTTTACTTACATTATACGTATTCAAAATACAAATCCAATACGTAAAAACAGCTGGAATGAGTAACTAGTTTTACTTACATTATACGTATTCAAAACAAACCAATACGTAAAAACAGCTGGAATGAGTAAAAGTAACTAGTTTTACTTACATTACAGCTAGATTTTACCGGTTCAAACAGGAGACTCCAATACGTAAAATCAGCGTTTTAGTTACATTTTACGTATTCGAGATACATATCGAATACTACGTAAAAACAGCAAAAAAAAAAAAATCCCATTTTTAGTTAAATTGTACGTATTCGAGATACAAATTCAATACGGGAAAACAACTAGAAATTTTTTTTTTTTTTTTTTAGTTACATTTTAGGTATTCGAGATACAAATCCAATACGTAAAAACAGATAGAAAAAATAAAATCAAAGTTTTAGAAGGATGAATACGTAAATGTAACTAAAACTATTTACTTATTACTTAGTACTTATTGATATAAAAATGAAAAAGGAACCAGTAAAAACTAAATAAGTAACCAACTTCAGTGCGCTCTAAACCAAAATATTTACTCTGAAGTTAGCGGCGTCAGCGAGAATGTTCCGATGCACCGCTTGGCCCTAAAGACGTGGAAACATGACTTAGCCTATATAAAAAAAAAAAAAAAAAATTTAAGAGACAATGAACGGAGGAAGGAAAAACACAGATAATACAAAAAGGTCCATGTGCCTAAAGGCATCCTCCATTCATAAAATGTTTGTAACAACTGGATTTAAACATTTGTAGATTGTAAGTTTGTGGAAAGCAATTCGAGGGGAGTGAATTCCAAAGAGTAGTAGTTCTAGGGATAAATTAATTTTGATAAGCAGAAGTTCTGCATTGTGGAGGAGAAAGTGTAAATTCATGGGCGCTCTCAGCTGCCCTAGTTCTACGGGGAAAGATGTGGAGAGGCGGCACAATTGAAGCAAGTTCCTCGGAACAATTGCTGTGAAAATATCTGTAGAATAATGCAAGGGACGCAACGTTTCTTCGTATGGATAATGTAGGAAGGTCCTGTGTGATTGCAGGGTTATTGATTAATCTAATAGCTTTATTTTGAATTTTGTCCAACTGCCTCAATGCAACCACTCCACTTCCACTCCACAGAGGTGAACAGTAATCCATCTGAGAACGCACATGACTTTTATATATTACGGCCAACTGCTCGTCAGTGAAGAATTCTCAGTATAACTAAATAAGTTGGTCACCAATTATTTTGCAATATATGAAAACAAATATGGATTTTATATGCTCTAAACATAATATGAAAATGTGTTTTAAGCCTCGGCAAAACCTAATAAAAATATATGGTACTAAAATGGAATTTTGTCGTAACATGGTTGTCAATACCTTCCTATAGACGGCACCGATTCGTACACACGCCATTTTCACCTGTCTCCCGAGGTCTGTCCACCAGCTTTTTAGTCAACACTAACTCCACCTGCCCATAGGTTGGGTTGGGTTGGGTTAGGTTAGGTTAGGTTAGGTTAGGTTAGATTGTGCATCCGCTTGATCAGGAATTCGCTCGAAGTGACTGGCATTCGTATTTACAGATACGGCCGAATACCGGTAGGCTACTAAATGGGCGCCGGCCCAACCGCCATGTTGTATCCCACGTAGGCCTACTAGGTACTACGGACACATTGTAGGCATTAGGTGTGGATTAGGCTTGTATCCAATGTACTAGGTCTATGTTACTGGATATTTATGTATTTAAATAAGTGCTACGTTTTCGATAATCTGGTTATATGTCTTTGCAATTAGGGAAATCATGAGCCGATTTCCGACATTTAGTTAGTCTTTTTCGATTCTCAAAATACGATCCAAGTTTTGCCAAAAATTGGCTTGGGTTTTCCAAAATTATGCTTTTTGGGGTTTGCAATTTAGGGAAACATGAGCCAAAATTCTAAATTAGGTTACTGGGTAAGATCCTATGTAGCGGTAGTCACCGTATTTTGTTTGCCCTTTAACTAAGGATCCTTATTTATATCCTCATATCTCTTAGTTATTTTCTTCACTTACCTCAACAATACTAAACCCCGATAGCTGGGGAGGGTATGAAATATATCAGGGAAAGAGAGGGGTTGAAACACGGGAGATTAACTAGAATATAGCCATGTTGATTAACCAAGTCAAGACGTTGTGTATCCTTGCTTGTGATTGGTTGTTGATTATCGTGACGTCATCAGCCAAGGCGGGCCTCAGCGATGACGTCATTCCAGCCCTCGGCCAACATGTCATTACACCCGCTTAATCTTACACCCGGTTAATTTAACATCAGCGGTGTATATGTTTCACACAACGTGTATTATAATGTCATTAGTGCACTGTGTAATTTGCGTCTTGATATTCAAACCGTTTCTATTTATCAATACTAATTAGTATATTAGTAGCGATATCGTCCCAAGATGAATGGATATATTAGTAATTATAGGGAATAGGCTCGCACCCTTATTTGTTATGTTTTTTCCTCCAGATTTTGAAAAATATGTGTATTCATGGTCTTAGTTATAATGCCAATGTTGGATACACGATGGGTTGAAACCCCCCCCCCCCCATGAATTGTTGAAATCGTCATCTATGTTGCCAGCAGGGGGTAAATATTGATTACACTGCATAAAGAAGGCGTTTGTAAACTGTGACTGTCCGAAACAGCTCTGAGATTTATTAGAATGGGCGTTTTTTCGGTCAATATTAAGGAGACGGACCACAGCTATTTTCAATGATTGTATTTTTGTGGATTTGTTATTTATATGATTTATTAGGTTTCTATAGGCCTATTACAATTTGTTCATGCAAATTAAGGAACATATCCAGGAACTTGGCCAACTTTTATTTCGTGATTTTTTTGGGGGGTTTTAGCTAGTTTTCATCATTATACAGTGGTTGTCATTAATTAGAATGTCCGGAAAAAAAGTTGTCCCCATTATCCAACAATCTTAAGATACGGCCCCCGATAGTGGGGATGGCTATGAACTTAGAAGTACAGGGAAATTGAGGGGTAAAAAACGAAAATAAGGGGTAATATTAGCGTAACCTAACAACCTTACCTAACCTAACCTAGTATATTAGGTGGGGGCTGCCGCCCCCACACCCCCGCTGGTTTGGTATTTAGCCTAATTCATAAAAGATTGACGGTCGGCAAAAGAGTTAATTATAAGAGTGAGAGAACTCTATTTCTTATTGCTAATCTGCCAACCTCTGCGTCATATGAGTCTGAAGGGGTTAAGTGGGCTAAGAGTTAATCAACATGGCTAAATTGCAGATAATGTTTGAACATCACGGTAATTGTTTAGTGTATGGCCTCCTCCTAAAGAAAATGGATTTTTGAGCACAGACTGAACCAAATGTTCACTACTGTATTTACATAGCTGGTCATTAACCTAACCTAACCTAACCTAACCTAACCTAACCTAACCTAACCTAACTTAAGGTAACCTGGGCATCCTGGGGGCTGCTGCCCCCAGACCCCCGCTGGTCTTGGGTTGAAAAGTGATAACAAACACATAGCCTATCTCTTACCTCATTATTCAAAGTTTTGTATTTTGTTTAATATACACTTCCCAGGTAATTTGAACAGTTCTATTGCTTCTATATATCATATAATACACCATAGAATACGTTTTTAATAACTAGAAAAAGAGGACTTCGATTAAACAATTACGATCTTAAGATACGGCCCCCGATAGTGGGGATGGCTATGAAGTACAGGGAAATTGAGGGGTAAAAGACGAAAATAAGGGGTAATATTAGCGTAACCTAACAACCTTACCTAACCTAACCTAGTATATTAGGTGGGGGCTGCCGCCCCCACACCCCCGCTGGTTTGGTATTTAATTCATAAAAGATTGACGGTCGCCAAAAGAGGTAATTATAAGAGTGAGAGAACTCTATTTCTTATTGCTAATCTGCCAAGCTCTGCGTCATATGAGTCTGAAGGGGTTAAGTGGGCTAAGAGTTAATCAACATGGCTAAATTGCAGATAATGTTTCAACATCACTTGTTCTTTGATATAATTCAGGGCCTCTCCACCTATATGGGTTATTATTGACGAAGTAAGTGAAGGAAATAAGTCTGTATTGAGGATATTCATTAAAGATTCTGTGGTAATCGTAGCCTAGGCTTGGACCCAAATAACGACGGTATAAAACCCTTACCCTTGGTGTACTGGACAATAATGGTCTGCAGCCAAATTAACACAATGCCGCTGGAAGCTCCGTTGGTAATCCCGTTAAATAGAAGATGTTGTAGGTGTTTTCATAAAGCAAAAACACTTCACTATTCATTGAACAACAGTTCCACCATTTCAAATATGGCCGACTGGCCCGAATCCGAGAGATTATAAACACCAAGGATAATAAATGAATCAATGTGATGTCGTAGAGGGATTGAGAAACAAAAGAGGCTCATTATATGGACTGACATGTATTTCTACACCCGTTAAAATGTTGCGAGAATTTGTGACGTCACCGTCTAGACAGTGACGTACTCTCACAACAACCATTCATATACCATCATGGCTAAACATGAGGGAGAAAGGGGTCTAGACAAAAAAAAAAAACTTAAGTATCGAGTAGTCAGTATTTAAGGTACTTAATAGGCTGTCTTTGTTCAACATAGTGCGTGCGGAGTTACATGGAGGGATAGACAGACGAATGAGGAAGTAAGAGGGAGGTGTGGTGTGGAGGTAGATGTGCTGAAAATTTGAAAAGGAACACCTTGAGATGGTTCGGCCATATGGAAAATATGGGAAGCGAGAGAATGACTAAGAGGGCATACAAGAGCGAGGTGGAAGGACAGAGAGAGAGAGGTAAACCAAGAGAGAGGTGGAAGGATGGAGTGAAGAAGTATATGAATGAAGGCGGTGCTGGTTGAGAGGAGGGGCATCGACTGACTGGGGACAGAGGTGCATGGGGGCGTTTCATTCGTGGTCACCCCTTCGGGGATCACGGCGTCAGGCAATAGATAGATAGATAGAAGTGTATATGGAAGTCAGAGGGCTAAGTGAGACAGTCTTCACCCTTATAATTCCCACAGATCCTTCATAAATTGTATAAACTCGTCTCATAATAGCCAGAATAAAGTGTCAAAATGAGTGATAATCTTCAAAGGGTTAGGTATAGTTGGTTCTAAAATACGGGGGTAAAACGTGAATCCTGGCCTAATATGAATGTAGCAATTAATGAGAAGATTCGAAGCACTCAAACACTATCAGGTGAAACGTAGAGGAGTAACTAAAATTATCTCTAGACGTAGAAATAAGCAACCCCGGCAAGCGACAGTTGTTGTCGTTATTGAATATTTGCCTAATTGTAGCTTACAGAAGTTGAGCTAAGCTCGTGTTGTCCCGTTTCTCAGTCTACTTTCATCCATTTTTTTCTTGAAAATATGGATGTTCCTTGCCCCTACCATCTCCTCCTCCAGCCTATTCCATTTGTCAATACATCTATAGGGGAAGCTAAACTTTCTGATATCGTTCTTGCAGGTAGGTTTTTAATTGGGACTCCACCACTCTTTTACGTAATTCTGACGGATAGCAACAACAGATGGCGTTAGCGTCTAGTAGGCCTTGGGGCAAGCTCTAGGGCATAACTCTCTCGCCGGTCCGCCTCAGATTACGACCGCGCTGCTAAAATATACGTTTTTCACCAGCCAATTGCTGTTACCTCTTTTATTGCTCTTCAATGTGCATATGTTAATATTAAAAGTAAAATAGGCGCATATGGAATGGAAGAATGGACTTAGAGCTATTGATGACGGACACTTCGTTGATGTAGTCTATATGGATTTCATGAAAGCCTTCGATAAGGTTCCTCATAGAAGACTAGCATTAAACATTGAAAATTTTGGAATTAATGTAAAACTTCTCACCTGGATTGTGGCCTTTCTAAACAAATAGGACATAAAGAGTACACATAAGTGGGGCATACTCAACATGGAAGGAAGCCATCAGTGGGAGGAAGGACGTCTACCCATGAAAAGGCTGCAGACTATCTCAATTAATCCTTTTAGCTACCATATTAGTGTGGCAGCCAAGTGAGATAATTTGTGGGAATTGTGCGTTTCTTGATAAGTGTCAAAATTAGCACACAATAATAAACGCAGTACTGTATAATAAAAATTAGATATTGGGCCATCATAGGTTTAGCGGATGTTGACTTTGGCAGCCTATTTTCAATTAATCTTCATTAGAGTACTATCTATCTATCTATCTATTGCCGGACGCCTTACTCCCCTTACGAGGGTGACCATACATAGAATGCCCCTAAGCGGACCAATTCCCTGTGAGAGGGACAACCCGAGCCAGTTTAGTAAAGGACTTACAGGATTGACCACTCAATTTAGGATCCGTCCGACTCCGAGGCCCTCTGTGTATCTTGTTAGCACTATTTTTCTACAGTGGTGTTCGGCTAATCCATCCACTAACCTGCCTTACCCTTAGGTAAGCAGTACGGATTTGTATCAGGTTTACTCCCCTAGACAGGTTGCCAACCAAGGCTGAAGAGTCCCATCCACCCGGATTTGTATAAGGTTGTCTCCCCTAGATGAGTTGCCGACCAAGGCTAACGAGTCCCATCCACCCGTTAGGTTAGGTTATGTTTTACTGAAACAGATATTTACCTCAAAATGTATACTGTGGTAGAGATGCTAAATTAGTTTCAAATGACTCGTCTGGACAAGGGAAACAATAAATGTTCAGACAATATTTATAGAAAGTTGACCATTTGACTTGTACTGGTTCCTGTAGTTCAACAAATTAGTGGCAATTGGCAACAATTCTTACCAATTTGTAGCATGATGAACTACAGGGACCAGTAGGCCTACAAGTCAAACGGTCAACATTATCCAAATATTTTCTGAATAGAAGTTGCTTCTCTTGCCCAGACGAGTCATTTGAGACTAGTTTAACATCTCTACCATGGTATACAGTTTGGGGCAAATATCAGCGCTTCAGAAATCCAATGGAAATAAATTGAAATTGGTTTGCAAAATCCAACATAAGCTAAACCTATGATGGCCCAATATCTAATTTTGATTATACAGTACTGTACTGTATTGCATTTATTATTGCGTGTACCAATTGTGATACCTTTATCAAGAAATGCACAATTCTTCTAACTGCTTCGCTATATATACTTCCTAAGCTTCATATAATCTTGATGCAGCTGAAATAAAAACCAAAAAGATGTCGCCGGTACTGTAAGGGTTAAACATCACGCTATTCAGTGTGCAGTTGGGTTTGAGTACAGGATTAGATTGATAGTCAGTATTCGATAAATTTATATAAAATTGTAGTCATGTACTTAACCTTTAACCCGGGAACTGCGGGATGACTCTTAAGAGTTCCCCCGGCGGACTGCGGGAAGACTCTTATCCCTTGTCTAGCGGGCCCTCTGTGGCCGTTTTGGGCCTTTTCAGGCCGTTCTGACTGCTATATCAACCATCAGTATGAAAGGAACTGTATTGCGCCAAAAACTAGGCGGAAATCGCTACACAATGACGCCACATACAGCTACGTAGCACTCGTGGAGCACTGACAGTGTTACCTCGAAGATGGAAGTTTAGCTGATTTTGCTATCTTGCTCACTTTTAGCGAACTATTGGTTACACTGTCATCCTCCCGCGCGGTGGGGGAACTGGAGTTAGTGTGGGCCGGGAGGCCACAGATGTCGGACGTATGGATCATTACTATCCCACCCATTTTCACTCGATTTCCACCCTTTTTTCACCCGTTTTTTGCCAGTTTTTTCAACTCGACTTATGTTGCGCGCTGCTCTTTAAGGGTTAAGTCAGGGAAAAAAAAATCCATTTAAACCCCCCCCCCCCCATTTTTTTTTTTTTTTTTTTTGTATTGCCCCTGAGCCATGCCAAATATCACTCCTCCACCTCCCCTCCTTCAGTTGTCACCTATTTTCCCTGTTATTCCCTTATTCTGTGGTATATTTTCGTGCTAACATTAGCGAGTTGCAAGCAGGGCATTGTCATCACTGTTAGCAAGCGAGTGCAAGAGAGAGAGAGAGTATCGATCGACAGTCTCTCTCCAGACGTGGAGAAAAGTGGAGGGCAGGGAGGTTGCCTCAGCCATACATTATGTAACTCCCGGCCTGTATCGCCAATTTTGACCATCCAAACGCTGTTTCCACTTGTTTTATTGTTGTAACAGGTTAATACCTTTATAATCAACCTATAATAGGCGCATATGGATAAGTATTAATGCTATTTATGGTAAAATAACGATGTTAGTGATGGGAACAGCTCAAATACGTCAGCACAGGAGTGTGGTGTCTCATACCCCCCATGCGCACTTCAGAGGTTAACTGTCTTGATGATGTCATGGTTACACATGTATGTATGTATTTACTCAGGCCTATTCCCCACTTTTCCTGCTTTTCTTTTTTTTCCTGGGGGTGGCCGACTCATGGCTACACATGCTTTCATTAATTTCATTGGGAGGTGTTTGGTGTTAGGAGTGTAATTAAAATGCCCCAGAACGAGAAGCCCACCACAGAAGCCATGAACGAACACCACACAGAAACACCAAAGGAAAGGTCCACAGAACGAAAGGACCAGCTGACCGAGCCCGCCATTCCAGACAGGCCCAAGCCCGCAGGGCTAAACAGCTCCAGGACACACCCATTTACCTTTCCTAAACTGACCATTTTCCACACCTCACGTACACTAACCCCCTCGTGTCCTACACTCCTAACTACAAAGATGATGAACAGGAATATACATTCATATTAAAAACACCCATGCCTGTCCCGACGTTGAGCCAATGCCAACACATCAGACAGCCATAATTATATCTATGTATGTTCTTGCATCCGAGAAGTAGATGTTATATATCTTAGAAGTTAAAACACCCACGCTGTCCCTAGACCTCGTATATCATTTTCCATGACGAGTATAGATATGTGTAACCCGTGCTCAGTCGCCCCTTGCATTGTTCCTCTAGTAACTAAGTATTAATATTAACATTCCCTAACATCTTGTCTTGCCAGACTAAGCTTCTGAAGACCCATCGCCCCATAAATCTATGTATGCAATCCTTAGGTTAAGTATTTCTATCCGCCATTGTGTTCACCTTTTTCCATTTACTTTCCACAATTGTCATACGTCTTCCCCTTGCCTCCTTCGTATCCACAGCCCACACTACGCCAATTTACTTCGTGTCTTACACCTCTTACCCCAACCAGAGATTGTATAAGATAACCTGGTTACCAGTATCTGTCATAAGTACCCCGAAAACAATAACTAAGTACCCCTACGAACTGCCGCTGTGGTTGGTATTTTATATTTAATAGAAAACGCAGTTCCCAGGGCCAACTAATAGTATCCATAACCCTCTGACTGATCACATAACTCTATCTTTTCCAGACTCATATACCACCCCATAGTTGCATTCCCCGGTAGCATTTGGCTAACGTATTCTACTGCCTTTTCAAACTTCCATATCAATTGTAGCCTAATGCCACCCCCATGCCCAGGGACCTTAGGGGCAAAATTTCCCTGTAGCCCTTGAACTCTTCCCCCCCCTCTCATTAAGACACCCGCGCTTCTCGACTCTTGTCCGACCTAGCCTCTCTCTCATACCTCTTGAAGATCCTTGAATTGTCCGTTGCTAACGCTCTCCAACCTTTTATATATATACTCCTATCCAGCCTACCTTCACTTAGTAGGCCAGAACAACATTAGAACTTTACTAGCCCCTTGCATGCCATCTATTCTCTTACAACACATTCACAACCCTGCACCCAATGGTCGTCGGTGCGAGGCTAGCCGCCCCGCCAGTAACTAACTTCTATTGCCATACTTCCAGATAAATGTGGCAGAGTTAGCAACCCAGTCTCCACCATATCCAGCAAACCCTACAATTAACAACCAGCCGAGTAAAACCAGCTAGCTAAGGCACCTTCGGTTTTGGTATTAAAGACACCCACATCTGTCTCATACATAGAGGGTTATTACAAACACTGGTGATATGGCAAGCCCCTAGCCACAGCCGCCGGACGACTATCACAGAAGAGAGGGCGCCCAGCTCCCCCTTTTTGCCCACCCGAGGAGGGAGACCCTCACCCCCGCGGAGGTATACCTGGCCCCTGTTTTGACTTTCGAGTCATTGCCAGGTAGCACAGGAATTCTTCCTATCGATGAACTAACCATGAATGACTAACACCTTTACTAACCTCTATTAACTCACAATAAACCATTTACCTTTCTTGCATGCTCTGATCACTAAATTAGCACCTCAGCTATACCATAGAATGAAGATTGAACAATCTAGAGAGACGCTCCTATCACAGCTGTCCCCATCCTCCTCGCAAAGTAGATCCAGTCTCTCTCCCCTAAATACGTCCAGTATAGCCAAAATAGTACCTCTTACTAAGGCTCAGTTATATGAAAATATAAAGGCTTCCTATCGCCCTGTGCCACAACAGTAAATACCATCTTACCTAGTCCCAATATCTATTGAGAGCTCAATTAAGTCCATAAGACTCGAGATCCCTACTGTCTACAGGGTCCAGAACCGAGCCTATAAATCTAACTCCCGCCCCCAGTCAAATCAGTTGAAAGCTAGACACCAACCAGGGGTCACTACCCTGCAGTTAATTTCTAGCTCTGCCCTTGTGTTGTTCCGGAGTGAGATCCCAGAACCGGCAGACTCCGTGGCAGATTTGGATAGAAGGACCTGCCCACGTATTGAAGAACTTCACACATATGGCCCCCCTGGACGGCCGCGGAACCAGTCGTTAGCCCCCAACATCATGGACGCAAGATAACCAGGACCAGACCCATCAGATACTACCCAAGATTCCCTTTAGCAGTACTACATATTACTGTGCTGTTTAGAGATTCACTAATTAATATTTCTACGAAGTGGCTAAGACCTTGCCCAGTGTAACTCATACTTAACCATTCCATTTGGGACGTACTAAGCGATCAGTGCTCTTTAATTAACAGGCGACCTTGACTCTCGTAATTACCTTATTCAGAAATTAAAACTCTAGTGATATCTAACGTTCGCCCACTGATTTGCGTTCTATGTATTTCTGAGACAAGGATATAAAACTTAGATCAGTACCCCCTGAGGTTACTAGAATTCCCGTGCTCTAAAATACGCGTGTCTAATCTAGTCTGTGAACTACTACTTGTGCACCAGAGCTACCAGTAATAAATCTAACAGTGAATATGAATCTATAAGTAACATTGATGGTCTTCGGTATATAAACCTGTGAAATCAAAGCCAGTGATCAGAAGATTAATACCTGAACGTTGGAAGTGGGAGACTAGGCTCCATCCAGATCCACTTATGCTAGTGTTGTTCAATTCTATTATATTGTCTTACACAAGTATTCTGCAGTGGTATATCAATAAACGTGATCATGTAACTTGCTACCATGTGTTTCTTTGTGTTCTCTATTCCTCATATCTTGTATTGTGCATGCAGCCTTATATACCCAGTCAATTTAGAACTCACATTACCCAAGTTAAACCTGTAGAAAAACAGGGCATAACAGTAATTAATAAATTAGATTATAATATGGACTCTAGGTAGGACAAGGAATAAACATGCAAATTGTATTTCCTTTTATTGATGTTCTTGCACAAAAGTGGGTTAACATAAGTCATTCCGTACCAGCTGTAACTTATAACATGTACACAACAGCGTTTCCGCACCCTCCTCAGCTCCCTGCCTTGGAGTGGCTTCGGTCACCCGGGCTTTGTTAGTGGTAAGCAGGGAGGGTTTTGTGGGGGCGCTCGTTTATGGCCTTGGCCTTGCTCGAGACCTTGGGGCTGTTCGGCCAGACAGCCTGGGGAACAACAACAACAACAACAACAACCCTAAAACCAATTATACTATAGGTAGTGCCCGCAAACTTGACTATAATCTTGACCCCTTCTTATAACTCAAAATGAATGAAAGCAATCACGCTGACATTTCTATCATTTGGGAAGAGTCCACCAGGAAATAAGTGTGGATATTTACAGCCAGTTTGCTCAAGACCCTTTTGAGTTACAGAGAGATCAAGAATCAAGATTAGTGTCAAGTTCGTTGGCGCTACCTATAATACAGTGCCTTAACCCATTCAGTACCGGTGACATCCTTTTCATTATACTCTGGCAACTATTAGACAATTCTTTTCAGTTAAGGAAAGACGTCTACCCATTACAAGGCAATAGACTATCTCAATTAATCCTTTTAGCTACCATACATCCTTCCTAAGCTTCATGAAATCGCCTAAATGCAGCTAGAATCAAATTTAAAAGACGTCGCCAGTACAGAAGGGGTAAGTTCCACTGAGGAATAATTATAATAGTAACCTAATGCAATATACAGTACAGTACACATCAGAATATATCACACTTTGCTTTCCTCCAGGAAATAATGGCTATGTCAGAAAGACTTCCATTGTAATAAACCAAGTGTTGACCTCTCTGCCAAACTTTCCATCATCAAAGTTAAAAGGTAAAACTTGCAAACTAATCAAACCAAAACTTCGACAAAGACAATATAAAGGAAAAATAACTTCTCAAAATCGCTTACTAAAATAAAATTTATGAAATAAAAGAACAGAATCCACTACATAGGGTGTACATTACTACATGAGCAAGTTAATTTGTTTCCCAAGCAAACTAATCGCACACATAACAACGCACTATCGTCACGTTCAAGGAATTAGTCAATTTGGGAAGTCCGGGACGTTCTGGTAAAGTTTAACAGTTTAGATATTTCTGTATGTCCTCTCCAGAAAAGGATTTTCAGTTTTGTGATTGAAATTACACATTGGATGATGTATTCTTGAAGCAAATAAGTCTGGAGACCAACACACATTATGGATAGCCCTGACTGGTAGGACAAATTATAGATACAGTAGTTAATTGTGTGGATGGGACTCATCAGCCTTAGTTGGCAACCTATCTAGGGGAGACCCTATAAAACTCTGGGTGGATCAGACATGTCTGACTTGGTCGCTAACCCGTCTAGGGGAGTAAACCTTATACAAATCCTTACTGCTAACCTAGGGGTAAAGCAGGTTGGTTGATGGAATAGCCACCCACCACTGTCGAAAAATATTGTAGTGCTAACAAGATACATAGAGGGCCTAGGAGGCAGATGAACCCTAAGTTGAGCGGTCAATCCTGTAAGTCCTTGAAAAAAATGGCACAGGTTGTCCTTCTCACAGGGGACAGGTTGCTTGGGGGCATTTTGTGTATGGCTGCCCTCATAAAGGGGAGTAAGGCATCCGGCCATTGAACAGAATTCACGTACTGTACAGTATATCAGAGAATTGACCTGTTAGGGTAACTTAACCCATGAACTGCTAGAACATGTGCAAAATAAAAGGCCAAGTTGAGGGGGGGGGGGGTATAAAGGGGGGAAGGAGTGGAAAGATGCCACTACTTTATGTGTCACCCAAAATGTCAGAAATGTCCTGGCACTGGCAGCATAATAAACCAACATTCAAACACATGTGTATCAGTTCCTTGTATCCATAACTGTACCTTACACAAAGATACAGTAATTAGTCAAGATTCTGAAATATAAAAGAAAATATATAACATACAAATACCCCTTAATCTGACAATAAAATAAAAACGGTGAGGGCTGGTTCTGTCCACAGTGAGGTTTGGCATCCTCTACCCAACCTTAGCCGTTTCTTTTACTATACTACTTTTCCTTCTGGGGGTAGGAGGCTCGGAATCCTACTCCCCTTGTAAAATTCAACTACTAAATGAGACAGAGTATGGGGCGAGGGAACGCGAAAGTGGTCCCGGATCCTAAAAATTAGAACTTTACTTGTAGTTTCTCTTCGGTCTCTGTCTCGAGTTGGCCACCCCTAGGTATGGGTTAAGTGCCTGAGTATATACATACTTACAGACAATATGTGACTTCTGGGGTAAACTTTAGTGCTGATTAGTTAGCGCTTAGATAAATTCTGAATTTTTACCTATTATATTTTTTTATTAACCCCTTCAGCACCATTACGCCTGTTTACCTTTATTACTGGGTAAAGTTAGACAATTTTATGGATTTTAAGGACTTATGTTATTCAGAGTTTATTGAGATCGTACTTATACCCTTTGAGTCCTAGAGGTAGATTATAAGCTAAAGAAAAGACCCTAGTGGTAGCACAAATAAGATGAAAATTATGTCATGGTCCTGAAGGGGTTAACCCCATCTGTACCGGCGACGTCTGGTTTACTTAATTCTGGCTACTATTAGACAATTTTATTCAGTTTAAAAATGGCCTCCAGCAATTTACAGGCATCGAACTATCTCACTTAACCATTTTACTACCACCAATCCTGCTTAACCGTTCCCCCCCCGGGGGCCCCCTCCTAAGGACAGTGTCAGGTACCCGGGCGATTTGGCCGAAAAACGTCTAGGCCTAGGCTACTGTATCTTTGTTATTTTAACTACTAGAAATTTCCCACGCATCTCTAAACGTAGTGCGTTTTCCAATCTGTAGACTGGCGTTGAGTAGAGCTCTGTAAGTCAACTGGTTCAGTTGTGATGACGATTTCCGTGGAGCAAATTTTTCCGCGATGTTGACAATATCGGAGCTTTTCAGACTTTCGTCATACCATACAACAACAACATTGATCCGACGTCTCCTTCTTCTTTTCGGAGGTGCGGTGACGCAGAGCCCTTACATGCCTAAGTGCCGCCCCAGGGCAGCTAGACCACCACACAGATCACTATTAGCCACACTCGACATTAGTAAAGCCTTCGATGCCATCTCCCGCCACAACCTAACAAACAAAATCTACAACACAAACATGCACAACAACACAAAAAGGTGGCTGGCCAACTTCCTAGCAGGCAGATGTGCACACGTATCTTTTGCCGGTCAGTCATCTAAAATCAGAAACTTTCCAAACGGAGTCCCACAAGGATCCGTCCTATCGCCCGCACTCTTCAATCTGTACATGCACGATATAACTACACCCAATACGCCCCAAATAAACTTGGCTTCCTATGCAGATGACATAACATTCACATGCACACACCATGACCCAAAGAGAGCAACAGATCTCCTTCAACCCTATCTCAACACACTACATGGCTGGTGCACTACAAACAGACTTAATCTAGCCCCAGCCAAATCCACCGCAACCCTGCTCACAAGCTGGACAGGAGAACACGAATACATCCCTCAACTCACCATAAACAACACACCCCTAACACATACACACACACCCAAAATCCTAGGAGTAACATATGATACTCATATGACATTCAAACAGCACACCACAAACATTAAAAAGAAACTGACACCCAGACTTAACGCCCTCAGGTCACTTGCTCACACAAAATTTGGACACAACAAAGAAACTACCACCACAGTATAAAACAATACATAAGATCAGTGATGGAATACGCAAGCCCAGCCTGGGCTTCTAACCTAGCTGAAACACATCATAAGACCTTACAGACTATTCAAAACAAAGCCCTGAAGATCATTACAGGCTGCACAGCTACTGCACCCACAGATCACCTACATCAAGAAACCAAAATCCTCAAAGTCAAAGACCATCTGGTCATGAGAGGCACTCAATTCCTGGCAGCAGCCTCCACGAACCAAGACCACCCACTAAACTACATGGCAACACACCCACAGACACCAAGAAATATCAAAACAACACCCAGCACATGGTATCACACACAATTATTGTCCTCTCTCCCTCCCTGCCCACCCCGAACCAACTTCCAGAAGCACATCCATACTCATATCTCTCGCCAATCCATCCACTCACTCACAGACAACACGCAGCTGCATGCACGACCTCCCGAAATCCATCCTTCCGAATCCTCCCTTCCTCGCGAGGACAGAGTCCACCTGGCCAGGCTGAGATGCGGACACCATCCAGCTCTCCTGAGCTATCAGAAGAGACTGGATGACTCCGTTGTCGACGCCTGCCCGGGATGTAACACAGCACCCCATACCATTAAACACATCATAGAAGACTGCATTTCACACAACCATTTACGCCAACAACACAATCTACACTCAATGAGAGCTCTGTGGGAAAGCCCGATCGTGGCCATGGCCTTCCTCAGGGACTCGGGGCTGTTCGGCCAGGCAGCTTAGGGAACAACAACAACAACAACAGTAATATTAATTTCATAATAATTAAAAGTATGACCCGGGGCTAATCCTTGCCAAGGATTAGCCCCGGGTCACATGTTCTGAACATGTGTACGTCACTATTAATTGTATAAAAGCTTAGGAAAAGGTTTAAATTTAACATACAACTGAGGTTACAGATTCCCTTTCCGAAATCTAATTTGCTTATTGCCCTTTAGGTGAAGTTTTGTTGCAGTTTCATGTGATTAGGGAACTACAATCTTATTGAACGAATCTTTTAAATAGTTTTATTAAACCAATTCGATATATATCCTATTAAGCTATAGGCCTATTAAATTACGGTACACAAATAATAATATATATAATCATATATAAATGCATATTGCATTTTATTCGATTAGTAGGCCTAGGCCTAGCTGCTTCAATACGATGTGCTTGGTATATAGCCTATAGGCCTACATATAGGCTAATCTTGCATAACACTGAGAAACAAAGTAGGCCTATTGTACTTTAAAAATGTAGGCTATGTATGTATGGACCTGAGTACTGTACATACTTTAAAAAATAATATAGTATCACTGAATATTAACGCATAGCCTATGTTGAAGTGTAGCCCATCAGCCATCTAGGCCTATGCCATGCACATTAAAAAGTAATGTTTTATATGCATCACAAATATTATTGGAAGCTAGAAAACGATTGTAGGCTAACGCAATAATTGTTTGAGCTGTCAAATTCGTATCAACATTTAATTAAGACATGATTAATTAGTAGGCTAGGCCTATTGTGATCTTTCTTAAAGACAAATCATTGGATCGAAGTAGGCTACAGTCTTTTACTAGCTAATAATTAACGTTTCTTTGCAAAATAATTAATATATTTCTTATACTCGTAATCTGAAAGTAAAGAAGAATCGATACTAATACGGGTTTAATTCTAGTTTCGCTTTCACAGCATACTCATAAATTTCTATGGCTACTTTAGAGTTGTCATATACCATACTTAATTCCTATATATGTCCAAAGCGGCGGAAATGCATTATAAGGAATTATACCTACTGTAAAAAAAAAAAAAAAAAATCTCCCCATATGCGGCACCATAGCTATTACATAATACTAGGTTAGGTTAGGTAAGGTTGTTAGGTTAGGCTAATGTCGTTAATGTAGTTTATTATCATTATATTACGTCTTTTACCCAGTTCAGTTCAGTTGGAATTCGGGAAGTTTAGCCTTAACGTCGGCACTTCCCTAAGAGGTTTTGTTATTTTTCCTTTTGTGACTTTTTGTGACGTGCTCATTTGTCTAAAAATAAATATATCTCATTTTTCATCCCTTTTTCTGAAATCTTCTTTCTTCAGTTTTGTTTCTTCTCTCTTCTTCCTTCATTCTTGTTTCTTCTCTCTTCAGTCTTCTTATTTCAGTTCTTTCAATTTTTTCTCTCGTACTCTCCACATTTGATAGATTGTCTGTTTCACTCTATCGCTTATTTCTTTGTTAAATAAAAGATGTCCGCTGACTTGGTTTTCATTTTCAATATAAGGCTGTTGGAACCCTGGATCTTTTATTCTGCATGCTTTATAAAATGAACAGTGTAGTAGAAAATGTTTTAGGTCTTCTGTTCCTTCCTTACACATATCGCATTGTGTCTCTCCTCCCACATGCCTATTTCTATCTTTTAGATTTAAGTTATTTGTCCTACATCTGTAAAATATTATAGATGCCTGTGTGTTGTCATAAATATCTTCCTCGCTCTTAATCTCCTTTTTATAACTCCTATACACTTCTAGGCTACTCTTCTCTGCCAACTCCTCTCGCCATCTTCCCGAATCCCAGTCCAGAACTCTTTTTCTAATGTCGTCCTTCTTAATATTTGCTAAATTTGTTTCTCCTAACTTCAAATTCCCTACATACTTTCTAATTTCTGCAGTCCAGGGATCTTTACTATTTCTAAGTTTTTCCTCTGTGATTCTTCTTAGCAAGTCATTACTTTCCTCTCCTACTAAATATTTAAGATATTTTATGTTACCTTCCATAATTCTTGCCTCCATTGATGAGGCTCCTATTTCACCCCTTAACCCTTAATTAGCGGCGAGCAACATAAGTCGAGTTAAAAAAAGCTGGACTATGTGGCGGCGCTCGACATAGGTCGAGTGGCAATTTCAGCACGTAATGTGGCTGAGAGAGAGAGACAAGTGGTGGCAGGAGACTAGCGAGCGTATGACTGCTCCAGACCACCGCGGCGAACCTACTGACACAATTCTCCCTCTCTTCGCTACATACTCAATTATGTACCGAAAGTACCGAATTACCTGCTTTTTGCACTCGCGTTGCACGGTTATTGCAAGAAAACTATCCATCATACAAGGATCGTTATGGTGTTATTCGAAAGCTCTGTTTATGCCCTTTCAGGGATAGGTACTTGTTTTACGTTCTGGGTCTTATTTAGGCATGAAAATGATCACGTAAACAGCCCTATTTTGGCTAAAAACACCCCGCTGTGCGGTACATATAAATAAACCGCATAGGCCGCTCGTAAGGTGTTAAGGTTACCTTTTGGGCATATCTGGGTGCCCCTAATATGTGTCTAAAAACCCTATTCTCTATATTTTGTAATTTATTTATTTCTGTTTTTGAAAAACCTATAACATTCGAGCCATACAGGACTGCTGGTATCACAATACTTTTCCAATATGCTTTTCCAATAAGTATCTTATTACAACTTTGTGATATTACCGGGTATGTAAGGTTGGTTAGCCATTCTATTTGCTTTATCCAAAGCTTCTATTTTCTGGGTTTTAAAACATTTTTTATTATCATTAATGTGTATTCCTAGATATTTAATTTGTTTTACCACTTCTATTTTTCGTATGTTGTTTGATTTGTTTTTCATATTAAATATTAGGATTTTACTTTTGTCTTTATTTATACTTAAGCCACACTCTCCCCCTATCTCTATTAATTTATCTATTACTCTTTCTGCTTCCTGGATTGTATGAGCCAAGAGTAGCCCGTCATCGGCATAAAACAATGAACTTATTTTGAAACACTCATCTACAAACCCTCTTTTATTTTCTAACTGCTTAATTATTTCATAAGTTATTAATTTAAATAATGTTGTGGACCCCGTACAGCCTTGTCTGATGCCGCTTGTTACCTTAATCTCGGTCTCATTTACTTGCCCCTTATTTATAATTGTACTATCTTCTTTATATATGTTACTTACTATGTCTATAACATTTGAATTTATATTGTAATCTTTTAATACTTTTATCAGTTTCTCCCTTCTGATTGAGTCATAGGCCTTTTTAAAGTCTATTGAGATTACTATGAGTGACTTCTTTTGTTTAAATATTTTATCTATACAGTATTTCAATATAAAAAGATTATTTTCGATTCTACCCTTATTTGTAAACCCACTCTATGTCTCCCTTACCTCTCCATTCTCCCTAATGTGTTCTTCTATTTTATTTTTAATTGCTGTCGTCATGAAAAGTTTATATGATATGTCTGTCAGAGCGATTGGCCTCAATTCATTTACCTTTGGTTTATTTACTTTTGGTAACATAACAGTTTTTGACTTCTTCCACTCTTCTGGAATTACATTTGTGTCCATAATATTATTAAAGCACATTGCAAGTTTTTCTAAGCACTTATCACTTTGTGACAATGCTTTATATAACTCAGGTTTCATTGCATCAAGGCCTGCTGCTTTTCTATTCTTTAATTTCTTTATATTTTCCTTTAATTCTCCCACTGTAATGTTTGGTTTCTCCATGTAGTTTATGTTTTTATTAACTCTTAACCCTCCCGCCCCGGCTACGCATTACATAAATATTCCCCGAAATCCGGGTGTTTTGGCCGAAAAACGTCTAGGCTAGGCTACCGTATCATTGTTATGCTGACTGCTTCCCGCCTTCCCGCACATCCCCAAGCGTAGCTGTGTTATGTACCTGTAGAATGGCGTTAAGTAGAGCTCTCTAAGTCAAGTGCTTGATTTGTGATGATGATTTCATTGGAGATAACTTTATGGCCAAAACAGCCACTTTACACTACTTTTCGATACTTAACAACAACATACAGGCACACACGAACAAGCGACGCTCTCCTTCTTGTGGCCGGAGATGCGGGGCGTCGGTCCAGCCGGCTGTTGTTTACATGCGTCGGACCGACGCCTCGCACACGAAGCTCACAGGCTTTCAAGCAATGGTACAATGTTGTACCACCCGGGTTCCTGGGGGCAAAACATAATGATACACACATGTACCACCCGGGGTTGAAGGGTTAAAGCCATTTCCATGTGTTCCCGTAACTCCTCTGTAACTGTGACTGATTGTATGTTATAATTGTGTTCATCATTTACATTCATCCCTATTTTAAATAATTTACCTTCTTGCCTGTCCTCCATTTCTTTCTCTTTTAATTCTCTATATTCCCTATTTATATCCTCATTCCAAACTTCCTCGATGTTATTGTCATGCATTTTATATATACCACTCCAAAACATATTTAATTCCTCTACAGCCCTTTTATCTGACAATACTTCTCCTTCATCGTTATAAAGTTTTAATTCTTTTATTTCGTTTTGACTTTTGTTTCTTAGTTTATTTATATAATATTATTTCCACATCTTTTTACTCGCATCTCCTCCCTCTATTATCTCTCTAGTCTTTTTCCTCTCATGTATATAAATGGCTTCCCTGATCTCTTTCTGTACTTTACTTTTTTGTTCCAAGAAAAGTATGTTACTTCTCTCCTCTTCCTCTCTATGTTTAGCATTTCTTCTTAATCTATTATAATATCTCCTCTTTTTTATACCTTTTTATACCCAGCAATTTCCCTGATCTTCATAGTTGGTCGGGAAGCTATGCCTTTACAACGGCGCCTCCCTTTTGTCGCTGTGTACGTGAAACTAGAATTTTACCCTAATACGTTACTGCCCATATAATTCCTTTGGCCACAATAATTGTTCAAACTCGAATTCCTTTTGTTGTAAATAAGATGGGGAACCATCAATACTTTGTCTATTAGCCTAAAGAGAGTAATACCATGTGGCATGAGTACACATTGAATACCGAACATCTATGTGACTTCATCTATCGGCATTATCTTAAAAGAGTAGAAAAACTATATTTACCTAAGCAGCAGCTCTGCTGTTTTCGGCAGTACGCCAACACCACGAATCAGCTGAGCTTGAGTAAACAAATGAAAAAGAAAACGTAGATATTTTTTCATGTAGACATTTTAGCTAGCCTATTGGCTTGCGAAATAATTAAACAGATTTTAAAATTTGTATTTAATGTCTCTATAGCAGAAAGGATAAGGGAAAATATTTAATTTTTGTTGATTTTAAAGCAAAAATCGTCGATTACGGTAAAATATTCAGGGCTTCTTTGAGCTCTTTTTTATTACTGTTGTTTTGTCAGCCTTGTGGGCGGCAAGTCCAGGCTAGAATTGCCGCCCCCCTAAAAGTGCCGCCCCCGGGCATATGCCCCCGCCTGCCCCCCCCCCCCCCCCCATGTGAGGGCCCTGTCTATGTCGCTCGGGTGCTGGGCCCTGGGGTGGAGTGCTACTGTGGAGGTGAGTGCTGTGTGTGTGTGTGTGGGGTGGGGTGGGGGGGGGGGGGTTCTGTGGAGGTGGGGGGGGGGATTTGTGTGGAGGTGGATGCTGGGTGGTGAGGGGCGGTGTTGCTGTGATGGTGGGTGCTGTGAAAGGAGTTTTACTGTGGAGGTGGGTGGTGGAGGGAGGGAGAGAGAGAGAGAGTTCCTTAGAGGCAGACTCACCATACCTTACCGACCAGTTCTTCATTTTAAACAATTATGGATTAACTCCTAGGCCCGGGTCATTATAATATTCCTGCAATAAACAAGGCTGTTTATGCATCTTATAGGTCCATACATGCTATGAATACATTATTAACCCGTTGAGACCCAGCGTCGCACGTGTTGCGTCGGCAGTCTTTGATCACCAACTCCCAGCGACGCATCACGTGCGTCCGACATATAAAAAACACTTACGTGGCTCGTAAGGTAGGAAATGGCGGGAGAATACGAGGGGGAGGTACCGTAGTGTGTGGGGGAGCCGGGCCAGTAGGTGTGAGCGGGCCGAGACAGCCGCGCGGCTGGTGGTGGTGGGCTTAGTGGGGATAGTTTACACCCCTAGTTTACCGCCACTTTGAACCTTCATTACTCCGGTCGTATGGGAGCTAGAGGCTTGAGATTTATGTGAGATACTCCTTAGGATGTATGCCGTACAATGCCATACTCAGTTTTTACCCTAGTGCTCCCGGGCGGGTGGTCATGCGGGGGAGACGAACTATTGAAACCCCCCCCCCCCCCCCCCCCAAATGACCGAAATGAGTTTTTTTTTATTTGTGTGTTCATTTCTCACCATTCTCTTCCATTTTGGCTCAACAAATTTTTTTGAAGCTCCCCCCCCCCCCCAACCCCCCACCGGGGAGGCCCCCCCCAAAAAAAAATGTCAGAGGTGATTTTTTTTTTTTTTTTTCATTTCTCATCCTTGTCTTCCATTTTAGCAAAAAAAAAAAAAATAAGTGAAAATGGCTTGGGACTGGGGTGAACAAAATATTATAACTAGCCGGGGCTCAACGGGTTAAATCAAATATCATGATCACATACCTTCATTCAGCATAAGCATGGTTGAAGCCCCATGGATCTACGTTACTTTGTTCCTTGTTTATCACTACGAGAGCCTCAAGCAACATTACACTCCTTGAGCGTGCATGCATATATACGTGTGGCACTGAAAATGTATCAATATTGGTCCGTGTATTTATGTATGTGTGTGTGAGTGTGTATGGGTGTGTGTGTGTCGATCACGTGGGCTCAGAGAGCCCACGTGAGTGGGCTCTCTGACTTTTTTGTTTTGACTTTTTTTCTCTGACTTTTTTTTTGAGTCACCCTCTCCTTCACTCAGTCACTGACTTGCTCCTGGGAAAGATGATGAGATCACTGAAAGGTAAGGGAGGAAGGGGAGATGGTTGGGGGTGCTTGTGGTTAGGGGAGATAGGCGGAATAGAGAATAGGGAGAGGCTTAGCGGAGGGAAGGAGGGGATGGGGGTGGAGTTTAGGTCATCACAAAGCCGATAGGGCTGAGATTGCACCATGGAAGCTTTTATTCCGTGGCACGAAGCATGCTGACATCTTGTGGCGTCACCCGAGCTTAAGGAGTTAATACGAAATATTTACCAAAACAATATTACGGAAAAAACCCCACACACAAAGCAAAACTATAATTAACCCTCCTCAGACCTCAAATGACCTACCCGAGACCCATGCACCACTGTCCTCCTGCGACCTGACCTGCGAGGACGGGGAGGCGTGTGGAAGTACAGTGGACGCGATGTTACTGAGTGTCTACCTGGCCGAGACCCACGAGACCATCATCAACTTCAACATCACGGCCGTACAAAGTGTTAGTAGTGGCAGATGTTTGGGTATATCTTTGTCATTATTTTGGAGTTTAGATTGTTTTGCAACTTTCCAACTTTTTCCTATACCACCCTCAAGCTGAAAAACACTCCAAGATCCCCCATCAAGCTAAATCTGTACATTTTCGGTAGAAAAATGTCCCAGCCAAAGGCTGGCTTCCTTTATATTGCAGGCTCGCTATCGCTAGCCAGGAAAAAAATCGACACCTGAACTCTTGGGTATAACATGAATGGTATTATACTGTCTCTGGTTCAACATAGATTATTGAAATGCTAGGTTTTTCCAAGTTAAATAGGAATGAAATATCCCCAGGCCCACTTTAGGATCAACCTTTCCTGGTACCTGGCGCGGGGTACGAACCTCTGAAGGGAATTTAACCCTCCTAAAAACCCACAGGTTTTGAGATGCCTTGGGTGGGGTTCGAACCCTGGTTAGTGACGCACCACCATCACCACCAGGCCCGCACGCTAACCCACTGTACTACCACGGACGTACTAAAAGTATAGCAACCTTAGTCCGATTTTTAAGAACCAGGTGATAGCCTCGTGGTGTCTTCACGTGATGAGTTTATTGGACTTACCATCCACGACTATTTTACGCTATACCTGACGTCAACTCGGGTAGTACATTATTGTGGTTGCGGGACATTTTTGAGGGCACAACACTACATTCCTTTTTAGTTAGGCTAGTCCCTAGCCTCGTAAGGTCGTAAGGTATCGTAGCCTTTTTACCTTAGCAATCTCAATTATCTTGGTATAGGGTTCGCGTGACGGGTGCTCCTACTAGCTACCAGGTCACGTTCCCTTACTGCCACCAATGAAATGCTAGGTTTTTCCAGGTTAAATAGGAAGGAAATCTCCCCAGGCCCACTTTAGGATCAACCTTTCCTGGTACCTGGCGCGGGGTACGAACCTCTGAAGGGAATTTAACCCTCCTAAAAACCCACAGGTTTTGATATGCCTTGGGTGGGGTTCAAACCCTGGTTAGTGACGCACCACCATCACCACCAGGCCCGCGCGCTAACCCACTGTACTACCACGGACGTACTAAAAGTATAGCAACCTTAGTCCGATTTTTAAGAACCAGGTGATAGTCTCGTGGTGTTTTCACGTGATGAGTTTATTGGACTTACCATCTACGACTATTTTACGCTATACCTGACGTCAACTCGGGTAGTACATTATTGTGGTTGCGGGACATTTTCGAGGGCACAACACCACATTCCTTTTTTTCATCCCACCGCTGCCACCAATGTTATGCCCTGTTTTTCTACAGGATTAACTTGGGTAATGTGGGCTCTATCTGACTGGGTATATAAGGCTGCATGCACAATACAAGGTATGAGGAATAGAGAACACAAAATAAACACACGGTAACACGACACACGATCACTTTTATTTAGATAGGTGAATAAAGAGCATAGAAAGATAGTAAGACTCGTACAAAACAAATAATAGAAGGGAACTGCTAGCATTAGCGGATCTGGATGGAGCCTAGTCTCCCACTTCCAACGTTCAGGTATACTCTTCTGATCACAGATTTAGTTAGCAAGGTTTATTATACTGGAAGACCTCAACGTGTTTATGTATTCAATTTCACTAATTAGATTTCTTTCTGACAGGTCGCGTGCCCAAGTAGCCGCTCACAGTTAGAATTAGATACGCGTATATTTCTGAACACGGCAATTCTAGTAACCTCAAGGGGGTACTGATCTAAGATTTATATTCCTATGACAGAAATACGTAGAACACAAATCAGTGGGCGAACGTTAGATATCACTAGGGTTTTAATATCTGAATAAGGTAATTACGAGAGTCAATGTCGCCTGTTAATTAATGAACACTGATGCGCTTAGTACGTCCCAAATGGAATGGTTAAATATGAGTAACACTGGGCAAGTTATAGCCACTTCATAGAAAAGTTAATAAGTGAATGTCGAACTGGTACTATAACACTTAGTACTAGTAACATGAATCTTGAATAGTATTTGTGGGTCTGGTCCTGGTTATCTTGCTTCCGGTGATGTTGGGGGCTAACGACTGGTTCCTCGGCCGTCCAGGTGGTCCAAAATGTAGGAAGTTCTCAAGTCGGATCTCTTGACGATCGGTGCTGGCTACACACTTATATACCCACTAATTTGTGTGAAGGTTATAAGGTGCACGTTGGGACTTGTACATGGACAGCTCTTCTATTTAACTTCTGCCATGGAGTCTGCCGGCTCGGGAATCTCTCAACTCCGGAACAACACAAGGGCAGAGCTAGAGGTTAACTTCAGGGTAGTGACCACTGGTTGGTGTCTAACTTTCAACTGATTTGACTGGGGGCGGGAGCTAGGTCTATAGGCTCGGTTCTGGACCCTGTAGACAATAGGGATCTCGAGTCTTATGGACTTATTTGAGTTCTCAATAGATATGGGGACTAGGTAAGATGGTGATTACTGTTGTGGCACATGGCTATAGGAAGCCTTCAATTTGTGATATAACTGAGCCTTAGTAAAAGGTACTATTTTGGCTATACTGGAAGTATTTATGGGAGGGAGACTGGATCTACTTTGCGGGGAGGACTGGGACAGCTGTGATAGGGGCGTCTCTCTTATATTGCTCAGTCTTCGTTCTATTGCCTAGCTGAGGTGCTAATTTGACTATCCGAGTATGCAAAACAGGTGAATGGGTTATTGTGGGTACAGAGAGGTGAGTAAGGGGGTTAGACATGCATGGTTAGTTCATGGATAGGAAGAATTCCTAGGCTACCTGGCAATGACCCGGAAGTCAAAACAGGGGTCAGGTATACCTCCGCGGGGTGGGGGTCTCCCTCCTCGGGTGGGTAAAAAAGGGGTAGCCGGGCGCTCTCTCTCTGGGATGGTCGTCCGGCGGCTGTGGCTAGGGGCTTGCCATATCACCAGTGTTTGTAATAACCCTCTGTTTATGAGACAGATGTGGGTCTTCTTAACCCTTATTTAGCGGCGAGCAACATAAGTCGAGTTAAATAAAGCTGGACTATGTGGCGGCGCTCGACATAACTCGAGTGGCAATTTCAGCACGTAATGTGGCTGAGAGAGAGAGACAAGTGGTGGCAGGAGACTAGCGAGCGTATGACTGCTCCAGACCACCACGGCGAACCTACTGACACAAATCTCAGCTCCCTCCTCCCTCTCTCACTCGCTACATACTCAATTATGTACTGAAAGTACCGAATTACCTGCTTTTTGCACTCGCGTTGCACGGTTATTGCAAGAAAACTATCCGTCATACAAGGATCGTTATGGTGTCATTCGAAAGCTCTGTTTATGCCCTTTCAGGGATAGGTACTTGTTTTACGTTCTGGGTCTTATTTAGGCATGAAAATGATCACGTAAACAGCCCTATTTTGGCTAAAAACACCCCGCTGTGCGGTACACATAAATAAACCGCATAGGCCGCTCGTAAGGTGTTAATATCCAAACCGAAGGTGCCTTGGCTAGCTGGTTTTAATCGGTTGGTTTGCTGGATGTGGTGGAGACTAGTTGCTAACTCTGCCACATTTATCTGGAAGTATGGCAATAGAAGTTAGTTACTGGTGAGGCGGCTAGCCTCGCACCGACGACCATGGGGTGCAGAGTTGTGAATAGGTTGTAAGAGAATAGATGGCATGCAAGGGGTTAGTAAAGTTCTAATGTTGTTCTGGCCTGCTAAGGGAAGGCAGGCTGGATAGGAGTATATATATAAAAGGTTGGATAGCGTTAGCAACGGAAAAATCAAGGATCTTCAAGAGGTATGAGAGAGAGGCTAGGTCGGACAAGAGTCGAGAAGTGCGGGGTATTTTAATGAGAGGGGAGGAGTTCAGGGGGGCTATAGGGAAATTTGACCCTAAGGTCTCTGGGCGTGGGGATGGCATTAGGCTGCAGTTGATATTGGAGTTTGAAAAGGCAGTGAAAGTACGTTAGCCAAATGCTACCGGGGAGTGCAACTATGGGGTGGTATATGAGTCTGGAAAAGATAGAATTATGTGGACTGTGGGGCTGGGGGGGAAGAAGGAGGTGAACTGTAGGTGTGTGCTTGACTGTGGGTAAAGTGGGGAAAAACATGGTGTATTATTCTTCGTCAGTACGAGGGGTTATGGATACTATTAGTTGGCACAAGCTTTTGCACGTCTAGTTGTCCCTGGGAACTACGTTTTCTATGAAATATATACCAAGAAAAATGGCAGTTCGTAGGGGTACTTCGTTATTGTTTTGAGGTACTTATGACAGATACTGGTACTAAGGTTATCTATACAATCTGGTTGGGGTAAGAGGTGTAGGACACGAAGCAAATTGGCATAGTGTGGACTGTGGATACGAAGGAGGTGATTGGAAGACGTATAACAATTGTGGAGAAGTAACTGGAAAAAGGTGAACACAATGGCGGATAAAGATACTTAACCTAAGGATTGAATACATAGATTTTGTGGGCGATGATTCTTCAGAAACTTAGTCTGGCAAGACAAGATATGTTAGGGAATGTTAACTGAAATAACAGAAAAACATATTCACCACCACAGCCAACATACCGAGATCCCCACCCCTACCTCCACCACCATCATCACCACCACCACAGCCAACATACCAAGACCTATAGCTGCTCACCACCACCACCTCTACCAATAACAGAGAAACAGTTACCCAAGCATTCACCACCACAAGTCGTTTTCTCTCTCTACCACACCTCTCCCGCATCAGAGAAAACGTCGACTCAAAGACTCAAGGATAACAATTATATACCTGTGCAGGGCAGAAGATAACATGTGATCAGTTCTCGCCGATATTACACTTCTCCTGCAACACCCCAAACCTACAAACTTGCAACCACTGTCCACTCCATCTACCTCCAGCCTGTAAAACACATAACAGCCCCAGACCAAATCAGAAGACAATCATATTATATCACCTCACCCCAGAGTTAAAAAGGACACAACCGCCCCCAGACAACATGAGTTACTACCATCGAGATGACACGCCCTCTAACACCAGGGAAAAACTTATCCATCAACATAACCAATTCCAAAGTCCAACAGAAGAAGAAAAGCGAAGAAGAGAAATTAATCAAGAAATTGCACTATAAGTAAATAAGTATATCACCCCTCTCCAAGCCACAAGGAACTAACCACCCTACAACATCCTACCCCTAGGTGCCTTTCTGATGCTCAACCACATCACCCCCGAGGCCCTGAGAAACGGTATGACTATGACGGAAGATTTTAGGATCGACATCTCAATCTAGAGCTGTTCTTGACACCCCGGGTAAAAGGACAGATTCGAAAGTTGAGGACACAGTTGAAGAGTTGGTTCAGTTGATCGCAAGGCGTAGACACAATTACGAGACTGTAGTCACCCATTATACTAATTCTTTTTAGTGGGTATCAACAAGCTGGTTTATTAGAGCCTTCTGGGTGAAGTAATCTAATATTCTCGGCCTACCTCAACCCCGGCGCTATTGTGGATATAAGCAGACAGTCAGGTACTAACTAGCTTTATCCAGGATAGACCAAACCACAAGAAATTCATCAAAGTACTTATAAAGACCAGAGTAGACAGGAGTTCACTCCTGCGTTCGCTCGATGCTATTTTGTCACGGCTTGGGCTAGGCAATTTAGTTATTTAACCCGTTGAGCCCCGGCTAGTTATAATATTTTGTTCACCCCAGTCCCAAGCCATTTTCACTTATTTTTTTTGTTTGCTAAAATGGAAGACAAGGATGAGAAATGAAAAAAAAACAAAAAAAAATCATCTCTGACATTTTTTTTTGGGGGGGGGGGGGCCGGTGGGGGGTTGGGGGGGGGGAGCTTCAAAAAAATTTGTTGAGCCAAAATGGAAGAGAATGGTGAGAAATGAACACACAAATAAAAAAAAACTCATTTCGGTCATTTGGGGGGTGGGGGGGGGGGTTTCAATAGTTCGTGTCCCCCGCATGGCCACCCCCCCCGGAGCACTAGGGTAAAAACTGAGTATGGCATTGTACGGCATACATCCTAAGGAGTATCTCACATAAATCTCAAGCCTCTAGCTCCCATACGACCGGAGTAATGAAGGTTCAAAGTGGCGGTAAACTAGGGGTGTAAACTATCCCCACTAAGCCCACCACCACCAGCCGCGCGGCTGTCTCGGCCCGCTCACACCTACTGGCCCGGCTCCCCCACACACTACGGTACCGCCCCCTCCTATTCTCCCGCCATTTCCTACCTTACGAGCCACGTAAGTGTTTTTTATATGTCGGACGCACGTGATGCGTCGCTGGGAGTTGGTGATCAAAGACTGCCGACGCAACACGTGCGACGCTGGGTCTCAACGGGTTAAGGTCCCAAACCAAAGTGCTCGAGTTACACTGTGGGAACCCAGTGGCGTCAGGACAATCCCACGGCCAGCGGATCTACCCCAGATTGGATTACTAATTCTACACCCATTGGATTAATTATTCTACACATCGAAAGTGAAGTTATTATACTGTAAAAGTTATAGAAGATCTAACTGTGAAAAGAAATTATACTTGGCGTATTGTCAGAGAGAAAGTATATAAAGATCGAAAGTGAAAGTAATTAAAATATATCTACTGCGTATATGATAAAAGGTATTCTGGAAACATCGGATACTACGCACGTATATAAAAGCGAGAGAAAGGAAGCTCTAGTGAAACTCAAAGAAATTAGGGAAGTACTGATAATAATTCTGCTAAAATTAATAACAAATAAATTCAAGTTAACTTATGCGTAAGCACCACAGTGATTTAACCTCAGGAAAATAATTACGTTTAGCTCCCAAATTCCAGAACAACTCTACGCAGGTAAATACCTCAAGTTCACATATAATTACTATATAACCTTTCTAAGCACAAGTGTAAATCCTCGATTGAAAGGAGTGCTACTCTTAACTCTGAAATAAATACAGGACAAGTGTAATCTTTCAGTTAGAAAGCGGTCCCTAATACTTAGTTAGATATTGCATAGAATAATCCAGTCTTGCGAGTCAGACGTAGTGGAGCCTCGTTCGTTCACTTTAATTGTTTTGTTCTTGACCATTATTGTTCTAGCTTTTACGTATGCGATATTCTTGTGCAAATAAACGGAATATGAATACACGTCTTGTGATAATTATCCTCTATTGTCTTTCTGTGTCTGTGGTAAAACAATATAACTTATCCAGTTGGGAAGAGCCCACTTGATCAAAACCAATTAAACCCCAGTAAAAACCTGGCATAACATTAACATGTGTACATAAACTAAAGATTGAATACATAGATGAACGACGACATTATAGTCGTCGTCCTAATAAGGTGATGAAAACTGGTTGATCTGCACTTGGCACAATACGACATTAGGACAGTGCCGCTATGTCGTATCAATACTGGTGGCAGTTAATATTATAGAGACACTAACATTAATACTTAAACTAAGGATTAAATACATAGATTTATGGGGGCGATGGGTCTTCAGAAACTTAGTCTGGCAAGACAAGATAGGTTAGGGAATGTTAATATTAATACGTAACCTAAGGATTGAATACATCGATGAACGACGACATTATAGTCGTCGTCCTAATAAGGTGATGAAACCTGGTTGATCTGCACTTGGCACAATACGACACAAAGACAGTGCCGCTATGTCGTATCAATACTGGTGGCAGTTAATATTATAGAGACACTTAGTTACTAGAGGAACAATGCAAGGGGCGACTGAGCACGGGTTACATATATCTATACTCGTCATGGAAATTGATATACGAGGTCTAGGGACAGGCGTGGGTATTTTAACTTCTAAGATATATAACATCTACTTCTCGGATGTAAGAACATACATAGATATATGGCTGTCTGCTTTGTTGGCATTGGCTCAACCTGGGGACAGGGCATGGGTGTTTTTAATATGAATGTATATTCCTGTTCATCATCATTGTAGTTAGAAGTGTAGGACACGAGGGGGTAGTGTACGTGAGGTGTGGAAAAATGGTCAGTTTAGAAGGGGTAGGTAGGTGCGGCCTGGAGCTGCTTAGCCCTGCGGGCTTGGGCCTGTCTGAATTGGCTGGCTCGGTCAGCTGGTCCTTTCGTTCTGTGGACCTTTCTTTCGGGTGTTTCTGTGTGGTGTTCGTTCGTGGCTTCTGTGGTGGGCTTCTCGTTCTGGGGCATTTTACTTCCCTCTCCTTCATTATAGGCTCGTCCCCGAACCTCAAGGGTGAAGTAAAAAGAAGCATAGTTATGGTGGGTCATTTTGAGGGTATTTAGAAGTTTCCACCAAGCAAGAGAGCGATGGTCAGGTTTCTTTTGTAGGTCAATGTATATCTGTAAGAATGTGTCCTCTGTGTTGGGACGGGCGGTTGCCCGGGCTTGATGTGGGCGTTGTAGACGTAAGTGTCCAGTGGGGGTTTTTACTTTAACCTTTCGTATGAATGGTTTGTAGCTTTCCCCCGCGGGGGTCGGAGTGAGGTGTGTGGGACTGACAGGAGGTCTGTTTAGTGTGGTGAATGGGTTACTAACCGACGGGGGATTAACGTCTGACAACAGAGCTGGGGATGAAGGGGGAACATGAGTCTGGATTTCTTTTGGTTTTCTTGGGCGGTGTTGTAGGCTGGCAAAATCTAGTGAGGCAATGCGCAAGATAGGTTTAGGTAAGGTGTGTGACGGAGGTGTGTGAGAAGGAAGGGGTGTGTGTTGTGTGGCTTGGGTCTTTAGTGTCGGAACGGGGTGTTATTTTTATCTCACCGTCTTTAAATCTGATGGGTCTGTTGACTATTCTACCTCGGGCGGTTCTGGTGGGAAGGTAGAAGTTTGTCGTGGGACTTGAGTCGCTCGACGATGTTTTATATTGAGGGGAGGAACGTTTTACAGGTAAAGGACATGTGGGGGTTCTCTCAGGTGTGACTTTGTGGGCGGGATTCCTTAGGGGTTGGTTGGTTGGGGGTTCGGTGAGATGAGGAGGTTGGTCGATGTGTGGGTGGGGTGGTGGGGATCGTGGAGGGGAAAGGAGCGGATGCGGGGGGGGGCTAGACGGGTGGGTAGGGAGTGTAGATTTAAGTTGGAGGGTTGGGGGTAGGGACGTGTGTGGGGTGTGTCGTTTGGTGAGGTTGGTGATTTGCTGGTGGTGGAAGTGGGTGGTTTTATGGGTGTTTGGTGGGGGTTGAGAGGGGATGAGGTTGAAGAGGAAGGTATGTGTTTTCTTGCGGGGGTGGGGGTTGTTACTTCTGGACTATAGTTAGAGGGTTTATGGTGTTTAGGGGTGATTATTCGTCTTCTTTCCCTTTGTGGAGGAGAAGTCGACGAAGAAGAAGAGGAGGAGGTTAGTGGTCTGGCAGCCCTACGGAATTTGGTTAGCAGGGTGTGTTTCCTGGAGGTTTTAAAAAGTTTTTGTCGTGGGCGTAGGTTGTAGCGTGAGGTTACTGAGGTAGATTGTGTGGTGTGTTTGGGTGTGTACTTGGTTTTGGGTAGGGTGTGTGGTTTTCTTAGTGTGGTGCCTGGGGAAGGTATGTCAGGGCTAGACGGCAGAGTTTCTGTTGTGGTTGGAGTTGTGGGGGGAGGCTTTCGTATTTGGATAAGCGGGGGAGGTACTTGATTATCAGAAGTGAACGAAGGTGTCATGGTGGAAGAGGGTGTGATAGTGGGGACTTGGGGTTTGTGGAGGTTAGTTCGGGGGGTATGTTGAGGAATGATCTGTCTGTTCGGTGTCGGAGGGCTTAGGTCCTTAGGGGTTTGTGTGGGGATTTTCATAGCTGGAGTGTATGGTGTAATAGGGGTGTTTAATTCTGGTTCAGCCGTGTGGGGTGGGGTATTGTCTTGTGGTTGGAGTGGTTTAAACGCTCGGACGAATCTAGTTTGGAACGTGCAAGTCACGCCGTGATAGTCGATGGTGACTTGATAGGCGTTTGGGACTTGTGTGATGGTGTAGGGCCCGACATAGCGAGGGCCTAACTTGTTGGTGATAGGGAGGTTGGCTACCATTACGGTGTCATGGATGGCGAAAGGGTTTTTGTCATTGGTGTTATCAGTTTTGGTGTCCTGACAGGTTTGGGCGGTATGGAGGGTGTTTTGCAGATGTTGCAATGGGTCAATTGTGGAGGTGGTGGAGGGAAGGTGAGCGTGGTGGTGGAACGGCAGTAACAGGGGGGGTACGCCGTAAACACGTTCATGAGGGGAAATACCGTCTTCTCGGGGACAGGTGTTCATGCCCCATTGTATCATTTTTAGTTGTGATGGCCAGTCTGTGGTGTTAAAAGCAATAATTTTTGTTCGCAACTGATTGTTGATGGTGCGATGGCTGCGTTCGCATATAGCATTTCCTTGAGGCCAGTATGGGGATGAGTGTTTAATCTTAATGCCACATTGTTGGGTGAACTGTTGCCAAACGTGTCCACTAAACTCGGGGGCATTGTCGGATAGAAGAGCAAGGGGCAGACCGAATATAGGGAATACTTCTGTGGCAAGCAGTGTGGCGACTGTGGTGGCTGTGTGGTCTTTAGCTGGGCAGGCTATTCAAAATTTTGAATAGACGTCCACAAATGTGACGATATAGCGCTTGCCAGCGTAAGGAGGGAACGGGCCCATGATGTCGAGGGATAGGACTTGAAACGGTTTGGTAGCCGACAAGGTACCAGCTGGGCCTGGGGTGCGTGATCTATCCTTTCCCAATAAACACGGTTTGCAGGATTCTGTCACTCGTTGTGCAATTTTGGAGGGGTTGGGCTCCAGTATTGGTCTGTGAAGATTTTTAACATCTTCTTTTGTCCAAGGTGTATGCCGTTTCCCTCGTGGATGGCAATCATGTAGTCATGGGCAATGGTGGGGTCCAAGATTATGTGACCAGTGTCTGTGGCAAGTTGATCTCCCCAGCGAGTCAGTCCCCTGAAGACATTTAACGGTATCCAGGGGGGTCTGATTCTTGCTTCCCAAGATTGAATTAGGGAGGGGGCTGAGGGGGCATTATGTCGGGGGGTGGGGGTAGATACCAACTCAGTGTTTTGTAAGGCAGCTAGGTTGGTGGGGGGGTCTTTTGGTACTGGCAAACGTGACAGGGCGTCTGCATTGGTATGGAGTTTGCCTGGACGATATTGTATGGTAAAGTCGTAGTCCTCTAGTGTCTCCCTCCAACGTACCAAAATGGCTGAGTTGGTTTCGCACCTACGCAGCCATTGTAAAGATTGATGGTCGGTAATTATGTCGAGTTTTGTGCCCAACACAAATGACCGGAAGTGGCTGAGTGCCCAAATGATCCCTAAGCACTCTCTCTTGGTGGCTGCGTAATTCTGTTGTGTTTGGGTGAGGGTGGAGCTGGCATACGCTATTACATGTTCCTCTCCGTCTCTGACTTGAGCTAAAACTGCACCCATGGCGTACAGAGATACGTCGGTATAAAGACGGAAAGGTTTTTGGTAGTCAGGGAAAGCGACAATCGGGGCTTGGATTAGCTTTTGCTTCAAAGTGTTAAACGCGAGGTCTCTTTCAGGTGTCCAGGTGAACGGGGTGTCTTTGTGGGTGAGTTGGTGGAGGGGTCTGGCTATGGTGGCAAAGTTGGGGACGAAACGTCTGTAGTATGTGGCTAAACCTAGAAACGAACGTACTCCTTTAACAGTGGTGGGTGGGAGTTGGTTTTGTATGGCTTGAAGTTTCTTTGGGTCTGGCTCAATACCATGTTCAGATATCACGTGTCCGAGGAAATCTACCTTATTCTGGGCAATCTCGCACTTTGAGGGTTTTAATTTCAACCCGGCGGCTCGGATTCTTTGAAGGACTTGTCTCAACCTGAGGAGGTGTTCTTCCCAGGTTGGTGAGTACACAATAATATCGTCCAGATAGGCTAGGCAGGTTTCCCAGGTTAGGCCATGTAATACCGCTTCCATCAAACGGGAGAAAGTGGCGGGTCCGTTACAGAGGCCAAAAGGTAGGACGTTAAATTCATAGTGAATGGCCACCACTAGTGGAAAATGCTGTTTTCTTTTGGTCCTCGGCCTTGATAGGCACTTGCCAATACCCTGCTTGAAAGTCGAGGGTAGTGAACCATTTGGATCCGTGTAGGGAGTCAAGGGAATCGTCTATTCGGGGTAAGGGCGTAGCATCTATAATGGTTACGTCATTTAACCTCCTGTAATCGACGCAAAAACGGGTTGTCCCATCTTTCTTTTTTACTAAGACAACAGGGGAAGACCAGGGCTAATGGACGGGGTGGCAATCCCGGCCTCTAACATTTCCTGGACTTGGCGTTCCTCTTCCTGACGTTGTATGGGGTTCTTTCTACGGGATGGTTGTCGTATGGGGGGGCCTGTGGTGTTAATGATGTGTTGTTCTACATCAGTCTGTCCGATTTCGGTGGGTTGTTGGGCAAACACGTCACTGAATTCCAGCAGTAGATCGTACATGCCGTTCTTTTGGTGGTCAGATAATGTCTCAGGGAGAGGGGGCAATTGGAGGCTGGTAGGGTGTCGTTAAAATCTATGGGGAGGTCATCGAAAGTTTCGAGGTCTCCTATAATGAGACCTTTTGGTAGTGTCAGGGATTCCTCTGAGATATTTGCCACGAGAATGTGGTTGATGCGAGCGGAAATGATGGCGGGTTGTAAGAGGCAACGATGGGGGTTGGGGGACGTGGTAGTGGGGGAAAATATCATGTGCGTTTGGGGTATGGGCCGCAGGTTCACCCATTTTTGATGGTGGGGGGGAATTTGGCATTTATCCTGAACTGCAGCTGGGCTAATGATGGTGGGGGATTGACTGGCGAGCAGGTGCTTGCTACTTATAAGGGGGGCAAGGTCGCTTTGGTGGGGGTCACGCGTGAGGGGGGGATTAACGGCGCGTGTGGGAGGATCAGTGGGGCGTGGTGTGAGGGGGTTAGAAAACGAGAGTTGTTGGAGGGACTGCGGAGGGTTGGTGGGGGAAGCGTGAGATATAGAAGATGGGTTATTGTTGGAGGACTGATGTAAGGATATGTGGTGGTTAGAAGGAATTTGGGGAGCGTTGTCGGTGGCAGTGACGGTTTGTTTGGAGTTTATATGGATTTGGTGGTTTTGTTTGTCATGAGAGGGCGAGTCAAGTGTGGGGTTGTGAAGTTTTCTAGGGGTGTGAATTGTGTGGGGGTGGAAGGGAGCTACTGACGGAAAACTGTCACAAGGGGGATTGGGGTGGGTGTGGACTAGCTGGGCATTTTTCTGGGGGCATGGTGGGAACATGGTTGTGTCCCTCGGTCGGCACGCGTGAGGGGGGGATTAACGGCGCGTGCAGGCGGTTCAGAGTGGTGAGAGGTGAGCGAGTTAGAAAACGGAATTTGTTGGGGGGACTGCGGAGGGTTGGTGGGGAAAAGTTAGGTGTAGAACATGGGTTTTTGGTGGAGGACTGGTGTATTGATGTGGTGTTGTTAACAGGACGAACGTGGGGAACTTTCTTGGTGGCAGTCAAGGTCTGGTTAAAAGTGATGTGGGGCGGGTGGGTTTGTTTGTCATGAGAGGGTGAGTCAAGTGTGGGGTTGTGAATTTTTTTAGGGGTGTGAATTGTGTGGGGTGGGGGCAAGGGAGCTACTGACGGAAAATTGTCACAAGGGAATTGTTGTGGGTTGTGGGATAGCTGAACATTTCTGGGGGCATGGGGTAAATTTTGTTGGGTACATTGATCGGCATTTTCCTTGGAAACATGTGTACATAAACATTGGATGGAATTATGGTTATATATCAGAGTCTGTCCTGAAAACATGGGAGGATTTATCCGGGACAGAATGAAGAGAATGGAGGGGATTACCGAGAGGGAGTTGCTTGGACTTGTCTTCTTTCGTTTGTTGAGGCATTTGGTTACTGAATGGGGTGAGATTTTGAGGGGACTCAGGGCAAGGGGGGGGGGGGATTTAGGAGTCACCTTAGTGCTAGCTGCAACTTGGTAACCCTGACTCAGGGTTTGTTGAGGGGAAAGTTTTTTTTTTTTTTTTTTTAATGGGTTTCTGCGTGATGGGTTTGTCAGAGGCTTTGGGTTGGAATTTTTTTAATGATATCAGCCTTTGGCCGCAGTCGACCTGGGCCTGGAGTTTTTGAAGGAGGTCAAGTCCAAGGAAACCATCATAATGTTTACAGTTGGAGGAAAATACTGTGAATGTGTGATAACAAAGGAGTACAAAGGAGTACAAAGGAAATCAAGCAACAACAGATCTAGTGACCCTTCTAGGTTGCTTGTCCTCCAAAACACTGAGGATCAAGTGTCCAAACAGTGGTTTAGAGTGGGTAAGGGAACATTGGAAAGGGAATTACTGCCCTGGAACTAATGTCCGTGGCAGGATTAGGAAGTTAGTAGGGGACAGATGGGTTAGTAACAACGAGCATGGGGGGCAGGAGTCGTTACTGATAGGGGAAAAGTGTCTCCTAGGAGATTTAAGTAAGTATCAGCAGCTGAGATTAGTAACTGTTCTGCTTTGGTGGTTAACAACGGGCCAAATAGTCGGTGGTGTAGATCATAGTAATTTTTGAACAAACATGACTTGGCAGCTCCCGTGTCGATTAACAAGCGGACAGGAATGTCCTTGATTTTGGCCATGTAATAAATGGGGGCAGTGCGGTCAGTTATGGCGTCCCCCGCCGAGGCCATCTTGGGCGGGGGGTACTTTAAAAATCCTGGGAATCGGTATCTACCTCCTCCAGGGTTTCCTCGGTATCCTCTGAGGTCATGTTAGGGGCTATTTCTCCAGTGTGTCTTTCTTCCATCTCTTCCTCTTGTCCCAACTCCTCTTCATTTACAGAAATGCGAGGAGTAAAGGGGCGAGGTTTGGCAGAGTGACGAATTTGATGGAAAGCACACTGAGCATTACAGGCAGGGAAATCATAGGGGTTGATAATTACTAAGGTAGGGTTTTTACTTTGGTAGGTGTTGTAGTTCCTGTTCCGGTTGAAGATTCTGCGTGGCTGGGTAGGTTGGAACCAGGGTCTACTGGGTTGGGGCTTTCCGGAAGGGTAGGGGGGTCTGTTGTGGAAGGATGAGGCTGGATAGGCATTCTTGGAGTTTTGGTGGTCGGGTTGCTGCGGATGCGTGGGAAACCTCTTGATGCAGCGATTTGGGTGGGTGCTTCTGTGCGCACGGCCAAAATACGTCGGATCGTGATGAGATCTTTTTGGTATCCGACGAAATCGTGCACACGGAAATGGTCTTTTACTGCTGAGGGCAATATAGACAAGGTTGACCAGAATTTGCTGTTCTTGTTGGATTCTGGTCAATGTGGGGAAAGAAACTTTTATGTGTTGGGCAATCTCATTCACTGTGGCATCTAAATCGCCTTCGAATTTAGTGTCTTGGATACGGGTGTGGGCCACGAAAACGCCCAACGAAGGCTTAATGGCTTCTATCACTATTGGGCGAAATTCGTCCCAGGTGAGAGCAGGGTGCACTTGATAGGCAACCAGAGAAACGGCTTTTCCCAGGTGCGTTAATGTTACGGCTATTTTTTCTGCGTCCGTGGTATAAACTAGGTCAAGTACGGGTTTCACTATGTCCATGAATGTTTCGATCTCATAAGTTTCTCCATCATAATGGGGGATGGGAATGTGAGAACGGTGCGCCATGATGTTATCGTGTTCTGGCTGTTCCAAACTTGCAATGTAATGCAACCTTTTATCCGAATCAAGAACCACCGCTGCCGCCAATGTTATGCTAGGTTTTTCCAGGTTAAATAGGAATGAAATATCTCCAGGCCCACTTTAGGATCAACCTTTCCTGGTACCTGGCACGGGGTACGACCTCTGAAGGGAATTTAACCCTCCTAAAAACCCACAGGTTTTGAGATGCCTTGGGTGGGGTTCGAACCCTGGTTAGTGACGCACCACCATCACCACCAGGCCCGCGCGCTAACCCACTGTACTACCACGGACGTACTAAAAGTATAGCAACCTTAGTCCGATTTTTAAGAACCAGGTGATAGTCTCGTGGTGTCTTCACGTGATGAGTTTATTGGACTTACCATCCACGACTATTTTACGCTATACCTGACGTCAACTCGGGTAGTACATTATTGTGGTTGCGGGACATTTTTGAGGGCACAACAATTATAGATATTGTTTTCCTCTTTCTGTGTCAATAAGCGTACAATTTTCCTCTTCCTGGGTCATTAAACAGAATTAATAATAGCCTTTTCTTCCCCAGGGCAGCAGTAGTATTGAGTTGACCATTGAGGGCGAGAGGACCGATGCAGTGTACAAGGTTGACCTAGGGTACGGCGCCCCCTCTGTCACTCTTACTGGCTCTGTCTCTCACACCTACCTGGAGCCCGCACACCTGCAGCCCGGGGACTACCGCATCATAGGTCAGACAGAGATTTATACTTACAAATAAAATTATTGCTAATAATTAGCCATTTATGTATTTATAAATGTTATTATATTTATTTCTCAATTTGTTGTTGTTGTTGTTCTCTAAGCTGCCTGGCCGAACAGCCCCGAATCCCTAAGGAAGGCCATGGCCACGATCGGGCTTTCCCACAGAGATCTCAAGGAGTGTAGATTGTGTTGTTGGCATAAGTGGTTATGTTAAATGCAGTCTTCTATGATGTGTTTAATGGTATGGGGTGCTGTGTTACAACCCGGGCAGTTGTCGTCTGATAGCTCAGAAGAGCTGCATGGTGTCCGCATCTCAGCCTGGCCAGGTGGACTCTGTCCTCGCAATTTGTTTAACCTTAAATGACCTCCCACAGGGCCGGCCATTCCTACAGGTATTTATAAGGTATGTACAGTCAACTCGTTTAATCTGCAGAGTCTCAGAAATTGTAGTTATGCAATTATATTTTCCCAGATTCCTGTAGGGAACAGTATCGCTTACATTTGTCTTAATTCATCCCTATTCTATTTTATATAGTGCAAATTTATTTTATAGATTAACTTTTAAGCTTCTAATCTATCTATCTATCTATTGTCAGATGCCTTACTCCCCTTAATGGGGGTGGCCATACACAAAATGCCCCCAAGCGGACCTATCCCCTGTAAGAGGGACAACCCCTGCCAGTTTACTGAAGGACTTACAGGATTGACCACTCAATTTAGGGTCCGTCCAACTCCGAGGCCTTTTAGGTATTTTTTAGCACTATTTTTCTACAGTGGTGTGCGGCTAATCTATCCACTAACCTGCTTCACCCTAAGGTAGCAGTACGAATTTATATAAGGTTTACTCCCCTAGACAGGTTGCCGGCCAAGGCTGACGAGTCCCCTCCACCCAGATTTTTATAAGGTTATCTCTCCTAGATGAGTTGCCGACCAAGGCTAACGCGTCCCATCCACCCGTAATAAACCTAAAAAATATTCCGAAACTCTGTGGATTAAATGAGTTGACTGTACCACTTCAGTGTCTCGGTATTTCGTGTATGCTTATTTACACCCGAAAAAGTTGATTAGCTTGGTATCCAGTATTTGATAAATGGATAAAAATTGTGGTCGTTTACTGAACCTTTAACTGTCTTGGTGGTGTAATGGTTATTGAGTGTGTAAGTTCTGTAGGCCTATATGGTGTTCTAGGTACGAATCCCGGGAGGATCACATGCTTTCATTTATTTCATTTGGGGGTAACGAGGGAACATTAATGAAGCTTAAGATATTGTGCAGATATGAATTAGGTCCCCCCTGTGCGCATCTTCTCATACTATATTTTCATCTGACATTAAATCTAAGCCACATTATACGTAAGCAACAATGGAACTTCTATATTGCAGTTCAGATTTAAAGACTGACACTTCCATACTGGGCGTATATATTTGCTCATTTATTTATCTTTATATTATGGATTTCTCCATGCAATGATGGCTTGCTATCGCTCGCCCGGCAAAAAATCAAAACCGAAATGACACGAAAAGTCTTAATATTGACAAAGAATTGGGGCGAAAGGTCTTAAAATCGCCAAACTAATGGGCCGAAGGTCTTAACATCTAAAAACCAATGGGGCTAAACATGAGGAAGAAGGGGACCAGAAAAACGGGCCATCTCCCTTTTAATGTAACCTTCTCCCCCCTACAACAGTGTCCGCCAGTCGTAAAGGATCCCAGGCTACCGGAGTCCAGGTGGTTGATGTGAGAGTGCTGCCTCCTACGGTGTTCGAGGTGTGGGAGTGTCCATGGGTAAGGAGACATTATACTGTACTATTATATACTGTATTTTTTTTTTTTTTTTTTTTTTCTATGTGATTGAGGGAGGCAAAAGGCATAACTGCCTATAGCGAGTGCCTCCCCCATAGTTGAAAGAGTGACAGGGCCAAAATCAAGGGACGTTCGAGCCAAAATGCCTGGACACACGGAGTTTGAAGCAATTTAAGTCATAGGAAGAGGGAAAGACTGATTCTGGGAGAGAGTTCCAGAGCTCAGCTGTTGAGTAGAAGAAAGTTTGAGAGTAACGTTTCACTCTTGGGTTGGAGAGTTGCACAGAGTAGGGGTGGGATTGAGTTGCAAGACGGGTACCACGTGCCCTACGTAAAGGAGGTGGTATGCACTGGGATAGCTCTGAGGAACACTGATTATTATAGTAGCGATAGAATAGCGAGAGAGATGCAACATTGCGGCGGAGAGAGAGAGAGATTGCAGAGAGTTGGTGAGTGGACGGGAGTTAATGATACGAAAGGCCTTCCTTTCAACTTTGTCTAGGAGAGCGGTGTGAGAGGAACCTCCCCACACATGTGAACAATACTCAATACAAGGGTGCACTATGCCCCTGTACAGAGCAAGAAGCTGTGCAGGGGAAAAGAACCCCCTAAGGCGGTTGAGCACACCCAGCTTCTGGGAGGCTGCCTTAGCAAGACTGGTAATATGGTCCTTCCAAATGAGAGCAGAAGAAAAAGAGACACCAAGAATATTGAGAGAAGATGAAGGGTTGATTTTTGTATTGTTGAAGAATAAGGGATAGTCCGCTGGGAGATCCTGACGGGTAGATAGATGGAGAAATTGGGTTTTGGAAGCATTAAAGTTAACAAGGTTTTCTCTGCCCCAATTGGAAATAGTATTTAGATCAGAATTTAAGAGTTCTATGGCTTCATTACGTTTGTCGTTGAGGGATTGCTGGCTGGGGCGTTCTGAAAAACTAAGGGAGTAGTGTAAGGTTGAGTCGTCTGCGTATGAATGGATGGGAATTAAGGTACAGTTAAGGAGATCATTTATAAAAATTAGAAAGAGAATAGGAGATAGGACAGAGCCCTGAGGAACACCGGAGTTTATAGGGTGAGGAAGTGAACAATGGCCGTCCACAACCGCGGCTATGGAACGGCCGGAAAGGAAATTAGAGACAAAGGCACAGATGGAGGGATAGAAACCGAAGGAGGGTAGTTTAGAAATTAAAGATTTATGCCAGACTCTATCGAAGGCTTTCGATATGTCTAGTGCAATAGAAAAAGTATATAAAAGTATATAAAGTATAATGTAAACAATATCTGTATCTTATTGACAGAGAAAGGGAGAGAGAGAGAGAGTGCGTGTGTGTGTGTGAGAGAGAGAGGGAGTACGTGAATGGAATGAAAATTATGTGCAGTTAGAAATAAGTGTGTGAGAATAGTGCAAGTGAATGAATTAGAGTGCTTGTGTATGAGTCTATAACAGAATACAGCACACATAAATTAACATAAACGCATACTCTAACCATTTTCTCTTCCCCCTTAGCCCTCTAGCTGCTGCCGATAGACGAGGAAAACTTCTGCACCGTAGCCATCTCTGCTGACCCCAACCTCACCTACATCATCTCTACCTTCCCCGGAGGACCCTACAAGCTGCCAGGTCAGGGCGGATGCATAAGGGGGTAGTGCTTGGTTTTTGGTCTATATATTTATTTATTTATTTATTTATTTATTTATTTTTGAGTTTCCTCGCTAGACCTCCATCAAGCTTAGAAAAACACCCCCTAGACCCCCTTTCAAGATAAATTTGTACATTTTTCGGTAGACAAATTTTCCGGCCAAAGGCCGGTTCCTTCTAATATTAGAGGGCGAGCAAATTGGCTGTTAATTGCCATACATATTTCCTGGCTGACCCTTCCCAAATGGTAGTAATAATAGCTTGATTACTATAGTCGTTTGTGAGTTATAGGGGTTAATGTTCAAGAGTTTTGGACTAATTTGGAATATGGTATAGTAGTACTTATGTTTGTGAGAGTTGGCAACCCCCTTCCATCAGGCTCCTCCCCCTCACCTGCCATCATGCCTACCAATATTACCACTACTTTTTTACTACTACTACTATTATGATAATTTTTATTATTAGTAGTAGTTAGTTTCACTTATGTTTTCGTTTCTTTTTTCTATTTTGTATCACCACCTTTGACAATAATAATCTCCTCCCCTCCTCAGCTGTGACGGAGTTTGTGAGAGTTGGCAACCCCCCTCCATCATTCGCCGCCCCCGCCCCATCGTCCGACGTCATTCCTACTACTACTACTGCTCCTACTACTATTACTCCGCTGTACTACATCCAGCCCCGGCGTGGGTTTCCTATAGGGGTGGAAGCTACGGTGGAGGGTCTAGAGATGTGGGCCAAGTCTACAGGGGCCACCATTATGATTCAGGTCAGTTATTAATTTAGAAGATACGATGATGTATTGTTTTCTGTATTCTGGCTCTTATTAGACTATTTTATTCATATTAGAATGGGTGTATGGAAGTCAGAGGGTTAGTTGAGAGAGTCTTTGCCCATGTAATTCCCACAGATCCTTCCTAAACTGTGTAATATCCTCTAACGATAGCCAGAAATGCGGCTTAATCTTTTAACCCTTACTGTACCAGCAACGGCGAATCGCCGTCAGTAATAAAGTCACTCGTCAGTAGGAGCAACAGAAGATCGCCGTCAGTACTATGCAGTAGTTGTAACTGCCCGTATCGAGCCGGTACCAGGTACCGTGACTTGTATGCACTGTTTTGAGACCTTGGCAACACTTCTCCGCTTATATTCAATGTCTCACAGACTAGCTGGCTCAGTATTCCTCCAACTTTTGAGGTGGAAGGGTATTCTCTCTCGACTCTGAAGCCATTTTGGCCTCATTGCCTGGTACTGGAGTGTACATTTATGGTAATACCCTCTGGTACAGTAGGGGTTAAGGATTAAAGACAAATATGAAGTGATCAGAATTGTGTTAAACTCAGTGTGTGTATGTGTGTGTGTACTTGCTATAGACACTTATGTAGTAACCACATTTGGGTCAACCTCCATATGTGTGTGTGTGAAAGAGAGAGAGAGCATACGTGTGTTGGAGAGGTACATGATATTATTTTAGATAGCATACATTTACACTGGACTGCATAAAGTCATCCATATCATAAATGAAATAGCGGATGCACTTAATATATTCACTCCTCTTCCTCTCCCACCACCCCCAGAGGAAGAGTGTATCGTGCACTACCGGGAGCTACTGTGCTGCTACAGGTACCTGTACAGATACCACCAACTGTCCCTACACCTGCTGGGGCCCTTGTCCAGAGACCCGCAGCTGTCTCTCCGTAGCGGCTGACGGAACCTGCAACACTACACCTGGGGCACCTGTTACTTGGGGTAATTATATAGCCAGTGTTGATCGAGCAAGCGTAACAGCGGATTTTATTGGCAATTAAGTGATATAGTATAGTCAGTATACAGTAAATATATGCATATGGGTTATTAAAATATATGTTCAGTTCTTTGTCAAACAATTCCAGGCATATTTGTAAGGCTTACATTTTCAACTTCCAAGACAAGACTCCATCTTCAAAGTTAACCAGGGCAAGAAGCATATGTTAACAGATGACCCACTCAAAATCCACAAAGAAAAACAAATTATTAATATATAAGTACTTAGATACATGCATGCAGGTGTAAGTCATCCGAAGGTTACACTCATGGTCGTGTAAACAGAGGGGATAATCTTAAGGGGAGACTGGCCGTTTGTTTGGTCTATTAATTCATTTATTCATATATTTTTTTAGTTTCCTCCCTAGACCTCCATCAAGCTTAGAAAAACACCCCCTAGACCCCCTTCAAGATAAATTTGTACATTTTTCGGTAGAAAAATTTCCCGGCCAAAGACCGGTTCCTCTTAAAATTGCAGGCTCGCTATCGCTCGCCAGGAAGTAATCGACACCTAAATGGCACGAAAGGTCTTAAAATTTACAACGAAATGGGGCGAAAGGTGTTAAAATCGCCAAGCTAATGGGCAGAACATCTTATAATCTCAAAACTAGTGGGGCTAAACATTAGGGAGAAAGGGGTCCAGAAAAACGGTCTGCCTCCCCTTAAAACTGCAATACAGCAGTTTTGTGGAAGCCCCCGACTCCAGCACCACCTTGCCACCTTTAGGATCCATGGGGTAGTGTTGGGAGCAGGTAAAATGCCCTCACATATAAGGCTGCTATATCTTACTGACATCAGTGTAAATAAAACACAATATATATATAAATAATATAATAAGTATTGTGCTTGTGATGCAGTGTAAATAAAACACAATATATATATAAATAATATAATAAGTATTGTGCTTGTGATGCAGTGTAAATAAAACACAATATATATATAAATATAATAAGTATTGTGCTTGTGATGCAGTGTAAATAAAACACAATATATATATAAATAATATAATAAGTATTGTGCTTGTGATGCAGTGTAAATAAAACACAATATATATATAAATAATATAATAAGTATTGTGCTTGTGATGCAGTGTAAATAAAACACAATATATATATAAATAATATAATAAGTATTGTGCTTGTGATACAGTGTTGAGAGGAGGAATTCTTTCTGAGAACTAGCTGAATTACTCTTTGTGTTTATGAGGCACCAAAAAGATCATCCAAAGAGACCAGGTTAATGAAACAAGGTTTTTCCAGTACATACATATATACATACATACATAAAATGTTAAGGGCGAGTGCTAAACACATACGTGCAGTTTCAGTCTCTTGTCCTAATGGCGGCGTTCCAGGCAACCCTGTTAAGGGCTGCTTCACGTGTCAAGTTTTTGGATTCGAGATCGGCACGTATAGTCCGATCCCAGGTTTTCCTCGGTCCACCCCTTGGTGCAGCTCCTTATAACATGCCTACAGCCCCCCAGATGGTACTTCTCTTTGCAATTGGTCCCTACTACCTCTTTGCAATTGGTCCCTACTACCTCTTTGCAATTGGTCCCTACTACCTCTTTGCATCTCCCAATGAACTTGTATTTTTTATATACTGTATAATCATGACTTGTATTTTTTATATACTGTATAATCATGACTTTTAATATGCTGATCTGAGTTTGTTAACAAATAAGAGCAGCTTGTTACAACTATGACACCACCCTCAACCTGTATCATTACCTCTATCTACCTCTAACTATCTATCTTTAACTCTACCCATCTTACCATGCCAGACCCCACCAGTTACACCACGGCCAGCACGGAGGAAGTAATAAGAGCAGCTTGTTACAACTATGACACCACCCTCAACCTGTATCATTACCTCTATCTACCTCTAACTATCTATCTTTAACTCTACCCATCTTACCATGCCAGACCCCACCAGTTACACCACGGCCAGCACGGAGGAAGTAATCTTGACTAACCTCGGCTATAACTATGACACCTCCCTCAGCCTCTCCGTCAGCCCGGGGGATTGGTTCGCCTTCAGGGGGGACATCGGAATTAGGTCAGTACAGGATTAATGGATTGACTGATAAAATACTCACATATATACATACATAAATTCAAAGACCGAGTGCTCTACGTGAAGTGCGGTTCCAGTCTCATGTCCTAATGGCGGCGTTCCAGGCAGCCCTGTTCAGAGCTGCATTGCTTATCGGGCCTTATCATTCAAGATCAGATCGTATGGTATGATTTCACACCTTTCTTGATCTACCCCTTGGTGCAGCTCCCTCCACGTTCACGGACTTGCCTCTTTTCACCCAACTAATTTCATCCATCCTCTCCACATGCCCAAACCGACTCGAGACAGAGCCCTAACAGAAACAACATAAATAGTTTGAATTCTTCAGATCCAAGACCACTTTGGTGTTCTCTCGCCCCTTTATAGGTTTCATTTAGTAGGTGAAATTTCCAATGGGAGGAGGATTCCTAGCCCACACTTTAAGCCTAGCAAGAATGTGTCCTATGCAAATAGTAACAATGTAGTGACATAATTAACATCTATTTAAGGGACCCCAACTCGATTTTTTTCTCTTTCTCTCCCTCTCTCTTTGGATTGTATCCATTCGGCCCCATTCAGCCTACTGTTTTAAAACGTTTACCCCCATTCAGGTGTCAATATTTTCCTGGCGAGCGGCAGCGAGCCAGCATATATATATTTTTGCTTTAACAGCAAGCTAAATTTGTACATTTTTGGATAGAAAAATTTCTCCAAGCCGGATTTCTTCATACAATGCTGGCTCGCTATCGCTTGCCAGGAAGAAATCGACACCTGGATGGGGATAAACGTCTTAAAACAGTTGGCTGAATGGGGCCAAATGGATACAAGCCAGGGAAAGAGAAAAAAGGAGAGAAAGCTAAAAAAGCCGGTGACCCCCCTTAACATAACGCCCTCTATGGTGGAATTTCTCTCCCCTCCACCATCTCAAAGTGCACTGTTAACCCCTTCAGCACGACGACGCAGTTTTACCTTTGTTTCTGCCAAAAATTAGACGATTTATATTCAGCATGTGAATGACCTATGTTATTCAGAGGGTTTATTTAGATTGTTGCCAAGGAAAGTGCATACATAGTACATACATACATACATACATACATACATACATACATACATACATACATACATACAAGTTTAAAGACCGCTTCATCCACCGAGAGCGTTGTTTCAGTCTCTTTACTGTAGTACGGTATAATAAAGACTCGTCACAACACAGCCCCATCATGTTATCACAGTGCTTCCCGAGAACAGCGATCTCTGGGTCCCTCAATGACCTGAAATTAATTAAACATATGCTAACATCTTGCGCCTTTGTCAATTAAATAAACATTTTCTCAATTATCCCATGCCAACTTTGAAAGTCAATTATAGAATATTCTTATTGTTTTCCTTGATTTGGTCTACAAAGTTGACATAAAATATTTGTAAGAATGGTTTAAAATAATTATACATAGACACAAAGTGCTAGCAAAAATATATGATCAGAGTCCATTTACTGCATGCAAGATGAAGTAGTGTAGAGAAGGCTTGTCAGGGAGGGACGAGCATAAGGGTTTGGATCCAGCGCAGCATCAGCCCACCTATGTATCATGGGGAACGACCCAAGATCATATCTTAATGCAAAAATGTCCTGGATTAACTGCCCGATGCTATACACCTCCGACGCCTCCGAACTAATGGATCCAAGCAAAACCTCCGGGGCGATCACATACAAGCCTTCCTGCCAACACGTGTGAGGAGCACATTGTAGAGCGGAGCGAAGGAAGATGAAAGACAAAAGTCTATCAAGGTGGCTTTTAGGTCGTCGCCCACGTCTTGTACACACACATTTTCTAATTTGATGTTATTATGATAGATACCTCAGGTATTTATATCCAATACGACTGAGGCTAATTGTTTGATTATGGACAGTAGTGAGTTAGGTGATATTTTCGCCTGGTTATCACACAGTTATTGGGGAACGCTCTTACCTGCATTTTTGGTGACAACCAGTTTATTGCGAGGGCAAACTCCAACTGTTATTTGTCCCCCAGCAATATGTTTTTAGTACAGCCAAGTGATGAACTTCCCGGGTGTAGCTGTAGGATGTAGGCCTATATCTTTTCAAAACCCATTCCTTCTTACCAACCTTTAGCAGTTAACAACACCCCTGGCCTCCATCACCAAGCCAGCTCATGCGGCCATTCCTTTTTAAATCACACAGATGTTTACGAGTAATTATCACACTTCCGTTCTTGTTACAGTATCGCTTGGCAGCGATAAAATGACTGAGTTATCTCATTTTTGAAGGAATGTGTATATTTAACCTTGAATTAAGTGAACAAGTAGGCCTACTCTTTATTTATTTATTTTTTATCCTCCAAACATATCCAGAATATATATTATACAGTATAGCGACGTTGTGGTGAAAAGCTTAACATAATTAACATTTATTAAACATAATTAACACCCTTTGTAAATAATTGATATCCTTTACAAATTATATACATCCTTTGAAAAGAATCAACACACTTTAAGCATAGCAAGAATGTAGCCTATAAAAATAGTAACAACGTAGTGACATAATTAACATCCTTTTAACATAATTAACATCCTTTTAACATAATTGACATCCTTTATATATAATCAATAGTCTTTAAATATGATTAACATCCTTTAAACAAACTAAACATTCTTTAAACATAACTAGAAAATATAGAATATAGCTATATAGCCATATCATGATGAAAATATTCAGTGGCCCCACGACCTACTAAAGTCTGGCCCCGCGCGTCATATAAGTATCTAGAGGCATCATCCGCTGTTTTTTGTGGATCCAGTTGCCATCCTCAGGCTCAGCGAGCCTGGATACTGCAGGTCTTTTTACCCTGGAACTTTTCGCTAGTAGGGGCCGGGTAGCTGTTTCCATTGGAATGTGCCCGTGAGAAACAGGTCTGTCAAATAGAAGACTCTCAACCAAAGACCCCACAGAACACCGCTGATCGGCTTGATGGACTGATGTTTTGTCAACCCACCACTGAACTCCCCGTGGCCAATCAAAGCTCGGGACAGCCGCTGCCAGATGCCGTGCAACTTGCGCTACGCTGAAGGCATCACTTGCCTTACTAACGGGGTTGCTCAATAACAATTCTGGTGCCATCATATCACATTTAGTTGCCTTAGGAAACACTACTTGTGTATCCATTGGATGGGACATCCCAAAGTCAATGATGGTAAATTTAATGCTATTATTTTTACCTAATTTAACACAAATGTTTTGAGTACTTATGTGTAAATGCAATATGGAATGTATCGATAACTTATTTATTGTTTTTGCCAACTGACATAGCACTGCTATTTTTTGTTCTTTGGAAAGCTTATTACGTTTAACCTAAGAAGTGCGCATGGGGGTAATTAGACACCTCTGCCTGTGCGCATGTATTTGAGCTGTTTCCATCACTAAAATATTAATTTTACCATAAATAGCATTAATACTTATCCATACGCGCCTATTATGGGTTGATTATAAAGGTATTAACCTGTTACAACAATAAAACGAGTGAAAACAGCGTTTGGATGGTCAAAATCGGAGATACAGGCCGCCAATTTCCCCCAAGGCCACTGAGACACAGTCGATCGATACTCTCTCTCTCTCTCTCTCTTGCACTCGCTTGCTAACAGTGATGACAATGCCCTGCTTGCAACTCGCTAATGTTAGCACGAAAATATACCTCAGAATAAGGGAATAACAGGGAAAATAGGTGATAACTGAAGGAGGGGAGGAAAGTGGGGAAGGAGGGGAGGTAGAGGAGTGATATTTTGCATGGCCCAGGGGCAAAAAATAAAATAAAAATAAAAATAAAAAAAAACATTTTTTTTTCGATGTTTAAAGCTGATTTTTTTTTTCTCTGACTCTTAAGAGTCTTCCCGCAGTCCGCCGGGGGAACTCTTAAGAGTCTTCCAGCAGTTCCCGGGTTAAGTAACTTTTGGAGGGTGCGTCCAGCAAATTCCGTTATCATTGAGAAATTGTCAGGACACACAAATAAGAGTTTTTGGACACCAGGCGTTCCTTTAACCTGACAAGCGCGATATAGACGTAGGTGCTAGGGTAGTTATTTGTGCATTTCTAGCCCTGGATTCTGACAGAATTCGTTATATTTACAATATAAACCATTATTTGTTTTCGGTATGCTTTTATTTTACATATATGATGTATATATGAACCTTCAAGAGTGCTAAAATAAGTGGGAAAAGCATTTGGGTGGTGAAAAACGAAGATATTGGCCACCCGGTCATAATCTCAGGCGAGAGAGAGAGACAGGCAGCCTTCCCCTCTCGCTGTCTGGGAGTCAACTGAGGAGAGCGGGGCGGTGTGTGCCGGTGTCTGGGTGTTGCATAACGATCTTTTATGCAACCCACTTGTGCTACATTATCGCGGGAGAGAAAAATAACCGATAAATGATGATAATAAGAGGAAAAATAGGTGATAATTGAGGAGGGGAGGGAGGGGGGAATAAGGTGGGGAGGGAGGGGAGGGGGGTGGGTGAGATTTACATGGATGAGTACTGGAGGGGAATTATCTCACCTAGAGACAAATTCCTTTGTTTTGATAGGCCCTTTTTTTTTATGGAAGGCTTTTTTTATGGTCCTGCTTCCATGAGGCCTATCGCGTTCCCTATAGGAAGCCTTCCGTGAGGCCTATCGCGCTTGCCGGGTTAAGGGCAGCCAGAGCAACTACTTCTCTCTGCAGGGATTTAACAGAGAAGTAATCATCTTTTGCCGTTTTAACGACCCAGTATTGATTACCCACTCTAATGAGTGTCGTGGTACTGTAGGCTCCCTCGCCCAGAGTCTTACAAAAATCACCCTTCATTAACCCGTACAGCCCCAGCGATGCGCCTGGCGCGTCGGCGATGTATGTAACGCACAGCCCCAGAGACGCACCTGGCGCGTCACCCTAATTGCGCCGACCGTAACCTCAGGTGTAGCCACTCAAGAGGGCTCAGATTTGTATGGGAACTGTGTACGTATCCCACGCAACCGTGCCGATGGTTGAAAACTCTCAAAGTCCACGTGCGTGCGCGTGAGCGCGCAATAACCTGTTTTTTTGGGGTAATTGCCTTAAATTTTTTACTCTTGTAAAATACGTTTTCGGGGGCTCTGTAGGACCATTCTTAAACTTTTTGAGCGGTTTTTCGTGGTTTTTCCTTCATTCCTAACCCATTCGCTATTGTTTCTGGAATAAAAAAAAAAATTGAAAACCGGCCGGGTTCTGGTGAACAAACATTACAAAACTAGCCGGGGCTGGACGGGTTAACAAAGCCAACCCTGTATTATTTATCTCATTAATATTATTCTTAACAAATATCTTCTTTAACACCTTACGAGCGGCCTATGCGGTTTATTTATATGTACCGCACAGCGGGGTGTTTTTAGCCAAAATAGGGCTGTTTACGTGATCATTTTCATGCCTAAATAAGACCCAGAACGTAAAACAAGTACCTATCCCTGAAAGGGCATAAACAGAGCTTTCGAATGACACCATAACGATCCTTGTATGATGGATAGTTTTCTTGCAATAACCGTGCAACGCGAGTGCAAAAAGCAGGTAATTCGGTAGTTTCGGTACATAATTGAGTATGTAGCGAGTGAGAGAGGGAGGAGGGAGCTGAGATTTGTGTCAGTAGGTTCGCCGCGGTGGTCTGGAGCAGTCATACGCTCGCTAGTCTCCTGCCACCACTTGTCTCTCTCTCTCAGCCACATTACGTGCTGAAATTGCCACTCGACCTATGTCGAGCGCCGCCACATAGTCCAGCTTTATTTAACTCGACTTATGTTGCTCGCCGCTAATTAAGGGTTAATTCCCTTACTTCTTCCTGCCTAGGCCAATAATTGTTTACACAACGGTTATTGCTATCCGTGTGCCACATTGTGTCACCTGGTCGGGTTACCAATTTATCTTTGTATGCATGCATGTTTATCAACAAAGTAAAACCGCAAATACGTGGAAAACAACAATATATTGGGAGTATTATTTACAAAACTACGGTGATATGCTATTAATAGCAATATATTTTATCGTGAATAAGAACTAGAGCTAATAAACGCACGTCTATGTGTCGCCAAACCTAATACGAAACTGTTTAATGTACTATGAGCCAGCGATCAGGACTAAATGCTCGAGATGATGTCGATATTTTATATTTTCTTTTAATTATTTCTGTATTGATTCTATTTTAACACCTAAAGAGCGGCCTAGGCGGTATATAATATGTAGCCACCAGCGGGGTGTTTTTAGCCAAAATAGGGCTGTTTACGTGATCATTTTCATGCCTAAATAAGACCCAGAGCGTAAAACAAGTATCTATCCCAGAAAGGGCATAAACAGAGCTTTCCAATGACACCACAACGATCCTTGTATGACCGATAGTTTTCTTGCAACAACCGCGCAACACGAGTGCAAAAACCATGTAATTCGGTACTTTCCCCATACAATTCACTATGTAGCGAGTGTGAGAGGGTAGAGGAGGGTGGGATTCGTGTCAGTTGCACCGCCGCGGTGGTCTGGAGCAGTCATACGCTCGCTACTCTCCTGCCGCCACTTGTCTCTCTCTCTCAGCAACATTACGTGCTGAAATTGCCACACGACTTATGGTGTGAGCCGCCACATAGTCCAAATTTATTTAACTCGACTTATGTTGTGGGCCGCCAATAAGGGGTTAAGATAACATTTAAATTATTAAAAATTGAGGTACGATTTTAGTTACTGGACACCTATTTGACAGGTACCACCGAGGATTTAATACATATTTGTTTTCGGTTTCCACGCATCCAACACCAAGCTACACCTTTTTCTGGTCCGGTAATAGTATTGAAAACGATATAATAACTTTTTAAATATGGTTTACGACGAGAATAAAACGGGGCGTTTGGGCCGAAAATCGGCGGCGGGGGAGTCCGTCGTCGCTTCGGATCGTCGCGGTTTCTTTACCCAGGACGCTCGAGGTGACGGCCAGCTGTTTTACTTGCCCCCCCCTTGCTGGCCACATAGATGACGATTATTATAATTCACGGGGGGGGGGGGGGGGGCCTGAGGGGGGCAGAGCCCCCCCTCAACCCAGTCCTATATCCCACGCCCTATAACTCAAGTTTTTATCAAAAAATTGACCCAACAAGCTTAGCCATTTGAAGTCGACCGCCAAGGCGGCGGGACCCAGGAAGTCACTCCGAGCGTAAAGTAAACAAAGCGACGCTACTTCCACGAACGCAACCGAGTTGTCTTTATATTTCGTCTCATATTATCATTATTAAAGTGTCCCCATTGCTTTTTTAGTGTTTCGTACACCAGAAAAGGGTGTAGCTTGGTGTTGGATGCGTGGAAACCGAAAACAAATATGTATTAAATCGTTGGCGGTACCTGTCAAATAGGTGTCCAGTAACTAAAATCGTACCAAAATTTATTTGCATAGTTTATATTTTCTATGTTTCGTCTCCTTAATAAATAATGTACGTAACGAGAACAAATATATATTTTCAATAACATAGTTGTACCGTTAATATTGGTTTTCTATGAATTGTTATTGAAAGAAAATTATTGGTTAAGGGGTAACTCAACTGCATAATTTACTTTAACACGCATACCACAAAAAACATATTATTCATTATACGTGCCAGTATAATCATATGCTCCCACATATACACACTTACACTCCCAAATACACACACATTTAGCTACATCATTCACCAATGTTGGGCTTTGTATTGAAGGGTAAGAGAGTGAATAAAGAAAACAAAATAACACACATCGTTCATTTTTGGCTACCCCCTCGGTGATCAAGCCGTCTGCCATTATATAAACAGGTAGCCTACAGTCGCAGTCATTAATTCTGACACATTCTGAAGCATCGAACTGATTAAAAGAACCCCAAGGATGGAAATATCAAGTAGAGAATTGGTTAAGGGGACAATGGTATTTTGAGGGGGTCTATTTATATACAGTATATATTCATTTATTTGCTAGTTTCCTTGCTAGACCTTCATCAAGCTTAAAAAACACCCCCTAGATCCCCCTTCAAGATAAATTTGTACATTTTTCGATAGAAAAATCTCCCGGCCAAAGGCCGGTTTCTCCTAAAATGACAGGCTCGCTATTGCTCGCCAGGAAAAAATCGACATCTTAATGGCACGTAAGGTCTTGATATTTATATAGAAATGGGACTGAAAGGTTTTAAAATAGACAAACTAATGGGGCGAACGTCATAAAATCTGAAAACTAATGGGGCAAAACATACAAACATACAGTATACTCACAAACACACACACACACCTTCAACAACAACAACGTCCCCAGAGTGCTGTGGCTTGTTCTGAAGGATGATTAACTAAAATAGTCGTAGATGGTAAGTCCAATAAACTCATCACGTGATAACACCACGAGACTATCACCTGGTTCTTAAAAATCGGACTAAGGTTGCTATACTTTTAGTACGTCCGTGGTAGTACAGTGGGTTAGCGCGCGGGCCTGGTGGTGATGGTGGTGCGTCACTAACCAGGGTTCGAACCCCACCCAAGGCATCTCAAAACCTGTGGGTTTTTAGGAGGGTTAAATTCCCTTCAGAGGTTCGTACCCCGCGCCAGGTACCAGGAAAGGTTGATCCTAAAGGTAGCCTGGGGATATTTCCCTTCCTATTTAACCCTGGAAAAACCTAGCATTTCATTCCGAGGGCATTACAGTAAAAATATGATCCTGGTGCTCATTTTTTGCGATGAAATCTGGTGCAGGGGCAATATGTACAGAGTCATTATTAGGGGCAAAACGTAGACAGTTTGGAGACCTTGCCATGGCTGCTAATTCTGAGACCCTATGGCCAGTAGCTAGGGCCATCAGAAAAACACACTTCTTAAGTTTCTTGTTTATATTTGGTTTCACCGAATAAGACCTAGACTGTAGTAAAGTTAGGACCTTCGAGATTGACCATTGGGGAAGCAATTGACGATTTGGGGCTCTGAGTTTAAAACAAGCTTTCATAAAACCCTGTTCGTCTTTCTGGGGTAAAGATAAACCGGTGAGTGCAAAGAAGGGTTCCTTTATTGCTGATAAGTGGTTTCTAAGTGTGTTAACTGCTAGTTTTTTAACATTAAACAAGTAATTTAGGTGTTTCAATAATAAAGCAACTGATGGAGTCTGCTGGTTTGACTCTACAATCCACATTGTAAATTGTTTCCAGTGAGAGCTATACTGTCTTAGAGTGGAAGCTGTGTACTGGTTTGTGAGCTTGTCTGTGACTTCCTCGTCGTAGGATGGTAGCCACTTGGATTTGAGAATTTCCATATAGCAAAATTGAGTGAGGTCTGCAGGTTTCCAATTTCTTCCAAGTGGAAATGGGTCAGGGGAAGTTTCAGAGGTTTGTTGCACCACTGAGATAGTTGAGTGTACCACACCTGTTTAGGCCACATTGGGGCAACCAGGGTTGCTTGACCCTGGAATGATCTGAGGTGATGGATTACTCTGCACATCAGTGAAGTGTCTGGTGGGGGAAAGAGATAAATCGATGTCCACCTGTTCCAATCCACTGTGAAGGCATCCGGACCCCCTTCTTGTGTCTTGAGATCCCGAGATATGTAAGCCTGGAGCTTCGTTGATTGAAGAAATGCTAACAGATCGATTTGAGGTTAAAATGGCAGAACTAAGTGGTTGAATGCTTCTTGTTTGAGAGCCCATTCCACTGAGGTATTCTTTCCCCTGGACAGAGCATCCGCCCACAGATTGGAGACTCCTGGTAGATATGTTGCGTGGATTATTATGGAATGTTTTAGGGCTAGAAAGAATATTTTTTCTGAGAGATCCTGGAGAACCCTGGACTGGGTGGAGCCCTGTTTTTTCAAGCAAATTACAGAGGCCATGTTGTCCATCCGGAATGCAATTGACCTGGAGGTCAATGATATCGCATGATCTCTGAGAAAGAATAGAGGAACTGCTAGCTCTTGGGCATTGATGTGACACTGATTTAATGTGGTCCATTTTCCGTGGTTCTGATGACCTTCCGTAGACTGATAGCCCCATCCTATCAGACTCGAGGCATCTGTGTCTACCCATAGGGTGGGAGGTGGATCTGACCAATGTGTCACCGATTCCCGTACCTGAGATTTTGCCCAAAACGACAGGAGATGTAGGATTCTCTTTGGGATGACGAGAGGGCAATTGTGAGGAGTTAGAGGGAAAGCCTTGTTGCCTAGCCAGATTAGTCTCTTCAACCTGAGGCAGCCTAGGGGCACTGTAATTTGGACCCAATTTAACGAGCCTATCAGAGATTCCCAAAGTTTCCTGGTTATAGTCTTTGCATGCAATACTCTGAACAGTTTTATTTGTAGACGTTTGGCATTGGTTGGACTCTGTTTTATAGTCTGGAGTTGTGTATCCCAGATTAATCCTACCCATTCTGCTGATTGAGTAGGAGTGAGATATGATTTCTCCAAATTCACTCTGAAGCCTAACTTTGTTACATGTTGTATGACTTTCAAGGTTTGTTCTTGGCACTGGAGTGGAGAGGACCAGAGAATCATCCAATCGTCTAGGTAGAATAGTATTTTCACTCTGTCGTTGAGTAGAGGGAGAAGTGCTAGTTTCACTATCTTGGTGAAAATTCTGGGAGCTATGTTCAAGCCGAAAGGCATTCTGGTGAACAATACTGCTTTGTTTCTGAAAGGAACGGCCAGGAACTTTTGATACCTCTTTGCTATTGGGATGTGCCAGTAGGCGTCTTTGAGATCTAGAGTAATTATCCAGACCTTCGGTTGTAGAACTAGCCTTACTTGGGAAACAGTTAACATTCTGAACTTCATATTGTGAATTGATTTGTTGAGGAGGGACATGTCTATCACAGGTCTTAGTTGTAGACTGTCCCTTTTTGGGACGAGAAACATGCGGGATAGAAAAACTGGCATGCCTTCTGGTACATAAGTCACAACATTGTCTGTCAACATTTGGTTTATTACTGTTTCTAGTTCTGGGGATAGTTGTATCTTGTTGGATTGAGCTCTGAGGCAGGGTCTTGTCAACCAGAGCCATGTAAGGCCCTTCTTTACTACTCTCTTTGCCCAAGATCTCTGAGGCCAATGACGAGAATTTACCCTGAACTGGCCTGTCGGATGTCGGGCTAGTTCTCTGTTGATGGCCTCTCGAAAATCTAGTTTTTTGTACTTTGGGCAGGTTGGTGAGTGCTGGAGAGTTGGTGGTGACCATGTGGTCTCTGGTGTTTGTGAGCGTGTTGACTTGTCTGTTGGGGTCTCTGCTGTGACCCATAGTTCTGATGCTTTTCCTGAGGTTGTGTGTAGGATGGTGGTTGATACCTTGGTGCAGCTCGACCTCTGGGCTGGTAGTGTCCCCTGTGACCCCTACTGTTTAACGAGTTTCCCCTATACGGCTGAAATGTATGAGGGGTAAACCTCCGAGGGGGGAAATGGGGTCTATCTTTTCCCCGTTGTGATTGAGAATGAGAGTGGGACTTATTAGGGTGTTTCTGCATGTATGTAGAAGACTGTCTAGATGCAGCCATCTCAGGTCTGAGTAACAGAGCGTGGACCTCATTCCAGGTCGTTTGTGGGATTAGTCTGCATGTGAATAGAGGTGACAGGCGAACTCGAGTAGCAATATCTTTGGGCATATTCTTGGACAAGTAGATACGTAGGTCCTGTCTAGCTCTTGCTGCTTCAAAAATAGCAATCTTGACATCTCCAGTGGTCATCATACATACATACATACATACATACATAAAATTTTAAGACTGAGTGTTCCACACATAAGTGCAGTTTCAGTCTCTTGTCCTAATGGCGGCATTCCAGGCAACCCTGTTAAGGGCTGCTTCACTTGTCAAGTTCTTGGATTTGAGATCGGCGCGTATAGTCTGATCCCAGGTCTTCCTCGGTCCACCCCTTGGTGCAGCTCCCTCCACAATCACAGACCTTAATTTTTTCACCCAATTTTGTTCATCCATTCTCTCCACATGTCCATACCATCCCAGTCTACTTGTACGCATCACCTCGCTAATACTCTTTATACCTAAACGTCTCCTCAGCTCAACATTTGTTATTCTATCCTGTAGCCTGGCCCCACACATCCATCTCACCATTCTCATCTCCATTCTGTTGACATCCTCTACTTTAACGGCCCATGTTTCTGAGGCATACGTCATTGCACTTCTAACACATGAGGCATACACCTTTCCCTTCATGGGGAGAGGCATTCTTTTCATGGTCAGGATTGGCATCAATTCTCTGAACTTCCCCCAGCCACACCTAATTCTAGCAACAGTGGCAGCCTCGGCCCCACCACCGGCAGAGATGGTATCTCCTAGGTAACAAAACTTGTTCACCAGCTCCAAAGACTCATTTCCAAAATTCACAGCCATAAGATCATCACTTAACACAAGCTCGCCTTTGCACACTACGCACTCAAATTTCTCTATTTCTAGCATATCTTTCGGCAGGGGCTCCTTTATTCTACTACAGCGCTTACTCCCATGGTGTACCCAACATCGACAGATGCTACATTGAATTGAGTTAACGTCCACTCCCTTTCCACACACTGCACATGGGTATGCACCGCTCTTTTCCACATTGCCTCGTCTCAATCTACAATGCATAACCTTGGTTTTGTTAATATTGACTCTTAAACCCTTGCTCGCCATGCCCTCTCTCCACTCTCTGAATTTGGCCTCAGCATCCTGCATACTGTCAGCTATTAGGACTAAATCGTCTGCATAAAACAGTTCCAACGGGAGTCCGCCTCTAAAAACTCTAGACAGCGCCTCCAAGACCATAATAAAGAGGGGCCTTAACACTGAACCCTGATGGACTCCAACACAGACTGCGAACTCATCACTCAGTACACCCTTCACCCTCACCGAACTTCGCGAATCCTCATACATCTTCATTATCACACGCACCAGCCACTCTTCCACACCAAGTTTCCTCATAGCCAACTGCACAACATCTCTAGGCACCCTATCAAAGGCCTTCTCCAGGTCTACAAACACAAAGTAAAAATCCCTGCCTTTTAGTATGTATCTTTCCTGTATCTGCCTGACTATGAAGATAGCATCGGTTGTACCACGTCCTGGCATAAAACCAAACTGCATATCAATAGAGATGCTTTGTCTGATCAAACCCTCAAGGACTCTCTCACAGACCTTCATGATTTGGTCAAGCATTTTCAGGCCCCTATAATTTCCTCTATCAAGCGCATCCCCTTTTCCTTTGTATATATTTACTATTACACTTTTGAGCCAATCCTCTGGGATTTTCTCATCTTTAATAATGGTGTTTATCAACTCAGTGACCAAGTTTACACCAATCTCCCCTGAGGCTTTCATCATCTCAGCGACAATGTCGGAGCAACCTGGAGCTTTACCGTCCTTCATTTTATTGATTGCGTCGCTCACTACAGCTGGTGCTATCAAAGGAGGGGGCCCAGATATTGGTTTTTCGATACTAAACTGTTCCTTATCCCATTCAAACTCTACATTTAGCAATCATTCATAGTGTACCTTCCATGCTTCTCTGATTTCATTTTCTGCATACACAATCTTCCCATTATCATTTCTAACACACTGTTCACCTATAATATCCCTACTGTCATTTTTAACTCGCCTAGCTAGGTTGAAGATCCCATTGGGATTGTTAGTGTTACACACTTGTTCGAGGACCAGGTCCTTAATGCGATTTTTAGCATTGTAAATAACTCTTTTGGCAGTTCGTTTAGCTGCCTGGTATTCCTCCCTGCTGCATCCTTTCTTCCATGCTTTGAAGCATCTCCTTTTCTCTTTCACAGCATGTTCTACCTCATCGTTCCACCAACAAGAGGTCTTATTCCTGGGGTGACCCTTTGTTTTCCCACAGACTTTGTCAGCGATAAGGCTATGCTTAAGAAAGTTCCATTGGCTATTTACATCGTTAGGCCTAGCTTCCTTATTTCTATTCATTTCCTCCAGTTCATTATGAAACCTATCCCTAACTTCCTTGTCTTTCAGCAGCCACACTTTCCTTTTGGGTATGTAAACCTTCTTGCGCTTAGGATCTCTGTATAAGCTCATGTCGCACACAAGTAGCTTATGCTGGGGGAAACATTCTTCGCTCGGGATGACCTTTACATCTCGAACTAGTTTCCAGTCTTTCCTGTTAACCAAGAAGTAATCTATCTGGCTACTGGAGACCCCAGAGTTATATGTGATCAGGTGGCTCTGTCTTTTCTTGAACTTTGTGTTACACACAACCATGTTGAGTGCAACGCAGGACTCCAATATATATTCGCCTTCTAGATTTCTCCTTCCGTAACATTTCCTCCATGTACCCCCTCGTATCCATCTGCAGATGCTCCCACGTGACCATTGAGGTCCCCCCCCCCCCCCCACGATTGTTATTTTGTTCTCCGAGAGGCCTGAAATGACACTGATGGTGTCATTCCAGAAGTCCTCTTTTATCTCTTTCTGTAAACTAGCCTGTGCAGATATCACATTCAGAATTCTTTCACCAACTTTCAACTTCAAAACAATCAGCCTTTCACTAACTCTCGTAATCTGAAGCACACTTTCCGCCAGCTCTTCAGCCACCAGAACACCCACTCCTCCTTTCGCTTTATCAGTCTCCACACCCATCCAGTATATCCTATATCTTTTCCTCCTTCCGACAATACACTGTACCCCATGCCTCTTCCAGAGTGTTTCCTGGGTACAGCAGACGTTCACTCGCCTCCTCTCACACATCTCAGCCACTTTATTCGCACGCAGATTCAAACTACCAACATTCACAATAGCAAGTCTGAGTTTGTGGGGGGCATTTGTCATTGTCCTGTGCGGTTTTGTTTCATCGGACTTACGTTTATTTTCTTTGATTTTAGTCATAGTTAGGTAGGTTTGGCTGGCAGATGGGCATCACCCCGGCTCCAGTCTACCCCGGGACCATTCCCAGCACCATCTCCCAAGTGATTACAAGGGGGTAGGATCCAGTGGCCTCGGTACGCCCCACCAGAACCAGCCGCAGGGACGCACCCCGTGCGCGTACATGGCACTACGACTGGCCTGGTATTTTTCGCCAAATGACAGGGCAGCCTCCTGGAGCGCTACCACCAGGTTTGGGCCCCTATACTATTGGGCGGAAAGTGCCAGTCCGGGGAAACACTACGTACTGTACCCTCTGGATCCATTTCGTCCAGGTTGGGCCCAGGGCGCCAGGGCCGGGTCCAGAGGGAGCGACACCCACTGCCAGTGTGCCGCCATTAGGCAACTTGGAGCAAGTACAATGTATCAGTGCAATGTATCAGTACAAGTATCAGTGAGTTAACAAGTGAGGCTCTCCTGATAAAATGAAGTGCAGCTCTGGAGTTTTGTTCGGGGATAGAATCTGCTACTTCCCTCATGGCTTGTGCAAGTTTTTGCTGTGTGATAAAATTTGACAGCAATCTATGGGCTCTTTGCCTTAGCCTGAAGTCCTTGTCAATCAGTGCAGGGGTAGTTGTATTGATCATGGAGTCATTAGTTGGTTTACACACTATTTTTGGGTCTCTGAGATATTCCCAGAAATCCTGGGGAATAGAGTCGGAGTTGTATACATACATTTATTAGTGGCCCCTCCATCATTGACGATTATGCCTATTACATAAGACCTTAATTTCCTGCAAATTAGGTGTCAATTTTTTTCCAGGCGAACCATAGCGAGCCTGTAATTTTGGAAGAACAGGCATTCGGCCGGAACATTTTTCCAACGAAAAATGTACAAATTAATCTACAAGGGGTATCTAATGGATGTTTTTAAAAGTTTGGAGATATTGGGAGGAAACTAGAAAAACAATGAATAAATTAAAAACATCTGCCAAAAATTGAATCATTATTTTGGACCCCCTTCTCCCTCACGTTTAGCCCCATTAGTTTTGAGATTTTAAGACGGCCAAATTAATGTGGCAGATTTCTGTCAAATTTAAGACCAACTGTGCCATATAGGTGTCGATTGTTTTCCTGGCGAGCGATAGTGAGCCTGTAATTGAGGAGGAAACAGTCTTCGGACGGCACATTTATTTAAATCCTCGATTTTAACCCCTTCTGTACCGGCGACGTCTTTTTAGTTGATTTCAGCTACATTTAGACAATTTTATGAAACTTAGGAAGAATATATGGTACTAAAAGGGTTAATGGAGATAGTCTGTAGCTTTTTATTGACTACACGTCCTTCCTAAGCTGTACAAAATCGTCTAATAGTTGCTTGAATATAATGAAAAGTACATCACCGGTACACAAGGGGTTAAGGGAATTTTCCTTACATTTAAGGGAAGTTAGGCTTGGCCTTCCGCGGTTTCGAACTCGGGTCAACAGGTATACCTGACTCCCTCGCTAACCACTATACTACCACAGACGTACAGTCGCGCTACTAAGTGATGTCTCGGCACCAAGTATGTTTTGATCAATAATTGGTATCAGCAATATCTAAGCTTCATTTCTTTATATCGAGTGAAATATACAAATATTTTCTTACATTTACCCACCCTATTCAACATCTGACAGACATTAATACAGCACAGAGCAAGCCAAACGTAATGACAGCTGCGACATCACTTATTAGCGCGACCGTACAATAGGACAGCAACCTTAGTTCTATTGGAAGAACCAGGTGATAGTCCCGTGGAGGACTCACACGTGCCCCCATGACTATGTAGTCTATTGGAAGAACCAGGTGATAGTCTCGTGGAGGACTCACACGTGCCCCCATGACTATGTAGTCTATTGGAAGAACCAGGTGATAGTCTCGTGGAGGACTCACACGTGCCCCCATGACTATGTAGTCTATTGGAAGAACCAGGTGATAGTCTCGTGGAGGACTCACACGTGCCCCCATGACTATATAGTCTATTGGAAGAACCAGGTGATAGTCTCGTGGAGGACTCACACGTGCCCCCATGACTATGTAGTCTATTGGAAGAACCAGGTGATAGTCTCGTGGAGGACTCACACGTGCCCCCATGACTATGTAGTCTATTGGAAGAACCAGGTGATAGTCTCGTGGAGGACTCACACGTGCCCCCATGACTATGTAGTCTATTGGAAGAACCAGGTGATAGTCTCGTGGAGGACTCACACGTGCCCCCATGACTATGTAGTCTATTGGAAGAACCAGGTGATAGTCTCGTGGAGGACTCACACGTGCCCCCATGACTATGTAGTCTATTGGAAGAACCAGGTGATAGTCTCGTGGAGGACTCACACGTGCCCCCATGACTATGTAGTCTATTGGAAGAACCAGGTGATAGTCTCGTGGAGGACTCACACGTGCCCCCATGACTATGTAGTCTATTGGAAGAACCAGGTGATAGTCTCGTGGAGGACTCACACGTGCCCCCATGACTATGTAGTCTATTGGAAGAACCAGGTGATAGTCTCGTGGAGGACTCACACGTGCCCCCATGACTATGTAGTCTATTGGAAGAACCAGGTGATAGTCTCGTGGAGGACTCACACGTGCCCCCATGACTATGTAGTCTATTGGAAGAACCAGGTGATAGTCTCGTGGAGGACTCACACGTGCCCCCATGACTATGTAGTCTATTCGCTGTAAGTAGGCGAGAAATCATGACCTCTATCCTCTGTAACTCAAAAAGGGCTTGAGCAAATCGGCTGTAAATTTCCACATCTATTCCTTGTTGACTCTTCCCAAATGGTACACATACTAGCTCGATTACTCTAGTCATTTGGGAGTTTCATAGGTTAGGGGTAATGATTTTTCGCCTACTTACCGCGAATAGACTATAGCCGGGCCGTTTTGTACACATTTATCTCGAAGGAAGCGTTTAGTAGAAGCTTGATATAGGTCTGAGAATCAAAAGAGGAAAAAAAAAAATCAACTAGGTAACCAAATTCTGCCCCCCCCCCCCCCCCCTATATTTCCTTCCTTGTCTTGGTGGTGTAATGGTTAGAGAGTTTAAGATCTGTATGTGGTATCCCAGGTTCGAATCCCGGGAAGATCACATGCTTCTATTAATTTCATTGGGAGGTGTTTGGTGTTGGGAGTGAAATTAACCCCTTCTGTACTGGAGACATATGTTATACTTTAATGTAGCTATATTTAGATGATTTTATGCAGCTTGAGAAGGATCTATGGTAGCATAAAGGGTTAAGTGAGATAGTTTTTTTTTTCTTGCTAAAATGCCTGGACACACGGAGTTTGAAGCAATTTAAGTCATAGGAAGAGGGAAAGACTGATTCTGGGAGAGAGTTCCAGAGCTCAGCAGTTGAATAGAAGAAAGTCTGAGAATAGCGTTTCACTCTTGGGTTGGAGAGCCTGTTACTTGCTTAAGGCCCTTTTAAATCTGAATGAAATCGTCGAAATATAGTTATCCCTTTCAAGATCCAACACACATTTCTTTTCTGTTTTCTGGTAATTATTAGACGATTTTATTCAGATTAGGAAGGGCATATGGAAGTCAGCGGGTTGATTGAGATAGTCTTTACCCGTTAAATACCCACAGATCCTTCCTAAGCTGCACAAAATCGTCTAATGATAGCCAAAATAGAATGCTAAAACGCATCAGAGCTTCAAGGGGTTAAAATATAATTAAGAAGATGCCACCGGTACAGAAGGGGTTAATAAATTAGATTATACATACAATTACGAAGTGGATACAAATTTATGTGGCCAACTGTACACACTAACCTTAAGGATGCTCTGGTACTGGCCGGCCGATCCGAAGTCGTCCTTGCCCCAACCCGAGATCCAGCACCTCTGTCCCGTGTAGTCCGATCGTGACGGGAGGCAGATGGGACCTATGTGCGGACTGTAGAAATGGAATAGAGTTAGAAAGAGATAGATAATTTTAAACCCAAACAACATACACAGACATACTGTATATCCTTCCTATATTGATCCAAAGTTGTCCGTATCATAACTCGACACCCAGCATCTCTGTCTCGTGTAGTCCGATCGTGACAGGAAGCTGTAAAGTGAAATAGAGTTAGAGATTGATGAATAGATTTACTTACACACACACACACAGACACACATTCTTCCTATCTTGATCCGAAGTTGTCCATATCATAACTCGACACCCTGCACCTCTGTCCGGTAATAGTCCGAACGCGACGGGAGACAGATGGAACCTATGTGTGGGCTGTAGATATGGATTAGAGTTAGAGATAAATCAATATATTCATTTGCTTATGGTAGTCCTTCATTTATACACACACATACACAGACCTTTCGGGCCATTTAGGTGTCGATTGTTTTCCTGACGAGCGACGGCGAGCCTGTAATTTAGGAGGAACCAACATTTCCCTACCAAAAAATTTACAAATTTATCTCAAAGGGGGGCTCTTGGGGCTGTTGTTTAAGCTAGAAGGAAGTTGAGGGAGCAAGCACACTAAAAAAAACAAAATAATAATAATAATATGCAAAAAACAAATATTATGCACATCATATTCCAGACACTATTAGACAATTTTGTTCAGCTTATGAAGGGCCTCCAGCAATTTACAGGCTTAGAACTATCTTAACTAACCCATTTTACTACCACAGATCCTTCTATAACTGCACAAAATCGTCTAATTATAGCTAGAATATAATACAGAAGACCTTGCCATTACAGAAAGGGCTAAGCTATTCGGCGGGGAATGTTTTCCAATTTATCTCTGAGGGGGGTCTATTAGATGTTTATCTCTGAGGGGGGTCTATTAGATGTTTATCTCTGAGGGGGGTCTATTAGATGTTTATCTCTGAGGGGGGTCTATTAGATGTTTATCTCTGAGGGGGGTCTATTAGATGTTTATCTCTGAGGGGGGTCTATTAGATGTTTATCTCTGAGGGGGTCTATTAGATGTTTATCTCTGAGGGGGGTCTATTAGATGTTTATCTCTGAGGGGGGTCTATTAGATGTTTATCTCTGAGGGGGGTCTATTAGATGTTTATCTCTGAGGGGGGTCTATTAGATGTTTATCTCTGAGGGGGGTCTATTAGATGTTTATCTCTGAGGGGGTGTATTAGATGTTTATCTCTGAGGGGGGTCTATTAGATGTTTATCTCTGACGGGGGACTATCAGCTGGTTATCCCTGAAGTGAGTCTATTAGATGTTTATCTCTGAGGGGGTCTATTAGATGTTTATCTCTGAGGGGGGTCTATTAGATGTTTATCTCTGAGGGGGTCTATTAGATGTTTATCTCTGAGGGGGGTCTATTAGATGTTTATCTCTGAGGGGGGTCTATTAGATGTTTATCTCTGAGGGGGGTCTATTAGATGTTTATCTCTGAGGGGGTTCTATTAGATGTTTATCTCTGAGGGGGGTCTATTAGATGTTTATCTCTGAGGGGCTCTATTAGATGTTTATCTCTGAGGGGGGTCTATTAGATGTTTATCTCTGAGGGGGGTCTATTAGATGTTTATCTCTGAGTGGGTCTAGTAGATGTTTATCTCTGAGGGGGTCTATTAGATGTTTATCTCTGAGGGGGGTCTATTAGATGTTTATCTCTGAGGGGGGTCTATTAGATGTTTATCTCTGAGGGGGGTCTATTAGATGTTTATCTCTGAGGGGGGTCTAATAGATGTTGAACTCTGAGGGGGGACTATTAGATGTTTATCTCTGAGGGGGGTCTATTAGATGTTTATCTCTGAGGGGGGTCTATTAGATGTTTATCTCTGAGGGGGGTCTATTAGATGTTTATCTCTGAGGGGGGTCTATTAGATGTTTATCTCTGAGGGGGGTCTATTAGATGTTTATCTCTGAGGGGGGTCTATTAGATGTTTATCTCTGAGGGGGGGTCTCTGAGGGGGGTCTATTAGATGTTTATCTCTGAGGGGGGTCTATTAGATGTTTATCTCTGAGGGGGGTCTATTAGATGTTTTGATTTAAAGCTTGATAGAGGTCTAGGGAGCAACTAGAAGAAACATATATACCGGGAATAACAACAAATTAATATAATAAATTATATAAATAAAATAACGTGCCCTTAAGGGGGGTGACTTACTTTTTGTATTTTTCTCCTTTTCTCTCTTTCTCTGGCTTGTATCCATTCGGCCCCATTCAGCCAACTATTTTAAGACGTTTATCCCCATCTAGGTGTCGATTTCTTCCTGGCGAGCAATAGCGAGCCAGCATTATATGAAGAAATCCGGCTTCGCCGGAGAAATTTTTCTATCGAAAAATGTACAAATTTAGCCTGCTGTCAAACAAAAATAAAAAATATGCTGGCTCGCTACCGCTCACCAGTAAAAAATTGACACCTGGATGTGGATAAACGTCTTAAAACAGTTGGCTGAATGGGGCCGAATGGATACAAGCCAGAGAAAGATAGAAAAGGAGAGAACAAAAAGCAGGTCACCTCCCTTAAGTGAGTTATGTATGTAGGGAGCAGCTAGAAGAAACATAATTATATACCGGTAATAACAAAAAATAAATAAAATAAATTATATAAATAAAATAACGTGCCCTTAAGTGAGTTATGTATGTTTCAGGAATACAACCGGTGTCGCTGTATCGGGAACTCTACAATTCTTAACTCTACTGTATTACCACCACAGGTTAGTCTATTGTTATGTAGTAACAATAATATTAACCCATTGGCTGCGGCTATGTTTGAGCTATTTAGGGCATATTCAGGCACTCCTGAATGATATATCAAGCATCTGCATTAAATGAAGTGTATTCTGCCGAAAACTAGGCGAAAATAGCTTCAAAATGAGACCAGAACGGGCCCCGTACGTGGTCTGGTTCACCCGCAGTGGTGCCAGTGAAACGCGGGAAACCCGCTATTTGGTAGCACTCGCTCGCTTGGCTACACTGTTGTGAGAGACAGAGAGAGACCCGCGCGAGACACAGTCTCAGTGAGCCGCTCGCTGCTCTGAGGGTCGGAGGTGGGCCCCTCACGCTCCCGCCCACTGACACTCGATTTTTACAGTTTTGACAGGCTTTTAAAGCCTGGAAATTGCTGTAACTTGCCAGGACGTTCCAGAACGTCACCCGCAACGAAAGGGTTAATAATAATAATTTTAATAATAATAATAATAATAATAATAATGATGATGATGATGATGATGAGGAGGAGGAGGAGGAGGATGATAATGATAATGATAATGATAATGATAATGATATTAATAAAAATACAAATACAAATACAAAGAACAATAATATGTACTGTATGTAATGTATTTATGTATATACTAAAGCACATACCCCATAGTTGGGTGTGGTTGACTCGAGACAGAGCCCGAACAGGGACAACACAAAAAAAAAAAAAAAAAAAAAAACGCAAAAAAAAAAAATACAAATGCACACACATCTACGTCGCCCAGAAGACCCAGAGACCCAGGCCCAATGCGGGTCTTCCAGCAAAAGACTCCCAGGTCCCAGACCTCCCAGAGAGGTTCTGGTCTAAGCAGGCAGACATGCAGCGAAGCCCACCACCACAATGCCCGCCCACCTCACATCCAGGCATAACCCTTCATATACACCGGCTCCCCGGGCCAGGTTATACTGGGGCCCGACCCCCTCTATTCACAATCATTCTAAATTCATTCCTATTTATTCCAACAATAATAATAATGATAATAATAATAACGATGATAATAATAATAATCAAAATACTACTACTACTACTACTAATAATAATAATAATGATAATAATACCAATACGGACCCATTGCAGGACACATGGGGTGCAGCATACCGGGGATACTGTCCGGAGCCCTGCAACGGTTTCTTCTACTACTTCTTAATCCAGATCATCACCAAAATTATCGTCTCCACCAGTCGACTCGGCAGCAGCATCGTTCTTTTGAGGTGCGTAGTGTTGTTGTTGTTGTTGTTGTTGTTTTAGTTCCCCAGACTGTCTGGCCGAACAGTCCCGAGTCCGGTAGACCAAAGCCGCTCCAGATGCTCAGGCTCCCAAAGAGGGCTGGTCCTGTCCAGAGTGAGGTTTGGCATCCTCTACCCAACTTTAGCCGTTTCTGTCTGTCTCTTTTACTGTACTACTTTTCCTACTTCAGGGGCGGGAGGCTAGGAATCCTCCTCCCCTTGTAAAATTCACGTATTAGACAAGACAGAGAAAGGGGCGAGGGAACGCAAAAGTGGTCCCGGACCCTAAGAATTGGAACTTTAAATGTTGTTTCTGTTCGGTCACCCCCAGCTATGGGGTATGTGCCGGAGTATATACATACATACATACATACATACATACATACATACTACTACTACTACTACTACTACTACTAATATTATACCACTACTACAACAACAACAACTACTACTACTACTACTACTTCTACTATTATACCACTACTACAACAACAACTACTACTACTACTACTTCTACTATTATACCACTACTACAACAACAACTACTACTACTACTACTACTACTTCTACTATTATACCACTACTACAACAACAACAACTACTACTACTACTACTACTTCTACTATTATACCACTACTACAACAACAACTACTACTACTACTACTACTTCTACTATTATACCACTACTACAACAACAACTACTACTACTACTACTACTTCTACTATTATACCACTACTACAACAACAACAACTACTACTACTACTACTTCTACTATTATACCACTACTACAACAACAACTACTACTACTACTACTACTTCTACTATTATACCACTACTACAACAACAACTACTACTACTACTACTACTTCTACTATTATACCACTACTACAACAACAACTACTACTACTACTACTACTTCTACTATTATACCACTACTACAACAACAACAACTACTACTACTACTACTTCTACTATTATACCACTACTACAACAACAACAACAACTACTACTACTACTACTACTTCTACTATTATACCACTACTACAACAACAACTACTACTACTACTACTACTTCTACTATTATACCACTACTACAACAACAACTACTACTACTACTACTACTTCTACTATTATACCACTACTACAACAACAACTACTACTACTACTACTACTTCTACTATTATACCACTACTACAACAACAACTACTACTACTACTACTACTTCTACTATTATACCACTACTACAACAACAACTACTACTACTACTACTACTTCTACTATTATACCACTACTACAACAACAACTACTACTACTACTACTACTACTTCTACTATTATACCACTACTACAACAACAACTACTACTACTACTACTACTTCTACTATTATACCACTACTACAACAACAACTACTACTACTACTACTACTTCTACTATTATACCACTACTACAACAACAACTACTACTACTACTACTACTTCTACTATTATACCACTACTACAACAACAACAACTACTACTACTACTACTACTTCTACTATTATACCACTACTACAACAACAACTACTACTACTACTACTACTTCTACTATTATACCACTACTACAACAACAACTACTACTACTACTACTACTTCTACTATTATACCACTACTACAACAACAACTACTACTACTACTACTACTTCTACTATTATACCACTACTACAACAACAACTACTACTACTACTACTACTTCTACTATTATACCACTACTACAACAACAACTACTACTACTACTACTACTTCTACTATTATACCACTACTACAACAACAACTACTACTACTACTACTACTTCTACTATTATACCACTACTACAACAACAACTACTACTACTACTACTACTACTTCTACTATTATACCACTACTACAACAACAACTACTACTACTACTACTTCTACTATTATACCACTACTACAACAACAACTACTACTACTACTACTACTTCTACTATTATACCACTACTACAACAACAACTACTACTACTACTACTACTTCTACTATTATACCACTACTACAACAACAACAATACTACTACTACTACTACTTCTACTATTATACCACTACTACAACAACAACAACTACTACTACTACTACTACTTCTACTATTATACCACTACTACAACAACAACTACTACTACTACTACTACTTCTACTATTATACCACTACTACAACAACAACTACTACTACTACTACTACTTCTACTATTATACCACTACTACAACAACTACTACTACTACTACTACTTCTACTATTATACCACTACTACAACAACAACAACTACTACTACTACTACTACTTCTACTATTATACCACTACTACAACAACAACAACTACTACTACTACTACTACTTCTACTATTATACCACTACTACAACAACAACTACTACTACTACTACTACTTCTACTATTATACCACTACTACAACAACAACTACTACTACTACTACTACTTCTACTATTATACCACTACTACAACAACAACTACTACTACTACTACTACTTCTACTATTATACCACTACTACAACACAACAACTACTACTACTACTACTACTTCTACTATTATACCACTACTACAACAACAACTACTACTACTACTACTACTTCTACTATTATACCACTACTACAACAACAACTACTACTACTACTACTACTTCTACTATTATACCACTACTACAACAACAACTACTACTACTACTACTACTTCTACTATTATACCACTACTACAACAACAACAACTACTACTACTACTACTACTTCTACTATTATACCACTACTACAACAACAACTACTACTACTACTACTACTTCTACTATTATACCACTACTACAACAACAACTACTACTACTACTACTACTTCTACTATTATACCACTACTACAACAACAACAACTACTACTACTACTACTTCTACTATTATACCACTACTACAACAACAACTACTACTACTACTACTACTTCTACTATTATACCACTACTACAACAACAACAACTACTACTACTACTACTACTTCTACTATTATACCACTACTACAACAACAACAACTACTACTACTACTACTACTTCTACTATTATACCACTACTACAACAACAACTACTACTACTACTACTACTTCTACTATTATACCACTACTACAACAACAACAACTACTACTACTACTACTACTTCTACTATTATACCACTACTACAACAACAACAACTACTACTACTACTACTACTTCTACTATTATACCACTACTACAACAACAACTACTACTACTACTACTACTTCTACTATTATACCACTACTACAACAACAACTACTACTACTACTACTACTTCTACTATTATACCACTACTACAACAACAACTACTACTACTACTACTACTTCTACTATTATACCACTACTACAACAACAACTACTACTACTACTACTACTTCTACTATTATACCACTACTACAACAACAACTACTACTACTACTACTACTTCTACTATTATACCACTACTACAACAACAACTACTACTACTACTACTACTTCTACTATTATACCACTACTACAACAACAACTACTACTACTACTACTACTTCTACTATTATACCACTACTACAACAACAACAACTACTACTACTACTACTACTTCTACTATTATACCACTACTACAACAACAACTACTACTACTACTACTACTTCTACTATTATACCACTACTACAACAACAACTACTACTACTACTACTACTTCTACTATTATACCACTACTACAACAACAACTACTACTACTACTACTACTTCTACTATTATACCACTACTACAACAACAACTACTACTACTACTACTACTTCTACTATTATACCACTACTACAACAACAACAACTACTACTACTACTACTACTTCTACTATTATACCACTACTACAACAACAACAACTACTACTACTACTACTACTTCTACTATTATACCACTACTACAACAACAACTACTACTACTACTACTACTTCTACTATTATACCACTACTACAACAACAACTACTACTACTACTACTACTACTTCTACTATTATACCACTACTACAACAACAACTACTACTACTACTACTACTTCTACTATTATACCACTACTACAACAACAACTACTACTACTACTACTACTTCTACTATTATACCACTACTACAACAACAACTACTACTACTACTACTACTTCTACTATTATACCACTACTACAACAACAACTACTACTACTACTACTACTATTATACCACTACTACAACAACAACTACTACTACTACTACTTCTACTATTATACCACTACTACAACAACAACAACTACTACTACTACTACTACTTCTACTATTATACCACTACTACAACAACAACAACTACTACTACTACTACTACTTCTACTATTATACCACTACTACAACAACAACTACTACTACTACTACTACTTCTACTATTATACCACTACTACACCAACAACTACTACTACTACTACTACTACTACTACTACTACTACTATTATACCACTACTACAACAACAACTACTACTACTACTACTATTATACCACTACTACAACAACAACTACTACTACTACTACTACAACCACTCAACCGGTGCATCCCTCTTTGGACCATAAACAAGGCCGGAACAGTCATCAATGCACATAACTTGGTAGTCATACAGCATCTTCATATTCCGGGGTTTGCACTCAGACTCATCAGTGTGGAATATTTACTACTACTACTACTACTACTACTTTTATATTTATTTTTTTAATTAATTTTTTTTTTTTTTTAAACCACTCAGCCTGTGCATCCCCTCTTTGGACCCTAAACCAGGTCAGAACAGTCATCAAAGCGTCCGACTTGGTAGTCATTCAGCTACTTACTATTCCGGGGTCAGCACTCAGACTCATCATCGTGGATTACTACTACTACATTGATTTTTATTTAATATTGTTCATACATTTTATTTTACAAGCATCAGATATTACTATTCAACACCATGCAACTTCAATCCAGTCTCCTTCCTATGCGACCCTCTGCCACTGCTGCCTCGTAGTCCACTTCTGCCACCGTCGCTGGTTGTGGTGCAGACAGTCTTGTTCCCCGCAGGCATAGTAGTGCTGATCTGAGCAACGAGAAAGATAGACGGCACCTCATCCAGGCTACAACGTGGCTCCTGGGCTGTTTCTTCTTCTCTGCGATAATCTCTGCAAGCCTTGAATAGAAGCACTGGGCCCTAGGTCCCATCCCTCCAGATGTGGTGAAGACTAGTGGGGTAAAGCTGCCATGTTCGATATTTAAGATCCTTTCCCCATATGCCCTGACCCGCCGGCTTTTTTTCACCCGCCGGCTTTAGCATCGCCAACAGCTCCGCATCGCCACTGAGAAAACTCGATCATAATTTGAGTATTTCATATCCCAATTCCCTTTATTCATTGCATGAACAGTAGTTAAGTGCTTGTTTAACCTCCACATAGTTCTGTAGTTGCCGTGCATGTTATTTTATTGCTTTTCTGACTGATAAACATTGTTGTTTACATTTGTTATCCTAGCTTGTAGCAGACGACGCACGCGCACCTCTAATCGACCTAGCTTTGTATTTTCTTATTAACTCTAGTAGTTATCGTATTCAGTATCCTACTGTAGCTATATATATCTGTAATTTTAGTTGTTGCTTGCATGATCTTGTACTGTAGTAACCTTTGACTGATAACTTTGTTTATCTAAATATAATCCTGCTTGACTAGCCTACAGTGACACCAGCGCCATCTGTTGATACAGTATATTAACCCCTTGTGTGCAGTTACACTTTATTTTTATATAATCTCTATTTGGTGAATTGTATATTTAGTTACATATTCTATTATATATATATATTTGTTTTGCTTTTTTAGGTAGGTTATCACCCCTGGTAGCCTACTTCTGCATATTTCATACTTTTTTGTTTTTGGTTATTTTTGTTTTAGGTTAGTCTAGGCTATCATCCCTGGTGGCCTATTTCTGCGTACGGTACTTCAAATTTTTAAATTTTCAGTTAGGCTATCACCGCTGGTGGCCTATTTCTGCAGACCGGTATTTCATAATTTTTGTTTTCGGTTAAACTAGGCTATCATCCCTGGTGGCCTATTTCTGCGTACTTCAATTTTTAAATTTTCAGTTAGGCTATCACCGCTGGTGGCCTATTTCTGCGTACCAGTATTTCATAATTTTTGTTTTCGGTTATTTTTGTTTTCGGTTAGTCTAGGCTATCACCGCTGGTGGCCTATTTCTGCGTACCGGTATTTCATAATTTTTGTTTTCGGTTATTTTTGTTTTTCGGTTAGTCTAGGCTATCATCCCTGGTGGCCTATTTCTGCGTACTTCAATTTTTAAATTTTCAGTTAAGCTATCACCGCTGGTGGCCTATTTCTGCGTACCGGTAGTTCAAATTTTTGTTTTCGGTTAGGATAGGCTATAACCCCTGGTGGCCTATTTCTGTTTAAATAAACATAAATTGTTTTCGGTTCGGCTATCACTGCGTATTCAAATTTAATTTTGTTTTGTCTTAATTTTTGGTTAGGCTATCACCGCTGATAACCTATTTGTGTGTATTTCAACATTTTTGTTTTCGGTTAGGCCTATTTAAGTAAGTGAAGCGACCTGAAGGGAGTGAAGTGTTTTTAAAGTGAGTTTAGTGTTTTTAAAGTGAATTAAGTGTTTTTAAGTGAGTGAAGTGAACTGAAGAAAGTGATCGTCACCATGCCTCGTGCCTGTACGAACTGCGCCGGTAGGTTTGGTGCTTCCATGTTTGCTCCTGCCGATCCACAAGTCTGCCGACTCTGCCAGCAACGAGAGGATTTGACAGCAAAATTGGATGAAGCCCTCAACAAGATCAACGCCCTCACCAGGAAGCTGGAATCACTCCAAGAGTTTGTAACACTCAACGTTGGAGTATCACTAACTCAAATTGTTTCAACTCCAGCATCCACCACCGCCCCAACGTCATCTGCCAACAATCCAACACCTGCAGTAGACACTGCAGCAGATGCTTCTGACGAACCTGAGCCGACATCAAACCAGGACAGCCGCCCTGTTCACCTTAGTCTCTCCCCCACTCCTCGTGCAAGAAGCCTGCTAGCACGAACAGTACCAACCCCTCGCCCCCGTTCTAACCACTCCTCTCCCCGACCTGTACGTAGAGTCCCGCCACCACAGGTTTCCGGATTTACACCAGTGAGGAACGGTGCACGGCCAACGCAGAAAAGGTCTCATCTACCAGTCACAATGTCCAACAGATTTGAGATATTGGTAGAGATGGAAGACGAACCAGAAGAGACCAGGCTCGTTGGGGATTCCATCCTACGAGGACAGGTCGAAGAGTTCTGCGACAGAGTCCCAATTCAACGAAAAAGATTTTGCATCCCAGGAGCTGGACTGGACGACATTGTGGAAGCCTTCGAAGATACCACAAAGGATGCAAATGAAAATACCCTTTTTGTCATCCATGCTGGTTCAAATGACGTCATGCGCACCAGATCCGAAGAGTTGATGGATAAATATCGCAAGATGATCCAGCACTACAAAAACAAGTCAAGGAATATCATCATCTCAGGCATTCTCCCCAAGATCGACACACCTGACAAATTCTACGACAAGGCCTTCAGCACAAATAGCCGACTAAAACATTTGTGTCTGAGGGAAGAAGTTGAATTCATCAACCTCTGGGACAACTTCTACAACCAGCCTACTCTGTTCCGCAAGGATGGCACTCATCTAAACCCTGTGGGTTCAGCACGCATGGGTCGTCTCCTACACGAAGCAGTCCGCAGCCATGGATCAAAAAACGCCATCCGAGAAGAAGCAGCAGTGACATAAATCATCCAACGCCAAGAAAAAAACAGAGGCAACCGAGGACCACCAGCGATAAGGACCGGAGACAGCGAGGACCGAGGACAGCCATGAACATAAATGTAGATCCGACAAGAACCAAAAATATTATTGAAGCGCGTTCCGTGAGTTCTAAAATAACAAATTTAAAGGTTTTCTATGCAAACGCTCGTAGCATACGCAATAAATTTTCAGATTTAGAGGAGCTAGTGTTTACAGAAAATTATGATGTGATTGGCATAACAGAATCTTGGCTCAATACAGAAGATAGAGACTTTTTAGCAGAGTATTCACTTCCCGGTTATGTAATGTTTGAGAAAAGCCGAATAAATCGAAATGGAGGTGGCGTTTTACTTTATATCAAAGAAAGTCTTAACCCTACCCTCTTGTCAAAACCTCAAATTGTGAACGTCGACGCATCTTTTGTGCTAATAAAGAATAATAAAGGTACCAAAATAATACTTGCATTAATATACAGACCTCCAGCTCAATCAGTGCAAACTGACCGAGAAATTTACGAACAAATTGCAGATATAAGTAACTCGCAAGATACCGTAATTTTTGGTGACTTTAATTTACCTGTGACCAAGTGGGGCGATACTCTTACTTCACACTCCGGACATGACTTGTATACGAACTTGCAAGAGAGTTCGCTTTATCAATTTGTTGGAACGCCGACCCGTGGTAATAACGTTCTTGACATTGTACTTGCAACAAAAGAAGAATTAATAGAGAATTTGAATGTTGGTGATGAATTCAGTAACAGCGACCATCATACGATAACTTTCACTTTAAAGTTTACTAGTAACGAACCAAATAGTAGCATCGAAAAAGTCCCTAATTTCAAGAAAGCAAACTTCCATAAACTTAGAGCTATGTTTAAAGAAACTGACTGGAGCTTTTTAATTCACAATAACGACATAAATACATCTTGGAAGTTATTCGAAGCCACTTACCTAAAAGCAGTGCAAGACTGCATACCATCGAAAACTCGGCGTCCAGGCCATAATAATAAGCCCAAATGGTGGAATAAAGATATTTCAAACTGCCTGCTTGCTAAAAAATTTGCTAATGATAGATTAAAATCCTCACAAAATGACGAAGAACGGCTGAAATTTGTAGAGCTACGACGCAAAGCCAAAAAGTTAATTAAGCAAAGTAAAAAGACCTTAGAGTTACATATTGCGAATCAAAGTAAAACAAACCCGAAAGAATTCTATAGTTATATCAGAAAGAAAAAAGTAGTTACTTCAACTGTTGGACCGTTAGTCGATGAAAATGGAGAATACACCAAAGATGAAGAACAAATGAGTAATGCCCTCAATACCTTCTTTGCATCAGTTTTTACAACAGAAGACCTCAGTGATATCCCTACACCATCGCCGATTCAGATTGATAATTCAGATGTTTTAAGCAATATCACCGTTACAGAGAGAGAAGTATTGAATTGTTTAGATAAACTCAAGGTAAATAAAACGCCTGGACCTGATACAATCTCGCCTAGAGTTCTAAAGGAAGCTAAGGATGAGCTCTCTAAACCACTGACATTACTATTCAATAAATCCTTGCAGTCTGGAACTATGCCCGATCAGTGGAAGCTAGCCAACGTAACACCGATATTCAAAAAAGGCAGCAAATCCCTATCCAGTAACTATCGTCCAATTAGCTTAACCTCAGTTGTATGTAAAATGCTAGAAACTGTCATACGAGACAGACTCGTAAATCACTTAGAGGAAAATAACATACTTAAAGATACTCAACACGGCTTTCGTAAAAAACGTTCCTGTTTAACAAACCTCTTAGACTTCTTCCACGATATCCTCAACCTCTACGATGAGAGTAAAGCTGTAGATATTATATACCTTGATTTTCAAAAGGCCTTTGACAAAGTTCCCCACAAACGTTTACTGCTAAAACTAAAAGCGCATGGAATACAAGACGGTGTGTTGAAATGGATAGAAAATTGGCTCAGCGACAGAAAGCAAAGAGTAGTCATAAACGGTAAGGCATCAAAATGGACCAATGTAAGTAGCGGGGTACCCCAGGGATCGGTACTAGGACCAATTCTCTTTCTAATTTACATCAACGACATAGATGAGGGTCTCACCTGTACAATCTCAAAATTTGCTGACGATACAAAAATTGCAAATAGCGTACTCTCGAAAGAACAAGTTGACGATATGCAACACAATCTAGATAAATTGTCATGTTGGGCCCAAATTTGGCAAATGAGTTTCAATGCGGATAAATGTAAAGTACTACATATCCGATACCTAAATGAGAAAGCAAACTATTCGATGAATGGCACTCAGCTTAAGAATGTAAACAGAGAAACCGATCTGGGAGTAACAATATCGAGTAACCTAAAACCGAGTCAACAATGTTCAGAAGTTGTTAAGAAGGCAAACAAAATAATTGGCTTTATAGGCAGGTCATTTGAGCATAAATCCAAAGAAGTTATCCTAACCCTTTACAATTCCTTAGTCCGCCCTCTTCTGGAATACTGCGTTCAATCCTGGTGCCCTTATTACCAAAAAGATATAAACAAGCTAGAACGAGTTCAACGTAGAGTTACCAAAATGATACCTAGCCTAAAGAACAAACCATACGAAGAGCGTCTCAGAGAATTAAATCTATTTCCTTTAACCCAGCGCAGATTAAGAGGCGACTTAATTCAAGTGTTCAAAATCATCAAAGGCATCGACAATATGAACTGTAGTAAGTACTTCACTATCGACCAATCTAATTACACGCGGGGAAACGGTTGCAAAATTATTGGTAAATCTTTTAACTCGCACGAATCTAAGAATTTCTTCTTCAATCGAGTTGTCAACTTGTGGAATGGGCTTCCCCGAAACGTTATAGACTGCATCACCGTTGATTCATTTAAACTCCGCCTAGACAAATATCTCGCATCAAACCCGCGACTGACTGCGTTTGTAAATGAATAACTTTATTTTATCCCCCCCTCAGTTACTAACCCATCTGTCCCCTACTAACTTCCTAATCCTGCCACGGACATTAGTTCCAGGGCAGTAATTCCCTTTCCAATGTTCCCTTACCCACTCTAAACCACTGTTTGGACACTTGATCCTCAGTGTTTTGGAGGACAAGCAACCTAGAAGGGTCACTGGATCTGTTGTTGCTTGATTTCCTTTGTACTCCTTTGTACCTTCTCTTGTTCATTCCTCTTGTGTGCAGCCTCCTCTTGTGTGCTCGCTGTGCTCTTGTCCAAAAGCTTCTTGCACTAACGTCCACTCGTGCTTCGTTGGATGTGTTGGCCGTCCTGTGCTGCAAGATCTCTCCCTCCAAGGGAATGAGTGATGGTTCGCGCACCACATCTCGACACACCTCCCTGAGCATGTTCGCCGTTACATCTCTTACTTCATCGTGCCTGATGCTGATGAATCCTCCCTTCTTACATATCATGCTGTGGTCTGCATCGTTGTTGATTCCACAAACGCATCGATCGGGCAGTCCTTCAATCGGCCAATCATACCTCAGTGCAATAGCATCATTAAATTCTTGTTTGTTTAGATTGAAGCCTTTTGCCTTGATTGGTAGTGTTGTCAGCCAATTTGAAGCACCCGTTTCTTGTGCTATTTGTACTTTTCTTGTTAGTCTCGGGGAAAGTTGTCGCATCAATTGTGCCAGGTCATTTTTCTGTGAGTTTTGCCTATCTGATGTGATGGTCTTTCTGATATTGTAGATGTCCGCCTGGTCCACTTCGCCGTCAGGATCTTGCGCTACGATGCGTTCAGTGAGAGATTCTGTTATCTTTACTGAGTTCTCGTGTTCCGTTGTCGCCCTCCTCACCGGACTGATGATTCCAAGCCCTCCTAACCTAGGAGGAAGTGCGAGCAACTCCCTCTCTGTAGCATTTGGGGTGTGGGACTTCATCCAAGCTGGGATGAGTTTGTCTCTGATGGCATCTTCTAGCGGTTGAAGTTGTGGACCCATGTTTGGAATGGTACGCATCAAGTAGGTCCAGCGGTGTTTGACCCCGTATGTGAATGCCGAATATGCAGCCTGTGGTTCCGTCTTTGCAATTTTGGCTAGTATTTCTATTTCGTTTACCCACTCTCTGACCTTCTCTTCCATGTATTGCTTCTTGAACTCTTCTGTGCCAATCACTGCCCCTAGATGACGCTGTCCGTCCTTTGTTATGACCACTTCACTACCGTTGAAAGCTTCTACGGCATTTTCGTAATGTTCTGCTTTTACTATCAGTATAGACTTACTAGCATTTGGAAAGTATCCTATTTCTGGTCCCACTTGTGATACTTGCTCCCACCAGCTCTTGAGATCATTGACTTTCCCTGCTCCAGTGAGATCATCTGCATAGGCCGCCTGCTTAACATGTGTCGTCTCATGTCTTGTTAATGATAGCAACACCGAGAGACCTAATGCGTACATCGCCATTGCTACTGGGTCCCCTTGTGTTACTACTACTACTACTACTACTACTACTACTAATTCTACTACCCCGAAATGGCGGGTGCCCAACCCCGAAAAGGGTTGAAATAGGGGAGCTATCTAGGCGGCTTTCTAGGGCCTTTCCTAGCTGATGCTGAGAGGATTGGGTTCTAGTCATGTGGTGATGGGCTGGTCTATCAGAGTGAGAACTGAGCAATCTCTGCCATACCCATAGCTTACTCTGACTGTTCCTTTTACTTATATATTTTCTAGATCTCAAGTGATGGCGTCTCTAACGTGGATTGACCTCCCAATCTACCAAGATTGGAAGCCAAAGCGTCACATTTTTCCCTTGCCCCTCAACTTTCTCTTCATAATTGCTGAGGGGCACAGGGCCCTGGGTGGGGCTTTGGTTTCCCAGGCGTTTCCGCACCCTCCTCAAGCTCCCCGCCATGGAGTGGCTTCGGTCACCCCTTTATTGTGGTCGGCGGGGAGGGTTCTGTGGGGGCGCTCGGTTATGGCCTTGGCCTTGCTCGGGGCCTTGGGGCTGTTCGGCCAGGCAGCTTGGGGAACAACAACAACAACAACATTCTACTACTGCTTCTACTACTACAACTGCTTCTACTACTACTACTACCATTACCAAGATTTATTACCAAGATTTTGTAGTGAAATATGTTATTAATTACAAAGACTTGGTAATAATATTAAGTATCATATTTTGTCATTAAGAATCAAGAAATATGAAGCCAAGGGATTCAATTACCTATTAGCTGGATAGAAACAGAAATAGGTTGCTAATTACGAAAACTTGGCAATAATATGATGCAGCGATATAGCAGTATCACATTTTTCCAATAAGAATAGAGAAATAAGATGCCAAGGGATTCAATTTATAATATAATGCTGCTTAGATGTGTGTGAATTTATATTTTGATTTTGTGTGTTCATTGTTTACTGTTGTGTTGTCCCTATTCGGGCTCTGTCTTAAGTCGGCCACCCCCAGAACAAAAAAGGAAAAGTGGGGATTGGGCCTGAGTATATAGAATAGAATACAGAATAGAGGTTAATATTCAAAGGGTATACTATTAATAATAATACTTGACCTTTACAGGGCTGTGTCACAGGAAGATAAAGATATATCACTGGGAACCATCACTGTATTCATTAGTCTCTTTGGATTCATACCTGCGCCGATCATCATGGGAGCGATTATAGGTACGTCTATCTATCTTGCTTTACTGTGATATGGTGAATGTATTTTAGGGATAAGACTTTACAACGGCACCTCGTATCTACTTTTTTTTCGAAGTGTTGAGAGGGGAAAGGGGGTGTTGGAGAGAGAGAGAGGAAGCTGTTGGAGTGGCTTTGTTGTGTGTGTTATTAGTCTGTATATGGTGATGGTGAAGGTATTGAGAGATAAGCCTTTACAACAGCACCTCGTATCTACTTTCCGAAGAGTGTTGAGAGGTGAGAAGTGATGTTGAAGAGAGAGAAATCTATTGGTTAGGTTGTTATTTCCCTTCCATTAAAGCCCTATAAACCCTACTTCTGAAGGAAAGAATGCCTCATAAACCCATCATGTCACCCTGCAGATTCGGCGTGCATTGTATGGGATACAACTTGCGGTAAGATAAGCAACTGTTGGCTCTACGACTCCGACAAGTTCCGCAAGATCCTGCACCTCGTTCCCGCAAGTAAGGATCCTGTGTTACGACAACTATAATGCTATTTTATTAACCCTTTCACAAATTTAGCCAAAGGGAGGTCTTAAAGAGTTGGAATATATATAGAAAGGCAAAGTTACCATTTTCTGCCAGGTTTGCTTTAATACAACATTTCAATATGCTTCCTTTCTGCCCTCAGTTTTAATCTTCGTATCCCTCATCGGGGACGTGGTGGTGTACCGCAACTCCGAAGGGCTGGACTTGTACGGATTAAGAGAGGAAGAAGATGAAGAAGACGTTGAGAAGAAGAAGACCCCTGACGAAGCCATACCACTCAACACAAAAACAGACGTCCACGATAAAGTTTGATAGTATCAGTAAATAGTATTAATTTAGTGGAATAATATGTTAGTGGCATGAATGATGGCACAAAAGAGAGAGAGGTTCTGGAAGTGTTAGTGAATGCCAGGCTGGATGTATGTGGAATGACAGAGACCAAATGGAAAGGTTCAGATGTGAGAGAATGGGAATGTGGAATGGGTGTGTGTGCTGGAGTGAGTGAAGGAACAGCGAGAGAAGGTGCATGTTTGTTTGTAAGTAGCAAATGGAAGGAATGTGTAAGAGAGTATGGGTCTGTGGGTTCAAGGATTGTGTGGGTGAGAATGAAAGTAGGAATACAAACGTGGGTGATTGTATGCGTGTATGCCCCGACAGAGGATATACTTGAAAGAAAGAAAGAGGAGTTCTGGATGAATGTGGAGGCGTGCCTGGAGAAGTTTGACAAGAACGAAGAATATTTCTGATTGGGGATATGAATGGTAAGGTGGGTGATAGGAAAGTTGAGGGAGTGGTGGGAGGGTGGGGGGTACCATCAGAGGTGAATGGGAATGGTAGTGCACTTGTGGACGTATGTGTGGGGAGGAGGCTGTGGATAGCCAACACCTTCTTCCGACACAGAATGATCCACAGGTACACATGGAAACGGATGTTGACGATGAAGGATAAGACAGTGGTGGAACGAAAGTCATTGATTGATTATGTATGTGTGGATGAACGAATGAAGAAATCTGTGATGGATGCTAGGGTGTATAGGGGTATTGGAGGGGGTCTGTCTGATCATTATGTAGTGGTAGCTAAGGTTAGGATACAAAAGAGTGGGTGAGGAGAGCGGGAGGGAGGCGAGAGGAGGGTGGAATGGTGAGGAGGGTGGAGAGGTTGCAGGAGGAGGAAGTCAGGGAGGAGTACAGGAGAGCAGTGGAAAGACGACTAGGTGGGTTCGACCTGGAAGTTATGGAGGAAGTGGAGGAGATGAGCAAGGTGTTTAAGGATGAGATCTGTGCAGCATGTGAGGAGGTGTGTGGAGTGAGGAGAAGAGGGAGGGGAGTGAAAGGTACAGCATGGTGGACAGAAGAGGTAAGAATAGCTGTGGAAGAAAAGAAGAAAGCATATAGAGAGTGGTTGGGTAGTAGAGGGAATGAAGATTCCGAGAGACAGAAACGAGCGAGGTACGTGGAGAGTAAGAGGGTGGTGAAGAGAGTAGTGAAGGAAAGTAAGAGAAGAGTAGATGAGGAATTTGGAAGGAATCTGAGTGTAAAATGGAGGGAGAGTAAGAAACTGTTCTGGAAAGAAGTCAAGAAAGTTAGGGAAGGTAGCAAGGGAAACAGTAAGGGTGTGAAAGATAAGAATGGGAGAATGCTAGCCGAGAAGCAAGAGAGAGTCGAAAGATGGAGGGAGTACTTCAGTGAGTTGCTAAATGAAAGGAATGAAGAGCCAGCAAACATAGCTGGATATGGTATGGGAGGGAGAAGAAGAGAAGTAGTGGAGGAGGAGGTGGGGATCAGGAGGTCAGAAGTGTGGGAAGCCATGAAAAGAGTGAAGTTGGGGAAAGCACCAGGAACAGATGGAGTGTGTGGGGAAATGTTGAGGTATGGTGGTGAGATAGTGATAGAATGGGTATGGAAAATGTGCAAACTAGCATGGGAGAAGGGGAGTGCACCCGATGACTGGAAGACTGGCATAATAGTCCCCCTATATAAGGGCAAAGGGGAAAGAGGAGTGTGTGGTAACCACCGAGGAATATGTCTTCTAAGCGTAGTAGGGAAGGTATACAGTAGGGTAGTGATTGAGAGAGTGAGAGTGAGAACGGAGAAATGGATAGGCGACGAGCAGGGAGGTTTTAGGAAGGGAAGAGGATGTGTAGATCAGATTTTTACCCTGAATTGTGTTGTGGAGAAGTATCTGGAGAAGAAACAAAAGGTGTATGTTGCCTTTATGGACTTGGAGAAGGCCTATGACAGAGTGGATAGAGAAGGTTTGTGGAAAGTACTTAGAATATACGGAGTAGAGGGCAAGTTGCTGAAAGCAGTGAAGAGCATGTATGAGGGTGCAAAGGCGGCAGTACGTGTGGAGAGTGAGCAGAGCGAGTTCTTTGACCTGAATGTTGGTTTGAAACAGGGGTGTGTGATGTCCCCGTGGTTGTTTACTGTATATATGGATGGAGTCATGAAAGAAATACTATCAAGAGCAGTGGATGTTGGTGTATCGCTGAAAAGGGAGGGAATTGAGTGGAAGCTACCTATACTGCTGTTTGCGGATGATACAGTTCTGATGAGTGATAATGAATGGGAGTTGCAGGGTCTGGTAAATGAGTTTGGAACAGTGTGCGAAAAACGGAATTTGAAGGTAAATACGGGGAAGAGCAAGGTTATGGTCTTCGAAAGGGGTGAAGTCACAGAGTGTGAGGTGAAGCTGAACGGTCAGGCTATGGAGATCGTCAACTCTTTTAAGTATCTGGGCAGTGTGTTGAGTAAAGATGGGACTATGGATGAAGAGGTGCGGGAGAGGGTACAACAGGGGAAGAGGGTTGTAGGAACGCTAAAAGCAGTAACAAGAAATAGGGTGGTCAGTATGGAAGTGAAGAAGTCCTTGCATGACAGTGTGGTAATCCCGACACTGACTTACGGAAGCGAAGCATGGACGTTGGTTGAGAGACTCAGACCAAGAGTGAGAGCAGTAGAAATGAATTACTTAAGGAGTGCGTGCGGAGTTACATGGAGGGATAGACAGACTAATGAGGAAGTAAGAAGGAGGTGTGGTGTGGAGGTAGATGTGCTGGAAAGTGTGAAAAGGAACAACTTGAGATGGTTCGGCCATATGGAACGTATGGAAAGCGAGAGAATGACTAAGAGGGTGTACGAGAGCGAGGTGGAGGGACAGAGGGGGAGAGGTAGACCGAATATGAGGTGGAAGGATGGAGTGAGGAACTACATGAACGAAGGCGGTGCTGGTTGGGGGGAGGGGCGTCGACTGACTGGGGACAGAGGTGCATGGGGCGGTTCGTTCGTGGCCACCCCTTCGGGGATCGCGGCGTCAGGCAATAGATAGATAGATAGATAGAATAATATTAGTTATTTTGAAAATTTAGGTGAGCGATAGCGAGCGAATGGGATAGTTTAAAAGTAATTCATCTCTTCAGCAGACGTTTTCAAGATGATTCGCTCCAGTAGCTGGCGATTTTAAGGTGTTTCGCTTTATATGTGTCAGGAATTTGAATTTGTACATTTTTCTTTAACACTATACTCCGATAGTCATGAAATTCAGTGATAGGAGAGGCTGGGAATGCGAAATCCCCCGGATGAATAACAGGGGTGCTATGGGCTCTCTGCGAGAGGGCTGGTTATCACACAGAGGCCCACGTCTCTTCAACAAACTCCCACGGCGAGTAAGAGACATGAGGGACATCTCGTTAGACAACTTCAAGAGAGCCCTAGATGTCGAACTGCAAAAAGTGCCAGAAGAGCCCATCCTCGCAAGGGAGCGAGCTGTCGCTTCAAACAGTCTACTGCACCAAATCACCACCCATAACGAGGGGCGTCGCGCTCCTTGGTGCCGCTAGAGGAGCGGCGAACACATCCAAAGGTATCCAAAGGTAAAGGTATTGCAGGCTCGCTATCGCTCGCCAGACAAAAAGTTGTCAGACTAATGGGGCGAAACATCTTATTATTGTATTTGATAGTATTAATTTAGTGAAATAATACTAGTTATTTTTCTTTCTTTTTTAAAGTTAGACGAGAGATTGGGATAGTTTAAAAGTAATTCATCCCTTTACCGGACGTTTTCAAGATAGTTCGTCCCATACCCTTTCAAGTTACGATGACGCATTTCTTTTCTGTTTTCAGACTACTATTAGACGATTTTACTCAGATTAGGAAGGGTATGTGGAAGTCAAAGGCTTAATTGAAATAGTCTTCACCTTTTCAATTCCCACAGATCCTTCCTAAGCTGTATAAAATCGTCTATTGATAACCAGAACAAGCCGCCATAATCCTCAATGGGTTTGGATAGAGACAATAAATTTTTCCCGCAAGCTAAGAACAAAATTGGCTGTTTTTTTGGTTGTGGCCATTTAGGAGTGCGGCCAATTTGACCCATTTCCACTGTAATACCATAATGTTTCTTCAGTTTGTGTATGGCGTATTTTAAGCTTACATTATCTTAATAAAGTTGTTGTTTTTTGTGGGTGTTTGTTTTCTATTCGTCGCATATTCGAAGGTGCTTTGAACGACCGTATAGCTGCTCTCTCCGATTCAAGTGACGTGTATAAATAAGATGTTGTCATCTAGTGCGGCAGAAAGGAAGCAACCAACACCTTGAAGCTCCACTGTGACCATCTAGTGCGACACATTTGAAGCACCCAACAGCTCAAAGCTTCAATCGATATTCTCAGGGCTTTGAAAGAGTTACAGGCTTTCAAACAGCCTTTGGTGATGGGCTGGTCTATCAGAGTGGGGGCTGAGCGATCTCTGCCATGCCCATAGCTTACTCTGACTGTTCCTTTTACATTTATATTTTCTAGATCTCAAGTGACGGCGTCTATTCCATGGATTGACTTCCCTACTGCCAACCTAGAGGTTGGCAGATTGGGAGCCAAAGCGTCACATTTTTTCTTTGCCTCTCAATATTCCCTTCAAAATTGCTGAGGGGCACAGGGCCTTGGGTGGGGCTTTGGTTTCCCGGGCATTTCCGCACCCTCCTCAGCTCCTCGCCTCAGAGTGGCTTCGGTCAACTGGGCTTTAGTGGTAAGCAGGGAGGGTTCTGTGGGGGCGCTCGGTTATAGCCTTGGACTTGCTCGGGACCTTGCTGCTGCTCGGCCAGACAGTCTGGGGAACAACAACAACAACAACAACAACAACTAAACAGCCTACAGTACCAAGGTTGAGACATAGAAAAATAAAAATAAATTACTTTGTGAATGTTTTCACAATAACCGCTCTCTTATACGACCCTCTGCCACCACAACCTGAACCTCAAAAATGCAGGTGGTTTTATTGATCGAATGCGACTGGACTCGATTGAGTCACGATATTCAAACATGCACCAAAACACCTTAACGATTTCATTCCATCTGTGTGCGGCTTCGAGTGAGACGCTCCGGGTACATTAAGCCAGTATTACTACTACTACTGCTGCTGCTGCTACTAATACTACTATATTGGTGAAGAATCAGCGTAGGCTTCAACAGTATTCAACGTATCGCTGAGAAGAAGCCTTTCTTGGCGAAATGTTGAGTAAATTTGGGTCTTTACTCTGCTACTGACATACAGTATATACAGTATATATATATATTTTCTAACCACTGAGCCTATATGCGTGCCCCTTCTGGACCCTAGACAGAGCACAAACGGTCATCAATGCACAGGACCATGGAGCCATAGTGCTGCTACCCGTTCAGGGGCTCACACTCAGACTCATCCCTTATATATATATATTTATTAGTGGCCCCTCCATCATTGACGAACATGCCTATTACATAAGGCACCCTCTTCAAACACTCATCCGCCGTAGTTTGAATCTACCGCGCAGAGCATTTAAAAAACTGAGGAGCCTTCATCATGAGCGCACGCGACCTCACTCATGGCTTCAGTCATAATGAATTGGGTTCTCACTACGAAAAAACTTCGTAAAATATAAAAACAAAAAGAAAATAAGAATAACTATTCAATAAGCTTTCCATCATATCGTGGATGTACTTGTGTGGATCTTTTGACCAGACGCTACTGCAGGCGTCATTCTTCCTTCTCTGCTCTGCGCTCAGCCTGCCCGGACGTGTCTCCCCACGCTGCGCGGGTTCCGCATTTGTTGCGTCCCTAGTGAGTTTTTTCTCATTTGTTTACTCCGGGATGTATCGAGTAAGGTTAGGATATGCGTAGCAGGAGTGTCCTGGGCTAGTTGCCCGCAGTGCAGTGTATTTTGGGTCGTGTGTTTGGGGCATCTATTTCGGATGTACCCTCGTGGTCCTGTTGTGGACAGGTGAACTTTTTCACAGTTAAGCTAGCTTTGTGATGCAGGCGGCTTTCATTACACGTTATTGCTTCGTTTTATCTTTCTGATGAGGTAGCGTATTTTTGATGTCGTTCCCAGCGTATATTTCTTCACTTAGTGAAGTTTTTTCTGGGTCCCGAGTCAGTTCTTCCCTTTGCCGGAAGTGTTTGCTACAGTGGTGTGTTGGCGGTGGTTCCTGTTGTGATATAATTCAGTGCTTTTTGTTTATATTCCGACATGTTACTGTTATCCGTCTGCCTAGGCCTAGCCAGCCTCTCGTCGCTTTACCACATATACAAGTGTTATTGATTTATTTTCTAAATATGTACTACTGTGTCATGTGTGTCCTGGTTTAGTTGTGTATTGGCTAATTCCACGGACTATTTATGTGTCCTGGGTTAGATGTGTATTGGCTTCCACGGACTATGTTGGGCCCGGCGTTAGTTGTGTTTTAGCTACGCCTCGGTCCGGTGTTGCGTTCAGATGGTATCTGGACGGGGTGGGTTATTTCCGGCGGGTTTTTCTCGGTTTCACCTTGATAACCCCGGCTGGTTGCCAAGTTTTGGCCACGCGTGGTTTAAAACAGGCTTGTTTCCCCGGCGAGTGGGTGTCTGTGGCTCCCCAGGACTGCGTCTCTGGGGTGCCTGTTTCAGGCTCCTTCTGATTCCCAGCGGGTTGGCTGTACCCATCTAACAGTGTTCATACGGACACGTGTTGTTTGTAGTTTTTTCGGTTTTGCAAAGCCAATATAAAACTATGCTGTAGTTGTATTTCCTCCCCGGCGATCTGTTACAAAGAAGTGGGGATAGGAACAATTGGGGTTAACTTTTAAACTTTAAATCACCCGGTGGGTGCAACCTGGAAGGGTGGGATGACCGAATTTGCAAAATTCAGTTTAGTTGACCAGACAATTGAGGGATGCATTGTGTATCGCCTCCTTCAACATACGGCACTTTAGGACACAATTGGGGTTAACGTTTTTTAAACTATTATTCACACCCGGCGGGTGCTCCTTGGACGGATGGGAATAACGAATTTACAATTCAGTTAGTTAACCAGACAATTGAGGGATACGTTTTGTATCGCCGCCTTCAACATACGGCGATCTAAAAAGATACTTCGGCAGAAGTTAGATCTCGTATATTTGTCAGGCTTCCCAGTTTTTGATCTACGAGATAATTCGGGGGCCGGCGTCTTTTTTAGGCTTTTTTTTCCAAAATTTAATCTTGAAACAAACACCACCGGAAAGACTTAATCACTTATAAACGCCATGCTGGTCTTTATATATTATGTCAGAGGGTATTCATAAATCTTTTGGACAAATTAAGATATTCTGAAATCTTTTACTTAGGAAACCCCACCGCGTAGCGAGCTGTGGTCGTTGAGTATTACGTCTCGTTACCCGGCGGGTTATTTAACACTTGTGTGCGAACATGATTGGGTTAACCTTATGAGCATTAATTCCTGGAAATTTTATTTTTTCCAGAGCTGGGTCCCGGCGGGTCTATGCAGAACCTGGAGTAAGTTTCCCACCAGTCTCTGTCATGGCTACCTTTGCCCTGGTTTTTGCTTTATGCATTACGCCCTCCTGTTCAGGTATCCCTATTTTGGCGCACACCCTTTGTATAAAATGTGTTAAAATGTCTCGTTTGGTGGGGGTTACCTTTCTGGCGTTTTTCTCGTTGCTCCGAGAACACCGTTTTTTGTTTACCGAGTTTTAGTCAGGATGGCTAAAATAGGTAAGTTACCCCGACGAGTTTGGTCGCTTGAGGGCTCATCAGAAACTGCGTTTTCTGTGGTCGAGCCTGGGATCAGGCTTCCTGTGTTATTCATTGCTTTATGCATTACGCCCTCCTGTAATGTCTCGTTTGGTGTGGGTTACCTTTCCGGCGTTTTTCTCGTTGCTCCGAGAACACCGTTTTTGTTTACCGAGTTTTAGTCAGGATGGCTAAAATAGGTAAGTTACCCCGACGAGTTTGGTCGCTTGAGGGCTCATCAGAAACTGCGTTTTCTGTGGTCGAGCCTGGGATCAGGCTTCCTGTGTTATTCCCGGCGAGGGGGGCTCCACACAGTTATTTTGTTTGGTCTTTCCCTCCCGGCGACCTTTTTACAAAGAGGTCTGGGGCAGGTATAATTGGTTTGACATTGCATATAAAACCCGGCGGTTGTACCTTCGGGTAGTTATATTAACGGATTTGCGATTCGCGATAATTTGCCAAACAATTGATTGATACAATAGGGTATCACGGCCTTCAAGACGGCGATCTATGAGGGCTTCTGGGAGAAGCCGGATTAGAGATTAAGATAGGCTTAGACTTTTGATGGGATAAAAAGATGCCTGAATCTTACTAGTGTTTCAAGTGTAAAGGGATACTTGAAAGACTTCATCTTTAATAAAGATATGCTTCATCTTTATGAGGATTCAGAAGTTATTCTTAATTCTTTTGAACAGGTAAAAGATATGCTGGAATCTTTAATAAACAATTGAAACAATGTTGTTTGTTTGTTTAGTCTTTCCCTCCCGGCGACCTTTTTACAAAAAAGGTCTGGGGCAGGTACAATTGGTTTGACATTGCATATAAAACCCGGCGGTTGTACCTTCGGGTGGTTATATTAACTGATTTGCAATTCGCGATAATTTGCCAAACAATTGATTGATACAATAGGGTATCACGGCCTTCAAGACGGCGATCTATGAGGGCTTCTGGGAGAAGCCGGATTAGAGATTAGGATAGGGTTAGACTTTTTATGGGATAAAAAGATGCCGGAATCTTACTAGTGTTTCAAGTGTAAAGGGATACTTGAAAGACTTCATCTTTAATAAAGATATGCTTCATCTTTATGAGGATTCAGAAGATATGCTTAAATCTTCTGGACAGGTAAATATATCCTGAAATCTTTAATATGAAACTAAAGGAAAACGAAAAGTAGTGGTGGAGTGCTACGGTTCGTTGACCGGCGGTTTTGTGGCACATATTTTGTACCATTTTTTGGGTGTAACCCTATGAGCATTAATCCCCGGAAATTTCTCTTTCCAGGGCGGAGTACCGGTGTTGCACCAGGTGACCAGGTATTTCCCGGGGGCGGGGTAGTTTTCCCCCAGTCTCTGTCATGTCGGCACTTGAACCTCTCATTGCTGTATGTTCAACGCCGTTAAGATCAGGTATCCCTATATTATTTTTATTTGTTAATGAAATAATTTAATCACTGAATAATAATAACCATATATATTTTCTATGATTATATTATGATAATATTGTGTTTATTTATAGTAATTTATTTTAATACAATTAAATATAAATTAAATTAATTAGTATACTTTATGATTTTGCTCACTAGCTCTGCTTTCAATGTGTTAATGAGCTATGGGAGCTTTTAATTATCATAAACCTTTACAGGGCTCTCTTTCAGAGAGTATACCGAGCTCGCAAGCGAGGGACAGCCACAGCCAAGGTGTATGGCGATACTCACAGTCCTGGCAGGACAGAACACATCCCTTTGTGACTCAACTAGTGCTGACGTCCACCGGGATGCCGATGTACCATCTTCTATCCCAGTTTTAAACATGGCAACATGTGGAGGTCCCGGCTTCGGCGGGATCTTCCCATGATAAGCCAGACTTAACGGATGAAGAACAACGATCTCTGGTCTCAGAGATGGAGGTTGAAGAGTCCAGTCACCTTCTAGGCGACTCTCAGGGTACTGTCGAATCTCCACGGAGTTCGTCATCGGCTAGGTATGTACCGGCGGAAGAGATTGATGGACTACTATTGAATGCACTTAATAGGTTCTTTGGCCCTACGCCGGAAACTCCTTCTGATACGGGAGATCCCGCGATGTCGACGAATGTGCGACCTCTGGCTACATCCTTTGCTTTAGCTAAAATACCTAACCATCCGCTTGTGTCAGACCCAATTTCCAATGTGCCAGGCACAGCAGCTCTCACTACTTCCACTGTGCGAGTCATATCAGACATATCTCCCCCTCCTTTAGACAAGGCGCCAGTCAAAAAACAGGAGCTATGCCTCTTTTATACGGGCCTGATGAGTCAGGGGTAGCAATGTTACGGAAATGTTTTGGATGTTCATATTAAGGACATTCCAAGTTATTATAACCATGACTTATTCTTCCCACCAAATCCCTCCAGAACGCCATTCTTGGTTCTCTCTTCCAGTTTTTGGTGCCGGCGGAGTCCCCTCTGCTTGGCTGCCACCCCCCAAATAATCAATTTGGGCGAATTATAAGCTCCCTTTAGCACGCCTTCCCCAGCTTACCTAGACCGCGAGTTTAGGTTAAGAGGAAAAGCGTTTAAACTGTTTTCGCAATATATGGTTCCCAGCAAGTAACAAAGTCTCTGTTACGCTCTTCTCAGGCAGTAGAAGCCGCGGAAGTCAGGAAAGCCATTGAACTTTCCCGGCGCTTGCTTCTCCAGACTTCCATCCAAGTCTTTAGGAGATATTCGGACGGCCTTATTAGAGGCAGTTCGAGCAAGGCAGGATCTGAGGATGTTCTTAGTGAAGAAACTTCTTGACCGTATTGCAAGCCAAGTAGTTCTGTCTCCAGTTCTAATTCCTTCTTTGATTTCACCAGCAGTTTGGAAGACTGTTTTCAATTTGGCACAAGCATTCAAGCAAGGTCCCCGCAAGCCCTGATGACCTTGTTAGAACAAGGGATCAGGGTCTGGTGGTATCTGGGCGACTAACTGGTGGTGGCAGAAACAGAAAAGTTACGCATCAGTCATGTCTACGTTACGTTAAACCATCTCATATCTCTAGGATTCAAGGTCAACTTAGTAAAAGTCAAACCCTTGTTCCCCCACGAGTATTTCAGGGGATAGGGCTGGTCGAGGACACAGCTTCTCTCACTCTGAGTCAGAGTGTGGACACTCGAAACAGATTTCGCAAAAACTGTTTATGTTTCTCCACAGTCTGACTACGACACAGAGACTTTGGGAATCTCTAGTCGGTTCTCTCAACGGGGTTCAGCTAACTGTGAAGTTGGGCCGATTGTAAGTATAACGTTTAATCTTGGAGGGCAACAAATTTTTCCCACTATTACCGGCGGGGATAGTATGGCCTATCCCAACGTTATTACACAACTTACTAGCGGTTTGGGCGACGAGAGAAATGTTGCACGCAGTCATGTCATGAACCTCTCCTCCGCCATCGGTATGGGTGGACATGGATGCGTCAGGCACGATAGGTTGGGGCTTTTAGTCAAACCTCGGGCATCAGGGTCAAAGGTTTTGGTCCCATTTAGAAATCTTCCACATCAATGTCAAAGACTTACTAGTCCCCTTTTCTGTCCTTCAGGCTCACGGCTCTGCTTTACGGGGCAAGTCGGTGGCCTTCAGAATGGACAATCTGAATGTGGTTCACTGTATTCAGAAACAAGGGTCAATAAGATCTCGGAAGTGGCTAAACGTGTCAGAAAAGATTTTTATACTAGCCAACAGGCTGAACATTCATCTTCACGCATCTTATCTCCCAGGCGTAGCAAACGTCTGGGCAGACGCACTGTCTCAGAGACAAAGCACATCAGTAGAATGGGCGCTCTTGCGTGTGCGGAGCATTACCATCCACAAGTGGATTTGTTTGCGTCTGAGAAGACTTGCAAACTCCCACTGTACCTCACCCGCCGGACGATAACGCCGGCGGGCGGACCTGACGCTCTGATGACGGACGAGAGCAGGTTGAGTTCCATTTATCTATTTTCCGCCGCCAGACGCGTCTCTAATGTGCCACGTAGTCAACAAACCACAGGATTAGCGAGGCGTAGTCTCGCTAATCGCGCCCCTGTGGCCGGTGCAGTGTGGTACCAGCATTTGTACACGTGGTGCCCGCACCCAGTGTCACTCCCGGTCGGGTTGTTCCACTTATAACACAATTGGCAACCTAGAAACCTCGCGGACTTGTTCATTATGGACATTCAGGAGGCCAAGTGGCTAGCACCATATGGTAGCGACGTGACCAAGATATTCACGAATCAATATACCCAGTCTACAAAGCGACAGTTTCAATCGCATTGGCAAGCTTTTATGTCTTGGATTCTTAGAACAAAACAAACTGTGCCCTCGGTGGCGTTGGTTGTTAATTATTTAATGTATCTGTTCATGCAGAAACATTTATCTGAAATTGATTTATGAGGGCAGGTTTTAAACTCCGCCCACCTCCCCGTCAGCTCAGGCCTACATGGTCTCTGGACAAAGCATCGTAGTTATTCTTGTTCCCGTATGTACCAAAGACTGCAGATTTTACAAAAGGGCAGTATTCCTTATGGCTTTGGCTACCGGGAACAGAGTATCTGAGCTGGCGGCGATGAGCAACACACCTAATTGCCTCAGGTTTGATAGGCTTCATGAGTGTATTCACATTGCACCTTCCCCAGGATTCATAGCCAAGAATGAGCACAGTGAACACGTGTTTACAGAGTTCACGGTGCCGGCGTTAAAAAGGGGAAAGGTGCACCATTTTTTTTTTTTCCCAGTGCAAGCTCTAACCAAATATTTAAGAGTGGCACCTCTAAATCACCAGGGTGCTTTATGGGTCGCAAGTCCGGGTGAACGCTTGATGGAGCGTACACTGGCTTCTCTCTTGGTCGAGGACTTTAAAGAGAAGAATCCCGGCGTTGTGGGTAAAACCCACGATTTACGCAAGGGGACAGCCTCTTTACGTTTCCTTAATAATCTTTTGGTGGAAGTTATTAAGTCCACACAGTTGTGGGCCTCTAATCAGGAGTTTTTGACTCGATACCTTTCAGTAGCTCTGGACAAACCTTCCTTGCCATGTATAGCTTTACGGCAGAGGGTCTAGGTGGCCCTTTTAGTCACGTTTTGTTTAATTTCAAGAAAAAGGGGGGGAGGGTGCAGTCAGTGTGACATAGGACACCCTAGACCCCTCCGGAGTATGTGTTCGGAACATACGAGCTGTGATACTGTTTGTAGGCATTGTATTATAAAATTTCTCTGTAGTATTCATTGCAGGAAATTGTGCTAAAGGCCAATAGTAGTGTTACAACAATTCTTGTTGTAAGTAGCTTTGGCTGTGAAGCAATAGATTTTTGAGAAATCTCGGTAGTTGCAACTACGACTTTTACTTTTGAAGTAATTACTTCTCCATAAGTACACGAGTTCAGTACTTCTACGAATGTACAAGAATTCATTTAGGTTTGGTTATATTTTTTAGGAATATATCCACTAGTTAATGGGGTTTATATGTGCACATGTAAACTTATAAGTTTTTAGTTTTCACCACTTACTTTAAGTGGGGTGCCTTCTTAACTAGCAGATCTGTGTACAGAGTCTTGGAGTTAACCCTTTTTCAAGCAGGCTTCTTTGAAGCACGCTCCTGCTTGTACCCCTTTTTGAAGATTTAGGCTGTATAAAGTTTATGCACCCGAATATCTCTTTTTTACAAAAGTAAGAATACTATGTGGTTGTTTGATTATCTGCTTTTCTAGAGTTATGATATGATTACGAATGTCCCCCTCCAGTCTTAGAAATCAGGCATGTTCGTCAATGATTACGGGGCCACTACTAAATATTAGGTTTTCTTTATCTCCTTACAGGAGTCAAACCTATAATATATATATATATATATATATATATATATATATATATATTTATTAGTGGCCCCTCCATCATTGACGAACATGCCTATTACATAAGGCATCCTCTTCAAACACTAATCCGCCGTAGTTTGAATCTACCGCGCAGAGCATTTAAAATCTGAGGAGCCTTCATCATGAGCGCACGCGACCTCACTCATGGCTTCAGTCATTATGAATTGGGTTCTCACTACGAAAAAACTTCGTAAAAAATAAAAAACAAAAAGAAAATAAGAATAACTATCCAATAAGCTTTCCATCATATCGTAGATGTACTTGTGTGGATCTTTGACCAGACGCTGATTCAGGCGTCATTCTTCCTTCTTCTCTGCTCTGCGGTCAGCCGGCCCGGACGTGTTTCTCCACACTCCTCTGGTTCCGCATTTGCTGCGTCCCTAGTGAGTTTTTTCTCATTTGTTTACTCCGGGATGTATCGAGTAAGGTTAGGATATGCGTAGCAGGAGTGTCCTGGGCTGGTTGCCCGCAGTGCAGTGTATTTTGGGTCGTGTGTTTGGGGCATCTATTTCGGATGTACCCTCGTGGTCCGGTTGTGGACAGGTGAACTTTTTCACAGTTAGATAGCTTTGTGATGCAGGCGGCTTTCATTACGCATTATTGCTTCCTTTTATCTTTCTGATGAGGTAGCGTATTTTTGCTGACGTTCCCAGCGTATTTTTCTTCACTTAGTGAAGTTTTTTCTGGGTCCCGAGTCAGTTCTTCCCTTTGCCGGAAGTATTTGCTACAGTGGTGTGTTGGCGGTGGTTCCTGTTGTGATATAATTCAGTGCTTTTTGTTTATATTCCGACATGTTATTGTTATCCGTCTGCCTAGGCCTAGCCAGCCTCTCGTAGCTTTACCACATATACAAGTGTTATTGATTTATTTTCTAAATATGTACTACTGTGTCATGTGTGTCCTGGTTTAGTTGTGTATTGGCTAATTCCACGGACTATTGCTGTGTCCTGGGTTAGTTATGTATTGGCTAATTCCACGGACTATGTTGGGCCCGGCGTTGGTTGTGTTTTGGCTACGCCTCGGTCCTGTGTTGCGTTCAGATGGTATCTGGACGGGGTGGGTTATTTCCGGCGGGTTTTTCTCGGTTACACCATGAAAATACCCGGCTGGTTGCCGAGTTTTGGCCACGCGTGGTTTAAAAACAGGCTTGTTTCCCCGGCGAGTGGGTGTCTGTGGCTCCCCAGGACGGCGTCTCTGGGGTGCCTGTTTCAGGCTCCTTCTGATTCCCGGCGGGTTGGCTGTACCCATCTAACAGTGTTCATACGGACACGTGTTGTTTGTAGTTTTTTCGGTTTTGCAGAGCCAATATAAAACTATGCTGTTGTTGTATTTCTTCCCCGGCGATCTTTTACAAAGATGTGGGGTTCGGAACAATTGGGGTTAACTTTTAAACTTTAAATCACCCGGCGGGTGCTACCTGGTAGGGTGGGATGACTGAATTTGCAAAATTCAGTTTAGTTGACCAGACAATTGAGGGATGCATTGTGTATCGCCTCCTTCAACATACAGCAATTTAAGGCACAATTGGGGTTAACGTTTTTTAAACTAATATTCACACCCGGCGGGTGCTCCCTGGAAGGGTGGGAATAACGAATTTACAATTCAGTTAGTTAACCAGACAATTGAGGGATACGTTTTGTATCACCGCCTTCAACATACGGCGATCTAAAAAGATACTTCGGGAGAAGTTAGATCTCGTATATTTGTCAGGCTTCCCAGTTTCTGATCTACGAGATAATTCGGGGGCCGGCGTCTTTTTTAGTTTTTTTTTTTCCAAAATTGAATCTTGAAACAAACACCACCGGAAAGACTTAATCACTTATAAATGCCAGGCTGGTCTTTATATATTATGTCAGAGGGTATTCATAAATCTTTTGGACAAATTAAGATATTCGAAATCTTTTACTTAGGAAACCCCACCGCATAGCGAGCTGTAGTCGTTGAGTATTACGTCTCGTTACCCGGCGGGTTATTTAACACTTGTGTGCGAACATGTTTGGGTTAACCTTATGAGCATTAATTCCTGGAAATTTTCGTTTTTTCCAGAGCTGGGTCCCGGCGGGTCTATGCAGAACCTGGAGTAATTATCCCACCAGTCTCGGTCATGGCTACCTTTGCCCCGGTTTTTGCTTTATGCATTACGCCCTCCTGTTCAGGTATCCCTATTTTTGCGCACCCCCTTTGTATGAAATGTGTTAAAATGTCTCGTTTGGTGTAGGTTACCTTTCTGGCGTTTTTTCTCGTTGCTCCGAGAACACCGTTTTTGTTTACCGAGTTTTAGTCAGGATGGCTCAAAATAGGTAAGTTACCCCGACGAGTTTGGTCGCTTGAGGGCTCATAAGAAACTGCGTTTTCTGTGGTCGAGCCTGGGAGCAGGCTTCCTGTGTTATTCATTGCTTTATGCATTACGCCCTCCTGTAATGTATAGTTTAGTGTGGGTTACCTTTCCGGCGTTTTCCTCGTTGCTCCGAGAACACCGTTTTTGTTTACCGAGTTTTAGTCAGGATGGCTAAAATAGGTAAGTTACCCCGACGAGTTTGGTCGCTTGAGGGCTCATCAGAAACTGCGTTTTCTATGGTCGAGCCTGGGATCAGGCTTCCTGAGTTTTTCCCGTCGAGGGGGGCTCTACTCAGTTTTCTAGGTGATCAGGCTGACACCTGTTGGCCTTGGTTTTCTCTGCTTTTCAAAGCCATTGAAACAATGCTGTCTGTTTGTTTGGTCTTTACCTCCCGGCGACCTTGTTACAAAGAGGTCTGGGGCAGGTATAATTGGTTTGACATTAATAATAATAATATTAATAATAATAATAATAATATTTATTCAGTTAGCAATTTACAGAGTTGGTACCACATAGTATGTTATAAATATGACATGTACCAGCCTTGCATAATTCCAACTAAGGATAGCCCAATAAGGCCGTTAGGCGTATTTCCATTGGGGTCCTTGTATATAAAACCCAGCGGTTCGGGTGGTTATATTAACGGATTTGCGATTCGAGAAAATTTGCCAAACAATTGATTGATACAATAGGGTATCACAGCCTTCAAGACGGCGATCTATGAGGGCTTCTGGGAGAAGCCGGATTAGAGATTAAGAGAGGCTTACACTTTTTGTGGGATAAAAAGATGCCTGAATCTTACTAGTGTTTCAAGTGTAAAGGGCTACTTGAAAGTCTTCATCTTTAATAAAGATATGCTTCATCTTTATGAGGATTAAGAAGTTATGCTTAATTCTTTTGGGCAGATAAAAGATATACTGAAATCTTTAATAAGCCATTGAAACAATGCCGTTTGTTTGTTTAGTCTTTTCCTCCCGGCGACCTTTTTACAAAGAGGTCTGGGGCAGGTACAATTGGTTTGACATTGCATATAAAACCCGGCGGTTGTACCTTTGGGTGGTTATATTAACTGATTTGCAATTCGCGATAATTTGCCAAACAATTGATTGATACAATAGGGTATCACGGCCTTCAAGACGGCGATCTATGAGGGCTTCTGGGTGACGCCAGATTAGAGATTAAGATAGGCTTAGACTTTTTATGGGATAAAAAGATGCCTGAATCTTACTAGTGTTTCAAGTGTAAAGGGATACTTGAAAGACTTCATCTTTAATAAAGATATGCTTCATCTTTATGAGGATTCAGAAGATATGCTTAAATCTTCTGGACAGGTAAAGATATGCTGAAATCTTTAATATGATACTAAAGGACAACGAAAAGTAGTGGTGGAGTGCTACGGTTCGTTGACCGGCGGTTTTGAGGCACATATTTTGTACCGTTTTTTGGGTGTAACCCTATGAGCTTTAATCCCCGGAAAATTCTCTTTCCAGGGCGGATTACCGGTGTTGCACCAGGTAACCAGGTATTTCCCGGGGGCGGGGTAGTTTTCCCCCAGTCTCTGTCGTGTTGGCACTTGAACCTCTCATGGCTGTATGTTCAACGCCGTTAAGCTCAGGTAGCCCTATCTTATTTTTATTTGTTAATGAAATAATTTAATAGCTGAATCATAATAAACATATATATTTTCTATGATTATATTATGATAATATTGTGTTTATTTTATAGTAATTTATTTTAATACAATTAAATATAAATTAAATTAATTAGTATACTTTATGATTTTGCTCACCAGCTCTGCTTTCAATGTGTTAATGAGCTATGGGAGCTTTTAATTATCATAAACCTTTACGGGCCTCGGACGAGGGCTTTCCGTTCAGGGAGTATACCGAGTTCGCAAGCGAGGGACAGCCACAACCAAGGTGTATGGCGATACTCACAGTCGTACCTCACCCGCCGGACGATAACGCCGGCGGGCGGACCTGACGCTCTGATGACGGACGAGAACAGGTTGAGTTCCATTTATCTCTTTTCCGCCGCCAGACGCATCTCTAATGTGCCACGTAGTCAACAAACTACAGGATTAGCGAGGCGTAGTCTCGCTAATCGCGCCCCTGTGCCCGGCGCAGTGTGGTACCGGCATTTGAACACGTGGTGCCCGCACCCAGTGTCCCTCCTGGTCGGGTTGTTCCACTTAGAACACAATTGGCAACCTAGAAACCTCGCGGACTTGTTCATTATGGACATTCAGGAGGCCAAGTGGCTAGCACCTTATGGTAGCGACGTGACCAAGATATTCACGAATGAATATACCCAGTCTACAAAGCGACAGTTTCAATCGCATTGGAACGCTTTTATGTCTCTGATTCTTAGAACAAAACAAACTGTGCCCTCGGTGGCGTTGGTTGTTTATTATTTAATTTATTTGTTCATGCAGAAACATTTATCTGAAAGTGATTTATGTGGGCAGGTTTTAAACTCTGCCCACCTCCCCGTCAGCTCAGGCCTACATGGTCTCTGGACAAAGCATCGTCGTTATTCTCGTTCCCGTATGTACCAAAGACTGCAGATTTTACAAAAGGGCAGTATTCCTTATGGCTTTGGCTACCGGGAACAGAGTATCTGAGCTGGCGGCGATGAGCAACGCACCTAATTGCCTCAGGTTTGATAGGCTTCATGAGTGTATTCACATTGCACCTTCCCCAGGATTCATAGCCGAGATTGAGCACAGTGAACATGTGTTTTCAGAGTTCACGGTGCTGGCGTTAAACAGGGGAAAGGTGCACCATTTTTTTTGCCCAGTGCAAGCTCTAACCAAATATTTAAGAGTGGCACCTCTAAATCACCAGGGTGCTTTATGGGTCGCAAGTCCGGGTGAACGATTGATGGAGCGTACACTGGCTTCTCTCTTGATCGAGGACTTTAAAGAGAAGCATCCCGGCGTTGTGGGTAAGACCCACGATTTACGCAAGGGGACAGCCTCTTTACGTTTCCTTAATAATCTTTCGGTGAAAGTTATTACGTCCACACAGTTGTGGGCCTCTAATCAGGAGTTTTTGACTCGATACCTTTCAGTAGCTCTGGACAAACCTTCCTTGCCATGTATAGCTTTACGGCAGAGGGTCTAGGTGGCCCTTTTAGTCACGTTTTGTTTAATTTCAAGAAAAAAGGGGGAGGGGGGGTGCAGTCAGTGTGACATAGGACACTCTAGACCCCTCCGGAGTATGTGTTCGGACATATGAGCTGTGATACTGGTTGTAGGCATTGTATTATAAAATTTCTCTGTAGTATTCATTGCAGGAAATTGTGCTAAAAGCCAATAGTAGTGTTACGACAATTCTTGTTGTAAGTAGCTTTGGCTGTGAAGCAATAGATTTTTGAGAAATCTCGGTAGTGGCAACTACGACTTTTACTTTGGCAGTAATTACTTCTGCATAAGTACACGAGTTCAGTACTTCTACGAATGTACAAGAATTCATTTATGTTTGGTTATATTTTTAGGAATATATCGACTAGTTAATGGGGTTTATATGTGCACAATATATATATATATATATATATATATATATATATATATATATATACTCAGGCACATACCTCATAGCTGAGGGTGGCCAACTCGAGACAGAGCCCGAACAGAAACAACAGAACAAAACAAAACAAATCAAAACAAAACATTCACTAACATCTAGGTACTCTATCTAACATGCTAAATAATACCAAAAGTCTTCATTACATCAAGAGGGGTTGATAAAATACTCTAATATAACAATAATTCCTGTATTTTGTTTTGTATTAGCAACATGTATATACAAACAAACAAACAAATGAACATCTACTTCCAAGCCGCCTGCAGCTAAATTGATGGATAAATATTGATAGTTAGATAGATAGATAGATAGATAGATAGATGGAAGGATATATAGAGAGAGAGATTGATGGATAGGTAGATAGATATATAGAAAGATAAATTCATATAGATAGATAGATAGAGGGAAATAGATAAATAGATAGATAAATTGGTGGATGGACAGATAGATATATAGATAAAGAGAGAGAGAGAGAGAGAATACAGGCCCGCAGTACCAAACGTTCCCTTCCCTCGAAGGTATCCTTCCTTTCAAAATTCGTAGTATAGAAACATTCTTTGGGATTTGTTTGGCTGAGCGAATGCTTTCGTAAACGGTCGCCGCGACCGTTTACGTCCAATATTATTGGAATCTGAAGAGGACCTTCGACCCTTCTCTTCGATGGTCGTCGGATCCCTTCGTTTGCTAATTGAATTTTATTATTTGTATTATTGTTTCAATTCGTAAATTAAAGGTTACAGAAGACATTCTTTAATGCAAATCAATTGCATAATGTACGAAACTATTAATATATATTAATATGGGTTACAATTAGCACATTTCCAAAGACTTAGATATATCTTCAATGACGATGTTGAACTTGACAGGAGCCGTTGTACAGGCACCTTCACCTGAGGCCTATGTCGGCCAGCCTTGACAAATTGTAGATCAATTCATCAGATTTTATTCGCCCAATTACTACCCAGGTAAGGAAATTCACGACATTCCATTATACTTGCTTGTATTTTTGGCTTGGAATCCTCATTTGGTGACTATTATTATCTATCTATTTGAGGCATATTTCCTGAAATAAGTCTTGCAATTGACGAGGATGGGTGTGAATGGGATCTGCCGTGTGTGGGCGTGTCAGCTCTGCAGACTCGTTATATATGTTCATTTATGGAAGTATTTAAAGTAGGCCTAGGCCTAGCCCAATCAGGGAGAACATGTTAGTCCCTATTTATAGCCTACTTTAGTAGGGTAGGCTGGGTAGGCCTAGGCCTATATTTTTTAATCCAATAGGCCTAGCCTTTGTTAAAATAGCCAACAATAGGGTACCTAGGTTAACAAGTCCCAGATATTGAAAGAAAAAGTTGTAAACATTGAAGAGACCTTGGACAGCCTTTTTAACTAGGCCTAGGCTAGGCCTATAATTGTTTTGTTAGGTTAGGTAAAAAGGCCATCGTTGACTATTTTAACATAGGCTAGGCCTATTGGATTAAAAAATATAGGCCTAACCAACCTACCCTACTAAAGTAGGCAATAAATAGGGACTAACATGTTCTCCCTGATTGGGCTAGGCCTACTTGAAATACTTCCATAAATGAACATAAGATAACGAGTCTGCAGAGCTGACTGGCCCACAAACGGCATATCCCATTCACACCCATCCTCGTCAATTGCAAGACTTATTTCAGGAAATAGGCCTATGCCTCAAATAGATAGATAATAATGGTCACCAAATGAGGATTCCAAGCCAAAAATACAAGCAAGTATAATGTAATGTCGTGAATTTTCTTACCTGGTTAGTAGGCTAATTGGGCGAATAAAATCTGATGAAGCGGTCTTAAGGACCTATCCATATGGAAGCATACAACAGTTGTGATTAGATGATACAATATTATATAACGGGTACCTATGTATGTAAGAATTGCAATAAATTATATGAAATATATTGTTCATTCTTTATGCGGTACCTATAATTGTCCAAGCATCATATATTTAGTCATTTATAAAAGTAAACCTGCCTACTAGACTTTCTGTTTTTGGTACTGTATAGTACTGTAGACAGGGCAGGTGTCAATTTGATGCAGAATAAGTATTGAAAATAAATGGTTTTCTAGGTCAATATACAGGAGGCGCTACAATATAGGTAGCAAAATTCTAATTGTAGTTTTGGGTTCCTATCATCATATGCTTCATTTCTATATACTTTTTATCCCCGGGAAAAAAAACAAAAAATCTTGGGTTTTTTATTTTGTTCTTGGATTTTTTTTTTTTTTTATTAACCTAACCAAAAAACCTAACCTAACCTAACCTAAATGTATTTGGGGGCTATTAGGTTAGGTTAGGTTAGGTTTTTTGGTTAGGTTAATGACCAAAACAAAAAATCCCAAGAAAATAAATGAAAAATCCCAAGATTTTTTTTTCTTTTTCCCGGGGATAAAAAGTATATAGAAATGAAGCATATGATGATAGGAACCCAAAACTACCATTAGAATTTTGCTACCTATATTGTAGCGCCTCCTGTATATTGACCGTTTTCTATATTAGCCTAGTCAAAGGGGGTGATCACATTACTATTAACTTGAAACCCGAAACTTCATGATATTGCTGCACTGCCACTGAATGGTACTAGATTAAAACCTGGCACTTTTCATGTAGCAGAACTGTACAGTATAAAACTTGGGGCAAATTGGTGCAGCTGTGGTAAAATGTGGTAAGGAGTATTGTTAGGCTACACTACTTCAAGAAACCTATCATAGCCTAGGCCTATTCCAAATTTGTAGGTTAGGTTAACTCAGAAATCGTTTTCCCCATTAGCTAACCTAACCTTGGCTATATTAATTTGCCAACAATTTTGCATTGTTTAAAGAGTAGGCTACATGTTGATTAAATATGCAAGTCCCATGGAGATTAAAAAATACTATTTAGCCATGAAATCTTTTTCTATAATTAGGCTAGGATAGGTGACTATCCCTAGATGTCTAAAGCCGATGAGAACAATTGTGTGATCCAAACACTCCCTGCTAAATTTTTGGAAAAACTCGGAGAGTCGGAGGTTACCTCGCTTGGATAGCTAAAATAGATTAGTTTTATTAGGTTACCATGGTTATTATAAACTAAATAATCCACTAGCCTCTCATGCCTAACCCATCGTCCAAAATCCAACCCTGGTAACCTCTTAAGGTTAGGCTAGGCCTACCCTGTTTTCAGTAGTTTTAATATATCAAGATAACTACTTTAACAATATAGGGTAGGCCTAGGCTAAATTCTCATCAAAATTGCTCATAGCCTATGTCCAATTTAAGCATTTCTTACTATGAAATGGAGGACTCGAAGCTTTACCTTTCCCATTTGGGAAGGGTCAGCCAGGGGATAGATAGCCTATGGCAATTTACAGCCCACTATCCTAGCTCTGGCCCTTTTTGAGTTAGAGATAGGCTAGGTTAGATTTCACAATTTATGGCCATAGGCCTAGATCTACTTGGAACAGGTGAACAGGGCTAGGCTTGAATATAACAGAAAAGTTTGCTTGATATTATAACCAAGCCACTTTTCCAGAGAGCCAAGCACAACCCAATTATTCAGCGAAAATCCATACCACAACCCCATGGCTATTCCTAAACTCAAAAATTGATTGGTGGTTGAAGGGAAATTAGGCTAAGAGAAATTCAATGGTCCTCTGGGGAATCACTAGGGCCTAGGCTACCTTATTTTCGTCAATTGAGAATGTCCTAAATACAGAATAATAAGATTAATGCAATAAACTGGGTAAATAATACACCAGGGACCATCACTTTATTACGATTCGATTCCGTCTGTACTCCCGTGAGGCTGCCCGAGGCAGTAATTTGTAAACAAAACGTTCCTCAGGTATACCAACCGTAAGAAATGCACCGCGGCGAGTTTGACAGGCTTACCAACCATACGTCCGACGGCATCGCACGAGAGATTCTCACAAGGAAACAACTGGTGGTACCACCTTCACGTGCGAATCCGACGTGCGAATCCTTCGTCGAAGGGATCGCACGATTATCTGGTACTGCGGGCCACAGATACACCGAGTAACTGACAGAGAGGCCAACAGATTCTTTGCCCCTCAACTTTCCCTTCATAATTGTTAAGGGGCACAGGGCATTGGGTGGGGCTTCGGTGTCCCTGGTATTTCCGCACCCTCCTCAGCTCCTCGCCTGGGCATTTTTAGTGGTAAAGCTGGCAGGGTTCTGTGGGGGCGCTCGGTTATGGCCTTGGCCTTGCTCGGGACCATTGGGCTTTTCGGTCAGACAGCCTGGGGAACAACAACAACAACAACAGAGCTTGCTTTAAGCCATTTTGGCAGAATTAAGTTTAATAAGGATATTAGGAAGTTGGAGGGTTTTCCTATACTCACTATACGATACCCTGATTTACGATATCACTATAAGTTTTTAGGTGTTTGTGTTTGGGTTTTTGTCTGGTCCCAGAAAGCATCCATGCACTTACCCCATTAATGTCAGGGTTTGCTATATGATTTTTCTATTTAAGATCAGGTTTTCAGGAACGAAACCCAATCATAAATCGAGGGAGACCTGTACACACGATTCATAGAGGGCCTTCCAAAATTGAGTAAAATCGTCTAACAATACCCAGAATAAAATGAAGAATAGGATCCTAATGGTGGGAGTGTTAAAATTGTGTAATGTCCTGGATCCACTGGGTGTAATAGTCTATGTTGACGTAGACCCCAGGTACCCCCTTCTCCCTCATGTTTAGGTGTTAAAATCGTAGAATGTCTTGGATCCACTGGGAGTAGTAGGCCATGTTGACGTAGACCCTTGGTACCCCCTTCTCCCTCATGGTTAGGTGTTCAAACCATATAATGTCTTGGATCCACGGGGAGTAGTAGGCCATGTTGACGTAGACCCCAGGTACCCCCTTCTCCCTCATGTTTAGGTGTTAAAATCGTAGAATGTCTTGGATCCACTGGGAGTAGTAGGCCATGTTGACGTAGACCCTTGGTACCCCCTTCTCCCTCATGTTTAGGTGTTCAAACCATATAATGTCTTGGATCCACTGGGAGTAGTAGGCCATTTTTTTTTTTTTTTTTTTTAAGAAACAATGAACGGAGGAAGGAAAAACACCGATAAAACAAAAAGGTCCATGTGCCTAAAGGCATCCTCCATTCATAAAATGTTTGTAACAACTGGATTTAAACATTTGTTGATTGTAAGTTTGTGGAAAGCAATTCGAGGGAAGTGAATTCCAAAGAGTAGTAGCTCTGGGGATAAATGAATTCTGATAAGCAGAAGTTCTGCATTGTGGAGGAGAAAGTGTAAATTCATGGGCGCTCTCAGCTGCCCTAGTTCTACGGGGAAAGATGTGGAGAGGCGGCACAATTGAAGCAAGTTCCTCGGAACAATTGCTGTGAAAATATCTGTAGAATAATGCAAGGGATGCAACATTTCTTCGTATGGCTAATGTAGGAAGGTCCTGTGTGATTGCAGGGTTATTGATTAATCTAATAGCTTTATTTTGAATTTTGTCCAACTGCCTCAATGCAACCACTCCACTTCCACCCCACAGAGGTGAACAGTAATCCATCTGAGAGCGCACATGACTTTTATATATTACGGCCAACTGCTCGTCAGTGAAGAATTCTCGAACTCTGTACAGGAGTCCCAGTTTTTTAGAGGCATTCTTAGCAATGCTTCTAACATAATGTGTCCAGCTCAAGTTAGTAGTTAATGTTACACCGAGAATGTCAATACTAGGGGAAGTGGGAATATTTACATCATTAAAAAATATATGGGAGTCAGTGAGATTCTGTCGGTTAGAAAATTGAATGTACTTGGTTTTCTGTGCATTAAAGGAAACTAGATTCTCTTGTCCCCATTCATTAATTCTAGAAAGGTCCTGGTTCAGAGAAATTGCAGTGTTTATTTTTGAATTTATAAGATCGGGTTGGGTGAAAGAATTGGTAAATGTGAAGGAACTGTGGAGTGTTGAGTCATCTGCGTAGGAATGTATTGGATTATGAGTGGTAGATATGAGATCATTGATATGAATGAGGAACAGAGTTGGGGCCAAAACTGATCCCTGGGGAACACCAGCATTTATTGAGTGAAATTGAGAATAAAGGCCATCTACCATTACACGTATTTTTCTGTTATGAAGATAAGAAATTAGTGGAACTAATGATGCAAGGCCGTAGTGTGACATCTTCGACAATAAGGATTGATGCCAGACTCTATCAAATGCCTACGTCATGTTGACGTAGACCCCAGGTACCCCCTTCTCCCTCATGTTTAGGTGTTAAAATCGTAGAATGTCTTGGATCCACTGGGAGTAGTAGGCCATGTTGACGTAGACCCCCTTCTCCCTCATGCTTAGCCCTATTATTACTGAGGGTGTTAAAATCGTATAATGTCTTGGATCCACTGGGTGTAGTAGGCTATGTTGACGTAGACCCCAGGAACCCCCGGGGAGCCGCACCCGATACCCCAGGACACCACCCCGGCCAGCTCCCACGCTCCCCCGGGGTTACCCTCACACGCCAGGGGGCCCCCGCCGTCACCCTGTACAAGAGAGGAAGAAAATGTTTAAAAGGGGATCACAGTCGTGGTATAGTCAGTAGAGCGTCGGCTGGTGATCAAAGGGTCAGTGGATCAAGCCCGCACTGTCAAAAGTTTTTGGTTGATGTAAAGCCCGGGCAACTTGACCTAGCGATTCGTGACAAATGCCTAATGTTTCCCTTCTCGGGAAAAAAACAAAACAAAACAAAACAAAAATCACAATGATTTCCACAAGGGTGTGAGATTATGTGTGATGGTAAAGTCAAAATCAATAATTCGCTGAAAATCTTGCTCATAAACTGTGTAAGTTTACGTTGTTATAATTTTCCCTTAACAGTCCTGACGTGATTCTACTAGCCCGTGTCAAGTACTATAAGTTTCACTTCTTATAAATTTTGAGTTAAAGTCACTCTCTAACTTTCATGCATTATCATCATGGTTTACATACGTATATACATACATTATCTTAGAACAAATAGGGATGTAGGGAAGAAGGGGTCTGCCTCATATGGGTTAATAAGCCTTCTGCAGATTTCCATTTTGCTTATGCTTATGTTTATGCTTCTTAAAGACTATGATCTGCACGTGAGTAGGTCAGTCTCTTTGTTTACCTAAGGGCGGCATTCCAGGTGTCCCTTTTGGTCAGTCCTTTGGCTGCGAGATCGGTTCGTACCACCTGATCCCACGTCTTTCTTGGTCTACCTCTCCTTGCGACTCCCTCAACGTTCATAGACTTGCTTTTCTTAACCCAATTATTCTCATCCATTCTTTCCACATGTCCATACCTTCTAAAGCCGGTATCACACGAGAGCTTTTATAGTCAACATTCGATGATCAACATTTTCTGGCAACATTTCTGGACTATTTTGCACTGGTATCGGAAACTAGACTGTCCGTAGATAAATTTAGGTGACCAAAATATTTTAAATGTTGTCCTCATAAGCTGCCAGACCAGTGTTGAGGATAAATGTTGATGGAAAAAGTGCTCGTGTGATACCGGCTTAAGCCTGCTAATAATAACTATGATGTCAATGATAAACAAAACACCAACTCCTAAACTGCCCAATACCTTGCAAGCGTCCTTCCCCGCCTGTCCCCCGGCACAGATCATGCCGGGGTGGAGGGTGTAGGTGGGGCCCAGTCGAGTCGTTCTTAGGGACGCTTCACACACGCCGGGGGACACCACTAGTACGTCCACCTCCTGGGGGGGATAGAAGGATAGTTGGATAGTGTTGAATACTTCTACCAGTCTCTAGAATGTGGCAAAGTTATATAGAAGGTACAGGAAAATAGGTTCATAGGGCATATTGATACACTTTGGGAGACACCACTAGTACGTCCACCTCCTACCACAGATCTTTCCTAAGCTGCACAAAATCGTCTAAATATAGGTAGGATAAAATATAAAAGATGTCGCCGGTACATAAGGGGTCTGTTAACTAAGGGACGGTAGACCCCATATTATAAGCCACCCTCTTAGCCTTAACACTATTTGGTGCAAGACGGAACTTTTTGGAACCTCCCTGTTTCACTCCATTAGTTTGCAGATTTTCAGATGATTCACCCCAATAGTTTCGCTGTTGCTGTATAAGGCACTTCACCTCATTCAGGTGTCGACTACGTGTATTTCCAGGCGAACAATAGCGAACCTAATATTAAGGAGAAATCGGGCTTCGGCCTGATCTAAGAAATTCAGACTAGGTTAGTTCCTTACATAAATATAGAGAAAATAAAGTCAATTAAAGCAATTACAATGTTTTTAAAAATGAAACTAGGCTATAGGTAGCGCCAACGAACTTGACAAAAATCTCGATCCCTGACCTCTTTGTAACTCAAAAGGACCTGGAGCAAACTGGCTGTAAATATCCACACCTATTTCCTGGTGGACTCTTCACAAATGATAGAAATGTCAGCCAGATTGCTTTAATTTATTTTGAGTTATAAGAAGTTAAGGGTCAAGATTATTGTCAAGTTCGTTGGAGCTACCTATAATATACTGTATAATATCCGTATTAGATACTCTCTATGGTTCCTCTAATTCATTTCAAGAAAATGCAAAAATGTTACCGAATGCATGTAAGTATTATAAATAAACCACATGTACAGTACATCGAGAAGATAAATTCAGCGCCGTGAATACCCAAATGGCGAAAGTATACCAACATGATGGAAAACTTATTTATTTTGATGACACAACAAGTTTGGACTGTCCCTGGAGTTCTCTTCAGGTGAGTCCAAACTTGTTGTACCATTACAATAAAACATTTATCCGTCATGTGGGTATAATTCCTCCACATAAACCGTAAATCCTTAACCAATAACTAAGCTACCCGGTACCATTAACAAATCACCAAAATAAACAAATTATATTTTTAATCAGCTTCCTAATACAATAAAGTAAACAAATCATCATTTCGGGTATCAGCTTCCAAAATACTTTTATTCATATATCAACCCTCGGCATTAATAACGCAGACGGAATCATCAACCCTGAACCTCTTAGCATGCCCTACCTCCTCTGTGTCATCCAACTCCCTCTTTCTTTTTTCTGTGACCACGAGCAGGATCTCACAAACTGAAACATTCTTATCTGCCAGCAACACACCAGCCTCGCTATCCAGTTCACTGCAAGTGGATTCACCCTCATCGCTTAAATGAGATTCGCTCGAAGATGAACTTGCCTCACTCAAGATATCAAGACAACTATCCAAACTGTCATTTAGTTTGCGGTACACTACTCGTAGGTCGGGGCGGCGAAGGACCTTCTTGCACTTCATATCCCGTACAAGAGTCTTTAGGGAATCAGTCACTCCATCAAGGTTACTACCTATGTCCACACCCTTTAAGATTTTGTCTATTATAACTCCGACTGACCAAGTGTCACTCTGAATGGAACTGAGGCCATCCAGGTACAGCTCCGGTGAATAGTGCTTATACCTTTTATATGACTCTTTTGTTCCGGTGGGAAAACATGGGTTTGGCCCCGAGAAACTAGCCAGACCAAAGTCTATCACAGACACCTTTAGTTCTTCTCTATCAACAATCATATTATTTAGTTTTAGATCATTATGCACTATTTTTCGAGAGTGGATTAGATGAACCTTATGGACAATTTCCTTTAGAATATTAAGCCATGTCCACAACGGTGTATCACCATCATTTAACAGATCCCGGACTGTTTTCCCCTTGCACAGGGACATGACAATGATTGGTTTGTCCGACGCTACAGCCAACACAACAGGTGCCCCACCAATACCATCCAATCGGCTTAGCATGCGGGCTTCTCGTAGGAAAAGAGAGAGGTCACCCATGTCCGTCCCCTCCTTTAGGCAGGCTGGTTTGCCATCAAACTCAACCTCAGTGACCCTGCCATAGGACCCACTGCCCAATACCGCGCCGACGTTCGACACCTTCGCCCAGATATCGTAACTTTTCATCGTGCTTAGGTTAGTGTTGTACATTATACACTAATAATATATGTGTGTAACTTAAATGTGACAACAAAACCAATATCAACTCTTATACTTATAAGAGTTACTACAAGATTTGCAACCTTGGCCTGACTGTACGACTTACACGATAGACAATTTGAAAACAAGTGTTGTATGAACTTCTCTCTCGAGCGATCTGATACATTCAACAGCCTAAAATATCTACATAACAGCTCGTTGCTATTTTGGTCCACATTAAGTTATACTTAACGTTGTTTATTGTATGTAAATTCATTATGATACCTATAACACAAAGTATTAGCTTTTTTAACTTGCATTTACTTGTAATATACTGTATAATATCGAAGACATATAATTAATATAATTTAGTTACTCATTTATTAATATTCGTTTTCTTAAATATGCGTATAAGAAAATGGAGTTTTTACCGCTAACTAAAATATAAATGACGATCAACGGATATTATATTTTTATACGATGCTGTTATTACTCCAATTATCTGTCGACGGGGGGGGGGGGGGGCACGTACCCCCCCTAGAGACCCTATAGTAACAGAGATCGGCCAACCTCCGCCATCTTGGTGACACTGGTGATAATTTTTCTCTCTTCACATTTAAGATGGGCCGTTTTTCTGGTCCCCCTTTTCCCTCATGTTTAGCCCCATTACTTTTCAGATTTAAGAATGATTGCCCCACATTAGTTTGTCAATTTTAAGACCTTTCATCTCATTTCTTTGTCAATAATAAGACCTTAATTTCCTGCAATTTAGGTGCCAATTTTTTTCCAGGCGAACCATAGCGAGCCTGTAATTTTGGAAGAACAGGCATTCGGCCGGAACATTTTTCCAACGAAAAATGTACAAATTAATCTACAAGGGGTATCTAATGGATGTTTTTAAAAGTTTGATGGAGATATTGGGAGGAAACTAGAAAAACAATGAATAAATTTAAAACATCTGCCAAAAATTGAATCATTATTTTGGACCCCCTTCTCCCTCACGTTTAGCCCCATTAGTTTTGAGATTTTAAGAAGGCCAAATTAATGTGGCGGATTTCTGTCAAATTTAAGACCAACTGTGCCATATAGGTGTCGATTGTTTTCCTGGCGAGCGATAGTGAGCCTGTAATTGAGGAGGAAACAGTCTTCGGACGGCACATTTATTTAAATCCTCGATCTTAACCCCTTCTGTATCGGCGACGTCTTTTTAGTTGATTTCAGCTACATTTAGACAATTTTATGAAACTTAGGAAGAATATATGGTACTAAAAGGGTTAATGGAGATAGTCTGTAGCTTTTTATTGAGTACACGTCCTTCCTAAGCTGTACAAAATCGTCTAATAGTTGCTTGAATATAATGAAAAGTACATCACCGGTACACAAGGGGTCAAGGGAATTTTCCTTACATTTAAGGGAAGTTAGGCTTGGCCTTCCGCGGTTTCGAACTCGGGTCAACAGGTATACCTGACTCCCGCGCTAACCACTATACTACCACAGACGTACAGTCGCGCTACTAAGTGACGTCTCGGCACCAAGTATGTTTTGATCAATAATTGGTATCAGCAATATCTAAGCTTCATTTCTTTATATCGAGTGAAATATACAAACATGTTCCTACACTTACCCACCCTATTCAACATCTGACAGACATTAATACAGCACAGAGCAAGCCAAACGTAATGACAGCTGGGACATGACTTATTAGCGCGACCATACAATAGGACAGCAACCCTAGTTCTATTGGAAGAACCAGGTGATAGTCTCGTGGAGGACTCACACGTGCCCCCATGACTATGTAGTCTATTGGAAGAACCAGGTGATAGTCTCGTGGAGGACTCACACGTGCCCCCATGACTATGTAGTCTATTGGAAGAACCAGGTGATAGTCTCGTGGAGGACTCACACGTGCCCCCATGACTATGTAGTCTATTGGAAGAACCAGGTGATAGTCTCGTGGAGGACTCACACGTGCCCCCATGACTATGTAGTCTATTGGAAGAACCAGGTGATAGTCTCGTGGAGGACTCACACGTGCCCCCATGACTATGTAGTCTATTGGAAGAACCAGGTGATAGTCCCGTGGAGGACTCACACGTGCCCCAATGACTATGTAGTCTATTGGAAGAACCAGGTGATAGTCTCGTGGAGGACTCACACGTGCCCCCATGACTATGTAGTCTATTGGAAGAACCAGGTGATAGTCTCGTGGAGGACTCACACGTGCCCCCATGACTATGTAGTCTATTGGAAGAACCAGGTGATAGTCTCGTGGAGGACTCACACGTGCCCCCATGACTATGTAGTCTATTGGAAGAACCAGGTGATAGTCTCGTGGAGGACTCACACGTGCCCCCATGACTATGTAGTCTATTCGCTGTAAGTAGGCGAGAAATCATGACCTCTATCCTCTGTAACTCAAAAAGGGCTTGAGCAAATCGGCTGTAAATTTCCACATCTATTCCTTGTTGACTCTTCCCAAATGGTACACATACTAGCTCGATTACTCTAGTCATTTGGGAGTTTCATAGGTTAGGGGTAATGATTTTTCGCCTACTTACCGCGAATAGACTATAGCCGGGCCGTTTTGTACACATTTATCTCGAAGGAAGCGTTTAGTAGAAGCTTGATATAGGTCTGAGAATCAAAAGAGGAAAAACAAAAATCAACTAGGTAACCAAATTCTGCCCCCCCCCCCCCTATATTTCCTTCCTTGTCTTGGTGGTGTAATGGTTAGAGAGTTTAAGATCTGTATGTGGTATCCCAGGTTCGAATCCCGGGAAGATCACATGCTTCTATTAATTTCATTGGGAGGTGTTTGGTGTTGGGAGTGAAATTAACCCCTTCTGTACTGGAGACATATGTTATACTTTAATGTAGCTATATTTAGATGATTTTATGCAGCTTGAGAAGGATCTATGGTAGCATAAAGGGTTAAGTGAGATAGATTTTGTTTTTTCTTGCTAAAATGCCTGGACACACAGAGATTGAAGCAATTTAAGTCATAGGAAGAGGGAAAGACTGATTCTGGGAGAGAGTTCCAGAGCTCAGCAGTTGAATAGAAGAAAGTCTGAGAATAGCGTTTCACTCTTGGGTTGGAGAGCCTGTTACTTGCTTAAGGCCCTTTTAAATCTGAATGAAATCGTCGAAATATAGTTATCCCTTTCAAGATCCAACACACATTTCTTTTCTGTTTTCTGGTAATTATTAGATGATTTTATTCAGATTAGGAAGGGCATATGGAAGTCAGCAGGTTGATTGAGATAGTCTTTACCCGTTAAATACCCACAGATCCTTCCTAAGCTGCACAAAATCGTCTAATGATAGCCAAAATAGAATGCTAAAACGCATCAGAGCTTCAAGGGGTTAAAATATAATTAAGAAGATGCCACCGGTACAGAAGGGGTTAATAAATTAGATTATACATACAATTACGAAGTGGATACAAATTTATGTGGCCAACTGTACACACTAACCTTAACCCGTCCAGCCCCGGCTAGTTTTGTAATGTTTGTTCACCAGAACCCGGCCGGTTTTCAAAAAATGGTTTTATTCCAGAAACAATAGCGAATGGGTTAGGAATGAAGGAAAAACCACGAAAAACCGCTCAAAAAGCTTAAAGAATGGTCCTACAGAGCCCCCGAAAACGTATTTTACAAGAGTAAAAAATTGAAGGCAATTACCCCAAAAAAACAGGTTATTGCGCGCTCACGCGCACGCACGTGGACTTTGAGAGTTTTCAACCATCGGCACGGTTGCGTGGGATACGTACACAGTTCCCACACAAATCTGAGCCCTCTTGAGTGGCTACACCTGAGGTTACGGTCGGCGCAATTAGGGTGACGCGCCAGGCGCGTCTCTGGGGCTGTGCGTTACATACATCGCCGACGCATCAGGCGCGTCGCTGGGGCTGTATGGGTTAAGGATGCTCTGGTACTGGCCGGCCGATCCGAAGTCGTCCTTGCCCCAACCCGAGATCCAGCACCTCTGTCCCGTGTAGTCCGATCCTGACGGGAGGCAGATGGGACCTATGTGCGGACTGTGGAAATGGAAGAGTTAGAAAGAGATAGATAATTTTAAACCCAAACAACATACACAGACAACAACAACAACAACAACAACAACAACAACAACATACACAGACATATATTTTTCCTATATTGATCCAAAGTTGTCCGTATCATAACTCAACTCCCAGCATCTCTGTCTCGTGTAGTCCGATTGTGACGGGAAGCTGTAAAGTGAAATAGTCAGAGATTGATGAATAGATTTACTCACACACACTCACAGACACACATTCTTCCTATCTTGATCCGAAGTTGTCCATATCATAACTCGACACCCTGCACCTCTGTCCGGTAATAGTCCGAACGTGACGGGAGACAGATGGGACCTATGTGTGGGCTGTAGATATGGATTAGAGTTAGAGATAAATCAATATATTCATTTACACACACACACACATACATTCTTCCTATACTGATCCGAAGTTCTCCCTACGCGAACCCGACACCCAGCACCTCTGTCCCATGTAGTCCGAACGCGATAAAAGACATATGTGAGCTATGTGTGGACTGTAGAAATGGAATAGAGTTCGAGATAGATCAATAGTTTCATTTATACACACACATACACAGACCTCTCGGGCCATTTAGGTGTCGATTGTTTTCCTGACGAACGACGGCGAGCCTGTAATTTAGGAGGAACCAACATTTGCCTACCAAAAAATTTACAAATTTATCTCAAATGGGGGGCTCTTGGGGCTGTTGTTTAATCTTGAAGGAAGTTGAGGGAGCAAGCACACTAAAAAAAAATATATATAATAATAATATACAAAAAACAAATATTATGCACTGCTGACGTCCTTATCATCATATTCCAGACACTATTAGACAATTTTGTTCAGCTAAAGAAGGGCCATCAGCAATTTACAGGCTTAGAATTATCTTAACTAACCCTTTTTACTACCACAGATCCTTCTTAAACTGCACAAAATCGTCTAAATATAGCTAGAATATAATAAAGAAGACCTTTCCATTACAGAAGGGGCTAAGCTTGATGGAAGTCTAGGGAGCACACTAAAAAAAACATAATTTTGAACAGTTTACGATCTACAACTCACTTGCGAACCAAATCGATGGGCTCCAGTATTCTGATAACAGCTATGTCGTTGATGAGGTTGCCGGAGTAGAAGTCGGGATTGATGAAGACCCCGTTGACGTCCGTCTCATAGTGGGGGTAGAACTCGGTGTCGCGGTTCACGTCCCACTCTCCCAGACGCACTCGCAGTTCAGACGCTTCGTACCTGTTTGGGGTATAAGTACCTGTAAGTATGTATGTGGCCGACTCGAGACAGAGACCGAACAGAAACAAAATGTACAGTTTCAATTCTTAGGGTCCGGGACTACTTTCGCGTTCCCTTGCCCTTTTCTCTATCTCTTCATAAGTAGGTAATAATAATAATAATAATAATATTAATAATATAGTAATAATAATAATATATTTTTTTATTTATATATTTTTTTCTCGAGAAGGTGTGGCCATGATCCCATGAATATTAATTATGTTGTTGAGAATCTAATATTAAATGGATGGATTGAACTAACCCTTTGACGCAGTGTGCGGCGGTGATGATGTGCGCGTTGTCTATGAGCGTTCCGGCACACACGTACACATTATCAACCCCCTCCTTCTTCAGTACAGCCGCCTGCCATGGATACTCTCCTGCAACCACAAAAAACATCATTAATCCTCCGAACCCCTTTAAAATACAAAGTGCTCCCTCACCTAGACCCCTTTTAAGTTAACTGTGTTGGTGGTGTAATGGTTTAGGTGCTTATGTTCTGGGTGTGGTGTCCCGAGTTGGAATCCCGGGAGGACCATATGCTTTCATTAGTTTATTCAAGTACATTGGGGTTTGTAATTGATGATTAATGTTAAGAACGGGGTGTTACTTATATAATATTAATATTATATTTTTTTCTCGAGAAGGTGTGGCCATGATCCCATGAATATTAATTATGTTGTTGAGAATCTACATTGTGGGGGCAGGGGGCTAGGAAACATCCACCCCTTGTAAACTTCAACTACTAGACGAGACAGAGTAAGGGGCGACGGAACGCAAAAAGTGGTCCCGGACCCTAAGAATTGAAACTTTAAATGTTGTTTCTGTTCAGGCTCTGTCTCGAGTCGGCTACCCCCAGCTATGGGGTATGTGCCTGAGTATGTGGATAGATGGATATACATTCTTGGTTGAATAAATATTTGGTTCACTATTACTTACACGTTACTGGTTTATTCTTCCGTTAACGCCCTCTGTCTCAATAGCTATCTATCTATAATTATATCTATCTATAACCGTATCTATACTACTATAAATCTCCATCATATAACTCACCAAACTCAGCATCTCCGGGTTGTTGTATGGGGTGACTTATTCTTCCGTTAACGCCCTCATTGCCCTTCCTCCCGCAGGCCCCTTGTGGACTACTGAAGGTGTTGAAGGGGGAGGAGAAGGCCCCCTGGTACTGATCCCCGCCGCAGCACACGCTATGAAGACCGCAGTCTCCCGAGGCTGACGCTCCGCCAAACCCAGATAACTGACGCTTGGGGGTGAATATATATGTGTTAGAAGGTTGTACGTAAGGAGAGAGATAGCCTGACCAGGATTCGAACCCAGATAACTAATGCTGGGGGGGTGAAAATCTATATGTGTTAGAAGTTTGTAAGTAAGGAGAGAGGTAGCCTGACCAGGATTCGAACCCAGATAACTGATGCTTGAGGGGTGAATATATGTGTGTTAGAAAGTTGTATGTACGGTGGCGCTAATAAGTCATGTCCCAGCTGTCATTACGTTTGGCTAGGTCTGTGCTGTATTAATGCCTGTTAGATGTTGGATAGGGTGGGTAAGTGTAGCGCTAATAAGTCATGTCCCAGCTGTTATTACGTTTGGCTAGCTCTGTGCTGTATTAATGTCTGTTAGATGTTGGATAGGGTGGGTAAGTGTAGCGCTAATAAGTCATGTCCCAGCTGTCATTACGTTTGGCTAGCTCTGTGCTGTATTAATGTCTGTTAGATGTTGGATAGGGTGGGTAAGTGTAGCGCTAATAAGTCATGTCCCAGCTGTCATTACGTTTGGCTCGCTCGGTGCTGTATTAATGTCTGTGAGATGTTGAATAGGGTGTGTAAGTGTAGGAACATGGTTGTATATCTCACTCAAAAAGAAGAAATCATGTGTAAATATTGCTGATACCAATTATTGATCAAAACATAATTGGTGCCGAGACATCACTTATTAGGCCGACTGTACACTGTAATAATAATATACATATATACATACATTAAGGGGAGATGAGGTGTTTTTCTGGACCTTCCTCTCCCTTGTGTTTAGCCCCATTGGTCTTTAGAATATAAGACATTTTCCCCATTAGTCTATCTATCTATCTATTGCCGGACGCCTTACTCCCCTTACGAGGGTGGCCATACACAGAATGCCCCCAAGCGGACCTATTCCCTGTGAGAGGGACAACCCGAGCCAGTTTAGTGAAGGACTTACAGGATTGACCACTCAATTTAGGATCCGTCCGACTCCGAGGCCCTCTGTGTATCTTGTTAGCACTATTTTTCTACAGTGGTGTTCGGCTAATCCATCCACTAACCTGCCTTACCCTTAGGTAAGCAGTACAGATTTGTATCAGGTTTACTCCCCTAGACAGGTTGCCAACCAAGGCTGACGAGTCCCATCCACCCGGATTTGTATAAGGTTGTCTCCCCTAGATGAGTTGCCTACCAAGGCTAACGAGTCCCATCCACCCGCTCCATTAGTTTGGCGATTTTATGACTTAACTCCCCATTTCTTTGTCAATATTAATATGATGAACACTTTAAGGGGGGATGGGCTTATTTATTTGCTTATTGTTTTATCTTTCCATAGTTTTTTTTTAGTTTCCTCCCTAGACCTACATCAAGCTGTAAAAAACACCCCCTAGTTACCGGTTACTCTTAAAATTAGTCTCGCTTTCGCTCGCCAGGAAAAATATCGACAACTAAATGACACGAAAGGTCTTAAATCAATTTATGAAACAAAGTAAGGAATTAAATTGTAAGTCGGTGAACCATTAATGTAGAGTCCAAGTTATAAATGCTGATACATAATATTTATGTTAGTTATAAAAATAATTGTAATAATAATAATAATAATAATAATAATAATAATAATAATACTAATACTGCAATAATAATAGTAATAATATATGAAAGTAATAGTAAAGTAATAATAATAATAGTAATAGTAATGATAATAATAATATCAATAATAATATACAGTATACTGTATAAGTAATAATAAAATAATTATTATAATAATGATAATAATACTGTATACATAAAAGATATACAATACTAATAAAATGAATATAATCAACAACAGTCCATATCACTAGCACTCGAATCACATTACCTTAACCTTACCTGGCAATATTGATGAAGTAGCCTGCAATCCACATACCCACATAGGCTGTGAAAGTGTTCGGGGTGAGAGGGCCTTAGACTGTAGATGGGCTGACCTAGATGATGATGGGGCGTGGGCGGGGCATTGGGCAGCGGCGATAGAGGGTGTAGGAGGTCATGCGAGTGGTGGCCTAGTAACGGCGCGTCCAAAGGTCCCGAGGTCACAGAAGGTCGGGTCAGAAAAGGTCGATTGTGGTGGTGGTGAGGAAGAGGCGAAAACGGGGAGAGAGGAGAAGGAGAAAAAGGAGATGAATGAGATGGAGAGATAGGAGATGACCCTAGAGGAGACAGAGGATGAAGAGACGATAGCAGAGATAGGGAAGGAGAGGAGAACGGAGATGACTGGAGAGAATTTGGAGGTATCGGAAGGAAGGGCAGCGGAAAGGAATCGTGTCTGGGCGGACGGGACTGCTGTGGAGAAAAAAGGGAGTCCGCTCGTCAAGGGTCCGGAGAGAGAGTTGTGAGGGGCGAAAGGGATCGAAGCCCCTCCCAGGCGGTTAGAGTAGTGGCCGGAGAGATGATGGACAGGCTTGGAAGGAGACGGATGTGGTAAAAATGGATTGACAGTGTGCGGATGAATAGAAATGGGTTTAGAAGGATGCAAATGGGGTGAAAATGGATTACCAAGATGCGAAGGGGTGAAAATGGATTGCCAAGATGCGGATGAAGTGAAATCGGCTTGGGAGGATGCGGATGATTCAAATATGGCTTGGAAGGATGAGAATGAACAGAAAACGGCTTGTGAGGGTGCGACAGTGGGGGATTCGGAACGTTCGAGAGGTGCAAGGTGACACCGAAGGGAATCTTTCTCAACAGGTTCCCGACGCCCAGAAAACGGGGCTCGAGGGATTCTAGCTCGGTGTCCCCTTCCATATTTCCTTCGTTTTCTTCTCCTTCTTGGTCTTCTTTAGGCCACGGTGAATATTCCGCGAACTGAAAATACCGATTCGATCTCGCCTTAGCGCAACAGAAGATTATCCTATCCAGTACCCTGACGGAATTTTCTCTTTACCCTGGCTACCATTAGACGATATTAATCAGCTTAGAAAGGAGCTGTGGGAATCAAAGAGGTGCAGACTATCTCCATTAACACCTAACGAGCGGCCTAGGCGGTAAATAATATGTAGCCACCAGCAGGGTGTGTTTACCCAAAATAGGGCTGTTTACGTGATCATTTTCATGCCTAAATAAGACCCAGAGCGTAAAACAAGTATCTATCCCTGAAAGGGCATAAACAGAGCTTGCAACAACCGCGCAACACGAGTGCAAAAACCATGTAATTCGGTACTTTCCCCATACAATTCACTATGTAGCGAGTGTGAGAGGGTGGAGGAGGGTGGGATTCATGTCAGTTGGTCCACCGCGGTGGTCTGGAGCAGTCATACGCTCGCTACTCTCCTGCCACCACTTGTCTCTCTCTCTCAGCAACATTACGTGCTGAAAATGCCACACGACTTATGTTGTGAGCCGCCACATAGTCCAAATTTCTTTCACTCGACATATACACGCAGCTAATAAAGGGTTAACCCTCTGACTCCCACTAGGTTCTTTGTAAGCTGAATGTTATCATCTACTTATAGCCGGAACACAAGTTTTATCAATATTTAAACCTTCCGTGCCATTTAGATGTCAATTTTTTCCTGCCGAGGGATAGCGAGCCTGTAATTTAGTATTTTTCTACTGAAAAATGTACAAATTTATCTCGAAGGGAGGTCTTGGGGTATTCCTTTTTTTAAGAAGACTGATGGAGGTATAAGGAGGAAAGTAAATAACATTATAAATAAAGAAACAAATTAGAACAAACTCCGAATGATGGCACAGATTAAGATCATTAACTAACTTTGGCATCAATTATTATTATCTGACATAAATAATTACCTTTGGCATCTATTCATCAACTGATATCAAACTAATTAATTGGTGAACTCAAATATTTCCCGTTATAAATCTAATGTATCAGTTAAAGTAGTAGATTGGCAACATAAAAACATTAAAATATGGCTATACTATTAATTGCTAGTACACTACAATAACAGTATAAGCGGTGCAGTAATTTTTGAGGTGGTGATTTAGTTGTTACATCTACAGGCTTCACTACGGTTGCTATAGGACACAACTCAACAATAGGTGCATTTACATATGCCGATAGTGCTTCCGAGTCATGTGATTAATAACTTGTAATTAGGCACAGGTGTTTATCGAGCAAATTTTCCAAAGGGCAGGGGGCTAGGAATCCTCCTCCCCTGGTATAATTCTCCTACTCGACGAGACAGAGAAACAGGCGAGGGAACGCGAAAGTGATCCCGGACCCTGGGAATAGGAACTTTAAATGTTGTTTATGTTCGGGCTCTGTCTCGTGTTGGCCACACCCAGCAATGGGGTAATGTGCCTGACTATATACAGTACATACATACATCATTATCACCACTATTATTACCATCACCATTATCACCACTATTATTACCATCACCATTATCACCACTATTATTACCATCACCATTATCACCACTATTATTACCATCACCATTATCACCACTATTATTACCACCACTATTATCACCACTATTATTACCATCACCATTATCACCACTATTATTACCATCACCATTATCACCACTATTATTACCATCACCATTATCACCACTATTATTACCATCACCATTATCACCACTATTATTACCATCACCATTATCACCACTATTATTACCATCACCATTATCACCACTATTATTACCATCACCATTATCACCACTATTATTACCACCACTATTATTACCATCACCATTATCACCACTATTATGACCATCACCATTATCACCACCATTATTATCACCACTATTATTATCACCACTATTATTATCACCATTATCATTATCACCACTATTATTATCACCACTATTATTATCACCACTATTATTATCACCATTATCATTATCACCACTATTATTATCACCACTATTATTATCACCACTATTATTATCACCACGATTAGCACTACTATAATTATCACCACTATTATTATCACCACTATTATTATCACCATTATCATTATCACCACTATTATTACCATCACCATTATCACCACTATTATTACCATCACCATTATCACCACTATTATTACCATCACCATTATCACCACTATTATTACCATCACCATTATCACCACTATTATTACCATCACCATTATCACCACTATTATTACCACCACTATTATTACCATCACCATTATCACCACTATTATTACCATCACCATTATCACCACTATTATTACCATCACCATTATCACCACTATTATTACCACCACTATTATTACCATCACCATTATCACCACTATTATGACCATCACCATTATCACCACCATTATTATCACCACTATTATTATCACCACTATTATTACCATCACCATTATCACCACTATTATTACCACCACTATTATTACCATCACCATTATCACCACTATTATGACCATCACCATTATCACCACTATTATTACCACCACCAACCGATATTAACATAATCACTACGTACCACCACTATTATTCTTCTTCTTCTTTCAGCTGTTCCTTATAGGGGGTCGCCACAACGGATCACTCGTCTCCATCTCACCGTGACCCCTGCATCTTCCTCCGTCACACCAACCACCTTTACCTCCAATGCACTTTTAATATACTGTACTCTTCCTTCACTATTACCCCTACACCTTTTCTCCTTCCATTCTCCCCATGATAGAACATTTTAAATCCACCCCCGATCATCCTGGCCTTACTCCCATTCCTCATGGTCTCCTGTACGCACAGTATATCTACCTTTTTCCTCTCCATCATATCAGCCATCTCTCTCGCTTTACCGGTCATTTTACCAACATTCAGAGTCCCTACTAACACCTCCACCATTCACCGTCTTCCGCTGCCTCTGGACATGCCTTCCTCCTCTCCTTCTCCTCCTTCACCCAACAGTCTCATACTTTCCACCGGCACTCTGTTGACCAACAGCATCGGTGGCGGTCGTTGTTAACCTCGATCGATCCGAAATCCTTTCCTAATTTTTTATCTGAATTCTGTATTTAGATTTGGCAAAAGGTTTTCTGCCGGATGCCCTTCCATGACGCAACCCTCCCCATTTATCCGGGCTTGGGACCGGCACCAGAGTTGCACTGGCTTGTGCTCCCTAGTGGCTGGGTTACTACCTCCACCACTATTATTACCATCACCATTATCACCACCACGACCAATATTAACATCATCACTACCACCATCACAACAGTCAATTTACTAATAACTAACTTCTCTTGACAGGGACCGGTACGGGTTGTACAGGCGCTTTGAGTGGGACCTGACATAATGATGACGAAGCTCACCACACATCATCTCGCCACCACACATCACATCACAGAACTTCACACATACCCTGGCGCGTATTCTTCGACAAACCTGAACTTTGTCAATGGTCTTAATTTTACTGTAGTTTGCCATATTCCTAGCTAGTTAACCCCCTGAGGATCTAAAAGCAGCTGGAGATATTGGGGTAAAATTGGTCACAGAGCTGATTAATGCCATCATAAAGGAGGAACAAAATTCCCGATGCATGGCAGAAAAGTGTTCTAGTAAATATGTACCAAGGCAAGGGTGACTCCTTAGACGGGAAATTATCGGGGTTTGAAAATGCTCGATCAAGTCATGAAAGTCAGCGAAAGGGTTTTTGAATGCATGATCAGGGAAAGTGTTGCCATCAGCGACATGCAGTTTGGATTTATGCCGAGACGTGGCATAACTGATGCTATCTTCACTCTTAGGCAAATGCAAGAGAGGTACTTAGAGAAAAACAGGGAGTTATACCTAGTTTTTGTAGATCTGGAGAAGGCCTGTGACCGGGTGCCCAGGGAGGTTGTGCAGTGGGCTATGAGAAAACTCGGAGTAGAAGAGTGGCTGGTGCATGTGATAATGAGAATATATGAAGGGTCACGGACAGCAGCTAGAGTAAACGGGGGCCTGAGCGAAGAGTTCCTAGTGAAGGTTGGAGTTCACCAAGGTTCAGTTCTGAGCCCATTACTGTTTGTTTTAGTCCTGGATGCTCTGTCAAGGGAATTTAGTACAGGACTCCCATGGGAGAAGTTATATGCAGATGATCTAGTTCTTATCGCAGATGATCTAGTTCTTATCGCAGATAGTCCGCAGGAAGCAGAGGCGAAGTTTAAAAGATGGGGGGGAAGGTATGGCAAATAAGGGTCAAAGAGTTAACATAGATAAAACAAAGGTCATGATTAGTGGAGTAGGGCGTGGAACTATGGAAAGAAGCGGCGACTATCCATGCACAGTATGTGGGAAGGGGGTGGGAAGTAATTCAATTCAATGTTGCACCTGTACTGACTGGGTACACAAGAGATGTAGTGGAGCTAGAGGACCTTTGACAAGAATCATATACTTTGAATGTGCAGAGTGCAAGGGAGATCTTGTATTAAATGACCCGCCTGTCAGTGTTAATTTCGACAGTGTAACGCTGGAATGTGTGAATAAGTTCTGCTACCTGGGCGATACGGTTTCCGCCGGAGGTGGCACTTAAGCTAGCTTCATTGCTAGAGTCAGAAGTGGCTGGGGAAAGTTTAGAGAGCTGTTGCCACTCCTGACCATGAGAGGGCTCCCACCCCACCTTAAAGGGAAGGTGTATACCTCGTATGTTAGGAGCGCGATGACCTATGCCTCGGAGACGTGGCCGGTTAAAGCGGAGGATGTCAATAGAATGGAACGGAATGAGAAGAGAATGGCGAGATGGAAGTGTGGGGTTAATCTTAGGGACAGGGTCTCGAGTGAGGAATTGAGAAGGCGTCTAGGCATTAGGAGTGTCAGTGAAGTGATACGCACGAGCCGACTTGGTTGGTTTGGACATGTGGAGAGAATGGATGATCAGAACTGGGTGAAGAAATGCCGGACTGTGGGGGGAGCTGCACGTAGGGGTGGACCTAGAATGACGTGGGCTCGGGTACTCCGGTCCGATCTCAAAATAAAGAACTTGACAGAGGCCGCCTGGAAAGCTGCCATTTAGGACGCGAGACTGCAACCACATTCTCTGTGGACAGAACGATCTTTAAACTTGTATGTATGTATATATGTATCTAAGAAGTATTTTGACAGTTCATTCTGACTATCATTAAATTATTTAAGCTTTGAGTACCAGCGACGTGTGTTATATTTTATTCTACCTATATTTAGATGATATTATGCAGCTTAGGCAAGATCTGTGGTAGTTAAATGGGTTGGTTAAGATTGTAAGAAAAGTCCTATTATTACTAGAGGTCCTTCCTAAGCTGAATAAAATCATATAATAGTTGCCAGAATATGATAAAAAGGACGTCCCAGGTACTGAATGGGGTAAATGTATGTACAGTCGCGCTAATAAGTCATGTCCCAGCTGTCATTACGTTTGGCTTGCTCTGTGCTGTATTAATGTCTGGCAGATGTTGAATTGGGTGGGTGAGTGTAGGATTTTTTTTGTATATTTTACTCGATATGAAGAAATGAAGCTTAGATATTGCTGATACTAATTCTTGATAAAAACATACTTGGTGCCGAGACATCACTTATTAGCGCGACTGTACTCCATGTATATATATGTGTATAGTTCTACACATTAGATAATACAACAGCTAGAACTCTGGCTGCTACACTCTGGATTACAGGATGCTTTGACTTTATGTATAGTCCAGGTACAGATCTCTATGGTAACATATCGGGGCCAAGGCTACGCGTAATTTGCTCAAACTTACGCGTAGCTTCTTTAGTTTCGTGTATGGTTGTATTAAGAGTGATATTTCGTTTGTTATGTATATAGTTTAGAAGATTTATTTGCATAATAAAAGAAATATCACTCTTATTACAATCATGCACATAACTAAAGAAGCTACGTGTAAGTTTGAGCAAATTACGCGTACCCTAGGCCCCGATATGTTGCCATATATATCCTTCACCATCTGATGTTATTATATTATTATTATTATATTATTATAGGTTTTTAGGCGTTTTGTTTGGGTTTTGGCTGGTCCCAGAACGCATCCCCATTTACCCCATTAATTTTAGGGTTCGCTATACGATTTATCTATTTATGGGGAGATGGGCCAGGTTTTTTGGTCAATTAATTCATGTAATGCTTTATTTCTTAGTTTCCTTGCTAGACCTCAATCAAGCTTAGAAAGAAAAACAACCTAAACCCCCCTTCAAGATAAATTTGTAAATTTTTCGGTAGAAAAATTTCCCGGCCAAAGGCCGGTTCAGGCTCGCTATCGCTCGCCAGGAAAGAATCTACTGTACTCCTAAATGGCACAAAAGATCTTAAACTGACAACGAAATGGGGCGAAAGGTTTTTAAATCGGCAAACTAATGGTCTGAAGGTCTTATAATCTCAAAACAAATGGGGCTTAACACAAGGGAGAAAGGAGACCAGAAAAACGACCCATCTCCCCTTAACCCCTCCAATCCCAGCACTATATATATACAGTATATGTCAGTAAACGACCCATCTCCTCTTAACCCCTCCAATCCCAGCACTATATATATACAGTATATGTCAGTAAATGACCCATCTCCTCTTAACCCCTCCAATCCCAGCACTATATATATACAGTATATGTCAGTAAACGACCCATCTCCTCTTAACCCCTCCAATCCCAGCACTATATATATACAGTATATGTCAGTAAACGACCCATCTCCTCTTAACCCCTCCAATCCCAGCACTATATATATACAGTATATGTCAGTAAACGACCCATCTCCTCTTAACCCCTCCAATCCCAGCACTATATATATACAGTATATGTCAGTAAACGACCCATCTCCTCTTAACCCCTCCAATCCCAGCACTATATATATACAGTATATGTCAGTAAACGACCCATCTCCCCTTAACCCCTCCAATCCCAGCACCATATATACAGTATATGTCAGTAAATGACCCATCTCCTCTTAACCCCTCCAATCCCAGCACTATATATATACAGTATATGTCAGTAAATGACCCATCTCCTCTTAACCCCTCCAATCCCAGCACTATATATATACAGTATATGTCAGTAAATGACCCATCTCCTCTTAACCCCTCCAATCCCAGCACTATATATATACAGTATATGTCAGTAAATGACCCATCTCCTCTTAACCCCTCCAATCCCAGCACTATATATATACAGTATATGTCAGTAAACGACCCATCTCCTCTTAACCCCTCCAATCCCAGCACTATATATATACAGTATATGTCAGTAAACGACCCATCTCCTCTTAACCCCTCCAATCCCAGCACTATATATATACAGTATATGTCAGTAAACGACCCATCTCCTCTTAACCCCTCCAATCCCAGCACTATATATATACAGTATATGTCAGTAAACGACCCATCTCCCCTTAACCCCTCCAATCCCAGCACTATATATATACAGTATATGTCAGTAAATGACCCATCTCCTCTTAACCCCTCCAATCCCAGCACTATATATATACAGTATATGTCAGTAAATGACCCATCTCCTCTTAACCCCTCCAATCCCAGCACTATATATATACAGTATATGTCAGTAAATGACCCATCTCCTCTTAACCCCTCCAATCCCAGCACTATATATACAGTATATGTCAGTAAATGACCCATCTCCTCTTAACCCCTCCAATCCCAGCACTATATATATACAGTATATGTCAGTAAATGACCCATCTCCTCTTAACCCCTCCAATCCCAGCACTATATATATACAGTATATGTCAGTAAATGACCCATCTCCCCTTAACCCCTCCAATCCCAGCACTATATATATACAGTATATGTCAGTAAATGAGTAACTCCCCAGTCCCAGCGACGTATATGTACGTCAGTAATGTACTTTCCTTGTAACTGCCTGTACAACCCTGTACCAGTTACCATGACCTTTTGAGCAACCTGCTCCTGTGTTGGCAACACTTCTCAGCTTATATGAGACCCACTGAAGGGTGACAAGAGCCAGTGTTGCCTCATCTTTGGAGGTGGATAGGTGGTCTCTCCTGCCATTTTTGCCACATTGCTTGGGACTGCTGGGGACTTTTATTACTGTATCCTACGATACAGTACGTTATTTCCACATAGCGATTTTGATTAGTTATTTTGCCTTTATCTTGTGTCGTCCCAGTTTTGGTTTGTTTATTTTGCAAGTTTTACATTATAATTTCAGGAACGTAAGCCAATTGTTAATCGAGGGACACCTGTCCAGTACTTCAATAGAATATAGATGATGAAATGTTGTCTATGATACTTGGCTTTAGTATTTCATCCATGTATATAGCATGTATGTCTATTTTTTTAAGCTTGCAAACACATACATACAGTGTATATATATACAGTATATATAGTATATATATATATATATATATATAGTATATATATATATTCTGACATACGGAGCCCTGTATGTTAATTTAAGAGTTAGAATTAAAGTTGAAGGAGTGTCAATCTACCCAAGCGGCGAAGCAGACTAGCGAGCGAACCAGCGAGTGGGAAACCAGCTCGTCCGCATACCAGCAAACAAGCCTTCACACCTGCGTGCGTCATAGGGGACCCTGCAAACTACTTCGATGACCCGACGCTATGACGTATGATCGACGCCAGGAGACTCCATTGGACCACGCAACTCGAGGAGCTGTGATTGGAGCGGGCACTACCCCCCGCCTCCTGATTCGTTCCTACACAATCATTGTTTAGTATATAAGACCCGAGTAGTGGGCATTCAAATCAGTCTCATTTGGAGTTGGGGAAGGTGAACTTGCAGCTGGAGGAAGATGGGGTGAAGTATTATAATGGGATTGTGACTGTCAGTCAGATTATATAAGTGTGTGTTAAGTGTGTTCCGTGTAAACACTTACGTTATGTTGGTTAGTGAGATATGTGATTGGGAATTAACATTAACGCTACTATTATGTACTTAACTATTTGATTGGGAATTAACGTTAACGCTACTATTATGTACTTAACTATTTGATTGGGAATTAACGTTAACGCTACTATTTATGTACTTAACTATTTGATTGGGAATTAACGTTAATGCTACTATTTATGTACTTAACTATTTGATTGGGAATTAACGTTAACGCTACTATTTATGTACTTAACTATTTGATTGGGAATTAACGTTAACGCTACTATTATGTACTTAACTATTTGATTGGGAATTAACGTTAACGCTACTATTTATGTACTTAACTATTTGATTGGGAATTAACGTTAATGCTACTATTTATGTACTTAACTATTTGATTGGGAATTAACGTTAACGCTACTATTTATGTACTTAACTATTTGATTGGGAATTAACGTTAACGCTATTATTATGTACTTAACTATTTTAGTTGACTAACTTGTGGACTAAAGCAACTCTTTAAGTAATTGGGTTATGATGAAAGTAATACTATTGTTTTATATTAATACTTACGAGTTCTTTCATTTTCTTTTAATTAAGCTTACATTGCTTAACGGTGCTTAGTACGGTGGTGTCTCTTATTAGTAATATCGCCTTAGACTAACATGGCTGTTTCAATATTACTTCTAGTGATTTCCTAAGCTGAAGAAAATTCTTTTAGCTTCAAAATATTATTTTTGCTTTTCATATTATTTGAGTGAGACCTGAATCGAATCTATGAAGCTATCCTGTAACTTAATTTACTCATAATCAAACCTCAATGTTACGTGGTTAAGAAATACATTTAACTAATTATTAAATATATATCTAACTTTTTATGTGACTTTGATATAAATCCTGATGATAATAATAATATAATACTGTTAACGTAAGACAAGAACCAAGAATAATTACATTAAATATAAATAAAAGGGCATATAAGAAAACTATCTATTCATTTCAAAGAGGGTAAGAGACAGAAATATTCTTACTTTAATATTTATCTTTCAAGACTTTTATAGAATTAATAGTCCTTCTTTAGATATAACTTCTTCGGTTCATAACCATAGCCTACTAAGCTTCGGTCAAATAATAATTCTTTATAAATACTACATGACTTTAATTAGTTTCAGTATTTTTCATAATTAAAGAGTATCAGTCAATAAAGGATACTAAGTCCTAAGATCCAAAAGGAAAGGAAGCAACAACAGTAAATAATTTTATTAGATTTTACTTTTGTTTTGCCTTCAGCTGACTGATACCTTAATATATATCTCTGTGCTATCTAGATTCATCAAGTTAACCACTTGAGGATCAAGATACGTAACAGTCGATGTCGTGCACGGCCAAAGAAGTGAGCCCTGGAGTATCACGGAACACACTGGGAGACTGAGATAAAACAGAGATTAGTTGGTTCGCTTGATCAGAGGGAAGATGACATAGTTTAGATGGTAATTCCCCCCAAGCTACTGAATTATACTGAAAGTTGGATAGGCTACATGACAAGTCAAAGTCTGCATGGATACCTTCAGGCTCTGGAACAGTCTGTTGCGGGTCAGTAAGAGAACTGAAGACTTCATCCGCACCAGGCTGTCCACAGGTCCTGACATTCACTGCCACAGTGGGAGAATCTGGAGGAGAGGAATCAGGGGACCTATGGTAGGGTTTCAACATATTTATATGGAATACTTGCGTGGGCTTTCTCCTGTCTGGGGTAGTTACTAGATAATCGGTAATGCTCACCCTCCGAATGATCTTATATGGGACCCTGAACTTGGCAGATAAAGGTTGGCCAAAAAGGGGGAGCAGGACCAAAACCTCATAACCGGGCTGAAACTCCCTCTCACGGGCTTTTCTGTCATACCATTTCTTCATGGAGCTTTTAGCCACTGTCAAGTTTTGAGCGGCAAACTCACATGAGGATCTCAGCCGGGTTTTGAAATCTGAAACATACTTGAAGAGGTTTTGGTTCCCTTCCTGGCCAACTAGGCTATCCTGCAATAGTTGCAAAGGACCTCTTACCTGGTGACCGAAAACTAGCTCATTAGGGGAAAAACCAGGGATTCAGTTGGAACCTCACGAGTAGCAAATAAAAGAAAAGGTACCCCCTTTTCCCACTCAACTCCGGTCTCTGTACAATACTTACGTAACATTCCCTTTAATGTCTGGTGATATCGTTCGAGAACCCCTTGACTCTCTGGGTGGTAGGTGCTAGACTTAACATGCTCGATACCCAACTCCTTCAGGGACTGCTGAAAAATGTTAGAGGTAAAATTAGTTCCTTGATCACTTTGCACCTCATGGGGGAAACCCATTCTGGTGAAGAAATTGAGCAGTTCCTTGATGACAGTTGGAGCAGAGGTAGTCCTTAAGGGTATAGCCTCTGGGTAGCGAGTTGCCATGTCCATAATAGTTAATAAATAAATGTTACCTTGGGAAGTCTTAGGCAATGGGCCTACAATGTCCACTACCACCCGAGTAAAAAGGATTCTCGAAAACGGGCAAGGGCACCAGAGGATGTACAGGCACCTTCTGATTGGGTTTTCCTGTCATCTGGCAAGTGTGACACACTCTACAAAACTCCACTACATCTGCACGCATTCCTGGCCAGTAAAAGTGGGCTCTGATTCTGTCTAGAGTTTTTCTCACACCTAGGTGTCCTGCCAATGGTATACAATGTGCCATTTCCATGATATCTCTACGACAAGGTTTGGGGACTACTACTTACTTGATAGACGTCCCAAGCCCCGTCATCGATTGGTCTGTGTGGCGGTCGCCATCTACGCCACAATACTCCTCCTTTGAGGTAGAAACATTCACCACCCTCCTTCTCACATTCCTCTTCACTCACGGACCTGGCAGCTAACTCCTTGCATTCACTATCATCTCTCTGTAGCTCTACCAGGCCACTAGGACAATTTGGAGGGGTTTCATGGTCATCGTTAGGGTCAAGATGAGCCATAAAGGTGTCAGATAAATCCACCTCAGTCACATCATCAGGCACAGTTGGAGCGTCATTCACACTCTCATCATCCCTTTCATCAACTCTTACATTCGGTACATTTCTGTCTGAGGGAACTGCTACTTGAGACATTGAACGTGTGACAGCACACACAGGGATAACTGTTGGCATCTCCTTTTCGAGCTCACCGGTTAGTGGCTCGTTAACAGGGGAAAGTGACAAAATGGGGTCTGGTCGGACCTTCTCACCTGCTACATCATTCCCCAAAAGGAGTGTTACCCCAGGCACAGGGATATCTTGGGACCTACACAAAGCTATGGTGGCCTCACCCTGTAGTAACTCACATTCAATTTCGCCTTTTACCAAGTGTGCATAAAATTGGCCTCCAGCACCTCTCGTTACAACTGGTTCGCCAGGTGTACTCAGTGTAAGGATTCACCATGAGGGTGCTAGTAGAACCTGTGTCTCTCAGAATTTTTACCTCATGCATACAACCATTTAATCTCACGTTGCCAGATGAAATAAAGGGACGGTAACTGTCCTGCACTGATGGTGAAATTATTATTGGCTTAACCCTAGTGGGTTGCACCACACATGCTACTACACCCCTGTCTAGATGATTTACGTTAGCTGCTAGGTACTCCTTCTGTCGGGAGTCCTGTATTAAAGGAACTTTTGGTGCTAGGTACTCCTTCTGTCGGGAGTCCTGCATTAAAGGAACTTTTGGTGCTAGGTACTCCTTCTGTCGGGAGCCCTGCATTAAATGCACATATGGAATTTGAGATACGGCGGCAACTGTCTGCCCCGATCTCTCGGTTTTCTCCTTGGCCCAGCACTGATAAGCTAGGTGGCCTCTCATGCCACAAAAAGTACATACTTTAGGGATAACGGGAACGTTCCCTCTTTGAGCATTACTATTACTTTGGGGCCCACCTCTGTTACCATTGCCCTGAGTCACATTTTTAGTTGGGGGAACAATTCTATTTTGGCTAGCTGGGGAAGACGTTACAGGCTTGTGACTGGGTCTGTCAGATTTGTGATTGGGATACTTAAAATTAGAACTAGAATTATCGTAGGGCTTCTTTCCACGAAATTTGTTGTTGAGCACGTATGTGTCAGCCATGTCAGCGGCGTCGGCAAGACAATCTACCTTTTTCCCCTTTAAATGATAGGATACAGAAGAATAAATTTTCCATAGGAAATTTTCTGACAGGACCAACTCCTTCAGATCGTTGTAGCTTGTGACTTTCTTACTCTTGGCCCAATGATTGAAAGTTTTAGTCATGGTCCTGGCAAATACTTAATGGGTTTCTTCTACTTTCTTCTGGTTTTTACGGAAAGATTGCCTGTAAGCCTCAGGCTGCAATTGATAGGTTTTTAGGATAGCTTCTTTGAGATTGTCATAATCCTGCCTAACTTCTGCTACTTCTGACAAATACGTGGCTCGAGCCTGCCCTGTCAAAACGGTTTGTAACATGAAAGGCCATTGATCTCTTGTCCACTTCATACCTCCAGCAACTTCCTCAAACAAAACAAAGAAATCCTGCACATTATCCTCAGTGAAAGGTGGAATGACACTAGTCATAGTCAATCCCAGAGGGGGAGCAATTACGGGAGCATTTGTATTGACATTTAGTTGAGCCGTTTGATATTGATATTGATAATGTTCGGTCTTTATTCTGGCTAGTTCTAAGTCGGTATTTGCTTTTATTCTGGCTAGTTCTAATATTTGATCACCGGTCAAACCAGGTGGCAATTGTTCATCAAGTTCAAGTTGGCTAGGTTTACTCGGGATCCCACCAACTGCTCCGTCTCCCTCCCCGCCTTCTACAGGGAACAGGTGGGTTTTCATGGTCTGAGCCACCTCTACTTTGGACATGTTTGAGACAGTTAATTGGAGATGTGAGGCAAGCACTTTCAGTTCGGATTTTGACAGACAGTCAATATCAGGGGCTGTGGGTTCTGATTCTATGAAAACTCGAGCATCTTCGTCATTAATTAGATGAGGCATGATTAATATTTGATTTTTAAGTAGTGAAAGGGTAATGAAACTGAGTGAAACTGTATGAAATGAATCCTGGCAAGGTCGCCACTCTTCTGTTACGTATCTTGATCCTCAAGTGGTTAACTTGATGAATCTAGATAGCACAGATATATATTAAGGTATCAGTCAATAAAGGATACTAAGTCCTAAGATTCAAAAGGAAAGGAAGCAACAACAGGAAATAATTTTATTAGATTTTACTTTTGTTTTGCCTTCAGCTGACTGATACCTTAATATATATCTCTGTGCTATCTAGATTCATCAAGTTAACCACTTGAGGATCAAGATACGTAACAATATATATATAGTATATACAGTACCTGTATGTGGAAGACGAGAAATCTCGGAGTGAAAGTAAAAAGTTCACTGTATCAAGGAATTGTTGTGCCAACAGTGATGTATGGGGCTGAGACATGGGCTCTGAAGAAAAAGGAGAAAAGAGGGCTGGATGTGATGGAGATGAGCTGCTTGAGGAGTATGTGTGGAGTTACTCGTAGAGACAGATTGAGGAATGAAGAGATACGTAGGAGAGTGGGGCAGCAGGAACATTTGTCAGCCAGAGTGGACAGAAGGGTGCTGAGCTGGTATGGTCATGTTGAACGAATGGGAGATGAAAGGCTTACAAAGAGAATATGTGAGTCAGGTACAAGGGGAGATAGAAGGGCAGGAAGACCCCCATTGAGATGGAGAGACTGTGTAAGAAAGGCTTTGGATGATAGAGGAATGACTATAGATCAGGCAGGGGAAGTGGTGGTGGACAGGAGTGAATGGAGAATGCTTGTGAATAGTTGAGTGAACACGTGGTCATTTGGAGTAAGGGGTCGGGCGCAAGTTGGACTAGATAATAGTCCATCAGGCGCCTGGCCCGGGGAGACGATTAATATGAAGGGTGCGCCTGGAAGTGTGGTGGGAGGGCTTGTGGCTTTGGCTCCGCTGCATGTCTGCCTGCCGAGATCGGAACCTCTCCGGGTGGTCGGGGGCCGGGGGAGTGCTGAAGCGACCTTGGTGACCCTCTGGTCTCTTGGTCTTCTCCTGGGTGACCTGGATGTATGTGAGTTTGTGCTTTTTATCTGTGTTTATTTGTTGTTTTATGTTGTTTTTGTGTTTTCCCTGTTCTTGCTCTGTCTTGAGTTGGCTACCCTCAAAATGGGGATTGGGCCTGAGCATATAGATAGATAGATAGATTATTATTATTACTATTATTATTATTATTATTATCCTGGAAAAGGTCTATAAAACAAACAAAGTGGAAATTAAACTTTTATCAAATAAAAAATCATTGTCTATGATACAGGCCCATAACATTAAAAATACAATAACATTCCAGAACATTAACACCTAAAGAGCGGCCTAGGCGGTAAATAATATGTAGCCACCAGCGGGGTGTTTTTACCCAAAATAGGGCTGTTTACGTGATCATTTTCATGCCTAAATAAGACCCAGAGCGTAAAACAAGTATCTATCCCTGAAAGGGCATAAACAGAGCTTTCCAATGACACCACAACGATCCTTGTATAACCGCAAGTTTTCTTGCAACAACCGTGCAACACGAGTGCAAAAACCATGTAATTCGGTACTTCCCCATACATTTCACTATGTAGCGAGTGTGAGAGGGTGGAGGAGGGTGGGATTCATGTCAGTTGGTCCGCCGCGGTTGTCTGGAGCAGTCATACGCTCGCTACTCTCCTGCCACCACTTGTCTCTCTCTCTCAGCAACATTACGTGCTGAAATTGCCACACGACCTATGTCGCGCGCCGCCACATAGTCCAAATTTATTTCACTCGACTTATGTTGCGCGCCGCCAGTTAAGAGTTAAGGGGGGTCACAGGCTTTTTTCATCTTTCTCTTCTTTTCTCTCTTTCCCTGGCTTGTATCCATTCAGCCCCATTCAGCCAACTGTTTTAAGACGTTTATTCCCATCCAGGTGTCGATATCGCTCGCCAACATTGTATGGAGAAATCCGGCTGTGCCGGAGTAATTTTTCTATCGAAAAATGTACAAATTTAGCTTGCTGTCAAAACAAAAATATATACTGTATATGCTGGCTCGCTACCGCTTGCCAGGAAAATATTGACACCTGGATGGGGGTAAACGTCTTAAAACAGTAGGCTGAATGGGGCCGAACGGATACAAGCCAAAGAGAGAGGGAGAGAAAGAGAAAAAAAAAAGCGAGGTGGGCTCCCTTAAGAAATTGGTAATCTGTTACAAGTAATCTAAAATCGTAAAGCACTCAATTAAAACATACCTCTATATTTTACAATTATACAGATATATACAGAATTTTTTTACAGAAATATGGTGACCAGACAAATCAACCCGTAGAAAATTGCCGACTTGCGAGTTTCGTTCTAAGAGGAAGTTGAAACTGTAGACAACGATATTTAACATAATTTACAGCTAAAATACGGTCAGAATACAGTACATACTGTATATAAATACGGTCAGAATACAGTACATACTGTATATAAATACGGTCAGAATACAGTACATACTGTATATAAATACGGTCAGAATACAGTACATACTGTATATAAATACATAAAACCCAATTCAACATACCATTTATCCATCATAAACCTACATAATTACTGTATTTGTGTTTAATATCGATGTTTACAGGCCCAACTTCCTTATAGCCTGAAACTCGCAAGTGGTCAATTGGGGGGCAGGAGGCTAGGAATCCTCCTCCCCTTGTATAATTCACCGACTAGACGAGACGGAGAAAGGGGCGAGGGAACGCAAAAGTGGTCCCGGAACCTAAGAATTGGAACTCTAAATGTTGTTTCTGTTCGGGCTCTGTCTTGAGTCAGCCACCCACAGCTATGGGGTATTGTGCCTGAGTGTAGCCTATACATACATACAAGTTTAAAGACCGTTTTGTCCACAGAGAATGAAACGTCCTAAATGGCGGCTTTCCAGGCGGCCCTGTTAAGGGCTGCCTCTGTTGTCAAGTTCTTTATTTCGAGATTGTACCGGAGTACCTGATCCCACATAATTCTAGGTCTACCCCTACGCGCAGCTCCCCATACGCGCAGCTCCCCCCACGTTCACAGTCCGGCATTTCTTCACCCGGTTAATAATAATAATAATAATAATAGTTCTTAAAGCTAGCGCATGCTAAGCTAGCTAAGGATAGCTCAATAAGGCCGATTAGGCATATTTCCATTGGGGTCCTGTACTACTACCCCATCCCTTTGCTCATGAGGGATGGTAACGACTCAGTGCTTGTGAAAAATCTTTAATGCGCCGAGCGTGGGCGCGAACCCGGGCCTTCTGGGTGGAAGTCCGAGACGCTAGTCACTACACCAAGCGAGCCGGTTCTGATCATCCATTCTCTCCACGTGTCCAAACCAACCAAGTCGGCTCGTGCGCATCACTTCACTGACACTCCTAATGCCCATACATACTGTACATATACAGGTACTGGTTGAGATCTACTGGTTGAAATATTCTAATGGTCAAGTTGTCTGGGAACTTAGAAATAGAATGTGAAATTTTGACAGTACAATAAGAATAATTTGGCACAATATAAACGAGGAATGCAAATTGAAAAGGAGAGAAAAAGAAACCTAATTAACTCTTTCAATACCAGTGCCGTCCTTTTAACTTTATTCTGGCTAGTATAGACGATTTTATTCAATTTATAAAGGGCCTCCAGCAATTAACAGGCTTTGAACTATCTCACTTAATTTCATTGGAGGTGTTTGGTGTTGTGGTGAAATTAATAAAATATAAATTATCCCTTTTCACTGCCACAGATCCTTAAACTGCACAAAATTGCCTAAATATATGTAGAATAGATTTAAAAAAAAAAAAAAAAAAAAAAAAAAAAAAATCTTCATGGCGCAATGCATAAGTGTGTTGATTTTCGGTGTGAGCGTCCTGGGATCGAATCCCCGGACTGCCACATGTTTGTTAATTTCATTAATCGAGTTTAGGAGTAAAGTTAGTTGGTGGAGATAACATAATAATTAACCCTTTTTGCTACTACAAATACCTCAAAAACTGCACAAAATCGTCTAAAATACTGTATAGGTAGAATCAAATTAAAAAGATGTCGCCAGTACAGAAGGTGTTAGCCCTTTGAGTACCAGCGACGTGTGTTACATTTTATTCTAGCTATATTTTGACGATATTATGCAGCTTAGGAAGGAACTGTGGTAGTTTATAAGGGTTGGTTTAATTATTTGGAAGCCTTATTAATGCTATAGGTCCTTCTTAAACTGAATATAGTCGTCTAATAGTAGCCAGAATAAAGTTAAAGGGACGTCCCTGGTACTGAACGGGTGTTCAAAGAGACAGATTGATTTATAAGATACTTATAATAGCAATTGACCAATTGCTAGTTTTGTTCTATAAGGAAGTTGGAACCGTAGACATCGATAATTAGAAAAAGAAAAAAAAAAGAAAAAAAAAAAGAAACAGATTAACTTGCTCATGTAGTAGTGTACACCCTATGTGGTGGATTGTGTTCTTTTATTTCATAGATTTAATTTTAGTAAGCGTTGTTTCCACATAGCGATTTTGATAATTTAATTTGACTTTATATTGTCCTTGTCCCAATTTTGGTTTGTTTAGTTTGCAAGTTTTACACTTTAATTAGTTTAACCAGACCACTGAGTCAGTATAAGAGACTCTCATAGGGCTGGCCTTAGGTAACGCTAAGGATTTACCAAGAATTGGTATGTAACACGGCTATACAGATATGGTGTAAGCGGGAGGGAGAACAATCAAATGTCATGAATGAGTCACCAAGACGTTACAAAACAAATTATTGGGTAGATGGAGAAGGTCGCTGACTCCATCAAAATGTCAAGAGTAACATTTCGTACCAAAACAGAGGCGACGTGAGTGAATAATGCGGGGATTCAACAAGTAAGCGTTGTTTCCACATAGCGATTATGATAAGTAAATTTGACTTTATATTGTCTTTGTCCCAGTTTTGGTTTGCGTAGTTTGCAAGTTTTACATTTTAAAGTAAATGGCGAACAGTGATGGGGACACGACAAGGCTGACATTCTGGCCGCGGTTCATGCAGTGACGACATCAAATATCCAGGAGTCAATCTAGTATGGCCAATACTGTACGTAAGCCAGTGAGTAGTACTTCCAGAAAATGGGAAGGTTGCAAGGAAGACTGCCACAGACAAGGGGAGGGATATTTACCAGAATTACCAGCTAAAATACCGTTCTAGTACACTTACGTATACTGCACACAAAACCCAATTCAACATACTTTCTATCCTATAGTACGTGTACAGATCTCCCTCACTATCCGATGCCCCAATTTGCGATATTATTATAGGTTTTTAGGTGTTTGGGTTTGGGTTTTGGCTGGTCCCAGAACGTATCCCCATTTACCCCAATAATTTTAAGGTTCGCAATACGATTTTTCTATTCAAGATCGGGTTTTCAGGAACGTATCCCTATCATAAATCGAGGGAGACCTGTATCATGTTTGCACCCAGTCGGGGGACACCTCGACGACATATACAGACTATTAACACACATACCAAAGCCATTCCAACAGCTTCCTCTATCTACTACACCCCATTCTCTGCTATCTACACTTTCCCAGCCGTATGGTCCTAGTGTACTGTCTGATGGCATAATGGGATTCCAAATAATGATCGGTAATCTACATCATTATTATTGCATTTCTGTTTTATATCAATGTTTGCGGCTCCAACTTCCTTATAGCCTGAAACTGGCGAGAGGTCAGCTGTCCTGAGAGTGTTGACTATACCTTACTATAATGCTATACAATACTATACAATACTATAAAATCACTTCATATAAGACACTATGCAATGGGGGACTATAAAGCTGGTATCACACGAGAGCTTTTATAGTCAACATTCGACCATCAACATTTTTCTAGCAACATTTCTAGAGTAGTTTGTCCTGGTATCGGAAACTAGACTAATGGTAGATGAATTTAGGTAACCGAAATAATCTAAATGTTTACCTCATAAGCTGCCAGACCAGTGTTAAGGATAAATGTTGAGTGAAAAAGCGCTCGTGTGATACCGGCTTAATTGTCAGTATTTCTTGGCGGTACCACAGGAGCTATTTTTCCGGCCACACACATTTTTCCGGCCACACACATTTGAGTTGACAGCGAGATGCAGAAAAATAGATTCAAAACATCCACTACCGAGGGGGAGGCAAACCACGAGGATGCACAGTCAGGGCAGAGAATTTGACCACTTGCGAGTTTTGGTCTATAAGGAAGTTGGAGCTGTGGCCATCAATATTTAGTAGAATTATCAGCTAAAATACGGTTATAATATATATATACTGTATATATATATATACATAAAACCAAATTGATCATACGTTTTATCCATCAGAAACCCACATTATTATTGCATTTCTCTATAATATGTATGTTCAAGGCTCCAACTTCCTTATAGCCTGAAATTGATGTTCACGGCTCCAACTTCCTTATAGCCTGAAACTCGCAAATGGTCAATTGAGTCCGCTTGGCCGCACCAGTGACCAAAGAGACACAGTCGGGTCAGGAGCTAACCACCAAGCTAGGCCAACTACAGTATTAGGGTCCGACAGGGTGGCATATAGTGACACATAGTTGTTGTTGTTGTTGCTGTTCCCCAGGCTGTCTGGCCAAGCAGCCCCAAGGTCCCGAGCAAGGCCAAGGCCATAACCGAGCGCCCCCACAAAACCCTCCCTGCTTACCACAAATAAAGCCCAGGTGACCGAAGCCACTCCAAGTCGGGGAGCTGAGGAGGGTGCAGAAACGCCCGGAAAACCAAAGCCCCACCCAAGGCCCTGTGCTCCTCAGTAGTTATGAAGAGAAAGTTGAGGGGCACATAGTGATTTTGATTAGTTCTTTTGTCTTTATATTGTGTTGTTCCTGCCTTGGTTTGTTTATTTTGCAAGTTTTACATTACAGTATATTAAAAAAATAATAGGTCGAAAAATGGATAAATGGGAGGGAAAGACCAAGACTGTATGATTATAATGTAAAACTTGCAAAATAAACAAACCAAAACTGGGACGACACAAGATAAATGCAAGAGAACATATCAAAATCGCTATGTGGAAATTACGCTTATTAAAACAGAGAAAGAGGAAATATAAGCTACGACGTGTGTAGCAGTTGTTGTTGTTGTTGTTGTTCCCCAGGCTGTCTGGCCGAACAGCCCCAAGGTCTCGAGCAAGGCCAAGGCCATAAACGAGCGCCCCCCACAAAATCCTCCCTGCTTACCACTAACAAAGCCCGGGTGACCGAAGCCACTCCAAGGCAGGGAGCTGAGGAGGGTTCGGAAACGCCCGGGAAACCAAAGCCCCACCCAAGGCCCTGTGCCCCTCAGCAATTATGAAGGGAAAGTTGAGGGGTAAGGGAAAAATGTGACACTTTGGCTCCCAATCTGCCAACTTCTAGGTTGGCAGTAGGGAGGTCAATCCACGGAAAAGACGCCGCCACTTGAGATCTAGAAGATATATAAGTAAAAGGAACAGTCAGAGTAAGCTATGGGTATGGCAGAGATCGCTCAGTTCTCACTCGGATAGACCAGCCCATCACCACATGACTAGAACCCAATCCTCTCAGCATCAGCTAGGAAAGGCCCTAGAAAGCCGCCTTTGGCGGGGGGATAGCTCCCCTATTTCAACTCCTTTCGGGGTTGGGCACCCGCCCATGTATAGCCCATGTGTAGCAGTATATAATAATTAAGGCCCTATCACAAATACAATCTCCCTCTCTCTCTCACACACTGTCTCTCTCTCTCTCACATTTTATTTTATTTTAGTAAGCGTTGTCTCCACATAGCGATTTTGATAAGTTAATTTGACTTTATATTGTCTGTCCCAGTTTTGGTTTGTTTAGTTTGCAAGTTTTACATTTTAATTAATACACAGTCTCTCTCTTCCTCTCACACACATACACTTTTACCCACTCACACACACACACACACATGGTCCCCCCCCCCCCCCCCTCATCTAATGGTGGAGGAAAAAAGAATATGCCTGGAGCATCCTACTGCGTGTCGAACAAGGCGACTAATAGGGTGGATGGCGATAGACTTGTGGACCAACAGCCATTACTATGCAATAAAGTCTTTATGTTAGCACTGTCTTGGTATGGCACTGCCGAGGCTGGTGGGGTGCAGATAGGTGCCACAGGGGACTGAATCTTACCTGGGCGCTGTTTGGCACCACACCTGTGTCGGCAACAGTGTTTACATGTTGGAGCAGTGTTGGGGCAGGACTTTATTGTTCTATAGTCCAAATTGCCTAATATACAGTAGAGTTGTTATGGTGCTGTCTTTTGTAACACTGTTAAGGCTGGTGTGGTTGCAGATACTGCAGGTGCAAGTGCTGCAGGGGGACTCTGTTGAGTCTTGCTGAGGCACGGTTAGCACTGTTCCAACATCAGCCACAGTGATGACTTGGTGGGGCAGTGCTGTGGCGGGACTTTATTGTACTACAGTACACTCCAACTACTGAAAGGCAACCCCGACTGAGCCGTTACAATGCGCACACACACACACTCTCTTTCTCTCTCTCTCACATACATAGTCTCTCTCTCTCTCTCTCTCTCTGTTTCACACACACACACACACATGTACTCTCTCTCTCTCTCTCTCTCTCTCTCTCTCTCTCTCACACACACACACACACTCTCTCTCTGTCTCTCTCACACACACACTCTCTTTACATCCTAATAGCCTTGTTCCGACCAATAGACGTCAATGATGCCAACTTCATAAGGCCTCTAAGTCTGCCCTCTTTCTTGACCGGCTCGCTGGGGAATCGCGCCCGGTACACGTCAGGATACAGCGACTTGAACTGCGGAGAGAAAACGGAACTTGTGTAAGTAACTGTACCATCTTAAATGAATAGCGAGTTCCTTGAGTATTGTTTATTATTACAGTAATGGATGGGACTTGTTAGCCTTGGTCAGCAACCCATCTAGGGGAGACAACCTTATAAAAATCCGGGTGGATGAGACTCGTCAGCCTTGGTCAGCAACCTGTCTAGGGGAGTAAACCTGATACAAATCGTTACTGCTTACATAAGGGTGAAGCAGGTTAGTGGATGGACTAGCCGAACACCACTGTAAAAAAATAGTGCTAAAAAGATACATAGAGGGCTTCAGGGTCGGACGGGTCCTGAATTGAGTGGTCAATCCTGTAAGTCCTTCAGTAAACTGGCTCGGGTTGTCCCTCTTACAGGGAATAGGTCCACTTGGGCGGCTTCTGTGTATGGCCACCCTCATTAAGGGCAGTAAGGTGTCTGGCAATAGATAGATAGAGTATTATTAAAACATATACTCTCACTCACTCACTCACTCACTCCCTCTCCCCCCCCCCCCCTCTCTCTCTCTCTCTCTCCTTCCTACCTCTTTCAGTTTCTTCTTGCGTTCCTTGTCGGAGAGTTTGGGGTTGTCAACGATCTGTCCGAACAGTTCCGCCAAAAAGAGCTGGGATCCGGTCAACTTTTGGCGCTGGTAGTCCCGCGCAGTCATCTGTCGGCAGTAGGTCAGTTCCTCAGACGTGGGCCCGAACACGATCTGGAACGGGACGGAGAGAGGGTCTGGCATATGAAGCGGAGTACGTAGGAAAGCAAGCAACAACATATTTAGTGATCTTTAATAGGCTGGTTGAGGCTAGTCTTAACTAATTAATAGAAAGCAAGCAACAACATATTTAGTGATCTTTACTAGGCTGGTTGAGGCTAGTCTTAACTAATTAATAGAAAGCAAGCAACAACATATTTAGTGATCTTTACTAGGCTGGTTGAGGCTAGTCTTAACTATTTAATAAAAAGCAAGCAACAACATATTTATTGATCTTTACTAAGTTGCTTGAGGCTACTCTTAACTAATTAATAGAAAGCAAGCAACAACATATTTAGTGATCTTTACTAGGCTGCTTGAGGCTAGTCTTAACTAATTAATAGAAAGCAAGCAACATGTGTATTGATTTTTAAGAGGCTGTCTAACTAATTAATAGAAAGCAAGCAACAACATATTTATTGATCCTTACTAGGCTGCTTAAGGCTAGTCTTAACTAAATAACCCGTTCAGTACCAGCGACGGCAGAGAGCTGTCAGTAGATAAATCACTCCCCAGTCCCAGCGACGGCAGCCAGCCGTCGCTAATATACGATCCTTGTAACTGCCAGTATCAGGCAGTGCCTGGTACCACCACGATGTGGTGATGGACTGGTCTATCAGAGTGAGAGCTGAGCGTTCTCTGCCATACCCATAGCTTACTCTGACTGTTCCTTTTACTTATATATTTTCTAGATCTCAAGTGACGGCATCTCTTCCGTGGATTGACCTCCCTACTGCCAACCTAGAAGTTGGCAGACTGGGAGCCAAAGCGTCACATTTTTCCTTTGCCCCTCAACTTTCCCTTCATAATTGCTGAGGGGCACAGGGTCTTGGGTGGGGCTTTGGTTTCCAGGGCGCTTCCGTACCCTCCTGAGCTCCCTGCCTTAGAGTGGCTTCGGTCACCTAGGTTTTATTATTGGTAAGCAGGTAGGGTTTTGTGGGGCTGCTCGGTTATGGCCTTGGCCTTGCTCAGGACCTTGGGGTTGCTCGGCCAGACAGCCCAGGGAACAACAACGACCGTTTGAGCACTGCTCTAAGACCTTGGCAACACTTCTCAGCTTATATCCAAGCCCCCACATGCTGAGAGAGGCAGTATTCTTCCACCTTTTGAGGTGGGTTGTTATATCTTGCCTCTGAAGCCATTTTGGCCACATTGCTTAGGACTGGGGGGGGGGGGGGTATATTTATGGTAGTACCCTATGGTACATTAGCGGTTGAGAGGATCTATATGACTAATATGACTAATTAATAGAAAGCAAGCAACAACATATTTATTGATCCTTACGAGGGTGTCCATTTATCCAATACTGGATATTACGCTAAGCATGGACGTTGGTGGAGAAACTCAGACCAAGAGTGAGAGGGGTGGAAATGAGTTAGTTGAGAAGTACATGCAGAGTTACATGGAGGGATAGACAGACGAATGAGGAAATAAGGAGGTGTGGTGTGGAGGTAGATGTGCTGGAAAGTGTGAAAAGGAACACCTTGAGATGGTTCGGCCAAATGGAACATATGGGAAGTGAGAGAATGACTAAGAGGGTGTACGAGAGCGAGGTGGAAGGACAGAGTGGGAGAGGTAAACCGAAAGAGGTGGAAGGATGGAGTGAGGAAGTATATGGATGAAGGCGGTGCTGGTTGAGAGAAGGGGCGTCAACTGACTGGGGACAGAGATGACTGGGGGCAGTTCGTTCGTGGCCATCCCTTCGGGGATCACGTAGTCAGGTAATAGATACATAGATAGACCACACAATATGTGGATTTGGTATTTTGCGAGTATATTGTGATCAACATAGCATCATTCGTAATATCACCAACCCACAAATTAACTTACAAATAAACCTAATTAATGAAATCAATGAAATTAATGAACACAAGTGCCCCTCCCAGGACTCCAACCTAGGACACTCGCACCAAAATCCAGCGCACTAACTTATGGGAGGCGATAGCACAGTGGATTGCAGACCTAATGGACCTCAGATCGAGTCCACGCCAAATGTCAGGGGTTTTCTCTGAGGTGATCTGATCGTTCCTGCTGTTCTACAAATATCCTGGCTACACCGACACGTCAAGATACAGTCGGTTCTCCAGTAATGCGCGTTTTGGAAACGCGGTTTTGGTTGAACGCGGTACACCCCAAATATCCAAAATTTTGCTAACACGGTCAACACTTACAATGACGCGGAGTCTAGCCGGGCGCCGAACCTTTACTCCCGACTTTCGTAATTTACCGATGCTCATATCTCTGCAAATAAATGGCCTAACCAAGTTTGTATGCATACCAGAGTATGATATGATCGTTGCCGTGCATTGGGTGAAGACTAGAACACTCCACATTGTGTAGTTATTGTGTGAGGTGCGAATAATTACCGAAACACACTTATGTTATTGTTTGGCTACGTCGAGTGAGTGTGTATGTGTGTTGTCGTTGTGCGCAATAGTTGGCTAGGCTATCTCGGCTGCCGAACCTTTACTCCCGACTTTCGTAATTTACCAATGCTCATATCTCTGCAAATAAATGGCCTAACCAAGTGTTCAGGCATACCAGAGGAGATATGATTGTTGCCGTGCGTTGGGTGAAGACTAGAACACCCTACATTGTGTGGTTATTGTGTGAGGTGAGAAATACAAAGACGGCGAGTTAGGCGGGAATTCCGAAGTTCCGATTTTCGCCAGTTACTGATGCTCATATCTCTGCAAATAAATGGCCTAACAAAGTTGTTATGCATACCAGAGGCAGATATGATCGTTGCTGTGCGTTGAGTGAAGAGTAGACCATTCTAAAATGTGTAGTTATTGTGTGAGGTAAGAAATATGATGGCGGGACTTCAGAGCTTCGATAAAAAAATGGCGGACTGCTGTGACTCTCTCTCCATAACTAGCCTAGCCTAAACAAAATATTTATTCAGAGGTAAGAGTTGATGCAATGGTCAAATCAACCCACATGCACATGTAAAATAACCTTTATAATTGATTTAATTATTATAACATAGGCTTCTATGGAGAAAAAGTGGACTTTGTGGAAATCGCCAGAACACCAAGGTACCTTTAACATGTAAACATATGTATCCGGTAACGCGGTTTTGGGTAACACGGGATGTTACCAGAACACATTAGCCGCGTTACCGGAGAACCGACTGTATATACAGTATATATATATCGTCACCAATTCATAGCATAGAAGATGCCCGACCATATTCGAAGACGCTGATTACTATACCTGTAAATACAACGGTGAAGCCTGTGAGGTCTCGTTCCAGTCTAGGGAGTGAGACATGTGAAACACGTTGAGATGCAACCAGCCCCTGCTATCTTGCCTTTGCAGGATGCACGGGGCCCGGTTGCCCACCCACGGTTCGAAGCAGCCACATCTCTGAAGCTGCCTCGCCCCAGTGCTTCACTGTCTCGCCTCCTAGACTCGAACCCTCACTCTCAGAACGCCACCTATTGAGCAATGAACTCACTTGACTTCATTTGACTTCAATAACATGAATTTTAGGGTTCGCTATACAATTTTTCTTTTTAAGATGGGGTTTTCAGGAACGTAACCCAATCGTATATCGAGAGACACCTGCATCAAGAGCCTGTGACCAAACCCCAAGCAAAGGTACGTTTTTGTAACATGCAAATACTATAGTAGAGTCAAGTTCCTTCAAGGCAATCAACAGCTTCCGTTAACCCATACTGTACCGGGGACGTCATTTTCATCATATTCTGGCAACTATTAGATGATTTGATTTAGCCTAGGAAGGACCTCTAGCAATAATAGGGCTTCAAATTATTTCAACCAACCCTTTTAACTACCACAGATCCTTCCTAAGCTGCATAATATTGTCTAATAGTAGCCACAATAAAGTCAAAAGGGCATCGCCGGTACAGAAGGGATTATTGTTGTAGTTCCCCAGACTGTCTAGCCGAGCAGTCCCGAGTCCGGTAGACCGAAGCCATCGTGATGCTCGGGCCCCCAAAGGGGGCAGAGTGTGATGAGATCTGTCTCTGAGAGGGCAGCAGAGGATGGGATCGTCAGCCCACGGGCTTGCACCCCCGGGCCAATGCCCCCACCATCCGCAGCCCCTCTTGCAGTGCCACCCAATCAGGCGATCTCGCCAGCACCTAGGAGGAGAAGTTGTTGTTGTTGTTGTTGTTCCCTAAGCTGCCTGGCCGAACAGCCCCGAGTCCCTGAGAAAGGCCATGGCCACGATCGGGCTTTCCCACAGAGCTCTCATTGAGTGTAGATTGTGTTGTTGGCGTAAGTGGTTGTGTGAAATGCAGTCTTCTATGATGTGTTTAATGGTATGGGGTGCTGTGTTACATCCCGGGCAGGCGTCGACAACGGAGTCATCCAGTCTCTTCTGATAGCTCAGGAGAGCTGGATGGTGTCCGCATCTCAGCCTGGCCAGGTGGACTCTGTCCTCGCGAGGAAGGGAGGATTCGGAAGGATGGATTTCGGGAGGTCGTGCATGCAGCTGCGTGTTGTCTGTGAGTGAGTGGATGGACCGGTGAGAGATATGAGTATGGATGTGCTTCTGGAAGTTGGTTCGGGGTGGGCAGGGAGGGAGAGAGGACAATAATTGTGTGTGATACCGTGTGCTGGGTGTTGTTTTGATATTTCTTGGTGTCTGTGGGTGTGTTGCCATGTAGTTTAGTGGGTGGTCTTGGTCCGTGGAGGCTGCTGCCAGGAATTGAGCCGAAGACAAAATCAACGACCAGTGGAGGAAAACCGGATGCCGGCCGCGGGGAGCAGTTTCGGGAGCCAAACCGTCACAACCATCCCCTGCCCCCTCCTTGGGGGCACGGGTCCTTGGAGCGGCTTCGGTCGCGCCGGGAATTTCCAGGAGGAGAAGTAGTAGGTTACAGTAAAAAAAGACAGACAGAAACAGCTAGGGTAGGGTAGAGGATGCCAAACCTCACTTTGGATAGGACCAGCCCTCATTGGTTAAGAAGGAGAGTTGATTGACTTGACGGGAAAAATAAATAAATAAATAAATAAATAATAATAGCCTAGACTACAAGGCAAACCAAGCTACCGTGTTCTAACGACCCACCCCTCTGGTGTCCCGTCCACAGGTACGGTGGCACTAATAAGTCATGTCTCACCTGCCATTACGTTTGGCTTGTTCTGTGCTGTATTAATGTCTGCCAGATGTCTCAAGTCGGCCATCCCCACCATTAAAAAACAAAAAAAAAACAAAAAAAAAACAATGGGGAATAGGCCTGAGCAAATAGATATAGATAAAATAGATGTTGAATAGGATGGGTAAATGTAGGGACATGTTTGTATATCTCACTTGAAATGAAGAAATCCTGGTTAGATATTGCCGATACCAATTATAGAAGAGAATATATTTGGTGCCGAGACATGACTTATTAGGCCGACCGTACAGTGCAGGCTGAATCAAGAGTTCCATATAAACTTTGGTCATAATTTGTTTGAATTAAAATGTAAAACTTGCCTACTAAACAAACCAAAACTGGGACAAAGACAATATAAAGTCAAATTAACTTATCAAAATCGCTGTGTGGAAATATAATATACTATAGACCTATATAACTATACTGTAATATAATATACTATAGACCTATATAACTATACTGTAATATAATATACTATAGACCTATATAACTATACTGTAATATAATATACTATAGACCTATATAACTATACTGTAATATAATATACTATAGACCTATATAACTATACTGTAATATAATATACTATAGACCTATATAACTATACTGTAATATAATATACTATAGACCTATATAACTATACTGTAATAATATACTATAGACCTATATAACTATACTGTAATATAATATACTATAGACCTATATAACTATACTGTAATATAATATACTATAGACCTATATAACTATACTGTAATATAATATACTATAGACCTATATAACTATACTGTAATATAATATACTATAGACCTATATAACTATACTGTAATATAATATACTATAGACCTATATAACTATACTGTAATATAATATACCATAGACCTATAACTATACTGTAATATAATATACTATAGACCTATATAACTATACTGTAATATAATATACTATAGACCTATATAACTATACTGTAATATAATATACTATAGACCTATATAACTACAGTGGTGCACCAAGTTTCGCGCCCAATAGGGACCGCCGAAAGTGCCGCGAAAGTGCGATTCGCGAAAGTTGGGGCATTGAGCTTATGGGAATTAATTTAATAGGGACCGGGCATGAACGAAAACTCACTCCCATGTTGAACAAACCATCATGAAATACATATTATATAGAGTACATAGTAGATAAGCATATAAATGATAGATAAATATAATGAAACACAAATAAAACTAACCATAGACAGCAGTGTTAAGGGCTTGATGGGCTCGATGGTAGGGGTTATCCGAGGCATTGGGTAGGGCTAGTTGGCCCCACCACTGCCTCCACCACCTCTCTCCTCACCACCAGCATCCTCACCACTCATCTGCGCACATCGCCGTAGCACATCCATTCGGTGTTGGTTTTCCCCTAAAGCCTGCTCCTCAACAAAGCCCGAGAAATCATCGTCGAGCATGAGGTTTGCCAAGGCTTCGGGATCTGGTCGGTTGCCTTGTTCAGAGGAACCTTCAGCCTGGACTGGAACCTCTACCTCCCTAGGCTGCTGGGGTCTCGGCGGCTGCAGGTAACGAGTTATCAAAGCCTGTTGGCCTTCATTAACTTGTTTGTTGAAAACTTCACTAAGAAGGGAGATGACTGACTGAAGATTCTCCATTATTTTTTCTTTGTTGGTGATTGAAAGCTGCTCGGTCTCCTCAGCAATTGACTCGCAGGACACGATGGTGCGGGAGAGGAAGGCTGTGGTGGCAACTTTCACTTTTTCCTCTTGTTGTTTGCCAGGTTGTTTGCCATCTTCAATTTCCATCTTGTCAGCTTCCATCATATCTTCTAGCGACTCCTCTTGCGTGTGGCCGATCAGGTCTTCAAGGTCTTCGTTCGTTACCTCAGCAAAGCCAGGAACAGGGACCTGCCTTATTGCGTCTAGGGTTTGTGCTAACAGCCGTTGACGTCCCTCTCGGCCTGGCTGGGTGGTGATGAGATGTGGCAACAGATTTTTCCAAGCGTGAGTCAAGGCGGCCACCGACAATGACTCCCATGCCTTCACAAATGCCTCGACGGCCTGACGGATGTTTAATTTTTTCCAGAAAATCTTGGCAGATATTGTCGATGATGAAGCAGCAGGGTCGTTTTGATCACTCTCGCTACCAGAAGTTGAAGCCTGGATTTCTAGGAGTTCTTGTTGTGTGTCCGTGGCTGCCCTCATTCGATCGTGGATGTCCTTGTAAAATACGAGTTTGGTGTTTGCGATGACTTCCTGGTCCATCGGTTGGATCTTTGAGGTGGTGTTGGGAGGTAGAAACACTACCTGTACTGCAGGGTGCCGCCCGACAAGGAAGCGGGCATGGCCAGGAGCATTGTCCATAAACAATATGACACGGAAGGCTAGGTTGTTTTCTTCGCAAAAAGCTTGTGCATCAGGAACAAAATGGTTATCGAACCATTCAAGAGAAACGGTGCCAGTCATGTAACCCTTAGCATTTGCCTTCCATATGTACCCCCTCAGGTTATCCATATTTGCATGTTTGTATGCCCTTGGCCGCTTTGCATGGTAGAGGATAAGAGGGCGCATCCTGTGAGTGCCTGTAGCGTTGGCAGTCAGGAGCGCTGTAAAGCGATCCTTAGCCATCTTGATGCCCCTGGCCTGCTTCTCTGACTTAGAAATATAGGTTGAACGGGGTGAACGCTTCCAGTAAACACCAGTCTCATCACAGTTATACACTTGAGCTAGGTTGTAATTTCCTTCCTCGATCATTTTTTCTGCAACAGGGATGAAGGCAGTCGCAGCTTCGGTATCTGCCGACTGTGCCTCGCCATGGTAGGTCGCATGCTTGACTTTGGCCCTGCCTTTGAACCTTTGCAACCATCCTCGTGAAGCAGTAAACTCGGGGGGCGATGCAATATTGCGTTTCTTAGCAATAGCATCATAATACAGGCGGGCCTGATCTTGTATTTCCGGACCTGTAACACTGACACCTTCCCTAGACCTCCTATTCAACCACTTTAGTAAATAATGTTCAGCCACTATCATAATCGAACTGTAATCACTCACAGTCTTCACTCTTCTACCTGTACTTCCACCCTCTACACCTGCTCCAAAATATTTCTTGGCTAGGGCTAGATTGGTTTTAAGTTCATTCTGCTGCTTTCTCATGCTCCTAACTGTAGACTCTGGCACATTAAACATTCGACCGATTTCAGAGTTACGAGCACCTTTTTCCATTTCTGCCAATATTTTGTTTTTCAGTTCATCATCATACTTGCGCTTCGTCACCCCCTTCCGATAGTCTCGCTTTGTCTTAACTTTTCCTCCTGCTTTAAGCCTTCGATCGTCATTATTACCGTCACCTGAACCATCCCCCATTCCACTTGCACTAGAAGAAGCCATAATTAAAGCATATATGGCGGGACAGCAACGAAAAGGCACGATGTGGTTGATCACAGCACGTAAACTAAACTGAACCAAGCGCGGGAGAAGGTCAACTGTTTACTGGCGCTGTCTGGCGGTGGCCAGATTTTGTAGCTAGGGCGCGAAACTCTGATTTTTTACCGCGAAAGTCAAATCGGTGGAATATTTAGAGACTGCCGCGAAAGTGTGATTCGCGAATCGAGATGTCGCGAAACTTGGTGCACCACTGTATACTGTAATATAATATACTATAGACCTATATAACTATACTGTAATATAATATACTATAGACCTATATAACTATACTGTAATATAATATACTATAGACCTATATAACTATACTGTAATATAATATACTATAGACCTATATAACTATACTGTAATATAATATACTATAGACCTATATAACTATACTGTAATAATATACTATAGACCTATATAACTATACTGTAATATAATATACTATAGACCTATATAACTATACTGTAATATAATATACTATAGACCTATATAACTATACTGTAATATAATATACTATAGACCTATATAACTATACTGTAATATAATATACCATATCTATAACAATAGTCTATTCGCTCTAAGTAGGCGAGAAATCATGACCTCTATCCTCTGTAACTCACCATTCTCTTCTCATTCCGTTCCATTCTATTGATATCCTCCGCTTTAACCGGCCACGTCTCCCAAGGCATAGGTCATCGCACTCCTAACACACGAGGTATACACCTTCCCTTTAAAGTGGAGTGGGAGCCCTCTCATGGTCAGGAGTGGCAACAGCTCTCTAAACTTCTCCCAGGGCATTTCTAACTCAAGCAATGGAGCTAGCTTCAGCGCCACCTCCGGCGGAGACCGTATCGCCCAAATAGCAGAATTTATTCACACTCGGTGCAAAATACATATGATAAAGTTGTAAAGATTGATAAGAAATATATGTTAAACATTCTCTCTCTCTCACACACACACACTCTCTCTGACCATCTCTCTTTGACTTTCATCTCTCATTCTCTCTCTGACCATATCTCTCATTCTCACACTCTCTCTCTCTCTCTCTCACACACACACACTCATACACTCTCTCTCTCACTAACCTTCCTCTGTAGGGACACCAGCGCCCTATGCACCAGGATAGATAGGTCCGGTGGTGGCCGCAACACATAGTCGTGGTTGTCCATGAGGAAGGCCATGATCCGCAGACACAGCAGCTCGTCGTAATCGGACTCCTGCGCCGACAGGAGCACCGAACGCACGAACGTCGACAGAACCTAAGGGGGAAAAAATATAAGGGACCGTGTGTGGAGTATTCTAAGAATTTTTCCCCATTATAGTACACCCGACCCTCCATTTGCCGGACTGTTGGGGGGGGGGGGGGGAGCCCAGTCCGGGAACCCTAACAGTCCTTAAAATTCCCGGACTTGTATGCGGGAACGTCCGCCAATATCCAGGACTTTATGCTGGAACGTCTTCTAATACAGTATACGGGATCGTCCGGCATTAAACAGGAACGTTCGCCAACTTCCACCATTGTACGGCACTGAAATATCATGGGCAATAACATGAAAAATAATACATGAAAAATAATATATACCGGTACGTGTTATTCAGAGTCTGAGGTGTCACCAAGGACATCAGAGGGTCGCTTTGTGGCACTACTGGGGACAGAGGTGACTCGGATGCAGCTACCGCTTGAGGTGACTGAGGTGCAGCAGCGGGTTGAGGTGACTTGAGACGCCTGGCAGCCGGTGCAAAGGAGCTGGAGATTTTAGATTGCATTCCAGCTTCATGCTGCTTCTGAATAACTATACCACGTACGCAGCAAACCAATCAGGTCATAATATACTTGAACTGCTGGGTTGTCTGAGGTGGTAATATATTGCTGAATTTTGTCTATGGCATCCCGTACCACAGACAATTTATGCTTGGAGGTTATCGTCTCACTGTCGTTGTCGTCACTGCTCGCACTCTGATGGCCAGCCACGGATGAAACAATCTGCTCGTCTGTTAACACCTGGTGCCCTGGTGTAGCATCGTTTGCTTCTATCCAGTAGTGGACGTCGTCGATGGAGATATTTTTCTCCTCAGCTCTCAGTAGTGTCTTGTGAAAATCAGCAGCCTCGAATCCTTCAAAGTCGTTGTCAGGCTCTATGTCCAAAAGTAACTTTTTCCAGGCATTGGCGAAGGTGGTGATTTTCATGTCCTTCCAAGCGTCTGCCATATTGTAGATGGTAGACCTGATGAAGGATTTTATATTTTGAAGAGTCCTCAGGCCACGGGTATCTTCCTCCTTGTCATCCTCATTCTCAAGAACCACCAGGACTTCATTCAGATATTTTTGTTGGTAGCGTCTCGTGAAGGCACTTATGACACCCTGGTCCATTGGCTGGATCAGCGATGTCGTGTTAGGTGGCAAAATCATGGCACAGATGCGGCCATCCTTGCTGGCCAGATCAGCGGGATGTGCGGGACCATTGTCCATAAGAATGAGTGCCTTAACGTCGCTGGGTTGAATCTTAAGCAACTTCTCTTGGAAATTTCTAATTTCAGGAACGAGATGATTGTGGAAGTAGTCTTGGGTGATGAATTGGGTAAACCAGGCTTTCTGCGAGCTGTAATAAGTAACTGGAAGGTCCTTGTGGTCGATGTCCTTTAGGGCACGGGGCTTGGCAGATTTTCCAACGATGGTTAATTTTAAACGTTGGGATCCTGTGGCATTATCCCCGCACATGATAGAGAGCCTTTCTTTGTTTATTTTCTTGCCCGGCACACTGTCTTCAACCTTACGAGCTTGCGTATTATTTGGTAGAGATCGCCACATAATACCACTTTCATCAATGTTGTAGATTTGAGACTGAGTTAGGCCTTCCTCATCTATTAGGGCATTGCATTTCAAACAAAAAGGTTCAACACTGCCACTGTCTGCGCTTCCCGCCTCACCTCGCAGTTTCACATTATGAATTCCATGGCGGTTTCGGAATCGCTACAGCCATCCATCTGCAAAGACCATGTGCGCAGCTAATTTGGTGGCACCTGCAGCCAGTTCACAGCCACGCACAGCCATCCCCCACGAACGCTGCTGAACGTACCATTTATAAACAGCCGCGTCTAAGTCCACATTTTTACTGACTTTCATATGATTTCTAGCTTTTCTATCACCATCTTTGGTTGTGCTTTCAAAGGAAAACTTTATTGCATAATGTTGTAGCTTATCCTTGGCACGACGAATATCCGACACAGTTTGTTTTTTAACGCCGTATTCTTCGCTAACACTCACAACACTTCTACCCGCTTCTAGTTTCTTAACCCCTTCCGTACCGACGATGTTTTAAAATCCTATTCTAGCTACAGTATATTTAGACGATTTTATGCAGTTTAAGAAGGAGCTATTTTAGTAAAAAGTGTTAAAGGAGGGGAAGAGGGTGTGTGGATCAGATGTTTGCAGTAAGACAGTTATGCGAGAAGTATTTAGAGAAGCATAAGGAGATATTTTGGGCTTTTATGGACTTGGAAAAAGCGTATGATCGTGTGGACCGTGAAGCAATGAGGAAGGTGTTAAGGATTTATGAAATAGGAGGAAATTTGTTAGAAGCAGTTAAGAGTTTTTATGAAGGGAGCAGAGCATATGTGAGAGTAGGAAATGGTGAGTTGAGTGAATGGTTTGAGGTAAAGGTAGGTTTGCGACAGGGTTGTGTAATGTCACCATGGCTGTTTAATATGTTTATGGATGGTGTGGTGAGGGAGGTGAAAAGGAGAACTATGGGAAGAGGATTGGGTTTAGTAGGAAAGAATGGTAGAGATTGGGAGTTGAATCAGTTGCTGTTCGCTGATGACACAGCATTGGTGGCGGATTCTGATGAGAAACTGCAGCGGGTAGTCAAAGAGTTTGGTGTGGTTTGTGGAAGGAGGAAACTGAAGGTGAACGTCAATAAAAGTAAAGTAATGGTGCGTAATAGGGGAGAGCATAGGGTGAATCTAGATGTGAGGCTGGATGGGGAAATATTGGAACAAGTAGAGTGTTTTAAATATCTAGGAGGATCGATAAGCAGGAATGGAGGTATGGAAATGGAGGTAAAACAAAGAGTGTGTGAAGGAAGGAAGGTTTTTGGAGCAATGGGAAGTACTGTATGTGGAAGACGAGAAATCTCGGAGTGAAAGTAAAAAGTGCACTGTATCAAGGAATTGTTGTGCCAACAGTGATGTATGGGGCTGAGACATGGGCTCTGAAGAAAAAGGAGAAAAGAGGGCTGGATGTGATGGAGATGAGCTGCTTGAGGAGTATGTGTGGAGTTACTCGTAGAGACAGATTGAGGAATGAAGAGATACGTAGGAGAGTGGGCCAGCAGGAACATTTGTCAGCCAGAGTGGACAGAAGGGTGCTGAGCTGGTATGGTCATGTTGAACGAATGAGAGATGAAAGGCTTACAAAGAGAATATGTGAGTCAGGTACAAGGGGAGATAGAAGGGCAGGAAGACCCCCATTGAGATGGAGAGACTGTGTAAGAAAAGCTTTGGATGATAGAGGAATGACTATAGATCAGGCAGGGGAAGTGGTGGTGGACAGGAGTGAATGGAGAATGCTTGTGAATAGTTGAGTGAACACGTGGTCATTTGGAGTAAGGGGTCGGGCGCAAGTTGGACTAGATAATAGTCCATCAGGCGCCTGGCCCGGGGAGACGATTAATATGAAGGGTGCGCCTGGAAGTGTGGTGGGAGGGCTTATGGCTTTGGCTCCGCTGCATGTCTGCCTGCCGAGATCGGAACCTCTCCGGGTGGTCGGGGGCCGGGGGAGTGCTGGAACGACCTTGGTGACCCTGGTCTCTGGGTATTCTCCTGGGTGACCTGGATGTGCGTGAGTTTGTGCTTTTTATCTGTGTTTATTCGTTGTTTTATGTTGTTTTTGTGTTTTCCCTGTTCTTGCTCTGTTTTGAGTCGGCTACCCCCAAAATGGGGATTGGGCCTGAGCATATAGATAGATAGATAGATAGATAGGTAGATAGATAGTTAAGGGAGATAGGTTGAAGCTTGTTAATTGCTGGAGGCCCTTTTTAAATTGAATAACATCTAATAGTAGCCATAATATAGTTAAAAGGACGTCGCCAATACAGAAGAGGTTAATTAACTCTAGTTTCTGTGGTACAGTGGCACTAATAAGTCATGTCTCATATGTTAGTACGTTTGGCTCGCTCTGTGATGTATCAATGTCTGCCAGATGTTGAATAGGGTGGGTAAGTGTAGGAACATGCTTGTATATTTCACTCGAAACGAATAAATCAAGTTTTAAACATTGCTGATACCAATTATTGCTGAAAATATTTTTGGTGCCGAGACATAACTTATTAGGCTAACTGTACAGTAAGGTGTACTGGTTTTCTAGTATGTTTTGGCTGCTTGGGAGGCACTACGGGAGGCATTGTGGCAATATTAATCACGAAGTAAGAGCGGAGGATGTGTTAACAATGGCGTAGATACTAAGACAATGACTGTACAGTTGGTCAAAGTTCCAGCTGACCCACCCTTGCTCTGGGCCTCGCAGAATTATCTGGCAATACTGGTGTAGGAAGGAGGTGTGTCTTACAAAAATTCTTCTTTTTAACGTTGAAGGGCAGTAAAGCTATTCAGCTTATGTCGCCCTACCCTAGCGGAAGTGATCTCGGGGAAGATGATTTCACGGGGGCCTCCCTGGAAGGAGGCTCAAACGGCAGGGGCCAAGGAGGGGCTAAAGAAGGGCAACAATACTCCCAGGACACGATAATGGATGGGATGAAGAAGAGATGAACGATGACACCCGGCAGACACGTGGATAAGTGAAGAACCGAGGACGGAGTGGCCAACAACAACCCCAGAAACTGAAGGCGGTCCCGGCACCGTCGGAGGGGGTCCTCACACGGGACCCCGAACCCAGCTGGCACCGATGGAGGGGGGCCTCACACGGGAACCGGGAACCCCGAACCGAGAACCGTCCACGTGGGTGCAGCGTCCCTCAATCGTGCAGTGCCATGCGTCACAGGTCCAGAGAGCGATGGCCACCACCAAACAGCGAGGATGCAAGAAAGTGCAGAGTGAAGTCGGAAGAGGCAGATGATCAGAAGATGACGGTGGCAGAGCAGTGTAGAATGTTGCAAGGAGATGAAGCCGTGGGGAGAGGCAGACGAACCACCGAAGCGTCAGACGACTAACACGGACGTCCAATCACCACCGTAGCCCAGCAGAGACTCCGTCTTACAAAGATTGGGATTGGTAGATCTGATTTCGGATATATCATTGTTAGAACATATACTAAACAAGGGAAAGTAAGAATATCTCAAATAAAAATACATACATTGCTATGTATGATACCGAACATTCACCCAAAGCTCGTAGATTTGCTTAAATATTCAAGTTATTATATCCACTGATTGGCAACTACACCAGTATTGCCAGCTAATTCTGCGAGCCCCAGAGCGAGGGTGGGTCAGCTGGAACTTTTGACCAACTGTACCTGCTTGCCCTGACCCCGAGTGCCTGTGTCAACCCGCCCTGACCCCTAGTGGCGGCGGCTCCGGACTAACGACCGGGAACCTCGCCGCGCGGGAAATTAGAATGCCGTACTTTCCTTAACTCTCCAGCCCCGGCTATGCATTACATAAATATTGCCCGAAACCCGGGTGTTTTGGCCGAAAAATGTCTAGGCTAGGCTACCGTATCATTGTTATGCTGACTGCTTCCCGCATTCCCGCGCATCCCCAAGCGTAGCGGTGTTATTTACCTGTAGAATGGCGTTAAGTAAAGCTCTCTAAGTCAACTGGTTGAGTTGTGATGATGATTTCAGTGGAGATAACTTACGGCAACAACAGCCACTTTACAATACTTTTCGATACTTAACAACAACATACAGGCACACACGAACAAGCGACGCTCTCCTTCTTGTGGCCGGAGATGCGGGGCGTCGGTCCAGCCGGCTGTTGTTTACATGCGTCGGACCGACGCCTCGCACACCAAGCTCACAGGCTTTCAACCACTGGTACAATGTTGTACCACCCGGGTTCCTGGGGGCAAAACATAATGGTACACACGTGTACCATCCGAGTTTGAAGGGTTAATGTCCCGGACTATTCCGGTGATGCCTAATATTGTCCGGGGGGTGGTAGATGTCCGGGAAATTCGAAATCTAGCAATTTGAGGTCCGCCAAATGGAGGGTCGAGTGTATGTACTAACCAGGGTGTGCGTGGTGAGGTGGTCGTCCAATTGTAGTTTGGGGTTGGCGGACATCCGTAGCAGGAGGTGTAGGGAGGGGCGGAGGGAGGAGGAGGAGGGTTGCTTTATAAACCCCCGTCTCCCCCATGTTTAGCCCCAGTAGTCTTGAGATTTTAAGACGTTCACCCCATTATTTTGTCGATTTTAAGACCTTTTGTCCTATTTATTTGTCAATATTAGGACGTCCACCCCATTATTTTTTCGATTTTAAGACCTTTCGCCCCATTTTTTTGTCAATATTCAGAATTTTTGTGTTATTTAAGTGTTGATTTCTTTCCTGGCGAGCGAGAGTGAGCCTGGAATTTAAGAGCACCCGGCCTTTGGCCGGGAAATTTTTCTATCTAAAAATGTACAAATTGATCTTGAAGGAGGGTCTTGTTTTTTTTTGTTTAAGCTTGATAGAGGTCTAGGGAGAATATTAAAAAAAATATATATATACCGGTATATACAGTATATATACCCGGTATATATATATACTGTATAAAGTATATACGGTATATATAGGAAAAAAAAAATGGGCCGGAGCAAATGGAAAAAATAGGTAGTACTAACCAAGGTCCGAGTGGTGAGGTGGTCGTCCAATTGTAAGCTGGGGTTGGCGGACATTTTGGCGGACATCCGTAGCAGGAGGTGTAGGGAGCGACGGAGGGGCGGAGGCAGGAGGAGGAGTCGGAGGAGTCGGAGGGAGGTTAGTGCTGCCTCCCGTCCTTCTCTGGTGAGCAGTCCTGGTGGAGAGAGAGTTTGTTACAGGTAGAGCGGATGTTTGTGTGTGTGTGTGTGTGTGTGTGTGTGTGTGTGTGTGTGTGTGTGTGTGTTACTCAGTTACTCAGTTACTTGTTCGTCAAGGGGAATCCACGCAATGCGAGCTAAGCTCATTATTATCGCGCCTCCTTAACTGGGAATGTATTGCGTGAAATGCATGTTAAGTGTTTTATGTACTGTTGGAATGGCTGTGGATGTGTGTGTAGTCTGTATTTAGCCAATTGGCGACATCGGAAACGAAGGCTTAGGGTGGATCTGTATGGTACCATTCTCACTATAGACGGTACCGTCTCGCCCGAAGGCTTAGGTAGCCATCAGCTTAGGTGAACCATATGATACCCATCTCGCCTTGTACCATTTTTGCCAACCCCAGATGGGACGTCACAACGTCGTCCACTTATTCCAGGTACCTATTTACAGCTAGGTGAACTGAGGCTAACACATGAAAGGAGACAAGCCCAATTTGTCTCCGCCCGGCCGGGGATTGAACCCCCGACCCCTCGTGTGTGAGACGAGAGCTCTACCTACTAGGCTACGGGCTGTGTAGAGGTTCTGTGTGTGTGTGTGTGTGTGTGTGTGTGTGTGTGTGTGTGAGAGAGAGAGAGAGAAATATAAGTTCAGCAATATGAGCTAGATATATAGTGAGAGTGAGAGAGAGAGTGAGTTTGTTACAGGTAGAGCAGGAGAGAGAGATAGATAAATACACTAGATAGATAGATAGAGTGAGGGTGAAAAAAAGAGAGAGAGAGGGAGAGTTTGTTCCAGGTAGAGCAGATGTTTACGAGTGATTGTGTTTGTTCCAGATAGAGCAAAGAGATAGATAGATAGATAGATAAAGAGAGAGAGAGTGAGTGAGTTAAAATTAGAGAGAGTCTTTCCTCAAACTGTACAAAATAAATTAATAGCTTGTTAGTCGATTAAAAGGTTTTTATTTTTTTCCTAGTGAGCGATAGCGAGCCTGTAATTTATTCATTAATTCATGCTTTCATTAATTTCATTTGGGGGTTATTGGAGTTAAGGGGAGGCAGTAATTTTTCTGGTCCCCTTTCTCCCTTGTGTTAAGTCCCATACCCATAGCTTACTCTGACTGTTCCTTTTACTTATATATTTTCTAGATCTCAAGTGACGGCATCTCTTCCGTGGATTGACCTCCCAATCTGCCAACCTAGAGGTCGGCAGATTGGAAGCCAAAGCGTCACATTTTTCCCTTGCCCCTCAACTTTCCCTTCATAATTGCTGAGGGGCACAGGGCCTTGGGTGGGGCTTTGGTTTCCCGGGCGTTTCCGCACCCTCCTCAGCTCCCCCCCTTGGAGTGGCTTCGGTCACCTGGGCTTTATTAGTGGTAAATAGGGAGGGTTTTGTGGGGGCGCTCAGTTATGGCCTTGGCCTTGCTTGGGACCTTGGGGCTGCTCGGCCAGACAGCCTAGGGAACAACAACAACAACTCTAGTCATTTGTAAGTTATAGAGGTTAATGGTCAAGAGTTTTAGCCTACTTATTTGGAACAGGGTACAGTGTCTTGCATACGTGCATGAGTGTGTGAGTTTATTAACTAGCAGATAAGTACCGGTGACGTTCTATTAACTTTATTCTGGCTACTATTACACGATTATATTCAGTTGACAAAGGGCCTCCAGCAATTAACAGGCTTCGAACTATCACACTTAACTTTCTTTTGACTACCACAGATCCTTCTTAACACTTACGGTGCAGGCATATTTCCGCCATATTAGGGCTCATTCAGGCACGCCTGATTAATTAGGCAAGTGCCTGCATGAAATGAAATGTATTCAGGCAAAAACTAGAGGAAAATAGCTTCAAAATTACGCCAGAACTAGCTTCGTAGCTCGTGGGGTTCACCCGCAGCGCTACCATAAACATTCGCTAAAATTAGCAATTCTCACTAATGTCGCGATATTTTTGCCTTTGGCAGCACTGTATATCTCGCGAGACTCTGACTCTGCCAAGGAGGAGGGGGTGGTCTGTCGCGATCTCGCACTCGATTTTATAGGCTTTAAGAGGCTTTAACCCGCTGGATCCCAGCGTCGCACGTGTTGCGTCGGCAATGTTCGATCACCAGAACCCAGCGACGCAACGTTTGCGTCAGTGTCACTCCGGTCCCAATTACTCCGGTCCTATGGAACCTAGAGGGCTCAGATTTGTATGGGAACTGTGTAAGTATCCCATGCACCCATGCCGATGGTTGAAAACTCTCAAAGTCCAACCGCATGCGCGTGAGCGCGCAAAAACATGTTTTTTTTTGGAAATTGACTTCAATTTTTTACTCATGTAAAATCCGTTTTCGGGGGCTCTGTAGGACCATTTTTTGCACTTTTTGACCAATTTTTTTTTTCCTTCATTCCTAACCCCTTCGCTATTGTTTCTGGGAAAAAAAATCAAAACCTGCTGGGCCCTGGTGGTACATTTATTAATAACTAGCTTGGGCTCAGCGGGTTAAAAGCCTGCAGATTGCTGTAAATTGCCATGGCGTTCGGGAACATCTCCCGCAGCCAATGGGTTAACCTGCACAAAATTGTCTATATATAGCCAGAATAAAATTAAATAGACGTCGCCGGTACACAAGGGGTTAAGGGGGTATCACACCAGAGCTTTCTTTTCTGTTATCGGATAATAGATTGAAGGTAGACGAATTCATGACGGAATTCATATAAACTTTAACACGAACTGGGAGACCAGAATTGACGACTTGCGAGTTTCAGGCTATAAGGAAGTTGGAGCCGTAAACATCAATATTAAACGGAAATACAATAATAATGTAGGTTTCTGATGGGTAAAAGGTATGATGAATTTGGATTTACGTATACAGTATATAAATGAATGTATTGCGACCGTATTTTAGCGGGTAAATCGGCTAAATATCGATGTCTACAGCTCAAAATTCCTTATAGCCCGAAACTCGCAGGTGGTCAATTGACCACTTGCCAGTTTTTGTCTATAAGGAAGTTGGAGCTGTGGTCATCAATATTTAAGTGATTTATCAGCAAAAATACGGTCATAATACATATATAAATACATAAAACAAAATTTATCATATTATTATTATTATTATTATTATTATCATACTTTTTATCCATCAGAAACCCACATTATTATTGCATTTCTCTTTAATATCAATGTTCACAGCTCCAACTTCCTCATAGAACGAAACTCTCAAGTGGTCAATTGCCAATAATAGTTGAGTAGTAAAGCGGTGGTGTGACCCCGAAATTAGTGTTATATTACCCGGCACCAAGGCTTTGCTCCCTATAAAGCGTCTGGTTGATGATGGGCCTCTACTGCTGCGACCGCTGCGACCGCCACCACTGCCACCACTACGGCTATCACCATCACTGCGACTGCCAACACCATTTCTGCTACCACCACCGCTAATGCTGCGACCACCACCACTACGGCTATCACCATCACTGCCAACACCATTTCTGCTACCACCACCACCGCTAACGCTGCGACCGCCACCACTGCGACCACCACCACTGCTACCACCACCACTACTATGGCTATCACCATCACTGCCAATACTGCCACCACGACAGCCAACACTGCTACCACCACCAACACCAATTCTGCTACCACCACCACCAAGACCACTACCACCAACACTGCTCCCACCACCACCACAACGGATATCACCATCACTGCCAATACCACCACCACCACCACGACAGCCAACACTGCTACCACCACCAACAATTCTGCTACCACCACCAACACTGCTCCCACCACCAATTCTGCTACCACCACCACCACCAACACTGCAAATACCACCACCACCACCAACCTGCCACCTCCTCCCTATCCACCTCTTACTTGGAGTGGCTCGTGGGTGGATGGGGCCTTGTCGGGTGTAGGGGTGGGGGGACCGGGGGGGGCACTGGGGTCGGGGGGTTCACTCGGCCCACACCTGGATCAACTCCAGACGTAACTGCGGGAAAACAAACATTAATTGACCTCTTCAGCACCATGACGTAATTTTCATCATATTCTGGTTACCATTAAAATGTAAAACTTTCAAACTAAACAAACCAAAACTTGGACTAAGACAATATAAAGTCAAAATAACTTATCAAAATCGCTATGTGGAAATAACACTTACTATTTTTTTTTTTTATATGAAATAAAAGAACATAATCCACCACATAGGGTGTACATTACTACATGAGCAAGTTAATCTGTTTCCCAAGCAAACAAATCACACACATAACGCACTATAGTCATGTTCAAGAAATTAGTCAATTTGGGAAGTCCGGGACGTTGTGGTAAATTTTACTAAACTCTGATTGCTAATCGGCAACCCTGGCATCCATACGTGCGTGAAAGGGTTAATCTCTATCTATCTCTCTCTCTCTCCCTCTCTTTCTCGCTCTCGCTCTCTCTCTCTCTCATCCAATTTTAGCCACAATAAAATTTAAAGTATGCGTCATGGTACTGAAGGAGTTAAATTAGACTGGGGCAAAAAAATACATGAATAAATACTTCACTATTAATATAAAAAATACTGTGCTATACCGTTTAAGTAGGGCAAAGGGGTTGTAATTTTCCACACCTATTCCCTGGCTGACTCTTCCCAAATGGAAGAATTTGTTTTAATATTTTTATGTTTGTAATATCGATAGTAAAATAACTTATAATTGTTTTTATTCCCAGTTAATAAGATTTTGTAAAATCTGCACTAAAGTAGATGACTTTTGGGCTAGAGCTAGGTTACTATACAGACTCTTAGTAGACAGAGGTTTTGAGGCAAGTAAATTGTTCCATAAATGTAATCTGTTTAGGGTCAATTATTGTGACTGTATTCTAAAATTTGACATCAATAATTCTAATCAAGCATTTTTAACTTGAAGTTTCTTGTATAACCTCTGCTCACTTTTTGTTTGTATTTATTATTTTTTGTCTGTATTTATTGTTTATCTTTTTCTTTTTCTATTATTAATATTAATATTGATGATTTTTTAAATTGATTGTTCTTGTTAAAAGAGTACTCTTTGTTTGAATCTGTTGTTACTTCATATTTTGCAATTATTTGTCTTTATATTAAATGTATTCATTGTCGATAGTATCAATTGCTTGCTTTTGCGATTTCCTTAGTTTATTTGTGCGATAAATGTAGATTATTTGTAGGGTAGTTATTGATAGGGGTCACTTGAGGCATGCTATGCTTACAGGTACCTACCCGATAGCACTATCGTTAGTGAGTGCTGTACTGTATTTTATATATTATTTTGTAATAGTATAGATGTCTTATCAATATTTGTATTTTGTACTATTGTTAATGTCTTGTTATGTTGCAAATTTGATTTTAAATAATATTTTGACATTTAACATGTAGTTTCTTTATTCATGCAGAGTTTAGTAAAATTTACCAGAACGTCCCGGACTTCCCAAACTTGACTAATTCCTTTAACGTGACGATAGTGCGTTGTTATATGTGCGATTAGTTTGCTTGGGAAACAGATTAACTTGCTCATGTAGTAATGTACACCCTATGTGGTGGATTGTGTTCTTTTATTTAATAATTTTCATTTTAGTAAGCGTTGTTTCCACATAGCGATTTTGATAATTTAATTTGACTTTATATTGTCCTTGTCTCAATTTTGGTTTGTTTAGTTTGCAAGTTTTACATTTTAATTAAAATGTAAAACTTGCAAACTAAACAAACCAAAATTGGGACAAGGACAATAAAATAGCTTAACCAGATCACTGAGTGGATGACCTAGATGTGTGTGAATGTGTATTTTGTTTTTGTGTGTTCATTGTTTCCTGTTGTGTTTTCCCTATTCGGGCTCTGTCTTGAATCCCCCCGGGGGGGGCCCCCCAAAAAAAAAAATAGGGATTGGGCCAGAGCATATACATACATACATACACGCTGAGTTCCCCAATAGAACTCCCATAAGGCTGGCCCTCAAATTATAATATAAAACTTGCAAAATAAACTCACCAAAACTTATACGAACACAGTCAAAAGACAAAACAACTAATCAAAATCGCTCGCTATGTGGAAATATATAAGCTGGATTACTCTAGTCGTTTGTGAGTTTTAGAGGTTTATGTTAGAGAGCTTTGGCCTATGTATTTGGAACTGGGTATATTTCTCATCCTCTCTCTCTCTCTATTCACCCTCCCTCCCTCTCTCTTTATCACCCTCCCTCTCTCTCTCTCTTTTATCCTCCTTCCCTCTCTCTCTTTATCTCCTTCCCTCTCTCTCTCTTTTATCCTCCCTCCCTCCCTCACAGTGATTTTGATAATTTATTTTGTCTTCATACTGTGTCGTTCCTGTTCTGGCTAGTTTATTATGCAAGTTTTACATTATAATTTGTCTCCCTCTCTCTCTTTATCTCCCTCCCTCTCTCTCTCTTTATCTCCCTCCCTCTCTCTTTATCTCTCCCTCCCTCCCTCTACCTCTTATAATCCCTCCCTCTCTCTCTCTCTCCCTTTACCTTCCTACCTCCCTCTCTCTTTATCTCCCTCCCTCTCTCTCTTTATCTCCCTCCCTCTCTGCCTCTTTCTTTATCTCTCCCCATCTCTCTTTATCTCCCTTCCTCTACCTCTTAAAATCCCTCCCTCTCCCTACCTCTTAAGCCGGTATCACACGAGAGCATATATAGTCAACATTCGATGATCAACATTTTTCTGGTAACATTTCTGGAATATTTAGCACTGGCATCGGAAACTAGACGTATGATAGATGAATTTAGGTGATAGAAATTGTTATGCCCGGTCCAAATTGGAACGCGAGATATTCTTTGTACAATGAGCAGCTCTCTAACTGGATAGGTATACCTTAAACTTTAAATAAAGAGACAACACGGCAGGATAGTAAGCACACAGGTAACAAGTTAACATGGGTTTTATTCAGTTTAACACCTGGTTCATGGAGGAGCAAGACATATATTTTATACCTGTAACCTGGAGATCATCAACAACAATAAGAATAATTAAGACATACAATAATCAGGTTATCAAGTAAGCAATAGGAGTCGGACAATGGGTCCGGACTCAAGGTAATAATAATACTCCTAGGATACAATTATAAGGTATCCAAATGGTGGAGGTACACCTCCTACCCAAATAGATCTCAGAGAGGATCTCAACAAAAGACAAGAGTGCAGTAATGGCAAATGCCGTCTGGATCATGCAATGATGTCCCCGGCATATAGTGACGTTAACTGACTCTAAAGCAATAATGGCCAAGTGGTCATCAACAATGAAGTGGGCTCGGAAAGGCTCACAAATGATATTAATACTATAGGTGTGCTAGATCTCACCTGGCAAAGATTAATCCTTAACTCTAATTGTGTACTAGCAAGGTGCTGAAGGCTGAGGCAACAATCGTCGGGAGCTGAGATAGAGTGAAATCTATTCGAGTTATGAACCTGACAGAATGTTAAATGAATTAGGCTAGAAGTTATACAAAGGAACTAGATTACGTGCAAATATGTGTTTGTGTTTGATGCTATGGGTCTTATATAGGCCTAAGCACGCCCCCTCTGTCGGGCTATGGGAGACCAATAACCCGGGAAGGTGCATATATAAGGATCCCCTGATAGGTATGTATAATGGGTCCCGGCAAGTGGGCTAATTAACGTCAATTTAAGTAGGGAGAAGAAAGACCTCTCGCAAGACGTAATGTTAATGAGAACCCCTGAAGATAACTTCTACTACAACCCTGAGTCAACTCTATACCCATAAACGGTACAAAAGCACTTAAAGGAGAGCTGTAGTGAAGAGGAGGGCCCGTAGATCGAGGGAGGATCCAGTACTCCGGAGGGCGGCTGGGCGTGATGACTCCGGAAGTTGGTGGGGGGGGGGGGGCGGCTGGGCGTGATGACTCCAGCTACTGGTCCAGGGTGAGTCACAAGATGATTCCTTAGACCTTGGCGCCTACCACGGGACAACCGGGTTCCTCTTGCACTCCCACAGTGCAGTGATCCCCAAAGGATATTCTGGAGTTCTGCTACAAGGTTTGGGGGGTTTGGGTGACTAGCATAATGATCTACCTAGAGTTGCAAGCAGTCTAGATAGTGACATTATAGGTAGTCTAAGGGGGGTCAAGGTAAGTGTCTTCCTTCCTTGCTAGTTCGTGGAATTATCAGAACCATGTAGTTAAAAGAGAATCCAGAAAGGGGAGCCCAAAGTGGGTTGCCCAAAATTAGTCCTCTTCCTGATGGGGGGAACCCGATCTGGTAGATCTCAAGTTACTACACTATCCTCATAATCCCTTGAACAAAACAAGGTAGGAATCCTTTGGTACTTGGTTTGTGCACCGCATCGAAGGCCAGAAAGGGGGAGCCCAAAGTGGGTTGCCCAAGCTAGTCCTCTTCCTGATGGGGGGAACCCGACCTGGTAGATCTTCGATCACAGCACACAACTGACAAGTTGAACACCAGCTATCTCTGGCTGTTCTTACCCTGAACTAAAGAATACCAAATGGCAAGCTTAGTTACTGATGTCCAGGCTGGGTGAGTATAAGGCAATCTTCTTGCCCCTACTTAAGGCGCCCGGCTTGAGAGGATCAAGGGCATTTGGCGCGTGGTGGTTATGTCCTTGTAGCTCTGGGGGTGGCGCGCCTGGACTCTGGCTGTACCTTGTAGCTAGATGCCCCGGGCAGATTCTGTATTAAGATGGGGGGGATCACTTCCTGGTGGGGGCGGAAGTGGATGAGAAATGGCATGTGCAGGATGATTCATATAAGAAAAGGTTTTAGAACTGCTGCATGGGTTGAACTGCTGGTTTAGTGGCAGCTAGAGATGCGGTCTTATCATCCTGAGACCGCATCTCAGAAATATTATGAATGTTGACTTCACAAGCTAGTGTAGAGGATATATGTTGAGGGAAAAAGCGCTCGTGTGATACTGGCTTTACCCTATGTGGTGGATTGTGTTCTTTTATTTCATAAATTTTATTTTAGTAAGCGTTTTTTCCACATAGCGACTTTGATAAGTTAATTTGACTTTATATTGTCTTTGTCCCAGTTTTTGTTTGTTTAGTTTGCAAGTTTTACATTTTAATTTATATCCCTCTCTCTCTCGTACCTTCAGCTCTGGCAGCGTAGATCCCTCCCATACCGCTGACCGCCTGGATTCTCCTGCTGGGCTGACTGGTGTTATGATGGCTGTTTGGATGTCCGGCCGTCCCTTGCTGCCCGACGGAGGGGTCAACCGGATGGCTCGGCGGACTGACGGAACACCTTGGAAGGATAGCAGATGTCTGGACGGCCACGCTCTGAGATCCCCGGTGAACGTCGCACTGATTGCCTGGTAGCCGTTGATGATCTGAATGACTGATGGCTGATGGTAGGATGTCTAATTGACTGGCGGACTGTGAGAAGGCAGAGTGATAGACGCTGTGCCCGGATGATGATAGACTGTGACTCAAGCATCCATCAGGGGTTGTCACACGCCGCCGGTTTACTTCCGGAAGAGGTTAGCCCAGTGGCGATACGGATCTCGCCTGACCTTCCGTGAACATAGGGTCTCTGCACCCAGCTTGTTCAGATTGCACCGAATACCTGGTCAATTGCACGGGGTGATTGAAAACCGACTCCGATCGTACAATAGCCAGTCTACACCTAGATGGGTCTTGATAAACTCTGGGATCAGGTAGGGGGTTGTCAAGAACCGCTGAGTCCGACCTAGAGGTGAGTTGCCCGGAGGAGGTAAAGCGACCTGAATCCACGCTGTCACTGGAGGGGGCCAGGGCTAGATTCAGGAACCCCCCCGATTTGGTGCGCAGGTGGGAGGCATCGTAGCGAACCTCCGACCCTAGGCTCTCCGCGTCTCCTTGGGGGCTAGGGGCCGATGCTAGGGCTAGGTTCATGTAGCCCCTTGATTTGGTTCTCAGGCGGTCTAGGGTCTGCTCGCGGACAATTTTCCCGCTGCCACTTACGTCGCGTTTCTTAGACATCGAATCGTCTTTGATCTGTTTCCTCTTGATGGAGTCGCGGATCCGGGACACCAAGCTCCTGGTGGGCTGGATCTGGTTCAAGTTGCGTTCACTAGACGTCACCTGGGGCACTGGGGAACACCGATCTTGGTCCAGAGCTTCTAGGTTACCCGCCGACCTGGACCGGTTCATCGGGGATCGGTCCAGCTTGGTCATGTAGGGGGAGATATCCAAGGTGTAAGGGGACCTGTTACTACTGTTCATGTATGGGACTTTCTCGGTGGTGCTGGTGTAAGCTGATTTCTCTGTGGCGCTCATGTACACAGATTTATCCAGCGTCATTGAGTTAGCCCCGGTGCCGTCGCTACCCGTTGAGGACATTATGCTCGACTTGAAGAGATCCGAGACTGTGGAAACGTTAGGGGGGAAATCCCTAGGGTCGGAGGGAATTGAGGAAGAAGGCACGGCGTTGCTCTTTGGCCTCGGTTTGTCCCAGTTGAGTTTGCCTAGCTTCTGCCGCATGTGCAGAGAATCGACGGACTTCTGGGGGATAATCCGCGTCTTGGGGCTGTCGGAGGTGAACGCCGTCTCAAAGCAGCAGTTCTTGGGCAGTGGAACGGATTCATAGTCCTCGTTTTGGGGTAGCGAAACAGTCTCAAAGTCCCCATTCCTGGCCCCCACCCTCCCGGCATCCAGGTCCGTGTTTTTTCCCGACAACCTAGCTTCCAAGTCCTCTTTCCGATCGGCCCTCCTGGTTTCAAAGTCCCCGCATTTTATAGCATTCCCTCTGAAGTCTCTGTTTTTTATTGCATTTCTGGCTTCAAAGTCCCCGTTATTTATTGACTTCTCAGTTTCGAAGCCGTCGTTTCTGTCGCCCCCTCTCCATGCCTCCACACCACCCATCCCCTTAGCTTCACTCTCCCGCTTCATCCGCCGCACCTGGTTGTTGGTCTTCATGGAACGGACGGTCTCAGGCTGCCTACCAACCAAGATCTCCCCTGAAGCTCGACTGTTGGGCCTCGCGTTCTCCTTGTTGTGATGCGTCGCCGTAAAAGGGGTTGAACTAAGATTGCGTTGGGATTCCGTTAGTTGGAGACCGTGCTGGAATTCCGACGAGAGGCCGCGCTGGGATTCCACTGGGTACGGATCGCACTCACTATCCGCAGGGTAGAGACTATCCTCCTTGAAGTTGGTGTAGTTCTTGAGTCTCCGGAGTTTGAGACTTTGGAGCTTGGATACGTTGAGGGCCACGTTTCTGCTCAGTGAAGGCGTCTGGGGTATGTAGTGGGAGGATGAATCACGGACTGAAGACCTCCGCTCGAACCCGCTCCGTGCATTCCCCAGAGAAGGTGGCGGTGTCCGGGATGTAGCAGTGGGATCTCGGAGGGCACAGTACCTCGCAAACCCGGTCTCCGAGGTACGATTCCCGAAGACCTCACTCTCCACATTGGGCGTAGACGTCTTCTGCTGTCCTCCAATGCTCATGTTCAGCATCAAGTCGTCTACCGAGTCACCATCTTCAAAGTCAAGGTCCTCCGATTCGACGTCTTCCTCCGGGGCGGTGCTGTGGGAGGTCTCTGGGGTAAAGGGGTGGGTGGTAGAGCGGCGGGAGATGTCTAGGAACTCGGCCCCGATGTACATTCGGATGATTGGCTCGTACAGCTCGTAAGGGATCAGCGAAGACACCTGGGGGAAGAGAAGAGATTTTAATTCGCTTATGAAAGACCTCATAGATTTGTTATTCTTTTAATACTGTATATTAGTTTGAACGGATCACTGAGTTTCCTAAAATAACTCTTATAGGGCTGGCACGAAGGATTAGAACAAGACAGATAACTATCAAGACAAGATATACAGGGTTATTCAAAACTTTAGCGACAAAATTACAGGGTGAAGTCCTGACATGATATTAAACATATTTCCATATGTATTTTACCCAAAAATAAAAGGTTAATTACAGACATGAAAGCCAAATCCATTACCGTGGGCAAACGATCGAACACTTCAAAATCAACCCCGAACCCCCCCACATCACCCCCTATTCTCTCTCGGGTAGGTGAGGGAAGTTATTACAACGTATGAAGCAATGAACCCTTACCGATCCCGGGATTCAAACAGATCCGTAGGCTTTGAATCGATCCCAAGGCTTCGTGTATCATGTAATGTCAGATAGGCTAAGAGAGTAGTAACCAGTAATAGTTTTTATTAATTTGTATTACAGGGTGTACAGTATCAGTGTATTAAATTAGTGTCACATGCAACCATAACAGAAAATCTGATACTTTTATTACACGGCATTGTACAGTATGCCGTTAAATGTACGTATAATAACAGTTGTTACAGAGCATTACAGTAAAATTAGGGTTATCCTTGTAAATGATGAAATTAATACGTACAGTACAGTCACTCATAAAGTTTTTTTTTTTTAGATGACAGGGCGTATACGTTACTACTATCTTATCTGACATTACATGAAACACGAAGCCTTGGGATCGATTCAAAGCCTACGGATCTGTTTGAATCCCGGGATCGGTAAGGGTTCATTGCTTCATACGTTGTAATAACTTCCCTCACCTACCCGAGAGAGAATAGGGGGTGATGTGGGGGGGTTCGGGGTTGATTTTGAAGTGTTCGATCGTTCGCCCACGGTAATGGATTTGGCTTTCATATCTGTAATTAACCTTTTATTTTTGGGAAAAATCCATATGGAAATATGTTTAATATCATGTCAGGACTTCACCCTGTAATTTTGTCGCTAAAGTTTTGAATAACCCTGTATAGGGAAGGACAGGAGGTGAACATATCTAGGAAGGTGAAGACACACAGACATTTCTAGCCATGTCATCAGTTCAGCCGGACCACATGAGCTCCACAGCAGAGCCCTTATAGGTCAGGGCCGAAGGATGAGGCAAAAACTGCGACACTGCAGCACCAACCAAGAAGTGATCAAGGGCGGAGAATGAGATCAGGACTAAGGAAGAAAAAATCACAGCGAGATGAAAAAAATAAATAAATAAATAAAATAAATAAATAAATAAACAAATGCACTACTGAGGGGAATCAAGTCAGCTCGGCCGCACCAGCGACCGAAGAGACACAGTCGGTCAGGAGCCAACAACCAAGCCAGGCCAACTAAGATAGCCTGACCGGGTGTCATTACATTTAAGTCGCCCAAAGGTCAACTTGGAGGGAAGGAATAAGAACACTAGGGGAAAAATCAGAGAAGGAGGAAACAAAAGCTACGTAAAATTAGTCAAGCTGACGACGAAAGCTCGAGAGGAGAGGGAAACGCTCCCCCATCAAGCCCCATTCATCAGGCCCTGAAGCACCCCTACGACAGCAACGGGCATAGTACTAGGGGAAGAAGACCTCTAGATACCATATATGCACTACAACCGAAATTGAACATTCTATTAACCCTTTCTGTACCAGCGACTTCTGTTATATTGTATTCTAGCTATATTTAGACAATTTTATGCAGCTTAGGAAGGATCTGTGGTACTTAAAAGGGTTGTTGTTGTTCCCTAGGCTGCCTGGCCGAACAGCCCCGAGTCCCTAAGGAAGGCCATGGCCGTGATCGGGCTTTCCCACAGGGCTCTCAAGGAGTGTTGATTATGTTGTTGGCGTAAGTGATTGTGTGGAATGCAGTATTTTATGATGTGTTTAAAAGTATGCTGTGTCGCATCCTGGGCAGGTGTCGACGACAGAGTTATCCAGTCTCTTCTGATAGCTCAGAAGAGCTGGATGGTGCCCACATCTCAGCCTGGCCAGGTGGACTCTGCCCTCGCGAGGAAGGGAGGACTTGGAAGGATGGATTTCGGGAGGTCGTGCATGCAGCTGCGTGTTGTCTATGAGTGACTAGATGGAACGTCGAGATATAAGAGTATGAAAGTGCTTCTGGAAGCTGGTTTGGGGTGGGCAGGGAGGGAGAGATGACAGTATTTGTGTGATATCGAGTGCTGGATGTTGTTTTGATGTTCCTTGGTGTCTGTGGGTGTGTTACCATGTAGTGTAGTGAGTGGTGTTGGTTTGTGGAGGCTGCAGCCAGGAACTGAGTGCCTCTCATGTCCAGGTGGTCTTTGACTTTGAGGACTTTGGTTTCTTGATGTAGGTGATCTGTAGGTGTAGTAGCTGTGCAGCCTGTGATGATTTTTAGCAATTTTAGGGCTTTGTACTGAATGGTCTGCAAGGTATTGTGATGTGTTTCAGCTAGATTAGATTGATTGAGATAGTTTGAAGCCTTTATAATTGCTAGAGATCCTTCCTGAACTGAATAAAATTGATTAGTTTTACAGTAGCCAGAATAAAGTAAAGAGAATGTCGACGGTACAGAAGGGGTTAAGTATCGATGTCTACAGCCACTCAACTTTCCCTTCATAATTGCTGAGGGGCACAGGGCCTTGGGTGGGGCTTTGGTTTCCCGGGCGTTTCCGCACCCTCCTCAGCTCCCCGCCATGGAGTGGCTTCGGTCACCCGGGCTTTATTTGTGGTAAGCAGGGAGGGTTTTGTGTGGGGCGCTCGGTTATGGCCTTGGCATTGCTCGGCACCTTGGGGCTGCTCGGCCAGACAGCCTGGGGAACAGCAACAACAACAACTGTCTGATAACCCAAAACTGACAAGGAATCGATTGAAGACTGACCATATTTGTGAAGAAATCTCTGACGATCTTGAAGACGTCTCGCTCCACGCCAGGGTAGTTGGGAATATTGCACGACAGGTCCCCCACGTCCGGCCCTAGTTGGGGGGGGGAGGAGAGGGAGGCAATTAGAGACCCTATAGTTATAATGTGAAACTTGCAAAATAAACAAACCAAAACTGGGATGACACAAGATAAATGCAAAGGAACTTATCAAAATCATATGCAAAATACAAAATACAAAATCATATACAATATCTCCACACCCATCAAAAACATTCAGCAATATTAGTACAGGATACAGGTCTCCCTCGATTTACAATTGGGTTACGGTCCTGAAAACCCAATCTTAAATAGAAAAATCGTATAGCGAACCATAAAATTAACCCTTCCCGCCCGGGCAGCATTTTAAAATGACACCGAGGCAGATGGCCAGGAGCCCGGGTGTCATTTTAAAATCCGTAAGCTTGAAAGCCTATTAACCTCACAAGTGCGCATGGGGGGTAATGAACACCTCTGCCTGTGCGCATGTATTTGAGCTGTTTTCATCACTAAAATATTTATTTTACAATAAATAGCATTAATACTTATCCATATGCACCTATTATAGGTTGATTATACAGTTATTAACCTGTTACAACAATAAAACAAGTGAAAACAGAGTTTGGATGGTCAAAATCGGCGATACAGGCCGGGAGTTACATAATGTATGGCGGAGGCAAGCTCCTCTCCCGCCAATTTTCCCCAAGGCTGGAGAGACACTGTCGATCGATACTCTCTCTCTCTCTCTTGTACTCGCTTGCTAACAGTGATGACAATGCCCTGCTTGCAACTCGCTAATGTTAGCACAAAAATATACCACAGAATAAGGGAATAACAGGGAAAATAGGTGATAACTGAAGGAGGGGAGGTAGAGGAGTGATATTTTGCATGGCCCAGGGGCAAAACAATTTTTTTATTTTTTTTTTTTTTTCCCGGTGTTATAAATTGATTTTTTTTCCCCCTGACTCTTAAGAGTCTTCCCGCAGTCCGCCGGGGGAACTCTTAAGAGTCTGCCGGCAGTTCCCGGGTTAAGCTTGGTTTGAAAGCCGTGCATCCGACGCATGTAAACAAAGCCTGTCTTTGCGAAACCGCACCTCCGAAACCAAGAAGGAGACGTCGGATCAATGTTGTTTTTGTATGCTATGACGAAATTAGTGTCTGCAAAGGTCCGATATTGCTAACATCGCATCGAATCTCTCTCCACGGAAATCGTCATCACAACTGAACCAGTTGACCTAGAGAGCTCTACTCAACGCCAGTTTACAGATCAGAAACAGCACTACGTTTAGAGATGCGTGGGAATTCTCTAGCAGTTAAAATAACAAAGATACGGGTAGCCTATTAACCTCTCCGCTGCGCAGGGGGGGTAGTGACCACCTCTCCCTGTGCGTAGGTATTTCACTGATTCCTGTCACTCAAATTGTTATCTAACCATAAATATCATTAATACTTATCCATATGCGCCTATTTTACGTTGATTATGAAGATATTAACCTGTTACAACAAAAAAACAAGTGGAAACAGTGTTTGGCTGGTCAAAATCGGGAAATGAATGCGAGTTACATAACTAAAGCGTGAGCCAGCTTGACCAACATCCACCTCTCACGACGCCTGGAGCGACACTGACGTGTAGTGCAGGCTCTCTTTCTTATTCACTCGCTTGGTAACACATATAAGCACAGCCTGCTTATTACTCGCTATTGTTAGCACGAAAATATACCGACGAATAAGGGAATAACAGGGAAAATAGGTGATAATTGAAGGGGGGGGGGGAAAAGGGGGGAAGGATGGGATGTGGAGGATTGATATTTGGCATGGCCAAGGGGCAAAAAAAAAAAAAAAAAATACTAGGCTGGTTTAAATGGTTTTTCTTTAGGCCTTGGATTATATAAAGCTTTCCGCAGCGCACCGGTAAAACTTTTATTAGTCTTTTCTGCACTTGCCGGGTTAAAGACGTTTTTCGGCCAGATTGCCCGGATCTCAATAATGTCCTTAGGATAGCGAGCCCGGGCGGGAAGGGTTAATGGGGTAAATGGGGATGCGTTCTGGGACCAGCCAAAACCCAAACCCAAACACCTAAAAAGGCATCGGATAGTGAGGGAGACCTGTACTGTATATACAGTAAAAGTCCGTTAATCCGACGACCGATGATTCGAATCTCCCAATAGTCCGAATTTTTCAATTTGAGGCCAAATCCGAATTCACCCGATGGTCCGAATTTCAAGAAGTCCCAAAGTCCCCTTTTTGAGGCATTAGTCCACTCAAATGACACATAATGGAGCACACACATATCATATGTTCATGAATTCACTTTAAAAGTTTACCATTGTCATTGTAGCCTATTACCTACTTCAAAACATTCAGATTAATGGTCAAAGGAAGCTACTGATATAAACGTAAACACCTTCTTCTTCTTCTTCTTCCACATCGTCTGCTAGAGAGTTTGTTTTGCTCTTGAACGCATCCTTGGGACGCTCCGATGCGCTTGCACCGCATTTTCTGCAAGCGCATTCAGTCTTGAGCTTGAAAACGCACCTTTGGACGTTCCGATACGCTACTATTTATAGTTCAGTGATCGGAGCGTCCCAAGGGTGTTTTGAAGACAACAAGACAAGGGTGCTTTCAATACAATATAATATAACAGAGCACGTCACAAAAGGAAAATCACAAAAGGAAAATTACAAGAACCTCTCAGGGAAGTGCCGTTGTTAAGGCATTACTTCCCGAACCACATCTGATCTGATCTTCAAGAGCAAGACAAACTCGCTAGTAGACGGAAGAAGAAGAAGACGACGATGCGGACATAGGGTGTTATCAGCAGATTCCTTTGACCATTAATCTGAATGTTTTTTTTTGTTTTTTGTTTTTTTTTCTATGTGATTGAGGCAGGCAAAAGGCATAACTGCCTATAGCGAGTGCCTCCCCCATAGTTGAAAGAGTGACAGGGCCAAAATCAAGGGACGTTCGAGCCAAAATGCCTGGACACATGGAGTTTGAAGCAATTTAAGTCATAGGAAGAGGGAAAGACTGATTCTGGGAGAGAGTTCCAGAGCTCAGCTGTTGAGTAGAAGAAAGTTTGAGAGTAATGTTTCACTCTTGGGTTGGAGAGTTGCACAGAGTAGGGGTGGGATTGAGTTGCAAGACGGGTACCACGTGCCCTACGTAAAGGAGGTGGTATGCACTGGGATAGCTCTGAGGAACACTGATTATTATAGTAGCGATAGAATAGCGAGAGAGATGCAACATTGCGGCGGAGAGAGAGAGATTGCAGAGAGTTGGTGAGTGGACGGGAGTTAATGATACGAAAGGCCTTCCTTTCAACTTTGTCTAGGAGAGCGGTGTGAGAGGAACCTCCCCACACATGTGAACAATACTCAATACAAGGGCGCACTATGCCCCTGTACAGAGCAAGAAGCTGTGCAGGGGAAAAGAATCCCCTATTGAGCACACCCAGCTTCTGGGAGGCTGCCTTAGCAAGACTGGTAATATGGTCCTTCCAAATGAGAGCAGAAGAAAAAGAGACACCAAGAATATTGAGAGAAGATGAAGGGTTGATTTTTGTATTGTTGAAGAATAAGGGATAGTCCGCTGGGAGATCCTGACGGGTAGATAGATGGAGAAATTGGGTTTTGGAAGCATTAAAGTTAACAAGGTTTTCTCTGCCCCAATTGGAAATAGTATTTAGATCAGAATTTAAGAGTTCTATGGCTTCATTACGTTTGTCGTTGAGGGATTGCTGGCTGGGGCGTTCTGAAAAACTAATGGAGTAGTGCAAGGTTGAGTCGTCTGCGTATGAATGGATGGGAATTAAGGTACAGTTAAGGAGATCATTTAAAAATTAGAAAGAGAATAGGAGATAGGACAGAGCCCTGAGGAACACCGGAGTTTATAGGGTGAGGAAGTGAACAATGGCCGTCCACAACCGCGGCTATGGAACGGCCGGAAAGGAAATTAGAGACAAAGGCACAGATGGAGGGATAGAAACCGAAGGAGGGTAGTTTAGAAATTAAAGATTTATGCCAGACTCTATCGAAGGCTTTCGATATGTCTAGTGCAATAGAAAAAGTCTCACCGAAGTCCCGAAAGGAGGATGACCAAGAGTTAGTAAGATATGAAAGAAGATCACCAGTAGAGCGACCCTTAAGGAAGCCATACTGGCGATCTGAGAGCAGATTATGAGAAGAGAAATGCTTAAGAAATTTGGAAGCAAGAATAGTTTCAAAACTTTAGAAAGACAAGAGATAAGAGCAATTGGACGATAGTTGGAGGGTTGAGAGCGGTCACCCTTCTTTGGGACAGGTTGATTGAGAGCAAACTTCCAGCAAGACGGGGATACGTTAGAGGAGAGACAGAGATGAAAGAGCTTGCTTAGGCAGAGAGCCAGCACGGAAGCACAGTTTTTGAACAGGAAGAACACCGTCCGGTGCCTTCTTAGCATTAAACCCAGAGACGGTAGAAAGTACATCTTTAGAAGAGATTAGGATATTAGGCATAAGTAAGAGAGAGGAGGGCGGAGAGGGAGGAATAGCACCGGAATCATCCAAGGTGGAGTTTCTAGCAAAAGTAAAAACAGGTAATAGGTAAAAGTAGGTAATAGGCTACAATGACAATGGTAAACTTTTGAAGTGATTTCATGAACATATGATATGTGTGTGTGCACCATTGTGTCATTTGGGTGGCCTAATGCCTCAATGTTTTCGTCATACACAGGTTCATAGGGGTAAAGTCCGATAATCCGAAAAATCCACTAATCCGAACGAGGGCCGGTCCGCTGCCCTTCGGATTAACGGAAGTTTACTGTAGTTCACTTCTTGGATTTGGTGTGGTATTATTATAGCCTACTGTAGTTGCCCACCGATTTGAAGAGTTCGGCGCGTCAATTTGTTTACATGGCTACTCACTGTTCAGCGGGGGTGTTAACCCGGGAACTGCGGGAAGACTCTTAAGAGTTCCCCCGGCGGACTGCGGGAAGACTCTTAAGAGTCAGAGAAAAAAAAAATAATTAAACATCGAAAAACAAATATTTTTTTTATTTTTATTTTTTTATTTATTTTTTATTTTTGTTTGCCCCTGGGCCATGCAAAATATCACTCCTCTACCTCCCCTCCTTCCCCACTTTCCTCCCCTCCTTCAGTTATCACCTATTTTCCCTGTTATTCCCTTATTCTGAGGTATATTTTCGTGCTAACATTAGCGAGTTGCAAGCAGGGCATTGTCATCACTGTTAGCAAGCGAGTGCAAGAGAGAGAGAGAGAGAGAGTATCGATCGACAGTGTCTCTCCAGCCTTGGGGGAAATTGGCGGGAAAGGAGCTTGCCTCACCCATACATTATGTAACTCCCGGCCTGTATCGCCGATTTTGACCATCCAAACACTGTTTTCACTTGTTTTATTGTTGTAACAGGTTAATACCTTTATAATCAACCTATAATAGGTACATATGGATAAGTATTAATGCTATTTATGGTAAAATGAATATTTTAGTGATGGAAACAGCTCAAATACATGCGCACAGGCAGAGGTGTCTAATTACCCCCATGCGCACTTCAGAGGTTAAGTGAGGTTGGGCTAGGTCAAGTATATCTAGATGATTTATGCCTTACTAAAAAAAAAAAAGAAAAAAGGTCAAAATAGACATAGTTGGATCGTCACCGAACTCTCCAAATTAGTGCTATACCGTACTATACTAAAACTGGACTTTGGATATAAATTAGTGCTATACCGTACTATACTAAAACTGGACTTTGGATATAATATAGTGCTATACCGTACTATACTAAAACTGGACTTTGGATATAAATTAGTGCTATACCGTACTATACTAAAACTGGACTTTGGATATAAATTAGTGCTATACCGTACTATACTAAAACTGGACTTTGGATATAATTAGTGCTATACCGTACTATACTAAAACTGGACTTTGGATATAAATTAGTGCTATACCGTACTATACTAAAACTGGACTTTGGATATAAATTAGTGCTATACCGTACTATACTAAAACTGGACTTTGGATATAAATTCTACACGATTAAAACTATAATATCGCTAGTTTGTGATGGATAGAAAGGTTACTGGATATCATTTATAATGTAAAACTAGCAAAATAAACAAACCAAAACTTGGATGAACACAGTAAAAAAGACAAAACAACTAGGCTAATCAAAATCGCTATGTGGAAACAACGCTTAAGCAAAATAATAATTTATAAATTATAATGTAAAACTTGCAAAATAAACAAACCAAAACATATACGAACACAGTAAATAGACAAAACAACTAATCAAAATCGCTATGTGGAAACAACGCTTAAGTAAAATAATAATTTATAAATAAAATAACACAATCCACCACATCACTACATGAGCAAGTTACACAATCCACCACATATGATTTTATGTATCTATACAGTATGTACTAAAACCGATATTTAACTGGAGGAAATTCTGTAAGTATCGATGTCTATAGCTGCAACTTCCTTAATTCTTATACAGATCTCCCTCACTATCCGATGCCCCGATTTACGATATTATTACGGTTTTTAGGTGTTTCTATTTGTGTTTTGGCTGGTCCCAGAATGCATCCCCATTTACCCTATTAATTTAAGGGTTTGCTATATGATTTTCTACATAAATTTGGGCTTTCATGAACGCAACCCAATCTTAAATCGCGTGAGACCTGTATCTATATACAGTATGTAATAAAACCGATATTTAACTGGAAATTCTGTTAAGTATCGATGTCTATAACTGCAACTTCCTTATAATCTATATCTATTAATTTCACCACAACACCAAACACCTCCAATGAAACTAATGAAAGCATATATGTGATCCACCAGGATTCAAACCTGGGTAATCACACACAGATTTTTAAACACTCTAACCATTAGACCACCAAGACGGTTAGCCTGAAACTGCACACTAAATAGCACTTACATTGAGCCATACACCTCATAGCCGTCAGGACCCAGGTGGGGAGGTTATCGTGGTGGTGTTCAGCCAGGGTTACTACACCGCGGGAGGACAGCTGGGTCGTGTTGTGACGTACTGTACCGCCGCATACCACACTGTCCGGTACCACGGTGTTGGAGGGGGTGTATAGTAGCTCCTGACATGTTGCATCGAGTCTGAAAGTATATATAGAGACACTGTTATATCTAGTGTGGAAGTACATACCATACACATATTATAGGTTTGACTCCTGTAAGGAGATAAAGAAAACCTAATATTTAGTAGTGGCCCCGTAATCATTGACGAACATGCCTATTACATAAGGCACCCTCTTCAAACACTCATCCGCCGTAGTTTGAATCTACCGCGCAGAGCATAAAAAATTTGAGGAGCCTTCATCATGAGCGCACTCAACCTCACTCATGGCTTCAGTCATTATGAATTGGGTTCTCACTACGAAAAAACTTCGTAAAAAATAAAAACAAAAAGAAAATAAGAATAACTATTCAATAAGCTTTCCATAATATCGTGGATGTACTTGTGTGGATCTTTGACCAGATGCTGACTCGGGCGTCATTCTTCCTTCACTGACATATCAAGTAAACCAAAATCCTTAATACATCAACGAATGGGAAGGGGATCGTCGGGAGGACCCCAGTCGTCAATGATTACGGGGCCACTACTAAATATTAGGTTTTCTTTATCTCCTTACAGGAGTCAAACCTATAATTTATTAGTGGCCCCTCCATCATTGACGAACATGCCTGATATCTAAGACTGGAGGGGGACATTCGTAATCATATCATAACTCTAGTAAAAGCAGATAATCAAACAACCACATAGTATTCTTACTTCTAAAAAATATATATTTATTAGCATAACATAAATACAAAAAGGGGTTCAAGCAGGAGCGTGCTTCAAAGAAGCCTGCTTGATAAAAAGGGTTAACTCTTGAGATTCTGCGAACAGATCTGTAAGTTAAAAAGGCACCCCACTCAACATAAGTGGTGAAAAATAAAAACTTATAAGTTTACATGTGCACATATAACCCCATAATAATAGTGGATACATCTTGCAAAATATATCCAATGCTTAAAATTAAATTGCTTTCACAGCTAAAACTACTATAACAACACTGTTGTTTGTACTACCATTGTACTAGCACAATTTCCTGCACTGAATAGTACAGAGAAATTTTCATATCACACTACTCATAACTAGTATCACAGCTCTTATACTCTGGCGGGGTCTAGGGTGTCCTATGTTACACTGACTGCACCCCCCCCACCACTTTTCCTTGAAATTAACCCAAAAGTGACTTAAGGGCCACCTAGACCCTCTGCCTTAAAGCTATACATGGCAAGGAAGGTTTGTCTAGAGCTACTGACAGGTATCGAGTCAAAAACGTATGATTAGAGGCCCACAAATGTGTGGACGTAATATCTTCCACAAAAAAATTCTTAAGGAAACGCAAAGAGGCTGCCCATTTGCGTAAATCGTGGGCCCTACCCACAACGCCGGGATTACTCTCTTTAATGACCTCGACCAAAAGAGAAGCCAATCTACGTTTCAGCAATCGCTTACCCGTACTTGCTACCCATAAAGCACCCTGGGGGTTTAGAGGAGCTACTCTCATATATTTGGTTAGAGCCTGCACTGGACATAAATTATGGTGTACCTTTCCCCTTTTCAACGCCGGCACAGTGAACTCTGAAAACACGTGTTCACTGTGCTCATTCTTGGCTATGAACCCTGGGGAAGGTGCAATGTGAATACACTCATTAAGCCTACCAAATCTGAGGCAATTAGGTGTGTTGCTCATCGCCGCCAGCTCAGACACTCTGTTCCCGGTGGCCAAAGCCAAAAGGAATAGCAGCCTTTTTTAAGATTAACGTAAAGTCTGCAGTATTCTGGTACAGACGGGAATGAAGTAAAGACAATGCTTTGTCCAGAGACCAAGTAGGCATGAGCTGACGGGAAAGTGGACGGAGTTTAAAACATGCCCTCATAAAACCTGTTTCCTCCGCGACTGGTATGGAGAGACCGGTAAGGTCCCAAAATGGCATCCTAATCGCTGTTAAGTGATTTTTTAACGTTACCACAGATAACCGTTTCTGCTCGAACAGATAATTTAAATAATTAAAAACTAACGCCACTGAGGGCACAGTTTGTTCTGTCCTCAGGATCCAAGAAGTAAAGGCTTGCCAATGTGATTGATACTGTCGTTTTGTAGACTGAGTATATTGATTCATTAATTTATTGGTCACGTCTCTACCATACGGTGCTAGCCACTTGGCCTCCTGAATGTCCATAATGTAAAAGTCAGCGAGGTCGCCAGGTTGCCAATCGTGTCTAAGTGGAAAAACCCGACCGGGAGCGACACCGGGTGTGGGCACCACGTTTTCAATTGCTGGTACCACAACTGCGCCGGCCACAGGGGCGCGATTAGCGAGACTAAGCCCCGATAATCTCGTAGTTTATTTACTACATGGCACATTAGAGACGCGTCTGGCGGCGGAAACAGATAGATGGAACTCCACCTGTTCCAGTCTGTCACCAGGGCGTCTGGCCCCCCTGCCGGCGTTATCGTCCGGCGGGTGAGGTACATTGGGAGTTTGCGAGTCTCCTCGGACGCAAACAGATCCACTTGTGGATGGTAAAGCTCCGCAATCATTTGGTTGAAAATGGGTTGCTTGAGCTCCCATTCTACTGTTGTGCTCTGTCTCCGAGACAGAGCGTCTGCCCAGACGTTTGCTACGCCTGGGAGATAAGATGCGTGAAGATGAATGTCCAGCCTGTTGGCTAGAATAAAAATCTATTCTGACACGTTTAGCAACTTCCGAGACCTCGTCGACCCTTGTTTCTGAATACAGTGAACTGCATTCAGATTGTCCATTCTGAAGGCCACCGACTTACCCCGTAAAGTAGAGCCGTGAGCCTGAAGGAAATATAGGGGGACTAGTAATTCTTTGACATTTATGTGGGAGATTTCTAAATGGGACCAAAGCCCTTGACCCTGGTGCCCTTGGTTTGACTGAAAACCCCAACCTATCGTTCCTGACGCATCCGTGTCTACCCATACCGTCGGCGGAGGAGAGGTCCATGACATTATTGAGTGCAACATTTCCCTCTTCGCCCAGACCGCCAGTAAGGTGTGGATTAATTTTGGTATGGGCCATAATTTTTCCGCCGGTAATAGTGGAAAATATTTGTTGCCCTCCAATATTAAATGCTTTACTTTCAACCGGCCCAACATTACAGTTAGTTGGATCCAGTTGAGAGAGCCGACCAGAGACTCCCAGATTCTCTGTGTCGTAGTCAGACTGTGAAGGAACAGGAACAGTTTCCTGCGAAATCTGTTTCGATTGTCCACACTCTGACTCAGAGTGAGAGCAGCTGTGTCCCAAACCAGCCCTATCCACTGAACTACTCGTGAGGGAACAAGGTTTGACTTTACCAGATTTACCTTGAACCCTAGAGTTATGACATGTTTTAATGTTATGTTGACATGATTTATGCATACTTGCTCCGTCTCTGCCACTACTAGCCAGTCGTCTAGGTACCACAAAATCCTGATCCCTTGTTTTAACAATGGCATCAGGGCTTGCCGGACTAATTTTGTGAATAAGCGAGGTGCCAGGTTCAATCCGAATGGCATCCTCTGGAAAACATAATTTTGATGCCTGATCCGTAAGGCCAGAAACCTTTGAAATCTTTTGTTTACCGAGACGTGCCAATAAGCGTCTGTCAGGTCTAAGGAACACATCCAACCTCCCGGCGGAAGTGTTAGCCTGATTTGGTGCACTGTCAACATCCTGAATGACTCGTTGTGAATGTGAAGGTTCAGATAAGACAGGTCTACGACGGGTCTCATCTGAACACTGTCCCTTTTGGGTACCAAAAATAGCTTGGATGTGAAGACTGGGTAATTTTGAGGAACCGGGATGATGACATTCTTGGCTATCATCTCCTTGATCAGTGACTCCACCTCTAATGAAACTAGATTCGCCGTTGTCGGCTGACGTAAACGAGGTCGCCGGAGCCACTGCCAAGTGATGCCTTTGCGTACCACCATCCTTGCCCAAGTATTTAACGGCCATGCTTTGTGACACGTTCGGAACGACCCAGTTAGCAGACAAGGGTTCGCCGGCTGTGCTACCCTCGGATCCACACGCCTTGATACCGGCCCCGGGAGTGAGAGAGACTTTAGTTTTTTTATGGTGGTGGAGGTGGTGGTGGTGGACACTTAGCCGGCTGGCCGTCGTTGGCAGAAGACGGGCCTTGACCTGGTTTGTTATAGCTTCGTCCTTTCTGACCTGTAAACTTACCCTGTTTATACCTGTACTGACCTTGGGGGGAGGAGGACTTAGGTATGTGAAAGGGTTTAGATCCCCCCGGCTGTGCTCTTGCGACTGGCTTGGGTTTGGGAAAGTTAAAAGGTTTCTTAGAAGGGGTGGGACTTTGTTTAAAGGCCGGAGCCATATTGAACACCGTTCTCCACACATCAGGGGACATTAAAGAGGGAGTTAGCACTGGTGACATGACCACCTGATTCGCAATTCGATCAGGAAGTTTCCGCACCAAGGACATCCTGAGATCTTGTCTCGCTCGTACTGCCTCAAGTAAGGCTGTGCGGATATCACCCAATGACTGAATTGACGTTTGAAGGAGCAATCGCCGAGACAGTTCAACCGATCTTCTGGCATCCGCGTCTGCGATTGCCTGAGTGGATCGGAGCATCGATTTCGCCACCTGGTGCATCACAATGTACTGGGAGAAAAGTCTATACGCTTTTCCCCGTAGCTTAAATTCCCGGTCTAGGTGAGTTGGAGAAGGAGTAGTGAAAGGGTCCTTGAGTTCACATAGATTGAGTTTGGAGGCGGCTAAGAAAGCAAACGAAGCCGAAGGGACTCCGCCGGCAGAACACACTGGCATAGAGAACCAAGAATGACTATCCTGAGGGATTTGGTGGGAAGATTTTGAGGTGAAGGTGGTCGCAAAGTTTTGAGCCTCCGTCTCCCATTCCACCCAAGGTCCCGGGCCCAACTGCCCCACCTTCAACACTGGATTAGCGGCTGCGTCCGTGACAGTTTGCAAATCTAATTCTGGAGTGAGAGCTGAGTGTTTTTATGTCATTAAAACCATCATGCTTGGACCAGTCAGAAAACAGTTTCGAAGCTGAGGCAGGGGGCAGGGCAGGTGTAGCAGAATATACAAAATAGTCCTGGTGAAAATAGTTAGGAATGGCCTTAACATTAACGTCTAGTACATTCCCCAAAGTATCCAAGGCCCGTAATTTTTTAGATTTATTGCCTTGGATTACCCACTCTCGTGGCACTGGAAGTTCCCCTGACAAGGTAGGTTGAGCGACCTCTGGTTTAGTGGGGATCAACTGTACCCATGACTCGTCGGGACCGTACAATAGGGGCATTGCTACCTTTCTTATTGGTGCTTTATCTAAAGGGGGTGGCTTGACATCCGTTATCACCCTTACATTAGAAGTAGTCAGTGCCGCCGAAGCAGGCCTAGTGACCACAGATGGTGATATAGAGGGAGGGTGAGGAATCTTAGTCAAAGCAATAGAAGTCATCAGAGGCCGAACAATAGAACTCGTCATGGAAGCTCCCAGGTCCACTGTAGGAGTTTCCGGCTGTTGGCCAAAAAATTTAGTTAAAGCATTAACCAGTAACCCATCTATTTCCTCCGCCGTGACAAATTTATTCGATGATGAACTCAAAGGTGAATCATTCCGATCCTGTGCATCGTCTAAAACTGAACCCGACTCTTGCACTTCCATGTCCGAGATAATAGATACTTCGTCTTTGTCATCGGGCTCCTCGTGAGAGGATTCCGCCGAAGCCGGAGCCCCGTCGTGTTGCCAAGACAAGTCTGGAATGGATGATGGGATCGCCGCGTCCCGGTGGACATCAGCCACTGTTTGTGTATCTTGAGCCAGACGTGGGCTCTCAGTCCCTGGCTGAGAACACCGCCATACACCTAGGCCTTGGCCTGTACTCCCTTGGGAGTCTGATACACTCTCAATAGGACGATCACTGTCCACCGAACTCTCCAATTCTAAGGTTAGAATACTAATTGGCAAACTATCTTTGGTTGCTGACACTACACTAGCCTCATCCGATTGAATACTAGCTTTGTCGGGGTGAGAGGTATGATGAGAGGCACTAGACTCCGGTGAACGCCGGGAGGCCTTTCGATCATGTGAGTCTTTTCTAGAAGATTTATGGCTACGGTGCGACCTAGAACTTCCTTTGGACTTTGACGATTTCTCGCTATAACCACTGGTGGACCCCTCTGTCTTGCTCTTCTTATTCGCCGGCGAAGACGAGAGACTAGGCAGCTGCTGCCGAAGAGGGGACCTGGACCTGGATCGTGCCCGTGACGCCGCCACCGAGGGCGTAGGTTCTTGCTGTCTCTTTGATGTGCTTGGAGCTGGAGAAAGTGTAAGACCCTGTCCAGTCTCTGCCGACCTTCGTACAGTTACTCTAGAGGGACGTTTAATGGGGGGGTGCTCAATTAGTAACTTATCCCAAAGCGGGAGGTTATCGCATTGAAGTGACTTATGAGCCACGGTAGTCGTATAAGTGGTCATCTGCTGCCTGACCTCCCGTAAAGCGACCGCTGCGGTCTTATCATTATCTTGAAGCACTTTATGGCTTAATTGAGAGCAAAAGGTACAGTTCCTCATAACCCACAGACCCCTTGAGTGGTCGAGACATTTAACACATTTAATGCAAAGGGTGTGTGCAAAGATAGGGATACCTGAACAGGTGGGCGTAATGCACAAAGCAAAGACAGGGGCAAAGGTAGCCATGACAGAGACTGGTGGGAAACTTACTCCAGGTTCAGTATAGACCCGCCAGGACCCAGCTCTGGAAAAAAAAAAAAATTCCAGGAGTTAATGCTCATAAGGTTAACCCAACATGTTCGCACACAAGTGTTAAAATAACCCGCTGGGTAACGAGACGTAATACTCAACGACTACAGCTCGCTACGCGGTGGGGTTCCTAAGTAAAAGATTTCAGAATATCTTAACTCGTCCAAAAGATTTATGAATACCCTCTGACATAATATAAAGACCAGCATGGCGTTTATAACTGATTTAGTCTTTCCGGTGGAGTTTGTTTCAAGATTCAATGCAGGAAAAAACTCCCTAAAAAGACGCCGGCCCCCGAATTATCTCGCAGATCAAAAACTGGGAAGCCTGACAAATATACGAGATCTGACTTCTCCCGAAGTGTCTTTTAGATCGCCGTATGTTGAAGGCGGCGATACAAAACGTATACCTCAATTGTCTGGTTAACTAACTGAATTATAAATTCGTTATTCCCACCCTTCCAAGGAGCACCCGCCGGGTGTGAATTTAAGTTAAAAAAAACGTTAACCCCAATTGTGCCCAAAAAATGCCGTATGTTGAAGGCGGTGATACACAATGCATCCCTCAATTGTCTGGTCAACTAAACTGAATTTTACAAATTCGTTTATCCCACCCTTCCAGGATGCACCCGCCGGGTGTGATTTTACGTTTAAAAAGTTAACCCCAATTGTTCCGATCCCCACTTCTTTGTAAAAGATCGCCGGGGAGGAAAGACAAACAACAACAACAACAGCTTAGTTTTTTATTGGCTTTGCAAAACCGGGAAAACTACATACAACACGTGTCCGCATGAACACTGTTAGATGGGTACAACCATTCCGCCGGGAATCATAAGGAGCCTGATACAGGCACCAGAGACGCAGTCCTGGAGAGCTACAGACACCCACTCGGCGGGGAAACAAGCCTGTTTTAAAACCACGCGTGGCCAAAACTCGGCAACCAGCTGGGTTTTTCATGGTGTAACCGAGAAAAACCCGCCGGAAAGAAACCCACCCCGTCCAGATACCATCCGAACGCAACACCGGACCGAGGCGTTAGCCAAAACACAACTAACGCCGGGCCCACAATAGTCCGTGGAAATAGCCAATACACAACTATCCCAGGACACATAAATAGTCCGTGGAATTAGCCAATACACAACTAAACCAGGACACACATGACACAGTAGTACATAATTATAAAATAAATCAATAACACTTGTACATGTGGCAAAGCTACGAGAGGCTGGCTAGGCCTAGGCAGACGGATAAAAGTAAACATGCCGGAATATAAACAAAAAGCACTGAATTATATCACAACAGGAACCACCGCCAACACACCACTGTAGCAACACTTCCGGCAAAGGGAAGAACCGACTCGGGACCCAGAAAAAACTTCACTAAGTGAAGAAAAATACGCTTGGAACGTCAGCCAAATAAGCTACCTCATCAGAAAGATAAAAGGCAGCAAAAATAACGCGTAATGAAAGCCGCCTGCATCACAAAGCTAGCTAACTGTGAAAAAGTTCACATGTCCACAACAGGACCACGAGGGTACACCCGAAATAGATGCCCCAAACACATGACCCAAAATACACTGCACTGCGGGCAACTAGCCCAGGACACTCCTGCTACGCATATCCTAACCTTACTCGATACATCCCGGAGTAAACAAATGAGAAAAAACTCACTAGGGACGCAACAAATGCGGAACCAGCGGAGCGTGGGGAGACACGTCCGGGCAGGCTGAGCGCAGAGCAGAGAAGGAAGAATGACGCCCGAGTCAGCGTCTGGTCAAAGATCCACACAAGTACATCCACGATATTATGGAAAGCTTATTGAATAGTTATTCTTATTTTCTTTTTCTTTTTATTTTTTACGAAGTTTTTTCGTAGTGAGAACCCAATTCATAATGACTGAAGCCATGAGTGAGGTTGCGTGCGCTCATGATGAAGGCTCCTCAAATTTGTTATGCTCTGCGCGGTAGATTCAAACTACGGCGGATGAGTGTCTGAAGAGGGTGCCTTATGTAATAGGCATGTTCATCAATGATGGAGGGGCCACTAATAACTACCACACTGTCTGGTACCACAGTATTGGAGAGGGTGTATAGTAGCTCCTGACATGTTACATCTAGTCTGGAAGTATAGAGAGAGAGAGACACTGTTATATCTAGTGTGGAAGTACATACCATACACGTACCACCACACGCAACATTGACATTGTTGTAGTACAGTAGAACCCCGCCCATCCAGTGCTCTCAGATCCGGAAACCCAAGAGATTCAGACAGGCATTTCAATCCAGACTTGTGTTTCAGGGCGCCTATTATCCCATTTACTGTACATCGTTCTCTATAATACAACCCCTCAAAATAAGGTTTTCTTTTCAACTCTATTCAATACAGTTTATGCCACCAACACCATCAAACAAGCTTTATTATCCCCTATTCAATTAATTTTAAGTTCATAACGTTCTGAGATCCACGAGTAAGTTCACAACGTTATGAGATCCACGAGTAAGTTCATAACGTTATGAGATCCACGAGTAAGTTCACAACGTTATGAGATCCACGAGTAAGTTCATAACGTTATGAGATCCACGAGTAAGTTCACAACGTTATGAGATCCACGAGTTCTTGATTCACGGCACTACTAAACAGAGACCCTTTAGTAAACAGAGACCGACGCTCTCTGGAACAGCTGATGGGTTATTAATTATTTATATATTTTGGTAGACATTATTTGTCATATATTGTCAATATATATTCCTTTCGAATACATTAACATAAAAAAGCTCAATATTGACAATATGTGATTAATAATATCTACCAAAATATACATACAAATAATAACCAGTCAGCTGTTCCAGGGAGCATCGGTCTCTGTTTACTATAGTCTATTTGCTGTAACTAGGCAAGAAATCATGACCTCTATCCTCTGTAACTCAACAACGACTAAAGTAATCGAGCTAATATTTCTACCATTTGGGAAGAATCAGTCAAGGAATAGATGTGGAAATTTACAGCCAATTTGCTCTAGCCCTTTTTGAGTTACAGAGGTTAGAGGTCATGATTTCTCGCCTACTTACAGCGAATAGACTATAGTGCCATGAATCGTGAATTCGTGGATCTAGTAAAGTTATGAACTTAAATTTAAATTAATTGACAATAATAAAGCTTGTAGATCATGGTGTTGGTGGCATAAACTGTATTAGATATCCAGGCTTGTATGTCAGCCACCCTGGTTTGTCTGGATGGGTGAATATATATCTGGACTTTCGGCAGATCCGGACAGGTTTCTCCCCCAATTAGTCTGGATGGGCAAGGTTTTACTGTAGTGACTATTCCACACCTTCCTCCTCCTCTTCTGCTCTCTCCAACCTCCACTCATTGAATATATATAAGTAAAACCTCGTCCATCCAGACTAATTGGGGGAGAACCCTGTCTGGATCTGCTAAAAGTCCGAATCTGCCGATAGTACGGATATATACTGTATTCAGCCATCCAGACAACTCCGAATGACTGAAACAATAGTCCAGATATTTAACTTAAACAACCAGACTTAGGTTTCAGGCATCCAGACAAATCCGGATGGCTGACATACAAGTCTGGATATCTAACGCTGGATGTAAACAATACGTGCGGTAACTTGTATTCGTCTCGTTTGTTTCTGGATTGACTTTCATTTTTCCCAAGTCATCCAGACAAGTTTGGTTGGTTGAAACATGAGTCTGGGTCGAAATGCCTGTCTGGATCTCTTGGGTTTCCGGATCTGAGAGCACCGGATGGGCGGGGTTCTACTGTATAAATAGACTTTAAAAACTAACCACTGTCCCCTTAACTTACTTGCCAACAAAGACCTGCTTCCAGACATGATCAGTTTCCTCGGGAGACAATTTTTATGTACCAGGTGGCATTGTTGTAGCGAGCCTTCCACACCTTCCTCCTCCTCTTGTTCCGCCCTCCTCTCGTTGAAGGCGTTGTCTCCGCCGCTGTGCTCAGAGGTCCATCTCCGCTTACTTCTGGTTGACTGTGGGTTGGAAAGTTGAAAGTAATCACTAAGTTATGCCCCGAGGGAGAGTGTTAAAGATGTACAGTTAAAATTAACCTATCTATACACTCAGGCACATACCCCATAGCTGGGTGTGGCCGACTCAAGACAAAGCCCGAACAGGGAAAAAAACAAAAAAAACAAAAAAAAACAAAAAACAAAAAACAAAAAGACCCAGACCATTTGGGATCTACTGCAAAAAAGTGTCTCACAAAGTACAAGCTTCTAATATGCAGATTACAACTTTTGATGGCCTGGTTAACCGTCTCACTATCCTGTGGACTCGGGGGTTGCCGTTTAGCAGTCAGAAATAGTTTTCTCAATCTCATAATAACCTCTCCAAAATTAGTTTTCTGCCCACAGCTAACTCAAAGACAACTGCAGAGGTTGAAGTAACTAAACTAAAGGTTTCTAAATACCCCTGATGGTAACAAAGACTTTTAAGTATCACAGAAAAGGTGCAAATCGCATCCTGTGCGTGAAAGGGTTAATATGGTCCTTATAGTTAATACAATTTTGAGTTGAAGTACTATATACACCAAGATTCCGAACTGTTTATCAGACATCACTACAGTACAGTATAGTCAGTTTTATTCCAGCTGATGGTAAATTTAAACTATTATAATGTATAACTTGCAAAATAAACAAACCAAAACTGGGACGACAAAAGATAAATGCAAAGGAACTAATAAAAATCGCTATGTGGAAATAACACTTAATAAAATACAATTTATTAGACGATTTATCGATACATAATTGGAAAATTATTAGGTTACCTCCACCAACCGACTTTACTCCTAAAGTCAATTAATGAAATCAACAAATACAGGTGGCAGTCCAGGGATTCGAACCTAGGATGCTCACACCGAAATTCAGTGCATTTATCCATTGCGCTACGAAGACAGTTAAAGAATGGTGGACAAGCCTACGATTTATTATGCAGTTTCGAATCCTGCATATCAATCTAAGCATGTACACACCTTCCAACTGCGCTATCATAGGCTATGGGTAGATGGATGGAAGGAGTAATTAATGGGGCCTTAACCCTAAGGAAGGCCTCTCTATAAACTACCCCTGAACCTGAATGAATTATTATGTTACCTCCACCAACCGACTTTACTCCTAAACCCAATTAATGAAATCAACAAATACATGTGGCAGTCCAGGGATTCAAACCTAGGATGCTCACACCGAAATTCAGTGCATTTATCCATTGCGCTACGAAGACAATTAATAAGAAACTGTGTCTCTGCATCATATGAATACCAAGTGTTTGTAATTAACCCCTTCTGTAGTGGCGACGTCTTTTTAATTTTATTCTAGCAATATCTACACAATTTTATGTAGTTTAAGAAGGATCTGTGGAAATTAAAAGGGTTAAGTGTACTAGCTCGAAGCCTGTTAATTGTTAGAGGCCCTTTAGAAAATAACGTCTAATAGCAGCCAGAATTAAATTAAAAGGACGTCGCCATTACAGAAAGGGTTAACAACATATTTTGCTACAAAATAATTGTAATAGCAAAGTAATCAAGATGAAGATATGGCAATTTACCATCAGATGAAAAAAATATAAATAAAACGACTATAGCACCCACCTCTCTAAGCGAACTATAGATCCTGGGTCGTCTAAGAATGGGTGAAGCTCCTTCGTCCTTATTATTACTATTGCCGTTGTTGAGTGTAGCGAGGGGCGCGCGTCCCGGAGTCTTGGGGGTTCTCAGGGCCTTCAGGGGCGACCGGTTGCTGAATCTGTGAGGGGAGAGAGGAGAAGGCATGAGTTAGCTTCTCTTCTGGGTGACCTCTAATATTGTTTATTTTCTATTAACTCAGCAGCTGCACAGCCCCTGTAGTATACACCATACCCCTGTGCGTAGGTATTTTGATTCATTCCTCACTAAAATCGTTAATTTACCATAAATATAATTAATACTTATCCATATGCGCCTATTTTACGTTTAATATGAAGATAGTAACATGTGACAACAATAAAACAAGTGGGAGTAGTGTTTGGGGGGTCACAAACACGAAATATTGCAGAGCGGTTCATTCATGGAGTTGACAGAGAGAGAGACTACACCCTAGCTTCACAAGCTCTGGAGAGAGACTGGAGGTAGTGCGGGCTTGTCTCTCTCTCTCTCTCCTCACTCCACCTCCCTCCCTTTCGACCTTGAAACCGGGTAGGAAGTGTTGGCGCCATAAATAAACCGATAATCACAGGAATAAGAGAAAAATAGGTGATAATTGAAGGGGGGGGGGGTGACTTTGATAAATGTGAAGGAGTGATTAGAGGTATGGAGGGGAATTATCTCACTTAAATACCATTTTTTTTAAAAGTGTTTTTTTTTAGGCCTAGGATCTTAAGAGTCTCCCCGCAGTCGCCCAGTAAAACCTCTTAAGAGTCACCCTGCAGCTGCCGGGTTAAGGAGGAGGTACAGTAGTCACTTTTTTCTGGACCCCCTTCTGTTTAGCGAATTAGATTTGAGATTTAAAGACATTCGTTATGTTAGATTGGCGATTTTGAGACCTTTCGGCCCATTTCTTTTGTCAATACAGTAATAAGACCTTTCGTACCATTGAACTATTGATTTTTTAATGGCGAGCGATAACAAGCTTGTAATTTTAGAAGAGGAACCAGCCTTCGGCCAGGACATTTTTCTACCGAAAAATGTACAAATTTATCTTGAAAAGGGTTCTACGGGGTTTTTTTTTAACCTTGATGGAGGTCTAGCGAGGAAAAAAAATAAAAACAAAATAATAATAATAAATATATACAGTATATATGCCAAAAACCAAGCACTACCACCTTAAGCTTATATACAGTATATATGCCAAAACCAAGCACTACCACCTTAAGCTTATATACAGTATATATGCCAAAACCAAGCACTACCACCTTAAGCTTATATACAGTATATATGCCAAAACCAAGCACTACCACCTTAAGCTTATATACAGTATATATGCCAAAACCAAGCACTACCACCTTAAGCTTATATACAGTATATATGCCAAAAACCAAGCACTACCACCTTAAGCTTATATACAGTATATATGCCAAAAACCAAGCACTACCACCTTAAGCTTATATACAGTATATATGCCAAAACCAAGCACTACCACCTTAAGCTTATATACAGTATATATGCCAAAACCAAGCACTACCACCTTAAGCTTATATACAGTATATATGCCAAAACCAAGCACTACCACCTTAAGCTTATATACAGTATATATGCCAAAAACCAAGCACTACCACCTTAAGCTTATTTATATTGTGTGGTCAGTGGATTCCTGTAGGCCTAATATTTGTAATTAATACAATGAATTGTATTAATTACAAATACAGTACACTCTATTCAATTCATAGTTCTTTATTCACATTAAAAATGTACATTGTAATTCAACACTCAGACACACACATCACCCACAATTAATATGCATAGTATATTAGACAATATTTAAAACATATTTCAATTAAATTCATTAATCCAGATAATCATTCTGTACATAGTTGGTTTATGATAAGAACACATTCTTCCCTAGATAAAATGCCATCACCTTTATCCCTCATGCCACACAATGCCATCACCTTTATCCCTCATGCCACACAATGCCATCACCTTTATCCCTCATGCCACACAATGCCATCACCTTTATCCCTCATGCCACACAATGCCATCACCTTTATCCCTCATGTCACACAATGCCATCACCTTTATCCCTCATGCCACACAATGCCATCACCTTTATCCCTCATGCCACACAATTCTTTAATTTGTTCACCTAATCGTATGTCGTTCTCTTGTCTAGTGCATACAGATTCCCATTTCCTAATAACATTCTTCTCAGACATATTATATATTGCAGTTAAGTGCCTTACGTTACCGCCTATAACTGAATAAGGGCCTAGTTTAGCCATATTATATATGGTATGGATAACAGGACTAGGTGAATTTTGAGCATTTGTTAGATATTGCATTATTCTTTTAGCAAACCACAATTCAGGTGACATAACATTTGCTAGGTGTGGGAGTAAATTACAGTGTGTAGTCCAGGGAACCTTCCAAACTCTACGGACTGCTACTCGCCAGGCCCTGAACACACCATTCATATGCCCATCATATAGAGGCAAAATTTGGCTGCCGTAAAAACTAGTGCAATATTTATGAAATAAAAAGTTTCTCATTTCCGAGCTGGCATATTTAAAATTTGCAAAGAAAAAATTACACTGACGATTAAAATCATTTATGCATTTGCTGACATCAACCTTCCTAATATTGCTATTTAAAGTATGACCGAGATGACTCACCGAATTGACCACCCCGATAATATCACCATTAATATTAATATTTGGTATTTGTATATCAGTTTTATTATAGCTGTGTATTACCAGCTTGCTCTTTCTCGCATTAAAAATAACATGGTGTTTATCAGCATACTTAATACAAATGTCTACCATATAATTTAAAGCTTCAACACTTGGTGATAACAGAGTTAAATCGTTAGCATAGGTGAAAGCTCCAGCATATGTCCCTCCCATGTGACAACCAATATTACTGTCTACTAACTCTGACAGTAAACCATCAATATACACAACATAAAATAGGTGATATTACCCCTCCCTGCTTAACCCCATTACTTATTGCAAAATAGTCAGATCGTGCTCCAGCATATGTCCCTCCCATGTGACAACCAATATTACTGTCTACTAACTCTGACAGTAAACCATCAATATATACACAACATAAAATAGGTGATATTACCCCTCCCTGCTTAACCCCATTACTTATTGCAAAATAGTCAGATCGTGCTCCAGCATATGTCCCTCCCATGTGACAACCAATATTAGTCTACTAACTCTGACAGTAAACCATCAATATATACACAACATAAAATAGGTGATAATACCCCTCCCTGCTTAACCCCGTTACTTATTGCAAAATAGTCAGATCGTGCTTGTCCTCATCGCACTCTTAATTTCTGATTTACATACATATTCAACAGAAGTCTACAAATATTTGGACATACAGTACATGTCGATTAAGTAATTTTCGAAACAACATACAGTAATTAACTCTGTCAAAAGCTTTGCTAACATCTAATAATAAAGTATAAACATTAGTTTTGTGGTAATTAAAATAAGCGATGGTTTCTTGAATTAAACTAGTGCATAAGCTAGTAGAAGATCCTCCCTTATAACTAAACTGTAAAGTATGCGACAGTAACTGTTTTTCTTCTAGTGTCATAATAATGTTCTCCAGAAGTTTAGGCATACTTAAAATACTACTAAGTGTTATTGCTCTAAAATTCTCTGACACACACAAATTAGTCCATCGTCCCTTAGGGATAGGAACCATTGTACCTGTAAGCATTCCATCAGGAGATATTCCATGCTTTAACATTAGTGTAAACAAAATAGAAAGATATATGTTTAATTTGTTGCTTGAATGAATGATATTATCAGTTTAACGAAAAATTACCGTCACTTAGTCATTCTTTCACTCCCTATACGCTCCACATGACCAAACCACCTCAAGATATTCCGCTACACACTCTCCAGCACATCCACATCCACAGGGTGCAAAATGAAAGCAAAGTCCAATCTTATTATTTTATATGTAGAAATAAAATTATGGTTTATAGTTCAAATAATGTTTATGGAAGTGATAAACAGGTCTAACAGTGCTATTATAATGTAAAACTTGCAAAATAAACAAACCAAAACTTATACGAACACAGTAAAAAGACAAAACAACTAATCAAAATTGCTATGTGGAAACAACACTTAAGTAAAATAATAATTTATAAATAAAAGAACACAATCTATATTTCATGTTAATTGTCTTGTATTCCTTCTCATATTCATTCTAGTCTTCAAACAAAATTGCTCTGGTTTGACACTCTGCACATCCACACCACAACTCTCTCATATTTCTCTCATTGTTCTTTCCTTTCCCATAAACATTACACTATTCAGTGTGCAGTTGGGTCTGAGTAACAGGTCTCCCTTGATTTACAATTGGGTTACATTCCTGAAAACCCGATCTTAAATTTAAAAAATCATATAGCAAACACTAAAATTAATGGGGTAAATGGGGATGCATTCTCGTACCAGCCAAAACCCAAACCCAAACACCTACAAACCTATACAGTAGCTAATAATATCATAAATTATAGGTTTGACTCCTGTAAGGAGATAAAGAAAACCTAATATTTAGTAGTGGCCCCGTAATCATTGACGATTATGCCTATTACATAAGGCACCCTCTTCAAACACTCATTTACCGTAGTTTGAATCTACCGCGCAGAGCATAAAAAATTGAGGAGCCTTCATCATGAGCGCACGCAACCTCACTCATGGTTCGTCATTATGAAATTGGGTACTCACTACGAAAAAACTTCGTAAAAAAATAACAAATAAAAAGAAAATAAGAATAACTATTCATAAGCTTTCCATAACTTCGTGGATGTACTTGTGTGGATCTTTAACCAGACACTGACTTCAGGCGTCATTCTTCCTTCACTGACATATCAAGTAAACCAAAATCCTTAATACATCAACGAATGGGAAGGGGATGGTCGAGAGGGCCCCAGTCGTCAATGATTACGGGGCCACTACTAAATATTAGGTTTTCTTTATCTCCTTACAGGAGTCAAACCTATAATTTATTAGTGGCCCCTCCATCATTGACGATTATGCCTGATATCTAAGACTGGAGGGGGACATTCGTAATCATATCATAACTCTAGCAAAAGCAGATAATCAAACAACCACATAGTATTCATACTTTGTAAAAAAGATATATTTGTGTGCATAATACTTTATACAGCATAAAAATATACAAAAAGGTGACAAGCAGGAGCGTGCTTCGAAGAAGCCTGCTTGGACAAAAAGGAGTTAACTCCGAGACCCTGCACACAGAGCTGGTAGTTAAGAAGGCACCCCACTTAAAGTAAGTGGTGAAAAACAAAAAACATCAAAGTTTACATGTGCACATATAAACCCCATTAACTCTTGGATATAATTATAAAAATATACTGTAAAGAGGTACTTACATTACACATACCAGCTGCGGCCGCAAATACTAAGATTTACTTAAAATTATATTGCTTCACAGCCAAAACTATTTACAACAAGCATTGTCTTTGAACTATGATTGGACGTTAGCACAATTTCCTGTAATGAATACTACAGAAAATTCTTTAAAATCACAGCACCTACACCCTGTATCACAGCTCGTAAGCTTCGCACACGTCCTCCGGCGGGGTCTAGGGTGTCCTATGTTACACTGACTGCACCCCCCCCCTCTCTTTTCCTCATCTAAAATAATAAGTGACCCAGAGGCCACCTAGACCCTCTGCTGTAAAGCTATACATGGCATGGAAGGCCTGTCCAAAGCTACCGAAAGGTATCGAGTCAAAAAAGTATGATTAAGAGGATCAGAGGTGCGTGGCTGCTATGTCCTCAACAGAAAAATTCTTAAGGAAACGTAAAGAGGTCGCCCATTTGCGTAAATCGTGAGCTCTACCCACAACGCCGGGATTACTTTCCTGAATGACGTTAACTAAGAGAGAAGCTAGTTTACGCTTCATAACGCGTTTACCCGTACTAGATACCCATAAAGCACCTTGTTGATTCCTAGGTGTGACCTTTAAATATTTGGTAAGCGCTTGCACTGGACATAAATTATGGTGCACCTTTCCCCTTTTCAATGCCGGCACTGTGAACTCTGAAAACACGTGATCACTGTGTTCATTCTTGGCGATGAACCCTGGGGAAGGAGCAATATGAATACAATCATTGAGCCTACCAAACCTGATGCAATTAGGTGTGTTGCTCATCGCCGCCAGCTCAGACACCCTGTTCCCGGTAGCTAAAGCCATAAGGAACACTGCCCTTTTTAAAAGTAAGTAAAAATCTGCAGTATTTTGGTACCGCCGGGAATGAAGCAATGACAACGCTTTGTCCAGAGACCAGGTAGGCATGAGCTGACGGGGAGGTGGGCAGAGCCTAAAACATGCCCTCATTAAGCCTGTTTCCTCCGCTAGTGGTATGGTTAGACCCGTAAGGTCTAGGAATGGCAACCTAATTGCTGTTAAGTGATTCCTTAACGTTACTACTGATAGCTGTTTCTGCTCAAACAGATAGTTTAAATAATTAAAAACCAAAGCCACCGACGGCACGGATTGTTCTGTTCTGAGTATCCAAGAAGTAAAAGCCTGCCAATGCGAATGATACTGTCTCTTAGTAGATTGTGTGTATAGATTCATGAATTTATCGGTCACGGTTCTACCATACGGAGCTAGCCATTTGGCCTCCTGAATGTCCATAATGCAAAAGTCAGCGAGGTCTCTAGGTTGCCAATCGTGTCTAAGTGGAAATACCCGACCGGGAGCGACACCGGGTTTGGGCACCACGTCTTTAATTGCTGGTACCACGCCTGCGCCGGCCACAGGGGCGCGATTAATGAGACGACGCCCCGATAATCCTGTAGTTTGTTTACTACTTGGCACATTAGAGAAGCGTCTGGCGGCGGAAACAGATAAATGGAACTCCACATGTTCCAGTCCGTCACCAGTGTGTCGGGTCCTCCCGCCGGGGTGGCTGTCCGGCGTGTTAGGTACAGCGGGAGTTTGTGAGTCTCCTCGGACGCAAATAGATCCACTTGTGGACGGTAAGGCTTCGCAATCATTAGGTCGAAAATGTTTTGCTTGAGCGCCCATTCTACTGTTGTGCTCTGTCTCCGAGATAGAGCGTCTGCCCAGACGTTCGCTACGCCGGGGAGATAAGAAGCGTGAAGCTGAATGTCCAGCTTGTCGGCTAGTACAAAAATCTTTTCTGACACGTTTAGCAACCTCCGAGATCGCGTTGACCCCTGTTTCTCAACGCAGTTTAACCGCATTCAGATTGTCCATCCTGAAGGCCACCGATTTGCCCCGCAAAGAAAAGCCGTGAGCCTGAAGGATAATACAAGGGGATAATAACTCTTTGACATTTATGTGGGAGGATTCTGAATGGGACCCGAGCCCTTGACCCTGGTGCCCTTGGTTTGACTTAAAGCCCCAACCTATCGTGCCTGACGCATCCGTGTCCACCCATACCGTCGGCGGAGGAGAGGTCCAAGACATGACTGAGTGCAATGTTTCCCTCTTCGCCCAGACCGCTAGTAAGGTGTGTATTAATTTTGGGATGGGCCATAATGTTTCCGCCGGCAATAGTGGAAAAAATGTGTTGCCCTCCAAAATTAAACGTTTGACTTTCAACCGGCCCAACTTTACAGTTAGTTGGATCCAGTTGAGAGAGCCGACCAGAGATTCCCAGACTCTCCGTGTCGTAGTCAGACTGTGAAGAAACATAAACAGTTTCTTGCGAAACCTGTTCCGATTGTCCACACTCTGACTCAGAGTGAGAGCAGCTGTGTCCCAGACCAGCCCTATCCACTGAACCACTCGTGAGGGAACAAGGTTTGACTTTACCAGGTTTACCTTGAATCCTAGAGTTTTTACATGAGTTAATGTTATGTTGACATGACTTATGCATAATTGTTCCGTCTCCGCCGCCACCAGCCAGTCGTCTAGATACCACAAAATCCTGATCCCTTGTTGCAACAAAGGCATCAGGGCTTGCCGGACTAATTTCGTGAATATGCGAGGTGCTAGGTTTAAACCGAACGGCATCCTCTGAAAGACATAAGTCTGATGCATGATTCTTAACGCTAGAAAACGTTGAAACCGTTTGTTTGCCGGGACGTGCCAATACGCGTCCGTCAGGTCTAAAGAACACATCCACCCTTCCGGCGGAAGTGTTAGCCTGATCTGATTCACTGTCAGCATCCGGAAGGATACGTTGTGAATATGGAGGTTCAGATAAGACAGGTCTACGACCGGCCTCATCTGAACACTGTCCCTTTTGGGTACCAGAAAAAGTTTGGATGTAAAAACTGGGTAATTTTGGGGAACCGGGATGATAACATTCTTGGCCACCATCTCTTGGATCAGTGACTCCACCTCTAATTAAACAAAATTTGCCTTTGTCGGCTGACGTAAGCGAGGTCGCCGGAGCCACTGCCAGGTGATGCCTTTGCGTGCCACCATCCTCGCCCATGTGTTTAAAGGCCATGCGCGATGATTCGCCCGGAACGACCCAGTTAGCAGACAAGGGTTCGCCGGCTGGACTACCCCCTGATCCACTCGCCGGGAGATCAGCCCTGGGAGTGAGGGAGACCTTAGTTTTTTGGTGGTGGTGGTGGTGGTGGAAGTTTAGACGACTGGCCGGGTTTGGCTGGAGACGGGCCCTGACCCGGCCTTTGATACCTCCGTCCTTTATGGGTACCTGAAGACTTTCCCTGCCTGTATCTGTACTGACCTTGGGTGGAAGAGGATTTAGGCAAATGAAAGGATTTCGCCCCACCAGACTGAGCTTTAGCGACTGGTTTGGGCTTGGTAAAAGTGAAAGCAGGTTTCTGAGATGGGGCGGGACTGTGCTTCATGGCCTGAGCCACGTTAAACACCGTCCTCCACACCTCCGGGGACATTAAAGAGGCAGTTAGAACTGGGGACATTACTACCTGATTAGCAATCCTATCCGGGAGCTTTCGGACTAGAGACATCCTTAGATCTTGTCTTGCCCGCACCGCCTCTAACAAGGCCGTGCGTATATCTCCTAGTGACTGAATAGAAATTTGGAGAAGTAAGCGTCTAGATAGTTCGATTGCCTTTCGAACTTCTGTGTCCGCTATCGCCTGAGCAGATCTTAGCATAGATTTGGCTACTTGTTGCATAACAAGATACTGAGAAAATAGTCTGTACGCCTTACCCCGTAGCCTAAACTCCCGGTCTAGGTGAGCAGTGGAAGGTGTAGAGAACGGATCTTTAAGCTCGCATAGATTAATTTTAGGGGCAGCTAAAAAGGCAAAGAGAGCAGAAGGAACTCCGCCGGCAGAGTATACTGGGAGAGAGAACCAAGAATGGCTCTCTTGTGGAATTTGGTGTGAAGCTTTAGAAGTGAATGTGGTTGCAAAGTGTTGTGCCTCGACTTCCCAGTCCACCCAAGGTCCCGAACCCAATTGCTCCACCTTCAAAACTGGATTCGCGGCTGAGTCAGTAAATGTCTTTAATCCCAACTCAGGGGTTAGAGCTGACAGCGCTTTGATATCATTGAATCCATCATGTTTTGTCCAGTCTGAAAACAGTTTTGAAGCTGATGCAGGGGGTAGGGCAGGTGTAGAAGAATATACAAAATAGTCATGAGTATAATAGTTGGGGATGGCCTTAATACTAACATCAAGTACATTTCCCAGCATATCAAGAGCCCTTAACTTCCTAGATTTATTTCCTTGGATTACCCACTCTCGTGGTACCGGAAGCTCCCCTGACATAGTGGACTGTGCTGCCTCTGGCTTTGTTGGTACCAGTGATACCCACGAATCGTCTGGCCCGTATAAGAAAGGCATAGCCCCTTTTCTGACCGGGGCTTTGTCTAATGGGGGAGGATTTACGTCTGCTACTGCTCGCACATTGGAAGTAGTTAGTGCCGCCGAAGTTGGCCTAGTAACAATAGTAGGTGATACAAGGGGAGTGAGCGGAGTTTGTGTCAAAGTAACGGAAGTAGCCAGAGGTCGAACAGTCGATGTTGGCGTGGGAGCTCCCAGACCAACCATAGGAGGCTCCGGTTGCTGGCCAAAAAACTTAGTTAAAGCACTCGCTAATAACCCATCAATCTCATCCGCCGTGACAAATTGAGCAGATGAAGAACTATTAGGTGAAATATCCCTATTCTGAGAGTTATCTTCATTACCCACCTCAGAAATAATAGACCCATCATCCCCTGCCTCCGGTCCCTCCTGAGAGGATTCCGCCGAGGCGGGGGCCCCTTGCCATGTTAAGTCAGGGATGGAAGACGGTGTCTCCGCGTCCCGGTGGACTTCAGCCTCTACCTGAGTTGCCTGAGACGGCAGAGAGCTGTCCCGCCATGGCTGGGAGTACCTCCAAACTCCCCGGCCTTGGTCGGAACTTACTTGTGAGCCAGGCCCCACCCCAATGACTGAGCCCTCACTCGAGCCCTCTCGCGGATTATCACTGCCGGGAGAACCCTCTAAATCTAAAGTGAGAATATAATTATTTGGGGACACTATGTCCGCCGGAATATCCCCGACCACAGACTCTGACTCCACCTCCGACCTGTCAGATTGGACTTGAGACATGTCGGGAGTAGAGGCAGAAAGCGAGGTTCGAGGCTCCGGCGAACGCCGGGAGGACTTTCGTACATGAGACTCTTTTTTTAGAAGACTTGTGACTCCGCCTCGACTTTGATGTACCGGTATCACTAGAACTATCCTTGGTCTTGTCTGTCTTGCTCTTCTTCCGCGAAGGTGAAGTCGAGTGACTATGTGTCTGCTTTCTGAGAGGAGACCGTGACCTGGACCTAGCTCTTGATTCCGAAGTTGTCGCCGGGGGAGACGGCTCTCGCGGTCTCTTAGATGTGCCGGGGGAGGCAAGAAGCTCTTTAACCAGCCCAGCCTCTGCCGGCTTAGTGACTTTACTTCGGGAAGGAGGACGTTTAATTGGGGGGTACTGAACCAACAAACGGTCCCACAGAATTACGTTATCACACTGCAATTATGAGCCACTGCAGTCGCATAATTAGTAAGAAGTTGTCGGACCTCGCGTAATGCAACCGCCGCGGCCAGATTGTCGTGCTGTAAGACTTTAATACCCAGCTGACTACAGAAGGTACAATTCTTTGTGACCCACAAACCCCTTGATCGGTCTAAGCATTTGACACAACGAATGCACAGAGTGTGCGCAAAAATAGGGATTCCGGAACATGAGGGTGTTGAGCAAAGAGCAAAAACAGGGGCTAGAGCAGCCATGGCAGAGACTGGTTAAAAGCTAACTCCCCCCGGGCCTCACCTGGTCCTCTGTGGACCCGCCGGAACTCCGCCCTGGAAAAAAGAAAATTTCCAGGAATTAATGCTCATAAGGTTACCCCACAATGTTCTAACACAAGTGTTAATGAACCGCCGGGCAACGAGACGTAATACCCCACCATTACCTATCGTTACCCTGTAGGTTCGTATGTAAAGATTTGTAAATAACTTTACGTGTCCAAAAGATTTAAGAATATCCTCAGACATGATATAAAGATGAGCAGTTCTTTATAAGTGACGCAGTCTTCCCTGTTATCTAACGTTCACCGGGAACCCATACTAAGACGCCGGCCTCCTTATTATAACGCAGTTAGCCAGGTTAAGCCCATCTTAATCATTAGATCGCCGTGAGTTGAATGTCTTGATACCTAAATGTATCCCTCAATTGTTAGGCTAATCCTACCGAATTGCAAATCCGTGATTCCCACCCTCCCGAGGTTCAACTGCCGGGTGAAAAATAATAGAAAAGTTAACCCCAATTGTTCCTATCCCCACTTCTTTGCAAAAGATCGCCGGGGTGGAAAGACTACTCAAAACAACACAGCCCAGTTTTTCAACGGCTTTGCAAAACCGGGAAAAACTATCGTCAACAGGTGTCCGCATGAACCCCTAGTTGAACCGGGTAACGCCCTTCCGCCGGGAAACACATAGTAAGCCTGAACACAGGCCCCACTACAGAGACGCAGTTCTGGAGAGCCCTCAAGCCACCACTCGCCGGGGGAAACTAGCCTATTTTAACCACGCATGATTAAAACTCGGCAACCAGCCGGATTTTCTCGGTGCAATCAAGAAAACCCGCCGGAAAAGGCAACCCACACCCACCAGACGCAATCTGAGAACCAGCCGGGTTTTCACGGAGCAATCGAGAAAACCAGCCGGAAACGGTAACCCACACCAACCAGATGCAATCGGAGGATAGTGCCTGGAATAAGCCAATACACAACTTATCCAGAACACACATGACACAGTAGTACATAATTATACAATAAATCAATAACACTTGTACAGTACATGTAAAAAAGATACGAGAGGCTGGCTAGGCCTAAGCAGACGGAGTATCGCTTAAACATGTGGTAATAAAACAAAAAACACTGAATATTATCACAACAGGAACAGCAGCCAACACACCTCGAAGAAATATACCCGGGAGAGGGAAGCACTGACACGGGACCTAGAAAACTTCACTAAGTGAAGAAAAATATGCTAGGAACGTCAGAAAACAAACAAATAAGGCAACTTCATCAGAAAGATAAAAAGAAGCCTAATCACGCGTAGTTAAAGCCAACTAAACAACTAGGCTAGCTAAACCGCGAAAACGTTTCACGCGTCCACCCCGGGACCACGAGGGTACGCCCGAAATAGGCGTCCCAAACACACGACCCAAAATACACTGAACTGCGGGCAGCCCGCCCATGACACCCCTGCTACGCATATCCTAACCTTACTCGATACATCCCAGAGTAAACAAATGAGAAAAACTCACTAGGGACGCAGCAAATGCGGAACGAGCGGAGCGTGGGGAGACACGTCAGGGCAGGTTGAGCGCAGAGCAGAGAAGGAAGAATGACGCCTGAAGTCAGCGTCTGGTTAAAGATCCACACAAGTACATCCACGAAGTTATGGAAAGCTTATGAATAGTTATTCTTATTTTCTTTTTATTTGTTATTTTTTATGAAGTTTTTTCGTAGTGAGTACCCAATTTCATAATGACGAACCATGAGTGAGGTTGCGTGCGCTCATGATGAAGGCTCCTCAATTTTTTATGCTCTGCGCGGTAGATTCAAACTACGGTAAATGAGTGTTTGAAGAGGGTGCCTTATGTAATAGGCATAATCGTCATGATGGAGGGGCCACTAATAAATTGACCACTTGCGAGTTTCGTTCTTTAAGGAAGTTGGAGCATGTAGACAACGATATTTAGCAGAATTACCAGCTAAAATACGGTTATAGTGCATTTATATATACATAACAAATAATTCCACATACAGTACTTTTTATCCATCAGAAACCTACATTATTATTGCATTTCTGTTTAACCCCTCAGACCCGGCTATGTATTCCATACCGAAACCCGGGGTTTTGGCCGAAAAACTTCTACGCCTAGGCTACCGTATCTTTGTTATTTTGACTGCTTCCGCATTCCCGCGCATCCACAAGCGTAGATGTGTTTCGTACCTGTAGAATGGCGTTGAGTAGAGCTCTCTAAGTCAACTGGTTCAGTTGTGATGACGATTTCCGTGGAGATAACTTTGTGGCGATATCAGCCACTTATCATTACTTTTCACTACTTAACAATAACATACAGGCACACACGAACAAGGACGCCTCTCCTTCTTGTGGTCGGAGATGCGCGGCGTCGGTCCAACCAGCTGTTGTTTACATGCGTCGGACGGACGGCTTTCAAAACAAGCTTACAGGCTTTCAAGCTGCCGGAGCCTCAGAGCCCTTCCGGGTTCCGCGGGGGTGTTTTTTATGGATGCCTCAGAGCCCAACCGGGTCTGAGGGGATAATGTCAATGTGTACGGCTCTAACTTCCTTATAGACCAAAACTCGCAAGTGGTCAATCGGGGCATCGGATAGTGAGGGAGACCTGTACCGTACTTGTTACAGACAGCTTTGTCTTTTGTCTCTCTCTCTCTCTCTTTTTTTTTTTTTTTGCCAGATGCCGTAAATCCCGAGAAAGGGGTGGCCATGAATATTAGGCGTTTGTCACGAATCGCTATGTCAAGTTGCCCGGGCTTGACATCTACCAATAACATTTTGACAGTGCGGGCTTGAACCACCTACCCTATGGTGATGGACTGGTCTATCAGAGTGAGAGCTGAGCGTTCTCTGCCATACCCATAGCTTAATATGACTGTTATATAATTTCCCTTATACTGTATATTTTCTAGATCTCAAGTGACGGTGTCTCTTCCGTGGACTGACCTCCCAATCGATTGGGAGCCAAAGCGTCACATTTTTCCTTTGCCCCTCAACTTTCCCTTCATAATTGCTGAGGGACACAGGGCCTTGGGTGGGGCTTGGGTTTCCCGGGCGTTTCCGCACCCTCCTCAGCTCCCCGCCTTGGAGTGGGTTCGGTCACCTGGGCTTTCTTAGTGGTAAGCAGGGAGGGTTTTGTGGGGGTGCTCGGTTATGGCCTTGGCCTTGCTCAGGACCTTGGGGTTGCTCGGCCAGACAGCTTGGGGAACAGCAACAACAACAACAACAACCAACCCTTTGATGGCGGGTGCCCAACTCCGAAAGGAGTTGAAGTAGGGGAGCTATCCCCCCGCCAAAGGCGGCTTTCTAGGGCCTTTCCTAGCTGATGCTGAGAGGATTGGGTTCTAGTCATGTGGTGATGGGCTGGTCTATCAGAGTGAGAGCTGAGCGATCTCTGCCATAGCCATAGCTTACTCTGACTGTTCCTTTTACTTATATATCTTCTAGATCTCAAGTGACGGCGTCTTTTCCGTGGATCGACCTCCCTACTGCCAACCTAAAAGTTGGCATATTGGGAGCCAAAGCGTCACATTTTTCCCTTGCCCCTCAACTTTCCCTTCATAATTGCTGAGGGGCACAGGGCCTTGGGTGGGGTTTTGGTTTCTCGGGCGTTTCCGCGCCCTCCTCAGCTCCCTGCCTTAGAGTGGCTTCGGTCACCTGGGTTTTGTTAGTGGTAAGCAGGGAGGCTTTTGTGGGGGCGCTCTATGGCCTTGGCCTTGCTCGGGACCTTGGGGCTGTTCGGCCAGGCAGCCTGGGGAACAACAACAACAACAACAACCAACCCTTTGATCAGCAGCCCACGCTCTACTCACTATGCCACGGCTCGCCTTCATACACATAGAAAATATATATATATATATATACAGTATACCGGTATACAGTATATAAATAAATAAATAAATACATAGCCACTACACAAACACACATATAAACATGTACCTGTATAGGCTAATTCAAAGGCATCTTCTTCATACACATAGAAAAAACAAATTAATTACTTAAAAACAAAGAAAATAAATAGCCAGCACATAAACACACAGATAAAGATGTATGGTAGGCCTACCTATATAATTCACATAAAACAAAAATACAAATATATAAATAAATCAAAAAATATACAAAATCACTAGCCAGCACACACGGACCTGTATAATTCCCGAGCATCCTTGAAGTCCTCGGGCCGTGAGTTCGCCCCTCGTACGTCCTCGATCAACCCGGACTTCACAAACTTCCTGAAATGTTGAAAGAAAATGTAAGTGACAACTAAAAAGGTGAGTGAAAAATGAAAATGGGAGTGACGAATACATGAGAGATATCTATCTATCTATATATTGCCGGACACTGTGGTCCTCGAACGAAACGCCCCCATGCACCTCTTTCCCTAGTCAGTTGTTGCTCCTCCTCCCATCCAGCACCTCTTTCACGCATACCGGTACTTTTTAACTCCATCCTTCCACCTCTCACTCGGTCTACCTCTCCCTCTCTGTCCTTCCACCTCACTCTCGTAGACTCTCTTAGTTATTCTCTCGCTTCTGATACATTCCACATGGCCGAACCATCTTAATGTGTTCCTTTTCACACTTTCCAGCACATCTACATCCACACCTCTCTCGTACTTCCTAATTTGTCTTTCTATCCCTCCATGTAACTCCGCACGCACTTCTCAAGTAACTCATTTCTACCCCTCTCAATCTTGCTTTGAGTCTCTCCACCAACATCCATGTCTGTTGCACCCTCTACCTGGCTTCTACCTGGAGTTGTTTCGGCCGTTCATCAGTGGCCTCGGCGAGAGTTGCTCCCCCCAAGTATGTTTGCTGCCAGTGCTTGATGCAGCAGGCTCTCCTGCACTTCTTCATCCATACTCCCATCTTTACTCAACACATTGCCCAAATACTTAAATGAGCTGACATTCTCCATAGCCTGACTGTTCAACCTCACCTCACACTCTGTGGCTCCACCCCTTTTTCCTTCCCATATCAAGATATACTGTAACATAGTTGGATCAAGTTAACTCTATTTGGTCTGAGGGGGGGTCTTTTTGGATATCCCCTGTTTTGCTCCACTAGTAAGGAGATTTTAAGATGTTTCACCCCATCAGGTTGGCGATAATATGACGCTTCACCCCTTTCAGGTGTCGGTTTTCTTCTGGGCACCCTGTAGCCAGGGTGTCAAATGAAAGCGTGTTTCCATTATTTTTTAGTCTATATTGTACTTTATATGTAAAGGTAAAATCATGGTTAATAGTTAAAGTTGTCTTTGGAAGTGGTAAAATGACCAAAACAATGCTCATCATCATCATCTCCGACGCCTTGTTTCCCCCTGGGAAACCCCCACTAGAGGATGGCCATGACAGAAACGTCTCCAAGCTACTTTGTCAAGACATGCCTCCTTTGCCCGTGCCACAATGCCCCTTCCACTACGTGGAAGTTTTTCTTCAATATATTTTTTCACTTTCTTTTCCCATACCATAGGTGGTCTTCCACTACTAGCGGTTCCACTCACCTGACTCCCATATATCTTTCTTGGCATTCTGTCTTCATCCATTCTCTGAACATGGCCATACCATCTCAAAGTACTTCTCTTTATCCACTCAACCACACCACAATCAATGCCCAAAGCCTGCTCTTCCATTCCAAAGGACTCGTACACTTCCCTATTACTTGGCCCATCTAGCCTATTCATGCCAGCTGCCATTCTGAAAAAGCTCATCGCCACAGCTCTCAGTTTGAAGAGGTCCTCGTCACTTGCCGTCCATGTCTCGCTTCCATACGAGAGTGTTGGGAGCAGCACACTGTTTCTCAGTGACTTTTTGACTTCCTGGCTAACCATTCTTCCTTTGAGAATACTATCAAGTTCTCCAATCACTTTTCTCTCCCTTGCATTTTTCTCTCTTTTATCTCACTCTCCATTTTACCATATTTGCATAGTACAGCTCCCAAATTCTTGAAACTTTCAACCTCTTCTAGTACTTAATTTTTCAATTTTATTTTACAACTTTTCTTGTGTTCTTTCTTGATTCTATATTTTTCCTTAAAATCTATGGTTTCATGCATTCTTCTCTCAAACACCATTACCTTACATTTCCCTACATTGACCTTTAACTTTCTCTTTTCACATACCCTGTCAAAGTCAGTGACCACTCTCTGAAGTTCTTCAGCATTTTCCGCCAACAGGACTGCATCGTCCGCATATAGGCATGTTAAAATCTTCCATGCTCTTCCCTCTGATTCCAGTCTAGCTCCCACACCCATTGATACAGCCCTACATTCCCTAATCACTCCATCCATGTATATATTGAACAACCAAGCTGACATGACACATCCCTGTCTTACACCTACATTGACCTCAAAACTTTCACTTAACTTATCCCCTACCTTCACATTTGCCATTGCATTCCTATAAAAAGATTTTACTGCCATTAGCAACTTTCCTCCCACACCATATACTGTTAACACATCCCACAGGCCCTCCCAGTCTATTTAGTTGTAGGCTTTTTCCAAATCCATGAATGCTGCATAGAGTTTTCTGTTTTTGGCCAGATACTTCTCTACCAACAATCGCATTGAGGCTATCTGGTCAACGCAGCCCCTGCCCTTTCTGAAACCTCCCTGTTCCTCGCCTATTTTGTCATCCGTTATCTTCTGTAGCCTCTGTGTTACTACTCTTGCGTGTACCTTTCCAGGTATGCTAAGCAAGCTAATTCCCCTATAATTCTTACACTCTTCTTTACTACCCTTCCCTTTGTACAAGGGTACTATCACTGCTTTCCTCCAGTCCTCTGGTACACTTTCCTTTTCCCATGCTAATTTACATAACCTATGCATTATGTCAACAGCTTCTTCTCCTCCATATCTCAGCATTTCACCTGGGATGTTATCTACTCCAGCAGCTTTGCCCATTTTAAGTCTATTGATTGCTTCTTTTACTTCTTCTCTGCTTATCTGGCTTTCAACTACCCTGTTTATTCTACCTCTCTCCATTCCTATGGATGAGATCTTTGCCTTCCCCCTACTCTTTACAGCTAAGCTACTAAAATTATCTGTCCATACTTTTACCACACCATCACCCTCTACCACTTCCCCATTCATGTCCCTCATCCTACCACCTGAGACACTCTCAGTCTTCTTCCCTCTGGCTTCTTTCACAGCTCTGTAGTATGCTTTCCTGTCATTCAGAAACTGTTCGCTAATCTTTCTCCCATATGCCTCATCTGTCTTCCTTTTAGCGTCTTGTATCGCCCTCTTCACTCTTTGTTTCAAATTTTTATATTCTTCTTTCCTCGCATCTCTAGTTTCTCTAGGTATATTCTTTTGCAGCATACTCTTTCTGAACTCTTTCTTCTTTTTCACTATTTCTTCTATCTCTTTACTAAACCATGCGTTACCTTTCTTCTTCCACATTTTAAAGGTTTTCTTCCCACATACTTTCTCAGCTGCTTTAATCATGGAGTCTCTTGTACCTTTCCATACTTCGTCTACAGTATTTCCCAGATCTATCATAACATCCATGTCCTTTATAGTCTCTTTCAGGATGTCCTTGTATTTTGTTGCATTACATTTTTCATTTAATTTTCTCACATTTATTCTCTCTACTGTCAGTTTTCTCTCTTTCCTCTCATATTTCCACTCTTTCCTTATCCTCACTTTTGTTAGCACTGTATAGTGGTCTGATCCCGTCAGCATACCTCTTACAGATTTTGAATCTAAAATTCTTCCTTTTAGTCCGGAGTCCATCATGGCGTAGTCAATTAGAGATTTCTGTTCCTGCTCACCTTCACCTCTGTGCCATGTATATCTATGAATGTGACGATGTTCAAAAAATGTGTTATCCAGAAACATCTCTCTCTCCGCACAAACTTCTAAAAGGAAGTCACCATTCATATTCCTACCCTCCACACCCCATTTACCCACTATACCTTCCATCTCCTCGTTTCCAACTCTACCATTCATGTCGCCTACTAATATTACTTGTGTACACTCTTGCCTTTCTCTTATACATTTATTGACTGTATTCCAAAATTTTCTATTTTCTTCCGCACCTTTCCCAGTTTCTTGGTTGACTGGTGCATAGACACACATAAAAGTATACCTATCTATCCCAATCTTGCACTCACACCATACAATTCTTGAGTCCACGCATCCATAGTTTTTCACACACTTCCTCAACCTTTCTGACAAAATTACTGCTACCCCTTCCTTTTTCTTACGTTTATATCCTGCATCCAATCCAGACCAGACAACCCATCCTTCCCCACCCCACAAATCATGCTCACTCTCACCATCCCACACTCCAGAACCCAACAGGTGCGTCTCACCTACCCCACACACATCCACACATCCATCTTTAAGCTCTCGCATCAGACACTCTCTCTTGCTAAAATCATTTATGCCATTGGCATTGAAGGCACAGACACGGAGCACGCTTTCCTTCACCCGAACGACGTTTCCACCACTTTTCTGCTTTGTTCCTCCACCCCCGAGGGGGTCCTGGCCGGCAGCATACCGAGCACAGTTATTTCCCAGGAGGACTTGGGGCCTGGACATAATGCCTCCAAACAGGGCGCCGGATTGTCAAAAGTATACTAAAGAAAAAACAAAGACTGATACTAACATCAGTAAAAAAACATACAACACAGTAAAAAAGAAAATATTAAGAAGATAGGGAGAACAAAAATATACAGGGGACAACAGAAATATAGTTACAAGGGGGATAATTTTTATAGTGGAAATTAAAAGAGGATTTATTTTGTGTTAATGTCTTGTATTAATTTACATGTTTATTCAAACAATATTGCTCCGGTTTGACACCCTGTTAGGCTGTAACTTACAAGAAATCAGCGTTGGCCGACATATTTTTCTATAGGGGAGAGAGAGTGAGAAAGAAAGAAAGAGAGAGACAGAGAGAGAAAATATACCGTACCTCAACAACTTAATGGTCTGGTCCCGGGAGACAGTGTTGACGAAGTTTGGGTCCTTGGTGAGGTGGTTGTGTAGCCAGTCCACGGCCTCGCAGCCCATGAAGCATCGGTCGTACTGTCGCAGCCCCCGCCAGTGTCGACTCACAGGCATGCCATTGTAGAACGACCTCACTGCGTCATTCCACTGTAGGGGTAGGATTCATGTAAATTTTGTCCTACTGTATGTTTTTTTGGTAAGAGTTGTGTTATCGGGCGTACCACTACCGACATACAACATAAATCATCTATTAATACTTCTATCTATCTATTGCCTGACGCCGTGATCCCCGAAGGGGTGGCCACGAACGAACCGCCCCCATGCACCTCTGTCCCCAGTCAGTCGACGCCCCTCCCCCCAACCAGCACCGCCTTCGTTCATGTAGTTCCTCACTCCATCCTTCCACCTCATATTCGGTCTACCTCTCCCTCTGTCCCTCCACCTCGCTCTCGTACACCCTCTTAGTCATTCTGTCGCTTTCCATACGTTCCATATGGCCGAACCATCTCAAGTTGTTCCTTTTCACACTTTCCAGCACATCTACCTCCACACCACACCTCCTTCTTACTTCCTCATTAGTCTGTCTATCCCTCCATGTAACTCCGCACGCACTCCTTAAGTAATTCATTTCCACTGCTCTCACTCTTGGTCTGAGTCTCTCAACCAACGTCCATGCTTCGCTTCCGTAAGTCAGTGTCGGGATTACCACACTGTCATGCAAGGACTTCTTCACTTCCATACTGACCACCCTATTTCTTGTTACTGCTTTTAGCGTTCCTACAACCCTCTTCCCCTGTTGTACCCTCTCCCGCACCTCTTCATCCATAGTCCCATCTTTACTCAACACACTGCCCAGATACTTAAAAGAGTTGACGATCTCCATAGCCTGACCGTTCAGCTTCACCTCACACTCTGTGACTTAATACTTAACCTAACTAAAAAAAAATAACCTAACCCACCCATGAATAATTGAAATCGTCATTTATGTTGCCAGCAGGCGGTAAATATCGATTATAGGCCTACTGCATAAAGAAGGCATTTGTAAACAGTGAGGATGTCCGAAAGAGCTCTGAGATTGATTAGAATGGGCGTTTTTTCTATTAATATCGGGTTTTATAAATGTGATCAAAATTATTCTCCCACAGTGGATTATACATGAGTACAGTATAAGGATTCCATAGACCTACATTGTCCCTAATAAATTATGTGTAATAAGGCTGCGAGCCTATTCCCTATAATTATCAAGCTGGCTAATGTAGGCCTAATCTAGACATTTAGACTTTTAATATGCCAGAATACATCCTTACCCAAAATTGTTGGGTAAAACTCTGATTAGGCCCCCTACTGTCAAAATATAGCCTAGACTATGCCAATTTCAATAAGTCACGGGGGCCGGGCCTCAGGGTGCAGAGGGGGGGGGGGGGGGAAGAGTGGAGACCCCCCCTCAAACGAGTGTAATCAATCTGTATCCCATGGCATGATGGCAGCCAACCAAAGACCATGATTTGATCCCTCCAGTTACACGACTGCTGGATAGGCTAATGGGTAAAAACTATGGTAGCATTCAAGGAGACTACTGCAGACCTCTGACTGGGTAATAGGCTATCCTAGTGTACTGTTTACTAGCTTATACCCCTTTGAAAGGACATTAGCCTAACCTAACAACCTTACCTAACCTATCCTAGTATTATAGGTGGGGCTGCCCGCTGCCGGCCTGCCGCCCCCACACCCCGGCTTTGACTTAGATTTTTGGTGTATTTGTCTGTGAAGTGGGTATTTTTCAATTTGTTGATAACGAAAATCCTCCATGCGGACTATAGGCTATGGAGAAAAATATGGCGAATCTATTGGTGCCTATTTTCCCTAATAAATTATTTCTCATAACGCTGCACTAGTGTCGTTGAATATAACCAAAACTACAATGCGACGGTCGGACGGTCCTACCGTCCTTAGGCTACCGGTACCATGTAAACGGTAGGGGCAGGCTATTTACTGAACTTAAAAAACTCGAACTGGACAGGTTCTGGATTTTTACCAAACATTATAAGAATGCCATCGAAGTCGGCGCAGATACGAACTCGTCTCACTCGTCGCACCAACTCGGCACCATATGCTCGGCGCATTTTGAAAATGTTCATTACGAATTTTCATATTTTATTGTACGACCCACATCATTCAAATAATATAAATCTTCAAATAATTGCTTCATGGATGATGAAAGGTGAATAACCCCCTGGGGGTTAGGGAATAGAATATGCCCCACGTGCCTTCTGCGTGTCGTAAGAGGCGACTAAAGAGGTTGGGTCGGTGGGCTTGCGACCCCCACCCGGAAAAAATATCTAAGCAAAGAAAAACGAACGAACAGCCTCGGATGCGGACGGAACCAACGTTGACGAACCACGACCGACTAAGGACATGCCTTCGGACATTCTGAGAATGGCTACGTGGAATGTTAGTGGCATGAATGATGGAACAAAAGAGAGAGAGGTTCTGGAAGTGTTAGTGAATGCCAGGCTGGATGTATGGGGAATGACAGAGACCAAATGGAAAGGTTCAGATGTGAGAGAATGGGAATGTGGAATGGGTGTGTGTGCTGGAGTGAGTGAAGGAACAGCGAGAGAAGGTGCATGTTTGTTTGTAAGTAGCAAATGGAAGGAATGTGTAAGAGAGTATGGGTCTGTGGGTTCAAGGATTGTGTGGGTGAGAATGAAAGTAGGAATACAAACGTGGGTGATTGTATGCGTGTATGCCCCGACAGAGGATATACTTGAAAGAAAGAAAGAGGAGTTCTGGATGAATGTGGAGGCGTGCCTGGAGAAGTTTGACAAGAACGAAAGAATATTTCTGATTGGGGATATGAATGGTAAGGTGGGTGATAGGAAAGTTGAGGGAGTGGTGGGGGTGGGGGGTACCATCAGAGGTGAATGGGAATGGTAGTGCACTTGTGGACGTATGTGTGGGAAGGAGGCTGTGGATAGCCAACACCTTCTTCCGACACAGAATGATCCACAGGTACACGTGGAAACGGATGTTGACGATGAAAGATAAGACAGTGGTGGAACGAAAGTCATTGATTGATTATGTATGTGTGGATGAACGAATGAAGAAATCTGTGATGGATGCTAGGGTGTATAGGGGTATTGGAGGGGGTCTGTCTGATCATTATGTAGTGGTAGCTAAGGTTAGGATACAAAAGAAGTGGGTGAGGAGAGCGGGAGGGAGGCGAGAGGAGGGTGGAATGGTGAGGAGGGTGGAGAGGTTGCAGGAGGAGGAAGTCAGGGAGGAGTACAGGAGAGCAGTGGAAAGACGACTAGGTGGGTTCGACCTGGAAGTTATGGAGGAAGTGGAGGAGATGAGCAAGGTGTTTAAGGATGAGATCTGTGCAGCATGTGAGGAGGTGTGTGGAGTGAGGAGAAGAGGGAGGGGAGTGAAAGGTACAGCATGGTGGACAGAAGAGGTAAGAATAGCTGTGGAAGAAAAGAAGAAAGCATATAGAGTGTGGTTGGGTAGTAGAGGGAATGAAGATTCCGAGAGACAGAAACGAGCGAGGTACGTGGAGAGTAAGAGGGTGGTGAAGAGAGTAGTGAAGGAAAGTAAGAGAAGAGTAGATGAGGAATTTGGAAGGAATCTGAGTGTAAAATGGAGGGAGAGTAAGAAACTGTTCTGGAAAGAAGTCAAGAAAGTTAGGGAAGGTAGCAAGGGAAACAGTAAGGGTGTGAAAGATAAGAATGGGAGAATGCTAGCCGAGAAGCAAGAGAGAGTCGAAAGATGGAGGGAGTACTTCAGTGAGTTGCTAAATGAAAGGAATGAAGAGCCAGCAAACATAGCTGGATATGGTATGGGAGGGAGAAGAAGAGAAGTAGTGGAGGAGGAGGTGGGGATCAGGAGGTCAGAAGTGTGGGAAGCCATGAAAAGAGTGAAGTTGGGGAAAGCACCAGGAACAGATGGAGTGTGTGGGGAAATGTTGAGGTATGGTGGTGAGATAGTGATAGAATGGGTATGGAAAATGTGCAAACTAGCATGGGAGAAGGGGAGTGCACCCGATGACTGGAAGACTGGCATAATAGTCCCCCTATATAAGGGCAAAGGGGAAAGAGGAGTGTGTGGTAACCACCGAGGAATATGTCTTCTAAGCGTAGTAGGGAAGGTATACAGTAGGGTAGTGATTGAGAGAGTGAGAGTGAGAACGGAGAAATGGATAGGCGACGAGCAGGGAGGTTTTAGGAAGGGAAGAGGATGTGTAGATCAGATTTTTACCCTGAATTGTGTTGTGGAGAAGTATCTGGAGAAGAAACAAAAGGTGTATGTTGCCTTTATGGACTTGGAGAAGGCCTATGACAGAGTGGATAGAGAAGGTTTGTGGAAAGTACTTAGAATATACGGAGTAGAGGGCAAGTTGCTGAAAGCAGTGAAGAGCATGTATGAGGGTGCAAAGGCGGCAGTACGTGTGGAGAGTGAGCAGAGCGAGTTCTTTGACCTGAATGTTGGTTTGAAACAGGGGTGTGTGATGTCCCCATGGTTGTTTACTGTATATATGGATGGAGTCATGAAAGAAATACTATCAAGAGCAGTGAATGTTGGTGTATCGCTGAAAAGGGAGGGAATTGAGTGGAAGCTACCTATACTGCTGTTTGCGGATGATACAGTTCTGATGAGTGATAATGAATGGGAGTTGCAGGGTCTGGTAAATGAGTTTGGAACAGTGTGCGAAAAACGGAATTTGAAGGTAAATACGGGGAAGAGCAAGGTTATGGTCTTCGAAAGGGGTGAAGTCACAGAGTGTGAGGTGAAGCTGAACGGTCAGGCTATGGAGATCGTCAACTCTTTTAAGTATCTGGGCAGTGTGTTGAGTAAAGATGGGACTATGGATGAAGAGGTGCGGGAGAGGGTACAACAGGGGAAGAGGGTTGTAGGAACGCTAAAAGCAGTAACAAGAAATAGGGTGGTCAGTATGGAAGTGAAGAAGTCCTTGCATGACAGTGTGGTAATCCCGACACTGACTTACGGAAGCGAAGCATGGACGTTGGTTGAGAGACTCAGACCAAGAGTGAGAGCAGTGGAAATGAATTACTTAAGGAGTGCGTGCGGAGTTACATGGAGGGATAGACAGACTAATGAGGAAGTAAGAAGGAGGTGTGGTGTGGAGGTAGATGTGCTGGAAAGTGTGAAAAGGAACAACTTGAGATGGTTCGGCCATATGGAACGTATGGAAAGCGAGAGAATGACTAAGAGGGTGTACGAGAGCGAGGTGGAGGGACAGAGGGGGAGAGGTAGACCGAATATGAGGTGGAAGGATGGAGTGAGGAACTACATGAACGAAGGCGGTGCTGGTTGGGGGGAGGGGCGTCGACTGACTGGGGACAGAGGTGCATGGGGGCGGTTCGTTCGTGGCCACCCCTTCGGGGATCACGGCGTCAGGCAATAGATAGATAGATAGACAATAAAATATGAAAATTCGTAATGAACATTTTCAAAATGCGCCGAGCATATGGTGCCGAGTTCGTGCGACGAGTTAACCTAACCTAACCTAACCTGACGAGTTAACCTAACCTAATTTAACGAGTTGAGTTGAGTTAACTTAACTTAACTTAACCTAACCTAACCTAACCTAACCTAGCATATGGTGCCGAGTGCGTCGAGTTGGTGCGATGAGTGCGTCGAGTTGGTGCGATGAGTGCGTCGAGTTGGTGCGATGAGTGAGACGAGTTGGTAGATGCGCCGAGTTCACCTGATACCACATTATAAGCCCTAAATATAGATAATCTTCAAGGACAATGAACGGAGGAAGGAAAAACACAGATAAAACAAAAAGGTCCATGTGCCTAAAGGCATCCTCCATTCATAAAATATTTGTAACAACTGGATTTAAACTGGATTGGGCCTGAGTATATAGATAGATAGATAGATAGGATTTAAACATTTGTAGATTGTAAGTTTGTGGAAAGCAATTCGAGGGAAGTGAATTCCAAAGAGTATAGCTGTAGAGTATAGATGTATAGCTTTAAGGCAGAGGGTCAAGGTGGCCTCTAGGTCACTTAGGGATTAGATTAAGAAAAGAGAGGGGGGGGGGGTGCAGTCAGTGTAACATAGGACACCCTAGACCCCGCCAGAGTATGTGTTCGGAGCATACGACCTGTGATACCGGGTATAGGTGTTGCGATTTAAAATTTCTCTGTAATGTTCATTACAGGAAATTGTGCTAACGTACAATCATAATAGAACAACAATGCTTGTTGTAAATAGTTTTGGCTATGAAGCATTATAATTTTAAGTAATCTTAGTAGTTGCTACGGCAACTTTTATTTTTTATGTACGTACTTCTGCATAAGTACAAGAGTTCAGTACTTCTGCGACGGTACACGAGTTCCTTTTATATTTGGGTATATTTTTAGGAATATATCCAATAGTTTAACCCTCCAGCCCCGGCTATGTATTATATATATATTCCTCGAAACCCGGGTGTTTTGGCCGAAAAACGTCTAGGCTAGGCTACCGTATATTCGTTAATCAGACTGCTTCCCGCATTCCCGCACATCCCCAAGCGTAGCTGTGTTATTTACCTGTAGAATGGCATTAAGTAGAGCTCTCTAAGTCAACTGGTTGAGCTGTGATGATGATTTCATTGGAGATAACTTTATGGCCAAAACAGCCACTTTACACCACTTTTCGATACTTAACAACAACATACAGGCACACACGAACAAGCGACGCTCTCCTTCTTGTGGCCGGAGATGCGGGGCGTCGGTCCAGCCGGCTGTTGTTTACATGCGTCGGACCGACGCCTCGCACACGAAGCTCACAGGCTTTCAACCACTGGGCGTTCAAGAGGCCTTCCGGGTACCTGTTATATGCTTTTTTATGGGCGTTCAAGAGCCCTTCCGTGGTGAGAGGGTTAATGGGGTTTATATGTGCACATGTAAACTTATATATGTTTATTTTTCGCCACTTACTTTAAGTGGGGTGCCTTCTTAACTACCAGCTCTGTGTACAGAGTCTATGTGTTAACCATTTTCTACCCAAGCAGGCTTCTTCTAAGCACGCTCCTGCTTGGACCCCTTTTTTGTATATTTATATGCTGTATGCACAAATATATATCTTTTTTACAAAGTAAGAATACTATGTGGTTGTTTGATTATCTGCTTTTGCTAGAGTTATGATATGATTACGAATGTCCCCCTCCAGTCTTAGATATCAGGCATAATCGTCAATGATGGAGGGGCCACTAATAAATTATAGGTTTGACTCCTGCAAGGAGATAAAGAAAACCTAATATTTAGTAGTGGCCCCGTAATCATTGACGACTGGGGCCCTCCCGACCATCCCCTTCCCATTCGTTGATGTATTAAGTATTTTGGTTTACTTGATATATCAGTGAAGGAGGTATGACGCCTGAAGTCAGCGTCTGGTCAAAGATCCACACAAGTACATCCACGAATATATGGAAAGCTTATGAATAGTTATTCTTATTTTCTTTTGATTTATTATTTTTTTACGAAGTTTTTCGTAGTGAGTACCCAATTTCATAATGACGAACCATGAGTGAGGTTGTGTGCGCTCATGATGAAGGCTCCTCAATTTTTTTTATGCTCTGCGCGGTAGATTCAAACTACGGTAAATGAGTGTTTGAAGAGGAGGCCTTATGTAATAGGCATAATCGTCAATGATTACGGGGCCACTACTAAATATTAGGTTTTCTTTATCTCCTTGCAGGAGTCAAACCTATAATGTTTCTGAAAGACAAAGGAGACATTTATATTTACTCTCATTTTCACTTTATTATTTGTGTTGGAAGGGTAATATTGTTTTCAATTCCATCATAATAGAAATTATTCATAGATTAAAAAAAGACCAAATAAGACATAGTTATGTTAATGTATAAGGGATTTAGATAGATGCATTAGAGAGATAGATAGATAGAAAGAGAGCTGTACAGGGGTTTGCCAGGAAAATGGTGCGCCGCGCCAGCCAATTACCAGATTTTTTTTCGAGCAACGGACTTTGTCCGTTGCTGGGTCCATTGTCCGGCTGCGGACAGAGTCCGTTAAATCCGAAATCCGTTGTATCGGGGTCCGTTAAATCGAGCGTCGACTGTATATACGATATATAGGCTGAAAGTATACATGACCTAGAGAGGGAATGTAAGGAGGGAGGGATCATATGACAGTCGCCCGAGGGAGTACAGATGCACATGTGTGGTGTTGTGGGTGTGACACAGGGGTAGGACGAGGAGGGAGGGAGGGAGGTGGGTTGATAGAAGATATTGGCATTTAATATAAGTATTGATCACAGTCATGCTTTCATATAGCATGCAGACACTGCAGTAGTCCCATGTGAAGAGTGGACACCCATTATTTGGCCGTAGACAGTATTGGCATATAATGTAAGTATTGATCACAGTCATGCTTTCATATAGCATGCAGACACTGCAGTAGTCCCATGTGAAGAGTGGACACCCATTATTTGGCCGTAGACAGTATTGGCATATAATGTAAGTATTGATCACAGTCATGCTTTCATATAGCATGCAGACACTGCAGTAGTCCCATGTGAAGAGTGGACACCCATTATTTGGCCGTAGACAGTATTGGCATATAATGTAAGTATTGATCACAGTCATGCTTTCATATAGCATGCAGACACTGCAGTAGTCCCATGTGAAGAGTGGACACCCATTATTTGGCCGTAGACAGTATTGGCATATAATGTAAGTATTGATCACAGTCATGCTTTCATATAGCATGCAGACACTGCAGTAGTCCCATGTGAAGAGTGGACACCCATTATTTGGCCGTAGACAGTATTGGCATATAATGTAAGTATTGATCACAGTCATGCTTTCATATAGCATGCAGACACTGCAGTAGTCCCATGTGAAGAGTGGACACCCATTATTTGGCCGTAGACAGTATAAAAAGAACGAAATCAGTGTAGGTTTGTGGGAGGGGGGAGTGTACCTTACAAAAGTAGGGGGTTTGCCTGAAATAAACAGTGTGCCCGAAATAGACTGGTGTCGTTTTACACAAGATAAACTGCTTGACCCTTTGGACACAAACACAGACCTATTGTAGGATTCCATAAATTTATAATATAAGTATATTGTAGAGTGGTATTTTACATGTCACTTTGCATAAATATGACAGATAATTTCATTGATCTACGAGTATATGCAGTGGCTATGCACGTAATATATTTCCCATGTAGTGAACAAAACATTCATCGATATACAATAGTATATCGATGTATTAGTTTTTTTTTTGGTCGCGGGTGACAAGTCGAATCTACATACCAAGTTTTCCCTTTTCATTAGTATGAGCCGCGGTGGCCCGATCGGTAAGGTCACGGAGAGGCAATGGGATGAATGCCAGGGCAGTGGGTTCGAGTCCAGTAGGGGGTTATGGAGAGACTTTTGTGATGTTTAGAACAAATTTGGCAATTTTTTTTTTATACAAACTCATGTAATTGTATTCAAGCAATATGAATTACTGTATTCATAAAATAATTCATATTGCAAGAATACAATTACATGAGTTTGAATGTTCTTTTTTGTCTTTTTTTATTTATTTATTTATTTATTTTTTGTTTTGTTTTATATTATAATAGGAAATACATACATAGAAACATAGTTTGCAAAATATTCTTATTTATTATTACATTACATACAAACATATACAGTATGGGCACATTACTATCACAGGAGATTTATCTTGAGGTAGTGAATGAAAACATTACAAATTACAAGTGAACATAACAAATAATCTATCTATCTATCTATCTATCTATATGCTCAGGCCCAATCCCCATTTTGGGGGTAGCCGACTCAAGACAGAGCAAGAACAGGGAAAACACAAAAACAACATAAAACAAAAAATAAACGCAGATAAAAAACACAAACTCACACACATCCAGGTCACCCAGGAGAAGACCCAGAGACCAGGGTTACCAAGGTCGCTCCAGCACTCCCCCGGCCCCTGACCACCCGGAGAGGTTCCGATCTCGGCAGGCAGACATGCAGCGGAGCCAAAGCCACAAGCCCTCCCACCACACTTCCAGGCACACCCTTCATATTAATCGTCCCCCCCGGGCCAGGCGCCTGATGGACTATTATCTAGTCGAACTTGCGCCCGACCCTTTACTCCAAATGACCACGTGTTCACTCAACTATTCACAAGCATTCTCCATTCACTCCTGTCCACCACCACTTCCCCTGCCTGATCTATAGTCATTCCTATCATCCAAAGCCTTTCTTACACAGTCTCTCCATCTCAATGGGGGTCTTCCTGCCCTTCTATCTCCCCTTGTACCTGACTCACATATTCTCTTTGTAAGCCTTTCATCTCCCATTCGTTCAACATGACCATACTAGCTCAGCACCCTTCTGTCCACTCTGGCTGACAAATGTTCCTGCTGCCCCACTCTCCTACGTATCTCTTCATTCCTCAATCTGTCTCTACGAGTAACTCCACACATTCTCCTCAAGCAGCTCATTTCCATCACATCCAGCCCTCTTTTCTCCTTTTTCTTCAGAGCCCATGTCTCAGCCCCATACATCACTGTTGGCACAACAATTCCTTGATACAGTGCACTTTTTACTTTCACTCCGAGATTTCTCGTCTTCCACATACTTCCCATTGCTCCGAAAACCTTCCTTCCTTCACACACTCTCTGTTTTACCTCCACTTCCATACCTCCACTCCTGCTTATCGTTCCTCCTAGATATTTAAAACAAATAAAATAACCAAATATATATATACAATACAATTGGTATCACAGTAAAGAGATCATGAGTGAGTGACTTAGGGAATAGATCATAAAAGTGAGTGACTTAGGAAAGATATCTTGAGCGAGAGTGACTTAGGAAAGAGATAATGATTGAGAGTGATTAGCTAAAGAGAGCATGAGAGAGTGATTTAGGAAGATCATGAGTGAGAGTGACTTAGGAAAGATATCTTGAGCGAGAGTGACTTAGGAAAGAGATAATGATTGAGAGTGATTAGCTAAAGAGAGCATGAGAGTGATTTAGAAAGATCATGAGTGAGAGTGACATAAGCGCGCGGTTAGGTAGGTCAGGTGAGGTAGGGCACGAGTCAAGGGCAGGGCGGCGACACTCAGAAAAGCTTCAGGGTGTGGTAGTCACTGAAGCAGTCGCCGAGGCAAAGGGGGACCTTGCACTCCTGGCACATGGTGGTGACCCTGGGCTTTGTCCTGGGCCTCCTGGTGGTGTTGGAGCAGGCATAGCACACCAGCTGCTTTCGCCGATTGCCAACAAACTCGGTGTGGACTGGGAAATGCCGTGACAGAGCTACCTGTATACGGTCGGGGGCATGGGCACCATGCCAACCCACTTTAGTTTTAGTGGGCTCCCCGAACTTCTCCAGGAGTTGGTACGACACATTGTACACAAACTCCCGGAACTTGAGCTTCTTGTTCGGGGCCATTTCCCTTTTTACAAGCCACATATTGTAGGCGTTGAGCATAGTGATATCCACAAGATGATGGAAGAGCTTGTGGTACCACTTGACTGTCTTTCTCAGACACTCAATGCCTGCGAGTTGGCAGTCGGACTTGTCCACCAGGCGCATATTCTTGGTGTAATCCACCACCATGTCAGGCTTGTCAATTACTTTCTTGGTCCGGTAGTGGATTTTGCCTGAGTCGACCTGGGCGCCTGTGTGGACAGTAACTGTTGACAGCAGGTGTACATCACGTCTGTCCTTCCACTTGATGGCCAACACTTTGCCAGACTTCTCCATCATTTTATATTTCCCTCGTCCCCTTTGTCGCCTTCTTCGTGCGCTTCTCTCCCGGTGTTCTGGAACAAGGTCGTCCTCCGAGGGTGTGTCACTGGATGATGGATTTTCTAGTGGCATTACACGACCGACGAACTTCGGCATGAACTTTCTTGTCTTTCTGACAGTCCCACATGACCCTGTTTGGTTGTCATGTAGAAACTGGCAGAGAGCAGGAGAAGTATACCAATTGTCGGTGTACAATGTGTGCCCCTTGCCTATGTATGGTTCCATAATTTTCTTCACGATGGCCCCAGGCAAGCCCAAGGGGTCATTGGCAGCGACTCTTGGCACGTCTATATCAGTTCCAGTATAGACGATCATGTCAAGCACTATGCCGGTCTCACAGTCACACAAGACGAACAACTTGATCCCAAACCTGTGCCTCTTCAAGGGGATATACTGCTTGAAAGCAAGAGGACCTTTGAAGAGCACGAGCAACTCATCGATCACCAAGTTGTGGAAAGGGGTGAAGTATTTCTTGTACCTCGCCATCAACATGGTGAAAACCTCACAAATTTTCCAGATTCTGTCATCTCTGTTAGGATTGTCATTGTCTGAGAAGTGAATGAATCTCAGCAGCAATGAAAATCTGTCACGGGTCATGTACGGTACTTGTTGAAAATTGGTGTGGCGATGAGAGGGTCGTGTTTCCAGTAATGTTACAGCACATGCTTCTTGCAAAGAGGCATGAGCAACAACAGGGCAAAGAACGTCATGAATTCGTTGGCAGTAGTATCCACCCAGGCTCGTATTCTCGCCCTTGGAGATATCATGTGCATTCTGTCCCACACCCACCTGAAGTAGGCGTTGGTTCGGGCCACAATGAACGCCATAATCTCCAAGTCAAAGAATGCCAAGAAGAAATCCATCTCGCTTCATTATCATCACAGGGCCAATCTGCTGTTGAACCAGATTGATTTTCATCAAACTGGTGCAAGTCGGGTATGAAAACGGCCCCATCTGACCATGCAAACGCATGAACATTTGCATCACGCATGGGCAAGTTGTCGTCATCATCATCGTCAGCGCCACCTTCGTGGTCACTATCGTGGTCCCGATAAAGTATTTCGTCGTCGCCCTCCTCAGACGACGAATGCCCTTCCTCGTTCCCATCGTCAGCCGCTGACTCATTATCACTGTCCACGCCGCCCCAATCCCTCTCATCGCCATCCAAATCCCCATCACTATCCGCTTCGTCACCGAACAGCAGGGAGGCATATTTGAAGGGCGTCAGGGGATTCCTCTGCCGTAATCTCAGAGGCGTATTCTGGACAGGGGCGGAACGGCCGGCAGAGGTGGAAGGGCCGGCAGAGGTGGAAGGGCCAGCAGAGGTGGAAGGGACAGCTGTGGCGGCTGCAGGGGCGGTGGCAGGGGCGGCCCGTAGTGGCACGATGGGGGTAGAGGCAGGCGGTGTTTTCTTCCCCTTCACCTTCCTTTTCGTCCCTGTGGCGGCAGGGGCAGGAGCAGGGGCGGTGGCAGGGGCGGCGGCGGCTGCAGGGGCAGGGGCAGGGGCGGCCCGTAGTGGCAGAGGCAGGCTTGCTTTTCTTGCCCACCCCCTTCCCTTTTGTCCCTGCGGCGGCAGGGGCAGTTGCAGAGGCGGCGGCGGAAGCTGCAGGGGCAGGGACAGGGGTGGCCCGTGGTGGCACGATGATGGTAGAGGCAGGCTTGCTTTTCTTGCCCACCCCCTTCCCTTTCCCTTTCTGTCCAGTCTCCCCCGCAGGTCCTGCGTCCCTAGGGCAGCCTCCTCCCGATGCAGAAGGCCCTCCTGTAGAGGTGGCGTGGGTGGTAGAGGTGGTACTGGTAGCAGTAGAAGGCGCACTGACATCGGGAAAGGCCAGTGATCTTTGGGCACGTACCGTACCACTTGTACGTGCCTTACGTGCCTTTTGGGGGGCACGAACATCTTCGTCGGAGTCACTACTATAATTGTAGAGGTAGGATTCCTTATGGGCAGCCACTCTCCGCCTTCCACGGGCACTGACACCACCCGAAGGAGGGCTGGTCGTGTCAGAAGGGCGCGCGGGAGAGGGACGTGTAGGCTCCATGGTAAATAATTGGTATCTGACTGTACACGCGTGACTGAGGTGTGTGTGGGGGTGGTGGCGAGAGGTGCCATGTAGTACTACTCACGCACCAATTTGTAGCCGCCTGGGTTAAAAACCGCCTTCTTAAGAGCTTTGCCGCCGTCACCCAGTAAAACCTCTTTTGAGCTTTCTCGCCGGTCTAACTATAGCCAGAATAAACTGCCAAAACACATCATAAATCTCAAGAGGTTAAGGTTATAATGTGCATTATTAACTGTTTTCATTGCTATAGGGCCTAACCCAAACTTTGCTATTTCTGTCTGTCTCTTTTACTGTCCTACTTTTCCTTCTGGGGGCAGGGGGATGAAATGCTATTGACTGTACCCTTTCGAAAAGTGCGGTATGGGTGGAACTTCCCCACACATGCAAACAGTATTCGATACATAGGCACACTGTGCCCATGTACAGAGCAAGAATATGTGTGGGGGTAAAGAGAGCCCACCCAACTTCTAGGAAACTGTCTTAGCAAGAGTGGTGATATGGATTTTCCAAGAAAGATCAGAAGAAAAAGAGACCAAGAATATTGAGAGAAGACGAAGGGTTGATTTGTGTGTGTTTGAAGAGTATGGGATAGTCGTGTGGAAGCTTGTAAGGGATAAAAAGATGAAGAAATTTGGTTTTGGAAGCATTGAAAGTACGGTACTGTACCAAGATTTTCTCGGCCCCAATCGGAAATAGTCGATAGATCAGAAGGTAGGCGTGCTATGGCCTCATCACTTGAGTTTTGGAGTGATTGCATTGTGGGACGTTTTAGAAAACTAGTTAAATAGTGTAAGGTAGACTCATCAGCATATGAGTGGATAGGACTAGAGGTACAGTTGAGATAATTCATGAAAATTTGAAATAGAACTGGGGAGAGGACAAAGCCCTGAGGAACACCAGAGTTGATAGTTGAGGAAGGGAGCGATTGCCGTCCACAACCGCAGCTATGGAACAGCCAGTAACAAAATTGGAGATACAGGCACAGATAGAGGGATAGAAGCTGAAGGAGAGTGGTTTGGAAATAAGTGATTTGTGTCAGACTCTATCGAAGGCTTTCAATATGTCTAGTGCAATAGAAAATATCTCACCGAATTCCCGAAATGAGGATGACCAAAATTTAGTAAGACAAGAAAGGAGATCACCAGCAGAGCATCCTTTAACCTTGCGGCTACGACAATCCTCTCAAAATGTTTTACTGGTGGGCTGCGACGCTCCTTTCGGAAATAGAGATGTCAAACACATACCAAAACACTCCAAATGACAAAAACAAGAAGTGTGACTGTCAGGGTTTATGAGGTGAGCTTCCAATGACATTTACTGTCCATCATCTTGCTTCCACCCTGCTCCTCCCATATCCTTCCTCCACCAGACCAATACGCACATACGCATGTTGCCGATTTCGCGCCAACATTTTCAAGTACGAACCATCGTAAAACTTCAACCACATATCTTTTGGGTATTCATATACATGTGGTTGGATGCAGAATTTAATTTCCTACACGATGATGTGGTTTTCGTTGCGTTTAGGAAGAGTCGTCAAATTGGCCTACATCTAGCACAGGGCAATGGTGAGTTGTAGGGGGTCTAGCAGCCCTCAGGTTAAGGAAACCATACTGACAATCTGAATGAAGATTATGGGAATATAAATGCTTAAGAAATTTTGAATTAAGAGTCTATTTAAAAACTTTAGAGATGCAAGAAATGAGAGCAATCGGACGATAGATGGAGGGTTGACACCGGTCACCCTTCTTTCGGACAGGTTGAATGAGGGCAAACTTCCAGCAAGAAGGGAAGATTTTAGAAAAAAGACAGAGACGAAATAGTTTGCTTAGGCAGGGAGTAAGCATAAAGCACATTTTTGTTTATTACAACAGGACTAACACCATATGGTCCGTATCTAACTCTCCAAGTAAGGATCTGGTGTTGCAAACTGAATATGTTCACTTCAGGTTCAATAAAGGAAACTGTTTGTACCACTTGGGCTGTTGTATTATCTGCCAGTTGAGTCATAACAGTAGTGCTCACTGGTGGTCATATATTCAAGGTTGTGTCTGCTAAATCAAACTTAATTACTCAAATTTACATATTATAGGTTTGACTCCTGCAAGAAGATAAAGAAAACCTAATATTTAGTAGTGGCCCCGTAATCATTGACGATTATGCCTATTACATAAGGCCTCCTCTTCAAACGCTCATTTACCGTAGCTTGAATCTACCGCGCAGAGCATAAAAAATTGAGGAGCCTTCATCATGAGCGCACGCAACCTCACTCATGGTTCTGTCATTATGAAATTGGGTTCTCACTACGAAAAAACTTTGTAACAAATAAAAAATAAAAATAAAATAAGAATAACTATTCATAAGCTTTCCATATACTCGTGGATGTACTTGTGTGGATCTTTGACCAGACGCTGACTTCAGGCGTCATACTTCCTTCACTGACATATCAAGTAAACCAAAATCCTTAATACATCAACGAATGGGAAGGGGATGGTCGGGAGGGCCCCAGTCGTCAATGATTACGGGGCCACTACTAAATATTAGGTTTTCTTTATCTCCTTGCAGGAGTCAAACCTATAATTTATTAGTGGCCCCTCTATCATTGACGATTATGCCTGATATCTAAGACTGGAGGGGGACATTCGTAATCATATCATAACTCTAGCAAAAGCAGATAATCAAACAACCACATAGTATTCTTACTTTGTAAAAAAGATATATTTTGCGCATAAACTTTATACAGCATATATATTCAAAAATGGGTACAAGCAGGAGCGTGCTTCGAAGAAGCCTGCTTGAATAAAAAAGGGTTAACTCGGAGACTCTGTACACAGATCTGCTAGTTAACCTCTGAAGTGCGCATGGGGATAATTAGACACCTCTGCCTGTGCGCATGTATTTGAGCTGTTTCCATCACTAAAACATTAATTTTACCATAAATAGCATTAATACTTATCCATATGCGCCTATTATAGGTTGATTATAAAGGTATTAACCTGTTACAACAATAAAACAAGTGAAAACAGCGTTTGGATGGTCAAAATCGGCGATACAGGGCGGGAGTTGCATAATGTATGGGTGAGGCAACCTCCTTTCCCACCAATTTCCCCAAAGGCTGGAGAGACACTGTCGATCGATACTCTCTCTCTCTCTCTTGCACTCGCTTGCTAACAGTGATGACAATGCCCTGCTTGCAACTCGCTAATGTTAGCACGAAAATATACCTCAGAATAAGGGAATAACAGGGAAAATAGGTGATAACTGAAGGAGGGGAGGAAAGTGGGGAAGGAGGTGAGGTAGAGGACTGATATTTTGCATGGCCCAAGGGCAAAAAAAAAAAAAAAAAAAAAAAAAAAAAAAAAAATTGATTTTTGTTTTCTCTGACTCTTAAGAGTCTTCCCACAGTCCGCCGGGGGAACTCTTAAGAGTCTTCTGGCAGTTCCCGGGTTAAGAAGGCACCCCACTTAAAGTTAGTGGTGAAAAATAAAAACTTATAAGTCTACATGTGCACATATAAACCCTATTAAACTAGTGGATATATTCCTAAAAATATACCCAAACATAAAATGAACTCTTGTACTTTCGCAGAAGTACTGAACTCTTGTACTTATGCAAAAGTACGTACATTAAAAATAAATCTCGCAGTCGCAACTACTGAGATTTTCTTAAAATTATATTGTTTCACAGCCAAAACTATTTACAACAAGAGTTGTTGTTTTACTACTATTGTACTTTAGCACAATTTCCTGTAATGCATACTACAGAGAAATTTTATATCACAACACCTATATACAGTATCACAGCTCGTATGCTCCGTACACATACTCCGGCGGGGTCTAGGGTGTCCTATGTTACACTGACTGCACCCCCCCCCCGCCCCCTCTTTTCTTAACCTAAACAACAAGTGACTGTGAGGCCACCTAGACCCTCTGCCTCAAAGCTATACATGGCATGGAAGGTCTGTCTAGAGCTACTGAAAGGTATAGAGTCAAAAACGTATGATTAGAGGACCATAGGTGCGTGGACGCTATGTCCTCAACAGAAAAGTTCTTAAGGAAACGCAAAGAGGCCGCCCAATTGCGTAAATCGTGGGCTCTTCCCACGACGCCGGGATTACTCTCTTTAATGACTTCGACTAGGAGAGAAGCTAGTTTTCGTTTCATTAAGCGTTGGCCCGTACTCGCTACTCATAATGCACCCTGTTCATTCAGAGGTGCTACCCTCAAATATTTGGTTAGAGCTTGCACTGGACATAAATTATGGTGCACTTTTCCCCTTTTTAACGCCGGCACCGTGAACTCCGAAAAAACATGTTCACTGTGTTCATTTTTGGCGATGAATGCCGGGGAAGGTGCAAAATGAATAGACTCATTGAGCCTACCAAACCTTATGCAATTAGGTGTGTTGTTCATCGCCGCCAGCTCAGATACCCTGTGCCCGGTAGCCAAAGCCATAAGGAAAACTGCCCTTTTTAAAAGTAAGCCAAAATCTGCAGTATTTTGGTACAGACGGGAATGAAGTAAAGACACCGCCTTGTCCAGAGACTAGGCATGAGCTGACGGGGAGGTGGGCGGAGTTTAAAACATGCTCTCATGAAACCTTTTTCCTCCGCTAGTGGTATGGTTAGACCTGTAAGTTCAAAGAATGGAATCCTAATTGCTGTTAAGTGATTTTTTAACGTTACTACAGATAGACGTTTCTGCTCGAACAGATAGTTTAAATAATGAAAAACCAAAGCCACCGAAGGTACGGTTTGTTCTGTTCTAATTATCCAAGAAGTAAAGGACTGCCAGTGCGATTGATACTGTCTCTTTGTAGATTGGGTATATTGATTCATGAATTTATCGGTCACGTTTCTACCATACGGTGTTAGCCACTTGGCCTCCTGAATGTCCATAATGCAAAAGTTAGCGAGGTCTCTAGGTTGCCAATCGTGTCTTAATTGGAAATACCCGACCGGGAGCGACACCGGGTTCGGGCACCACGTTTTCAATTGCTGGTACCACAACTGCGCCGGCCACAGGGGCGCGATTAACGAGACTACGCCCCGATAATCCCGTACAGTCAGGACCCCCAATACACGATTCCACAATGCGCGAAAACTCTAATACACGAGTTCTATCTATCTATCTATTGCCTGACGCCGTGATCCCCGAAGGGGTGGCCACGAACGAACCGCCCCCATGCACCTCTGTCCCCAGTCAGTCGACGCCCCTCCCCCCAACCAGCACCGCCTTCGTTCATGTACTTCCTCACTCCATCCTTCCACCTCATATTCGGTCTACCTCTCCCCCTCTGTCCCTCCACCTCGCTCTCGTACACCCTCTTAGTCATTCTCTCGCTTTCCATACGTTCCATATGGCCGAACCATCTCAAGTTGTTCCTTTTCACACTTTCCAGCACATCTACCTCCACACCACACCTCCTTCTTACTTCCTCATTAGTCTGTCTATCCCTCCATGTAACTCCGCACGCACTCCTTAAGTAATTCATTTCCACTGCTCTCACTCTTGGTCTGAGTCTCTCAACCAACGTCCATGCTTCGCTTCCGTAAGTCAGTGTCGGGATTACCACACTGTCATGCAAGGACTTCTTCACTTCCATACTGACCACCCTATTTCTTGTTACTGCTTTTAGCGTTCCTACAACCCTCTTCCCCTGTTGTACCCTCTCCCGCACCTCTTCATCCATAGTCCCATCTTTCCTCAACACACTTAAAAGAGTTGACGATCTCCATAGCCTGACCGTTCAGCTTCACCTCACACTCTGTGACTTCACCCCTTTCGAAGACCATAACCTTGCTCTTCCCCGTATTTACCTTCAAATTCCGTTTTTCGCACACTGTTCCAAACTCATTTACCAGACCCTGCAACTCCCATCATTATCACTCATCAGAACTGTATCATCCGCAAACAGCAGTATAGGTAGCTTCCACTCAATTCCCTCCCTTTTCAGCGATACACCAACATCCACTGCTCTTGATAGTATTTCTTTCATAACTCCATCCATATATACAGTAAACAACCACGGGGACATCACACACCCGTTTCAAACCAACATTCAGGTCAAAGAACTCGCTCTGCTCACTCTCCACACGTACTGCCGCCTTTGCACCCTCATACATGCTCTTCACTGCTTTCAGCAACTTGCCCTCTACTCCGTATTCTAAGTACTTTCCACAAACCTTCTCTATCCACTGTCATAGGCCTTCTCCAAGTCCATAAAGGCAACATACACCTTTTGTTTCTTCTCCAGATACTTCTCCACAACACAATTCAGGGTAAAAATCTGATCTACACATCCTCTTCCCTTCCTAAAACCTCCCTGCTCGTCGCCTATCCATTTCTCCGTTCTCACTCTCACTCTCTCAATCACTACCCTACTGTATACCTTCCCTACTACGCTTAGAAGACATATTCCTCGGTGGTTACCACACACTCCTCTTTCCCCTTTGCCCTTATATAGGGGGACTATTATGCCAGTCTTCCAGTCATCGGGTGCACTCCCCTTCTCCCATGCTAGTTTGCACATTTTCCATACCCATTCTATCACTATCTCACCACCATACCTCAACATTTCCCACACACTCCATCTGTTCCTGGTGCTTTCCCAACTTCACTCTTTTCATGGCTTCCCACACTTCTGACCTCCTGATCCCCACCTCCTCCTCCACTACTTCTCTTCTTCTCCCTCCCATACCATATCCAGCTATGTTTGCTGGCTCTTCATTCCTTTCATTTAGCAACTCACTGAAGTACTCCCTCCATCTTTCGACTCTCTCTTGCTTCTCGGCTAGCATTCTCCCATTCTTATCTTTCACACCCTTACTGTTTCCCTTGCTACCTTCCCTAACTTACACGAGTTACCCCTCGAAAATAACATTAATTAATTAAACATTAATTACGCGAGGTGGTACCACAATACACGAATCGAGAGCTAAGAAGGGGCCAAATCCGCTATTCCCGCTTGATACGCGAGCACGTCTACGTTTCACAAGGCCCAGGAGTAGCTCCGAAAAAAGAAGACGACGGGCATACGCCTGCCTTCCCTCCCGCTTACCCTCCCTCCCTCCCTCCCACAGTCCCGCTCAAGCGCTCATAGCCGTGCGGAGTGACCAAACGTTTGTAGTGCCTGCCACTTTTTTCGCCATGCCACGCCAATATAAGAAGATAACACACAAAATGAAGGTGGAAGTGTTGGATCGCAAGAAAAAAGGAGAAGGAAACTGTGCAATAGGCTTGTCAGAGTAAACTGTTCGTACGATTTGGTCAGGGAGGGAGAAGTTGGAGAAAATCGTGAAGTCCTACGTTCCTAGTCCTAGCCTATCTACTACTAATTTTAAAGTAAGGTTTCATATTTGTATTCATTGTTCTTCTTATATATAAGATATAGACTGTACTGTAGAGCCAAAAATGTCGAAAATAGGGCCAAAAATTTCGAAAATAGGCCATAATTGAGAGATGTCACCCAATCTAATTATTCCCATTTAAAGTTAGTTCCACAATACACGAATTCACAATACGCGATGCCTCCTGTCACCCCTATTCTCGCGAATTGGGGGTCCTGACTGTAGTTTGTTTACTACGTGGCACATTAGAGAAGCGTCTGGTGGCGGAAACAGATCAACGGAACTCCACATGTTCCAGTCCGCCACCAGTGCGTCGGGTCCCCCCGCCGGCGTTATTGTCCGGTGGGTGAGGTAAAGCGGGAGTTTGTGAGTCTCCTCGGACGCAAACAGATCCACATGTGGACGGTAAAGCTCCGCAATCATTTGGTCGAAAATGTTTTGCTTGAGCGCCCATTCTACCGTTGTGCTCTGTCTCCGAGACAGAGCGTCTGCCCAGACGTTTGCTACGCCTGGGAGATAAGATGCGTGAAGATGAATGTTCAGCTTGTCGGCTAGAACAAAAATCATTTCTGACACGTTTAGCAACTTCCGAGATCGCGTTGCCCCTTGTTTCTGAATACAGTGAACCGCATTCAGATTGTCCATCCTGAAGGCCACCGATTTGTCCCGTAAAGTAGAGCCGTGAGCCTGAAGGAAATACAAGGGGACTAGTAACTCTTTGACATTGATGTGGGAGGTTTCTGAAAGGGACCAAAGCCCTTGACCCTGATGCCCGTGGTTTGACTTAAAGCCCCAACCTATCGTTCCTGACGCATCCGTGTCTACCCATACCGTCGGCGGAAGAGAGGTCCATGACATGACCGAGTGCAATGTTTCCCTCTTCGCCCAGACCGCTAGTAAGCTGTGTATTAATTTTGGGATGGGCCATAATGTTTCCGCCGGCAATAGTGGAAAAAATTTGTTGCCCTCCAATATTAAACGTTTGACTTTCAACCGGCCCAACTTTACAGTTAGTTGAATCCAGTTGATTCAACCAGAGATTCCCAGACTCTCTGTGTCGTAGTCAGACTGTGAAGAAACATAAACAGTTTCTTGCGAAACCTGTTCCGATTGTCCACATTCTGACTCAGAGTGAGAGCAGCTGTGTCCCAGACCAGCCCTATCCACTGGACCACTCATGAGGGAACAAAGTTTGACTTTACCGGGTTTACCTTGAACCCTAGAGATTTTACATGATTTAATGTTATGTTGACATGATTGATGCATAACTGTTCCGTCCACCACCACCAGCCAGTCGTCTAGATACCACAAAATCCTGATCCCTTGTTCTAACATGGGCATCAGGGCTTGCCGGACCAATTTCGTGAATAAGCGAGGTGCTAGGTTCAAACCGAACGGCATCCTCTGAAAGACATAAGTCTGATGCTTTATTCGTAAGGCCAAAAATCGTTTAAACCTTTTGTTTACCGGGACGTGCCAATATGCGTCTGTCAGGTCTAAAGAACACATCCACCCTTCCGGCGGAAGTTTTAGCCTGATTTGATTCACTGTCAGCATCCTGAAGGAAACGTTGTGAATATGGAGGTTCAGATAAGACAGGTCTACGACCGGCCTCATCTGAACACTGTCCCTTTTTGGCACTAGAAAGAGTTTGGACGTAAATACTGAGTAATTTGGAGGGACCGGGATGATGACATTCTTGGCGATCATCTCTTGGATCAGTGAATCCACCTCTAATGAAACAAAATTTGCCTTTGTCGGCTGACGTCAGCGAGGTCGCCGGAGCCACTGCCAGGTGATGCCTTTGCGTGCCACCATCCTCGCCCATGTGTTTAATGGCCATGCGCGATGACACGCCCGGAACGACCCAGTTAGCAGACAAGGGTTCGCCGGCTGGACTACCCTCTGATCCACCCGCCGTAAGACTGGCCCTGGGAGTGAGAGAGACCCTAGTTTTTTGGTGGTGGTGGTGGTGTATGCTTTGATGACTGGCCGGATTTGGCCGGAGACGGGCCCTGGCCTGGTCGCTGATACTTCTGTCCTTTATGATTACCTGAAAACTTTCCTTGCTTGTATCTGTGCTGAGCCTGACTTTGGGTGGAAGAGGACTTAGGCAGATGAAAGGGCTTTGCCCCACCAGGCTGAGCTTTTGCGACTGGTTTGGGCTTGGTAAAATTGAAAGCAGGTTTCTTAGATGGGGCGGGACTGTGCTTAAAGGCCTGAGCCATGTTGAACACTGTTTTCCACACCTCCGGGGACATTAAAGAGGCAGTTAGAACAGGGGACATAACTACTTGATTTGCAATCCTATCCGGGAGCTTCCTCACGAGAGACATCCTTAGATCTTGTCGTGCCCGCACCGCCTCTAGCAAGGCTGTACGGATATCCCCCAGAGACTGTATAGAAGTCTGGAGTAGCAAGCGTCTAGATAGTTCGATAGCCTTTCGGACTTCCGCGTCCGCGATTGCCTGAGCAGATCTGAGCATTGACTTCGCTACCTGTTGTGTGACAATATACTGGGAAAACAGTCTATATGCTTTCCCACGTAGCCTAAACTCCCGGTCTAGGTGAGCAGTGGACGGTGTGGAAAAGGGATCTTTAAGCTCGCATAGATTAATTTTAGGGGCAGCTAAAAAAGCAAATAAAGCAGAGGGAACTCCGCCGGCAGAGAATACCGGCATAGAGAACCAAGAATGGCTTTCTTGTGGAATTTGGTGTGAAGATTTAGAGGTAAAGATTGTTGCAAAGTTTTGAGCATCCACTTTCCATTCCACCCAAGGACCCGGACCCAACTGCTCCACCTTCAAAACTGGATTTGCGGCTGTGTCTGTGAACGTCTTTAAACCTAACTCTGGTGTTAGAGCTGACAGTGCTTTTATTTCATTGAAACCGTCATACTTGGTCCAGTCCGAAAACAGTTTTGAAGCTGCCGCAGGGGGTAGGGCAGGTGTAGAAGTATACACAAAATAATCATGGTGATAATAGTTAGGAATGGCCTTAACCCGTCCAGCCCCGGCTAGTTTTGTAATGTTTGTTCACCAGAACCCGGCCGGTTTTCAAAAAATTGTTTTATTCCAGAAACAATAGCGAATGGGTTAGGAATGAAGGAAAAACCACGAAAAACCGCTCAAAAAGCTTAAAAAATGGTCCTACAGAGCCCCCGAAAATGTATTTTACAAGAGTAAAAAATTGAAGGCAATTACCCCAAAAAAACAGGTTATTGCGCGCTCACGCGCACGCACGTGGACTTTGAGAGTTTTCAATCATCGGCACGGTTGCGTGGGATACGTACACAGTTCCCATACAAATCTGAGCCCTCTTGAGTGGCTACACCTGAGGTTACGGTCGGCGCAATTAGGGTGACGCGCCAGGCGCGTCTCTGGGGCTGTGCGTTACATACATCGCCGACGCGTCAGGCGCGTCGCTGGGGCTGTACGGGTTAATATTCACATCAAGTACATTCCCTAGATTATCTAAAGCACGTAACTTCCTAGATTTATTCCCTTGGATAACCCACTCACGTGGTACCGACATAGTGGACTGTGCTACCTCTGGCTTTGCTGGGAACATTGTTACCCATGACTCGTCTGGCCCGTATAGGAGGGGCATAGCTCCCTTTCGGACCGGCGCTTTGTCTAAAGGGGAAGGATTTACATCTGCTACTACTCTCACATTGGAAGTAGTCAGTGCCGCCGAAGTTGGCCTAGTAACCATAGTAGGTGATACAAGGGGAGGGTGCGGAATTTGTGTCAAAGCAATAGAAGTAGCCAGAGGTCGGACATTCGATGCTGTCGTGGAAGCTCCCAAACCAACTGTGGGAGTCTCCTGCTGCTGACCAAAAAACTTAGTTAGTGCATTCGCTAGTAACCCAATTTGTTAGTAGTCTTGGCAAATCCAACGTCAACGTCAAGGCTATTAACCTAATTGCAATGACGACTTGTCTATTTTGACTGCTATGTCGTCATTCCAACCGCGGTTAAAAAGAAAACGTCTAGAGTCTACTCCTTATCTTGCTCTAGGAGACGTTGTACATTAACCAAAACTACCACCGAAGGTGAAAAAAGCATAGAAGAGAAGAAAAAGGGGTTTACCTTAGTTACCGCTTAAGGCCCATCCTGTGTTCCGTCATGTGCAGATCCCTGTCGAACGTGCGCATGAGCGACCCTCTCTTGTTATCATTTTTTCACGCGCTCCATTGAATGCAGTCGCTTTTGTTGTGCTCCTTTAATTCACCCTGTTTAGGTTCGTTTCGGCTTATCTGGCCTTCTTTTTTGTTAGACAGATGTTACGTGATCTAGGGCACACGTAAATGGGCTCCTCAGTGTGTTTAATGGAGACGCGTGTGGAAATAGCTACCGAAGGTACGGGGGCGCCTGGCGTTCCTCGTGTGTGTTTTTCATTCCTTTCTCTTTTCATATTCTTTTTTCCTGTTAGTCTGGGCATAGTTTAGCTTTTAGCTTATTTTAGCCTAGCTTGTTTCTCATTCAGGAATTGCTATGCCCCTATGAGTTTTCATATTTTCATAGCCTAGGTGTACAGTTGGTTCACGATCTGAGATTTCGTGGTGGCGGTGCTGTTTGTAGGGTTTGTGTCGGCCGCATTATTAGCGTTATTCCCGAGTCCCCCCTTTCGAGCCTTCACTGTGTCTCAAGGGCCTGGGCGCTTGGTGGTTCGTGTTATCCTGGGGTACCCCACGGGGGCCCCTCCCTCACACCACAGGGTTTTTCGCCCCTGACACATTCTCTCCTCACGGCTAGGCCACCCTTTTTCTCGCCAGTTTCATTTACTGGTTTTTGTGTTCCCTTACTGTTTTCACCTCCATCCTTTCATACCCTTTTGCCCAATCCTGGGGTACCCTACGGGGGCCCCTGTTTGTGCCAAACCACCCTTCCTGCCACTTCTCCTCATGGGCTTTGCTCTATCTCTGTGGGTTGGGTGGTTCCTAGGGGATGTGCCTCCTCTCCCCTGGTGTGTCTTCCTTGCCTCTCCCTTGACCGGTTGAGTCAGGATATTATCAAGGAAGACACTGCTCAGCTTGATGGCCATCGTCGCTTGGAGTTCATAAGGAGATGACGCTTTTTTCTGGGCCTCTTTGGTATTTCCTAGACGCTCCTCTCGCTTTTTCGGGGCCGGACCATCTCGGCCGGTCCCGCAAATTTGCGGGGTGCTCGATTCGGTCCTCTGGGCCATTTCGGTTCCCCGCAAATTTGCGGAGATCGTTGGGGGGTCCCGCGAAATTGCAGGAGGGTGGTGTCGGTACGGTTATGCCTCCATTGGCCCGCAAATTTGCGGTAATAGTTGGCTTTCACTATTGACTTTTGTTATGTCATCTTGTTGCCTGATACTATATTGGTGTATGCACTTTACTGGTGTTATAGGCCCTGCATGTAAGATGTTGAGTGGTGGTTAACACTTTCTCCATCTTTGCAGGTTCTGCTAGTGCTCTTCCGCCTCGGCCGCCCTCCTCACCTACCTCTGTGCTCCCAGTTTAGGGTGAGTACGGATACCTGTTTGCATGTGTGTTCCTGTTTCCCCATGCTCCTTCCCTGGTTCTTCTTGGACATTCTCTCCACTTACTCCTTCGACGTGCTGATTATGGTGTGTGTTCTTCTAGTGCAGGTAGGCTGCCTTGCTTTCGCCTTGGTTGTCGCTCCCCGTGCTTGGAGAGCCACAAGTCCTGCTTGCGCCACTCGCTCTGTGTGTCCTCTACGGCCTACCTCCCTGCTCTGTGTGGCACGTGTCTGGCCCTGGTGGTTGTGCTGCTCCATGGCCCTGGTTCCTCGGCGGCGGCTGTGGCCTCCTGCTTCCCTTCCGTCGGTGTGGACGATGGTCTCCCGCCACATTAGGACTGTGGGCCACCGTTCCCCGGCCTTTGTTGGCGACCGGATCCGCGTCGCCCTGGGTATCCCTGACCCGACTGACGGCCATTTACCTGGCCCTCTCCCTGCTCGGGCCCTCTCCCCTGGGTCCCGCAGCCGGTCGTCCCATCGTCGGGGGGTTCCCCGGCTCCGTCCCCGCTCTCGCTCGCCTTGTCGTCCTCCTGATCGCCTTGACGACGCCCATCGCCCTCGTCATGGTTCTCGCCCTGAGGCCGGGGTTAGCGGCTCTGCCCCTGTGCGCCCTCCCCTGGCCTCTACGGATAGGGGCTCTACTCCCTTCCGCCCGCTTCCCCAGCCCAGACGACTTCCTCTTACGTTGTCCTCTCCGCGCGCGGTTGTTCATGCTGTAGCTGGCCCTCTGCTCCCTCCTCCTACACTGTCCAGGAGGGTCCGCCTGGATGTCGTTGCTTCTCCTACTTCACCTGCTTCAGTGCCTATTCTTACTTCACGGTCTCGTCCCACGGTGGTGGTCCCTCCCTCCTCCGCCTCGGTGTCGGGCCGCCCTGTTATCTCAGCCCCGGGGATCCTTGCTCTGTTTCCCCCCGCGGCTCCTGGCCTCCTTTCACCCGGCCAGCCTTCCCACTCCCGTCGTCCTGCTCCTCCTCATTCTTCTCTTCCTGACCTTCCCTTACCGTCTCGCCAGGGGGGTACCCCTCCTCTTGCCTCGGTGGGGTTTCGCGAGGTTTCGGGGTCCCCTTTCTCAGGAGCTGATGTGTCGCTGGAAGAGGGGAATGGTGCTGTTTCCCCCTCGGCCGTTCGTGATCGGGGACGAGTCCCTCAACGGCGACACAACCGTCGTCGCTCGCCTTCCTTGGGCCGCGACGCTGCTGGTTCGTGTCGTGGGTCTCGCTCCCGCTCACGCTCGCCCCTGCGGGCCGACCAATCTGGGGGGGGTAGCCTCTCTCGGATCAATTGTCGGCTATGCAGGGCTGGGTTGTGTCACGCTTCGACGGGCGCTTGGAGTCGATGGAAGACTCCCTCTTCTCGCCCTTCTTGGCGGTGCCTCACCCTCAGCACCTCACCCTACCTACCCCTGCTATGGTCCCCCTCCCTTCTGCAGGCCTACGCTCTGGTCAGGCTTCAGCCGCACTGACATCCTTCCGGCTGTTCAGTCCCTGGCTGTGTTGACGGGTCTGTCCTCCTAAGGGACAGGTTTGTGCGACGCCGGTACGCCTGGCTTAGCCGTCATGCTCGGTCACCCTCTCCCATTGGAGGCCTGGTTTGCTGAGGCCTTCGACTTCACACACCGATCCGTCGACGGCTCTCCTTCCGTCCCTCCCCCGGAGTCGTCCCTGATTTTGCCTCCTCTTGTGTCTGTCGGCGGGTTGGACGGCGCGTTCTGGTCCTGGATGAGCGCGCCCGTTCTTGAACTTTGTTCTATTGCTACCCCGTTCTTCTCTCACCCGGATCAGCCCTCTGTCGCCAAGGTTTTTCCCTTGTGACGGACTTATTGTCTTGTCTTTAGGTTCCCTCCAGACGTCTGTTCACCACCTGCGGCTTTTCGAGGCGTCTGCGCCAGGCGATCTTCGCGAGGGTTTGGACCGCGTTGAGCGGGTCCACCTTCGGCTCGCGGTGACTTTGGTTCCCGAGCTGAAGGCGGTTTTGTGCGCGGCAACTCGGCACCGCACGACGGTACGGTCTTCGTTCTGCCGGCCGGCCCCCTTGGTTATTCGTCAGGGTTTGTTGTACTCTGCGCTATATACGTCGGGGTTTTTTACGCAGGATGCTTGGGAATGCTCCGCTTCTCTGTCGGCGGCCCCTGCTTCCGCCACACGACGCCGTGCTGTGTCGTTACGGACCCTGCTTACGTCACGCACCGACGCGCTGTGCCGCGCGCGGGGTTTTCTCAGTCCCGTCCTTCTGCCGGTCCTCTTCGGGGTGCTGCTGCAAGTGCTGCCGCCTTGCCCGGGCGCAAGACTGGGACGTTGCTGGCCAGTGCTTCGGTTCCGCCTCGCACTTCTGTTCTTGCCCCTTTCATCCCCTCTGTGTCGGGGCTGGCCGGCCTTCCACTTCCGGCCGCCTTTCGTAGGGGTCAGCCCCGCGCCGGCCTTGGGTTGGGATGGCCCGCCCTTTTCGACGAGGTTGGGGGGGGGGGGGGGGAGAGGAGGTCAACGTGGCGCTCATGCCCGCACGGCCCGTACCGGGGGTACCTCCACGTCAACACAATGTGTAGTTCTCTGGGTCGGCCTCCTTGTTCTCCTTCTCGCCTGGGCGTACCGGGTCGCTCCCCTCCTCTCGGGTGCTCCCTCGGGTTGTTTTCGCCCTTGCGCCCCTCGGTAGCCGCGAGGGACGTTGGGAGCGGCGGGTTGCGCGGAGGGTTCTCACCTGGAGGTGGACGTCCGGACCCCCACTCCGCTCTTGTCACCGACAACGGCCCATCTCTTCAGAGGTGGCCCACGTGTTCACTTCCATGCCCGAGCTGGGTAGCGTCGAGGGAGTTGACCGCCGGTCACCCGGTTTTCCTCTCCCGTGTCTTTCTGGTTCCGTCGCCGACCTGCGACGCGATGCGACCGGTGGTGGATCTGTTGGCCCTCAACGGGCACATCGTGCACACACGGTTTCGGATGCTGCCGATACCCCTGGTACGCCTGGCCCTGTGCCCTCTGTCGTGGGTAGTGTCGCTGGCCCTCCAGGATGTGTCTTGGCTCGTTCCTCTCCATCCTCGCTTCCAGCGATTCTTGGCCGTTCGGACTTCCGATCGTGTGTTCCTGTTCGACGGCCTTCCCTTCGGTCTCCACATCGCGCCGCAGATCTTCTCCGCACTGGTGGGGCAGGCTCTGGGTCCTCTCCTCAGGAGCGGGCTCCAGCTCCTGTTTTCCTTGGCCGTTTGGTTGGTAGTTTCCGACGCCCTAGGCCTGTGCATTGGCGACGCCCTCACAATCGTTCGCGACATCGCACGGTTAGGGTTCCCCTTCGATGTTCCCAAGTCACGCTTGACCCCGTCGCGTGTCGTGCCATGGGTCGGTCTCGCATGGGTTTTGTCCGGCGCTACGGTGACCCGGGGTCTGCCGGCCGCGGTGCACCTTCGGTGGACGGTCCTCGCCGTGTTGCACTCGGTCTCCCTCCCGGGGTGGCTCTGGGACTCGTTCGTGGGTTCGCTGCATTGGGCCGCTCTGCCCCTTCCATTAGGGAGCCTCTGGCTACGCCGCCTCCTCCTCATGGGCACCGCGGTGTTTCCGTTGCCCCTATGGATCGGCTCCTGCCGCTCCCGCGTACCGTTCGGCGCTTCGGTCGCTGGGTTGCTCGGGGCTCGCTCTTTGCGGCTGTGCCCTGGACCGACCCCCCCGCCGACGGTCTGGGTAACCACAGATACGTCGAGCGAGGTTGGGTGAGGTTCCCAATCGAACCTGGGACGTCCACTTCCCGGCAGATGGGTGGGTCTCCCTCCTCTTACCTGTCTATGCCCTCGGATTGTTGGTTCCTTTGTTCTTCCTGCGGGTCCCCGCGCTGGCCCTTCGGGGTGAGTCGGTGGCCTTCGGGTTGGACACTCAGACAAGCTGTCCCCTGTTTCCTTATGCGGGGGTCCTCCAGGTCGTTGACTCTATTAGGGGTCTCGGTGGAGTTGTTCTTCCTCGCGGACCGACACCCCTTCTCCTTGCATGCCTCCTCCCTGCCCGGGCCGGCCGCCCTGTCGAGAGGGCAGGGCGTTCTTGTAGAATGGGCGATGAAACGGACTGTGTTCGCCGACCTCGCGGCTTCCTGAGGTGTTCCGGAGGTCGCCTTGTTCGCATCGGGGGTGCCGCGCCAGTTGCCTCTGGACCTCTCCCTCCGGCCTCGCGCTCCGGGGGGGGTCCGGACGCTTTCATGGTCGCCTGGTACTGGTGGCGGTCGATATCCATTTTTCCGCCACCAGACGCGCTGTTGATGTGCCCGGTCTTCGCGAAGCTGCGGCTGTACCACGGCTGCGTCTGGCTCCTCGCGCCTCTGTGGCCGGCACGGACTTGGTCCGCCCGGTTGCCGCGGTGGTGCCCGGGTCCGGTCCCTCTACCTGTCTCCGGCTTCCACTTGGGCTAGGTTGGGGTCCTGCGGACCTCTTTGGCCTTCGCATCGTGCTTGTTCATGAGGCACGGTGGCTCCCGGTCCCCGGCCGGGCCCTGACTGACTTCCTGCAGCGTTCCTGGCCGTCTTTTCCTTGGGGGCCTTACGGGTCCCGCTGGAGGTTTTTTACTAGGTGGCTACAGGCCACTCGCCTGCCAGTTGGCTCTCCTTCCCTCGTCCTACGCTCCTTGTTTCACCTCTTCCGTACACGTCGCTTTCCAGTCGACGCTATACGTACCCACTTGTCTGCCGTCCGGGGGGTTCTTTGGGTCCGTCGCTGGGCTGGTCGTTCCGCCACAGGTGCTGGATTCCTTCCTGACGGCTGCCTTCCGGGATTGACCGCCTCCGCGCCAGGTCTCTCCGCTGTGGGATCTGGGGCGGGCTCTGGTCCTTCTGGCTTCCCCCACGTATACAAGGGCCGCTACGCCGGTTCCGTTGCTCGGGCGTCCACTCTTCCTTGTCGCTCTGGCCACTGGGGATCGGGTGTCTGCACTAGCGGCATTGTCACGGCCCCGGGACTGCGTCCGATTCTCCCCGTCCTTGCATGGCGTCTCGTTCGCCTCCTCCCCACCTTTTGTTACCACGCATGGGAGGGAGGCCCCCGTTTTCCAGCCTTTCGCCGTCCAGGCTTTACGGCGTGGGCATCCTCGCCATGTGTTGTGCCCGGTGTCAGCCTTGCACTCCTCTGTTGCGTCTGTGGCGCCGCCTTCGGGTACTGCTGTGTGGGTGTCTCCTCGGACAGGTGGGAAGCTCTAGCAGGTGCAGCTGGGCCGCCACGTTTGTCGGACCGTTCGTGCCCGTCACCCTGTTTGTAGGGGTTCTGCGCGCGATGTCAGATCCTTTGCTGCCTCCTTCCGGTTCCTGCCACGTCGATCCTTCCCTGCCTTCGCCTCCGCGGTTTTGTGGTCTTCTATCAATTCCTTCATCTCCTACCTCTCCGTGTCCAGTGTTCGACCCCCTCGGCCGGTGATTGCTCTCGGGGGTCGTGTTTCCTGGTGCTCTGGCGAAGATCCCTGGTCTTCCCCCCTTGTCCCTCGTTCTTTTCCTTTGTTTTATTTGACAAAGGGGGGGGGGGGGGTGTATGGGTTTGCAACACTGGATTGCAAGTTTGGGATTATGTATTGTTCCAGTACATAAGTGTTTTTGCCACATTGAAAATTGTGTTTTGTTCTTGTGTTCAGTGTTTTTGTTGGTTTTTGAAGAAAAGGGATTTTGGGTACAGTACCTATTTGGTTTCAGACAAGTCTATGTTTTTGCATTACTATGAATGACGGGCATGTGTTAAAACTGTTCTTTTTAGCTACTCCTCAGTTTTTCACTCTTTTATTAAACTCTCTTGTTTACATTGTGTCTTTGTCATTCGTAATTTTGTTTTATGCATTGGTTTTTTTGGTAGGTTGGGCTTGGATGTCCTCCTCCTATTTGTTATGCAGCCTTGACGTTGGATTTGCCAAGACTACTAACAAATTGGGAGGTTTGACGTACCTCCCAACCTACCAAATAGGAAAACCTACTATTTGGTAGTAGTCTTGGAAAATCCAACGTACATAATACCCTCCCTCACGCCGGACCCCTGCCCATCCGCGTTCTTCTGCTGACGTGAGATGTGATAACAAGAGAGGGTCGCTCATGCGCACGTTCGACAGGGATCTGCACATGACGGAACACAGGATGGGCCTTAAGCGGTAACTAAGGTAAACCCCTTTTTCTTCTCTTCTATGCTTTTTTCACCTTCGGTGGTAGTTTTGGTTAATGTACAACGTCTCCTAGAGCAAGATAAGGAGTAGACTCTAGACGTTTTCTTTTTAACCGCGGTTGGAATGACGACATAGCAGTCAAAATAGACAAGTCGTCATTGCAATTAGGTTAATAGCCTTGACGTTGACGTTGGATTTTCCAAGACTACTACCAAATAGTAGGTTTTCCTATTTGGTAGGTTGGGAGGTACGTCAAACCTCCCATTAATTTCATCAGCTGTGACAAATATAGCAGAGGATGAACTGTGTGGCGAATCATTCCGACTCAGAGAGTCCTCCATCTCAGAAATTATAGAACCCTCATCCCTTTCCCCTGGACTTTCAGGAGAGGATTCCGCCGAAGCCGGGACACCCTCATGGTGCCATGTTAAGTCCGGGATGGACGATGGGATCTCAGCGTCCCGGTGGACGTCTGCCACTATCGTTGGTGCATAAGAATGATGTGAGCCGTCACGCCATGGCTGGGAGTACCTCCAAACTCCCCGGTCTTGGCCGGAACTCACTTGTGAGCTAGGTACCACACCAACTACGGAGCCCTCACTCGAGCCCTCTAGAGGGTTATAACTGCTGGTAGAACACTCTAAAGCTGGTACATGTGAACTGGTAATAATATTAGGTGACACCTTGTCCGCCGGTATATCCCCCACCACAGTCTCTGACTCCACTCCTGACCTGTCAGATTGGACATGAGACATGTCGGGAGTAGAGGCAGAAAGCGAGGTACGAGGCCCCGGCGAACGCCTGGAGGTCTTTCGTACATGAATATCCTTTTTAGAAGACTTGTGACTTCGCCTTGACTTTGATTTTCCACTAGGACTATCCTTGGGCTTCTCCTCCTTGCACTTCTTTCTCGAAGGGGAAGTAGAGTGACTATGTGGCTGCTGTCGGAGGGGAGACCGTGACCTGGACCTCGATTTTGACTTGGAAGTTGTCGCCGGGGGTGTCGGCTCTCGAGGTCTCTTAGATGTGCCAGAGGAGAGAGTAAGCACTGTACCCTGCCCAGTCTCAGTCGACTTACGCACATTTACTCTACTTCTAGAAGGGGGACGTTTAAGTGGGGGATACTGAGCAATCAATCTGTCCCACAGAACTATGTTATCACACTGCAGAGCTTTATGAGCCACTGAAGTAGCATAAGTGGATAAAAGTTGTTTGACCTCGCACAATGCAACCGCCGCGGCCAAATTATCTTGTTGTATGACTTTAGTACTCAATTGACTACAAAAAGGACAATTCTTCGTCACCCACAGACCCCTTGACCGGTCCAAGCATTTGACGCATCTGATGCATAGAGTATGGGCAAAAATAGGGATCCCTGAACAGGAGGGTGTTAAGCACAGAGCAAAAACAGGGTCTAGTGGCGCCATGACCGAGACTGGGAAGAGCTAACCCACCCCCGGGCTCCTTCTGGTCCTCTGTTGACCCGCCGGAACTCCGCCCTGGAAAAAAGAAAATTTCCAGGAATTAATGCTCATAAGGTTACCCCAAAATGTTCTAACACAAGTGTTAATGAACCGCCGGGCAACAAGACGTAATACACCACTATTACCTCTTGTTACCCTGTAGGTTCTTATGTAAAGATTTTTGTATATCCTTACTTGTCCAAAAGATTTAAGCATATCCTCCGACATAGTATAGAGACGAGCATGTCGTTATAAATGACGCAGTCTTCCCAGTGTTTTTTTGGCCACCGGAAACCCATATTAAGACGCCGGCCTCCTTATAATATCGCAGTTAAAAAGGGAGTAAGCTTATCTTAAACGTTTATTGATCTGACTTCTCTCGAAGCCTTCATAGATCGCCGTAATTGGAAGGCCTCGATACCCAATTGTATCCCTCAATTGTCTGGCTAACTCTACCGAATTGCAAATCCGTTAATCCCACCTCCCCAAGGTTCAACCGCCGGGTGTGAAAGTAATTAAATGTTAACCCCAATTGTTCCTATCCCCACTTCTTTGCAAAAGATCGCCGGGGTGGAAAGACCAAACAAACAAAACAGCCTAGTTTTTCAATGGCTTTGCAAAAACCGGGAAAAACTATACTCCACCGGTGTCCACATGAACACCTAGTGAAACGGGTATAGCCATCCCGCCGGGAAACACATAGTAAGCCTGAACACAGGCTCCACCTCAGAGACGCAGTCCTGGAGAGCCCTCAGGCCACCACTCGCCGGGGGAAACTAGCCTATTTTAACCACGCGTGATATAAAACTCGGCAACCAGCCGGATTTTCTCGGAGCAATCGAGAAAACCCGCCGGAAAAGGCAACCCACACTAGCCAGATGCAATCTGAGACACACAATTAGGCCCCGGATTAAGCCAAAACACAACTAATCCAGGACACACATGACACGGTATTACATATTTAAATCATAAATCAATAACACTTGTACATGTAAAAAAACTACGAGCGGCTGGCTAGGCCTGAGCAGACGGAAAACACACTTAATCACGTCGTAATATAAACAAAAAGCACTGTAATATATCACAACAGGAACAACCGCCATCACCACATCGTAGAAAAAACAATCCCGGGAGAGGGAAGCACTGACTCGGGACCTAGAAAAAACTTCACTAAGTGAAGAAAAATACGCTAGGAACGTCAGTAAACAAACAATAAGGCAACTTCATCAGAAAGATAAGAAGCCTGATAACGCGTAGTTAAAGCCAACTAAATAACTAGGCTAGCTAGCCGCGAAAAATGTAACACGCGTCCACGAGGGTACACCCGAAATAGGTGTCCCAAACACACGACCCAAATACACTGAACTGCGGGAAACCCGTCCCTGACACTCCTGCTACGCATATCCTAACCTTACTCGATACATCCCAGAGTAAACAAATGAGAAAAAACTCACTAGGGACGCAGCAAATGCGGAACCAGCGGAGCGTGGGGAGACACGTCAGGGCAGGTTGAGCGCAGAGCAGAGAAGGAAGTATGACGCCTGAAGTCAGCGTCTGGTCAAAGATCCACACAAGTACATCCACGAGTATATGGAAAGCTTATGAATAGTTATTCTTATTTTATTTTTATTTTTTATTTGTTACAAAGTTTTTTCGTAGTGAGAACCCAATTTCATAATGACAGAACCATGAGTGAGGTTGCGTGCGCTCATGATGAAGGCTCCTCAATTTTTTATGCTCTGCGCGGTAGATTCAAACTACGGTAAATGAGCGTTTGAAGAGGAGGCCTTATGTAATAGGCATAATCGTCAATGATGGAGGGGCCACTAATAAATAGTACAAGTTTCATTGAATTGATTTATTCTATTGCTATTATCCGGCTTATCCGGCCAGATAAAATAAATATCCGGCCGGACACCGGATAATTGCAGTATCCGGCCAAGATATCCGGCCGGATACATTATCCGGTGCACCCCTAAAAATATTCTGGAAGTACATTCAGGAAAAGTTAACAAGAAGAGTAGGTATCCCAGAACTGATAGGAGACTTGGATGATAGGAATAGAGCAGAAACTGATAAGGAGAAAGCAGAGGTGCTGGGGAAATACTTTGGGGAGGTACTAACAGTGGAGCCGGATGATGCAGTGCCTACTATTCCCATCAAACAGGCACCGGCACTAGAACTAATAGAGTTTTCCCATGCTAGAATAAGAAGGGCTATAGAAAAAATGAACAGAAGTAAGTCCCCGGGACCGGATGGGATACATCCAAGAAACATAAAGGAAGGAGGTGAGATGTTAGTAAAGCCATTAAAAATGTTATTTTGAGGTATCTTTTAATACAGGACAAATCCCGATGGACTGGAGAGAGGCGAACATAACAGCTATATTTAAGAAGGGAAAGAGAAATGAACCAGGAAATTATAGACCAGTCAGTTTGACAAGTGTTGTGTGTAAACTAATGGAAACGGTAATTAGAGAAGGAATAATGGAGCATATGAAATCAAACCAACTTTTCAGTGGGAGACCGTTCCACATAGTGGAAATGGCGCTGTGGAGTGGGTCAGTGGAGGCATGCCTGGGAGCCTGGAGGCAGTTTCTGCCATGGGCATCCTTTTTGGGGTGCTTCCTCTGGAAGCGAGGCCTCAGAATAATTATGATATTGTAACTAAAGTTAACAATTTTATGATCTATGGCTAGGTAAAGTCATATAAACTGTCTGAGATACAGTAAAAGAACCTGTGAAGCGCTTTTTTTGTTCTTTCTATCTTCCAACTCTACCTCTGGACACAAGCTAACTTGTAAGGGGGTTATTTTAGGACTCTGATACCTTACTTAACCCTTCCATTGGTGTAATAATTAGGCTATCATAGCATGTATAATATACATACTATGGTAGCCTAATGATTACACCAATGGAAGGGTATACATACATATTATGTATGTATATACAGTACTCAGGCACATACCCCATATTATATATTAACTCTTAACCCGTTACTTGCCATGCCCTCTCTCCATCTTCTGAACTTGGCCTCGGCATCCCGCGCACTATCTGCGATAAGTACAGTTGGTCCTCCAATAACGCGGCCAATGTGTTCTGTTTACCGCCCGTGTTAGAAAAATCTGCGTTACCGAACCCATATGTTTACATGTTAAAGGTACTGTACCTTGGTGTTCTGGGGATTTCCACAAAGTCCACTTTTTCTCCATAGAAGCCTATGTTAAAATAATAAATTCAATTATAAAGATTATTTTACATGTGCATTGGGTTGATTTGCCCATTGCAACTCTTACCTCTGAATAAATGAAGTGTTGCGTCCCCTCCCCCCCGGATCCATCGCCGTCACTGCGATGAAGTTGATGGTCTGGTAGCTCTCGCCGCCAGCCATTCTTTGATAAGGTGTGGTCCCTCCCCAGCTTCAGCATCAGAGTCCTCGAAGCCACTGTAGTCGGCAACTGATACACCCGACAGTAAATCATCTGGTGGCTGAGGGTCGGGGTCGGAGTCACTCGACGCCACCTGTTCCTGTTGCTGTGCTCGTTGTCGAAAGAAATCTGTTATTCGTGTCTGCTGGCGTGCATTTATCCTGTCGTAAAACATGTCGAAGTACGGCTGGATGGAAGCAGTGAAGCTTGCTATTATCTGTGCTGAACGATCATGTTTGGGATCAAAGTTGTTCATGTGATGGCTGAGGCGTTGTGACAATTCTACAAATTCCCGTAGACCAGGAGTGTTCGGCTCTTCCTGGGGTTCGTCTTCTTCTCGATGTTCTTCCTCTTCCAAATCCTGCATTAGGTCCTCGGCATCAGGCTCCTGTGGTGGCTGAATCAAACCTTGAATATTTTCTGGCCCCACTTCACCCATCCCAGACACACATCTGGCAACCTTGACTGCTCTCTCCACCACTGCCTCAAGCCTGACTGGCTGATCAGGTAAATCCAGCTTGTGCCCAGGTAACTCCTCTAGAACATGGTGGATTGTAGCTCTTGTCACATCAGCCCACGCTTCCACCAACGTATCCACTGCATTCTTAATATGAAACCTTTTCCAAAAGGCATGCACTGTCATAGCTGCTCCGTCGGCGGGTTCCTGTTGGTGATGTGGTCGTTGTTGTTGTTGTGGTGGAGGCGCGTTTGGTGCCTGCTCATTCAGTGGTGGGGGAGAGTCTGGGGCAGACAGTTCTTCGAGTGGTGGGAGAGAGTCAGGGACTGATTCATCATCTGACATCTGTAGCAGTTCTTCTTGGGTGTCAGTGGCAGTGTCTCTAGCATCAGGAAAGTCTTAGTGGCATACGCACCCTTAAAGCACGCTATCACCTCCTGGTCCAGGGGCTGTAGGAGAGACGTAGTATTCGGGGGCATGAACATCACTTTTACGTTAGGGTGCCAATCAACCAACAATCGGGAATGTCCGGGTGCGTTGTCAAGCAATAACAGTGCTTTAAAAGCAATGTTTTGGCAGGCACAAAATGTTTCCAAGTCCTTCACAAAATGATTATCGAACCATTCGAGGCTCAACGCTGACGACATCCAGGCCTTCTTGTTGCTCATCCAATGCACATTCAACTTGGCCATGTCCATATTGCGATAAGGCCTTGGCCACTTTGCCTTATGGATGATTAGAGGCTTCATCTTGCAGGTGCCGGAAGCATTGCAAGTCAACAAGATGGTTACACGTTCTTTGGCCATTTTGTAGCCCCTTGCTGCCTTCTTGCGAGAAATGTAAGACCTTTTAGGCATATTCTTCCTTACAGTAGATCCTCTGGAAAAAGGCAAACTATGCCTGTGTATCCAGCTCAGTACCAGTACTTGCACTGCTGCGGTCGTTCACGGTGTTGGCGGCGGCGGTAGCAGACGCAACATTTTTACTATTCTGTATCTTTGCTTTATAATCAAACTTCAAATCTTGTCTTCCCCATGCTTTATCAAGATTACTTTCAAACTTCCTTATTGATTCGGACCAGTTGATTCTTCCAGTTGACTCCCGACTCATCGCAGTTAAAAATCTGATCCAAGTTGTAGCCATCGGCCACAATAACCTCACGTAAGAAAGCAGGGTATTCGTTGGCTGCAGCATTGTCGGCGCTTGCTGTCTCTCCTGTTATCCGAACACTTTTCATTTTGTTTCGTTTATTGAAGGACATCAACCACCCAGCAGATGCCTTAAAGGGTTTGGGGTTCTGCACATTGTTGATTCGAGCCACTGCTGCATAATATTTCTTGGCTTTTTCTCTGATCATCCATCCGTCTGTCGGCACATGATTCTTGTTTTGCCTCGCCAAAATACCGCACCATTAGCTTCTTGTCTTCTTTAGGATGACATTTCCCACTTTTATCGACACCTGAGTACCCTCTGCAGGGTTTCCCTTCATAATGTTGGCAATCTTCTCCCTGTCCTTCCAAATGGTGTGAATTGTACTCTCGTTAACTTCATGTCGTCTTGCCAACTCAGCTTGTCTCTTCCCCTTCTCTAACTCCTTCACGATGTCATATTTCTGTGCGTACGTAAAGATACGGCGCTTCTTGGGCGGCATGGTGGCGAGGTTAGGTCACAGAAAAAAAAGGCACTTTGAGAACCACTGCCTGTGTTACAACACACACGGTGGGGGGGGGGGGGGTCGGTACGTGAGGCGAACAATGGTGGAACTGGGGAAGGACGCTGGGGAGGGAATAACATACCCGGATGAGCCGCAAGTGACGTCACTGGACCAGGGAGGGAGACGGAACAGCCTCGCCCGGTCCAGGAGAGAGAAAACTGCCCAGCTGGACCCCGCGTCATTGTAAGTATTGACCGCGTTAGTAACATTTTGGATATTTGCCACCAAATCCGCGTTTCTAAAACTCGCGTTACCGGAGGACCAACTGTACTAGGTCATCTGCGTATAGCAGTTCCCAGGGGAACCCAACTCTGAAATCACCAGATAGTGCCTCCAGAACCATAACAAAGGGGAGAGGGCTTAAGGGGAGATTTCCATTTGAGTTATTTTTTTCTGGACACCTTTCTCCCTCACATTTAGCCCCATTGTTTTTGAGATTTTAAGACGTTCGCCCCATTAGTTTGGCAATTTTAAGAACTGTCACCCAATTTTTTTCAATTTTAAGACTTTTCGTGTCATTTAGGTGTCGACATTTTCCTTGTGAGCGATAGCGAGCCTGCATTTTAAGAGGAACCGGCCTTCGGCCGAGACATTTTTCTACCGAAAAATGTACACATTTATCTTGAAAGGGGGTCTAGCGAGTGTAATTTTAAGCTTGATGGAAGTCTAGGGAACACACTAAATACCTCCCCTTAACACAGAGCCCTGGTGGACTCCAACGTGAACTGTAAACACCTCACTCAGTACACCTTTCACCCTCACTGCTGTTCGTGATCCTCATACATCATTATCACACGCACCAGCCACTCCTCTATGCCAAGTTTTCTCATAGCCCAATGCACAACTTCTCTGGGTACCCTATCAAAGGCCTTCTCCAGGTCTACAAACACAAGATACAGATCCCTGTCTATAAGTAGATATCTTTCCTGCAGCTGCCTGACTATGAAGATAGTGTCGATTGTACCACATCCTGGCATGAAACCGAACTGCATATCATCAATAGAAATGTATTCCCTTATCTTACCTTCAAAGACCTGTGCACCTGTGTTGACTAATCAAAATACAGTACTAACTTATTCAATTTTCCACGACACGCTTTTTTATATTCTGGCTACCGGGTACCATTAATCAAATATACTGTATTCATTATCTAATTAATTAATTTCACTCCCAACACCAAACACCTCCCAATGAAAATAATGAAAGCATGTGGTCCTCCCGGGATTCGAACCTGGGATACCACGAGAATCAGAAGATTAGATTGACCCTCCAGCCCCGGCTATGTATTATATATATATTCCTCGAAACCCGGGTGTTTTGGCCGAAAAACGTCTAGGCTAGGCTACCGTATATTCGTTAATCAGACTCCTTCCCGCATTCCCGCGCATCCCCAAGCGTAGCTGTGTTATTTACCTGTAGAATGGCATTAAGTAGAGCTCTCTAAGTCAACTGGTTGAGCTGTGATGATGATTTCATTGGAGATAACTTTATGGCCAAAACAGCCACTTTACACCACTTTTCGATACTTAACAACAACATACAGGCACACACGAACAAGTGACGCTCTCCTTCTTGTGGCCGGAGATGCGGAGCGTCGGTCCAGCCGGCTGTTGTTTACATGCGTCGGACCGACGCCTCGCACACCAAGCTCACAGGCTTTGACCTCATGGGTGTTTAAAAGCCCTTCCGGGCAGCTCGTGTATGCTTTTTTATGGGCGTTCAAGAGCCCTTCCGGGAACAGAGGGTTAAACAAGTACCGTCATTCGGGGTGACTTCGGACCTATTTGACCTAATTTTAAGCCTAACTCAATAGGTAAAGCCTTAATAATGCAATCTTTTGCATCTATATGTATAGCTTAGAAACGTAGAATAATCGTGTGTACAGTGGAAAAATTATAGGCCTTTGGCTTAATTATAACTAATATTTATAATGGTGTCCGAAGTCATCATCGATATGAGGTGACTTCGGACTGGGGTAAGGTGGCTTCGGACATTAATGGTTTTCCCCTTTAAATCTGAGTGTGTGTATTGAACGACGGCTTCGGACAATGCAGAGGCGACTTCGGACACAAGACGGAGTTTAAAAAAAAATACAAACTGAAATGCTTACATTTGTAGCCCTTAGAGGAGCATATACATTAGATTCCAAGTTTCTGTGCATTTTAGCACCTTCATATAAATTGTTATGTATTCTCAATAACAAAGCAATTATATTATTATCACTAATGCATTCAGGTACACCGTATGTATAGGCACTTTTCTAATACAAAAAAAAATACAATTAATTCATTCAAATTACACATAATGACTCCTTGAAAACGTATTTCACACTTGTGACCAAACTTCTAAAAAAATAATACTGATATCATTAAAGCTTAGCAATAATATCTTAATGACTGCATATTAAAGGAATACTAATGGCACACAGCCGACTAGATGCCATCTTGGCTAATTAATGGCCCGAAATACTAATTAACCCTTTCAGGGTATATACCTTAAAATAATCATAATATGAAATAAAAAGGACCTTACAAAAAATATAACTTTGTATCACATTATTGCCTCTTTCCTTATTCATCCCCCCTCTCTCACTTGGCCCCGCCCTCTACCACCTCTCGCTCTCGATATCGATCTCTCTCCCACCCTTCTGGCCCCGCCCTCTACCACCTCTCTCTCTCTCTCCCACCCTTCTCTTGGCCCCACCCTCTCTCGCTTTCTCTCCCACCCCTCTCTCTCTCACTTTCTCTCCCCCTGCTCGCTCGCTTTCTCTCTCTCCTCTCTATAGCTCTTCAACCCTCTCTATTTCTCTCTCTCTCTATTATTTTGGCCATTTATTTACATCAACACTGAACAGCATTCTGCACTTCTTGTCTAGTATTGGTTCTGGCAGGATTTGTACTATGTCACTGTAATCATCAATAACTGGGTTAATGAAGACGTTACTTGTGCCCTTCACATGCTTTAGCAAACGAACATGTATTTCTGGTAGAACCTTTACTATGACTGCAATATAATGTCGATGTTTCTTACCATCAAACGGAACTTTAACAATAACCAGCAGGTTTACTATGTTTCCCTGTTATATAGTCATGTAAGGTGCTCTTACTTAACTTCCACTTTTTAGCAGCCTCACGTACACTCATGTTCTTCTTTTGTATATCATCTTTTGCTTTCTTTAATTTGTCTTGACATACATGACTGTTGTATTTCCTTTTCTCGTTGTGTGGCTTTGGTTTATATATCCGTGGCATTTTTACTCCTGTGAATGAAAAGAAATGTAATATGATACTCTTCCCTAACCTTACACAGCAAACATCCACCAAATCATGTCAACATCTGACACCTTACTCAGTCTTAAGCATCCTTTAATTGGCGTTACTCAAACGGGAGCAAGATGACAGATGATAAGAACATAAGAAAATGGGAGTCTGCAAAAAGCCGATCGGCCCATACAAGGCAGATCCCTGTGATGACATGATTCGACAGATGCTCGCTATGTATGGCTAGGTAATAGTACCATACACTTAGGTACTAATTGTTGTTCATATTGGAAGGTCCTTGTAACTAATATTAGATGTCCGATGTCACCTCATGTCCGAAATCACCCCAAACTAGGTCCGAAAACACCCCAATAAATCTGGAAAACAATAAAAGTAAATTGTTAGGGCTATAGGCTGTGTATTATGAACTTTGGGGAAAGAGTTACTGTGTGTATGGTCTCGCAGATAATTGTAGAACATTCTGGTGTAGGTTAATTGTCTTCCTCACATCCCATTAATTATGCTCAGTAGAAGTTTGACACACTTACAAAACATGTGTTTTCTTTGTTACATATTCACAAATATTTACCACAAATTAAATTAATTAATTTAAATTATTAGTTCATCCTACATATAGTTACAACATTCCTCTTGAATGCTACACATCTATTTTTCAAAACCAAACTCTTCTCTCTATTTTTATTTGTTTTACTTTTTATCCAAAATGTCCGAAGTTGTCCACTTGTCCGAAGCCACCCCAGATGACGGTACAGTATACCTGCCAAGACGCTTCGCTCCTGTACAAAAATAAGGTAAGTTTAATTGAAAGATATCTTTTACTTTATGAGAATTAAGGGAGAGGGCTGGTCCTATCCAGAGTGAGGTTTAACATCCTCTACCCAACCTTAGCCGTTTCTGTCTGTCTCTCATACTGTCCTACTTTTCTTTCTGGGGGCAGGAGGCTAGGAATCCTCCTCCCCTTGTAAGATTCTCCTACTCAACGAGACAGAAAAACGGGCGAGAGAACACTAAAGTCGTCCTGGACCCAAAGAATTTCAACTTTACAGGTTTCTGTTCGGGCTCTGTCTCGAGTCGGCCACCCCTAGCAATGGGGTATGTGCCTGAGTATATACATACTGTACAATAAAATTGTGATGTAAGTTCAGGGGGAGATCAATTTGTTCATGGATATATTTATATATTATAGTCTTTAGTTTCTACCCAAGACCTCCACAAAGCTTTAAAAAATACCTCCAAGATCCACCTAAATTACAGCCTCACTATCGCTCACCAGGTAAAATAGACACTTAAATGTCACAAAAGGACTTAAAATCACCAAACTAATGGACCAAACGTCTTATAATCTCAAAACTAATAAAGCTAAACATGAGCAAGAAGGGGGTCCATAAAACCCCTCCTTCCCCATTAATGAAGCTACTTGTGTGTTACTATACAGGGCAGAAGTCAGTTACCGGTACTGTACCTGGTTGTTGTTGTTGTTGTTGTTGTTCCCTAGGCTGCCTGGCTGAACAAGAAGGGGGTCCATAAAACCCCTCCTTCCCCATTAATGAAGCTACTTGTGTGTTACTATACAGGGCAGAAGTCAGTTACCGGTACTGTACCTGGTTGTTGTTGTTGTTGTTGTTGTTCCCTAGGCTGCCTGGCTGAACAAGAAGGGGGTCCATAAAACCCCTCCTTCCCCATTAATGAAGCTACTCGTGTGTTACTATACAGGGCAGAAGTCAGTTACCGGTACTGTACCTGGTTGTTGTTGTTCCCTAGGCTGCCTGGCTGAACAAGAAGGGGGTCCATAAAACCCCTCCTTCCCCATTAATGAAGCTACTCGTGTGTTTCTATACAGGGCAGAAGTCAGTTACCGGTACTGTACCTGGTTGTTGTTGTTGTTGTTGTTGTTCCCTAGGCTGCCTGGCTGAACAACCCCGCAGGGCTTTGTTGTGGTGGTTTGGCTCCCAGGAACTGACCCCCACGGTCGGCAGCCCCACGACATAGACGCCCCCACTCCAGGTCCTGGTTACCTGGTTGTCTCAGTTGGTACCCTCACTGGCAACTGTAACTGTCATGATAGCGTAATGAATAAATGCTAGGAATTTTTATGTGAGTATCCTAGGTTCGAGTCCTTGGAGTGCCACATGTAGTTGTTGTTGTTGTTGCTGTTCCCCAGGCTGCCTGGCCGAATAGCCCCAAGGCCCCGAGGCCAAGGCCAATGCAGCTTGGGGAACAACAACATGTATTTGTTGATTTCATTAATTGAGTTTAGAGGTGAAGTTGGTTGGTGGAAAAAAAACATAATAAATAATTATAATGAGAATTACTGTACTGGAACATATTACAATATATCCTGAGCCAGGGTGGCAAACCCCAGCAATATATTAAAGACTTGAATGAATAATGAGAAGGAGTATAGTACTGTACAAGAAAATTACGGTAACATAAAATACCATTGTTTTAGCCACTTTATCACTTAGCCTACAAAAATATAATTTGAACTACAAACCTTATCTATCATCCTTACATATGCAATATTATATAAGGCTAAACATTGTGTGGGGTTTGTCTTGGCAGGTGTCAAACTGGAGCAATTTTCTCTGAAGACTTTAATTATTATGAGAAGGAATACAAGAAGTGAGTGCTAAATGAAAGGAATGAAGAGCCAGCAAACATAGCTGGATATGGTATGGGAGGGAGAAGAAGAGAAGTAGTGGAGGAGGAGGTGGGGATCAGGAGGTCAGAAGTGTGGGAAGCCATGAAAAGAGTGAAGTTGGGGAAAGCACCAGGAACAGATGGAGTGTGTGGGGAAATGTTGAGGTATGGTGGTGAGATAGTGATAGAATGGGTATGGAAAATGTGCAAACTAGCATGGGAGAAGGGGAGTGCACCCGATGACTGGAAGACTGGCATAATAGTCCCCCTATATAAGGGCAAAGGGGAAAGAGGAGTGTGTGGTAACCACCGAGGAATATGTCTTCTAAGCGTAGTAGGGAAGGTATACAGTAGGGTAGTGATTGAGAGAGTGAGAGTGAGAACGGAGAAATGGATAGGCGACGAGCAGGGAGGTTTTAGGAAGGGAAGAGGATGTGTAGATCAGATTTTTACCCTGAATTGTGTTGTGGAGAAGTATCTGGAGAAGAAACAAAAGGTGTATGTTGCCTTTATGGACTTGGAGAAGGCCTATGACAGAGTGGATAGAGAAGGTTTGTGGAAAGTACTTAGAATATACGGAGTAGAGGGCAAGTTGCTGAAAGCAGTGAAGAGCATGTATGAGGGTGCAAAGGCGGCAGTACGTGTGGAGAGTGAGCAGAGCGAGTTCTTTGACCTGAATGTTGGTTTGAAACAGGGGTGTGTGATGTCCCCGTGGTTGTTTACTGTATATATGGATGGAGTTATGAAAGAAATACTATCAAGAGCAGTGGATGTTGGTGTATTGCTGAAAAGGGAGGGAATTGAGTGGAAGCTACCTATACTGCTGTTTGCGGATGATACAGTTCTGATGAGTGATAATGAATGGGAGTTGCAGGGTCTGGTAAATGAGTTTGGAACAGTGTGCGAAAAACGGAATTTGAAGGTAAATACGGGGAAGAGCAAGGTTATGGTCTTCGAAAGGGGTGAAGTCACAGAGTGTGAGGTGAAGCTGAACGGTCAGGCTATGGAGATCGTCAACTCTTTTAAGTATCTGGGCAGTGTGTTGAGTAAAGATGGGACTATGGATGAAGAGGTGCGGGAGAGAGGGTAAAACAGGGGAAGAGGGTTGTAGGAACGCTAAAAGCAGTAACAAGAAATAGGGTGGTCAGTATGGAAGTGAAGAAGTCCTTGCATGACAGTGTGGTAATCCCGACACTGACTTACGGAAGCGAAGCATGGACGTTGGTTGAGAGACTCAGACCAAGAGTGAGAGCAGTGGAAATGAATTACTTAAGGAGTGCGTGCGGAGTTACATGGAGGGATAGACAGACTAATGAGGAAGTAAGAAGGAGGTGTGGTGTGGAGGTAGATGTGCTGGAAAGTGTGAAAAGGAACAACTTGAGATGGTTCGGCCATATGGAACGTATGGAAAGCGAGAGAATGACTAAGAGGGTGTACGAGAGCGAGGTGGAGGGACAGAGGGGGAGAGGTAGACCGAATATGAGGTGGAAGGATGGAGTGAGGAACTACATGAACGAAGGCGGTGCTGGTTGGGGGGAGGGGCGTCGACTGACTGGGGACAGAGGTGCATGGGGGCGGTTCGTTCGTGGCCACCCCTTCGGGGATCACGGCGTCAGGCAATAGATAGATAGATAGATAGAATACAAGAAAATTAACATGACATAGCAATATTTTGGCCATGTTATCATTTCCAAAGATTTATACATTTAACTGTAAACCACAATTTTATCTTTGCCTATACAGTATACCGGTAATAATAAAGACTAAAAATAAAGGAATCGCCTCTTGTTTAACCCACTGAGCCCCAGCTAGTTAATAATAAATGTACCACCCAGGACCGGCAGGTTTTGAAAAAAAAAAAAAATCCAGAAAACACCAGGAATGGGCTAGGAATGAAGGAAAACCCACAAAAAACCGATCCCCTAGGTCATTAAGGGGTCCTACGGTGCGCCCGAAAGTCGGATTTACAAGAGGGGAAATGGGTAGGCAAAAAGAGGTTTTTGCGCGCTCATGCGCACGCGGTTGGACTTTGAGAGTTTTCAACCATAGGCATTGTTGCGTGGGATACTTACAGTTCCCATACAAATCTGAGCCCTCTAGGTGCCATAGGACCGGAGTAATTAACCGTGATGCACCTTATGTGACGCTGGGGTTGGTGGAAAAATACATTGCCGACGCACTGTTTGCGTCGCTGGGGTTCAGTGGGTTAACACACTGATATTATTAAGGGGAGTACCAGTAGTTGGTTATTATTATTATTTTCCCTCTCTCTCTGGGTTGTATCCATTCGGCCCCATTCAGCCTACCATTTTAAGACGTTCATCCCCATCCAGGTGTCCGTTTTTTCCTAGTGAGCGATAGCGAGCCAGAATATTTATTAAACAAATTTTGACAACAGGCTAAATTTGTATATTTTTTTTATAGAAAAATGTCTCTGGCAAAGCCGGATTTCTCCATACAATGCTGGCTTGCTTTCGCTCACCAGGAAGAAATCGACAGCTGGATGGGGCTTGTCTTGGAATACAGGCCAAAGTCTCACCTGTCTGAGCCTTGGCATGGTTGGTAGGGCGACTGCTAATCGAAGGTATTGTTGGGTGGGAGGAGGAGCACCGGATGACAAGTGCATGGAAGCAATTCATCCGTAACCTCACCCTCGGGGATCAAGGCGTCTGGTGATAGATAGTTACCGGTACATAGAATAGAAGTACTGTACACGTCATATGAACATACAGTAAACTTCCGTTAATCCGAAGGGCAGCGGACCGGCTCTCGTTCGGATTAGTGGATTTTTCGGATTATCGGACTTTACCCCTATGAACCTGTGTATGACGAAAACATTGAGACATTAGGCCACCCAAATGACACAATGGTGCACACACACATATCATATGTTCATGAAATCACTTCAAAAGTTTACCATTGTCATTGTAGCCTATTAACTACTTCAAAACATTCAGATTAATGGTCAAAGGAATCTGCTGATATAAACGTCTTCTTCTTCTTCCGTCTACTAGCGAGTTTGTCTTGCTCTTGAAGATCAGATGTGGTTCGGGAAGTAATGCCTTAACAACGGCACTTCCCTGAGAGGTTCTTGTAATTTTCCTTTTGTGATTTTCCTTTTGTGACGTGCTCTGTTATATTATATTGTATTGAAAGCACCCTTGTCTTGTTGTCTTGAAAGCACCCTTGGGATGCTCCGATCACTGAACTATAAATAGTAGCGTATCGGAACATCCAAAGGTGCGTTTTCAAGCTCAAGACTAATACGTCCAAAGGTACGTTTTCAAGCTCAAGACTGAATGCGCTTGCAGAAAATGCGGTGCAAGCCAGTAGCGCATCGGAGCGTCCCAAGGATGCGTTCCAGAGCAAAACAAACTCTCTAGCAGACGATGTGGAAGAAGAAGAAGACGAAGGTGTTTACGATTATATCAGTAGCTTCCTTTGACCATTAATCTGAATGTTTTGAAGTAGATAATAGGCTACAATGACAATGGTAAACTTTTAAAGTGAATTCATGAACATATGATATGTGTGTGCTCCATTATGTGTCATTTGAGTGGCCTAATGCCTCAAAAAGGGGACTTTGGGACTTCTTGAAAGGTGCTTTTTAAAGCTCAAGACTGAATGCGCTTGCAGAAAATGCGGTGCAAGCCAGTAGCGCATCGGAGCGTCCCAAGGATGCGTTCAAGAGCAAAACAAACTCTCTAGCAGACGATGTGGAAGAAGAAGAAGACGAAGGTGTTTACGATTATATCAGTAGCTTCCTTTGACCATTAATCTGAATGTTTTGAAGTAGATAATAGGCTACAATGACAATGGTAAACTTTTAAAGTGAATTCATGAACATATGATATGTGTGTGCTCCATTATGTGTCATTTGAGTGGCCTAATGCCTCAAAAAGGGGACTTTGGGACTTCTTGAAATTCGGACCATCGGGTGAATTCGGATTTGGCCTCAAATTGAAAAATTCGGACTATTGGGAGATTCGAATCATCGGTCGTCGGATTAACGGACTTTTACTGTATTATAATGTAAAACTTGCAAAACAATCAAACCTAAACAGGGATGACACAATATACTGTAAAGACAAAAGAACTTATCAAAATCGCTACCGGTATGTGGAAATAACGCTTTAGTAAAATATAATTTAAAAATAAAAAGAACAAAACCACTTATAAAAGCACAATAAAAAGGATCTTGGTATTACAGTAAACCCCCGCTAACTCGGACTCTTTTTACTCGGAAACCCGCACTTCTCGGAATGGCATAGGCCTCTCGGAGATGTCCCTGTATATCTCGGCAATTTCCGAGTTGGACGGGATTTGTGTCCGGTTTACAATGTTCTCTCACTCGGTTTTAAGTGATTTTAGGATGAATTGAAGCCTGTGCCTTATAATTATTGTGTAAATATTGATTACTATGTGCTGTACTGTCTCGGAAAACATAATAAGGGTCGTATTTGTCATTAATATGATAAATTTCACATGAAAAAAAAATAAAAAAGATACTGTATCCCCGCCGCTGTAGGCCTACTCCCTCCCCTCCCCGTCCCGGCCTCAACCCCAACCCCGTTACTGTGATGATGTTAATAAGCCTTGTGCTACACCCTATTGATAATGCAAAACTATTGAACATATACTTAAAAGTGTATGTTATTTGGTCTCTATATAATCTGTGAATAATTTCCGATATGATGGAATTAAAGACATTTTTTTTCCACCAACTCATAATCAGCAAAAACGACACAAATGTCAATTAAAAACATGTTACAATATTTCCCCATCATTTTGTGTATACCGTGGAGGAAAAAAAATAAAATAAAATCTATCAAACGTAAATCTTCCGTCTCCGAAGCTCGGCGCCTCGCACAGCAAGACGGAGGGGAAGGTTGAAATATTTTGTTTATCTTATTTATTGTTTATCTATGTGCTGGAAGGATATAACATTTGTTTATCTTATTTATTGTTTATCTATGTGCTGGAAGGATATAACATTTATCTTATTTATTGTTTATCTATGTGCTGGAAGGATATAACATTTATCTTATTTATTGTTTATCTATGTGCTGGAAGGATATAACATTTGTTTATCTTATTTATTGTTTATCTATGTGCTGGAAGGATATAACATTTATCTTATTTATTGTTTATCTATGTGCTGGAAGGATATAACATTTATCTTATTTATTGTTTATCTATGTGCTGGAAGGATATAACATTTTTCAATTCCATCGCATTAGAAATGATTCAAAGAGAACAAAAAGTCCAAATAAGACATAGTTATGTAGTAAAACTCGCTAGGAAAATTGAAACAATGGAACACCAAGCTTTCGTCTATTCTCTCAAGACATCTTCAGGGTAATACAAGAAAACAGGGGGAGAGTGAGGCTTAAATACCCGTCCTAAATCATCTGTGAGTTGCTAACTAGCATATAAATACAAAAAGTGTTGCCAGCCTACTGCCTGTTGCCATATTTTTAGGAACATACTTATTTTATATACAATTTGATACACATCAATGAACTTGCAGATCCCTTACAAACTGTTATTGTAACTTATGTAAATATGAACAAATACATATACCTGTAGAAATTCATATAATTACATATACACGCATACATTACATACATACAAATACAAATTACATAGGCTATATAAGAACACAAGAAAAATGGGAGTCTGCAGAAAGCCGATTGGTCACACAAGGCAGATCCTTCCCACACCCAACCCTAATTATAAGGCCGAATTATAGGCCCAACTCACTAATACTATGGACCCTGGGGACTGACCTTCCCAAAATGGTCAGATCAACATAAGGATAAAAGGAGTCTGTAGGAAGCCAAATAGCCCACACCTGGCATATCCCCCTCACAACTAAACAGTATATAAATTATACATAAACACACACATATACTGTATAAGGTACATGCATAAACATACATATATACAATAATTATTATAAAATAAAAAACAAAACAAAGAAAATACATAGCGATCATACCTCATGTGTATAGTATTAATAAGATACCTAACTATCTAATACTATGATAAAAGGGTCAGATGTCAAACTACAGGCTGTTTCAATCTATGATCTGACAGTCTGGACATCTATTTCTAGCTCTTTTTATTTTATCATTTTCATTGAGGAGATTTAGCAGGATATCTATTTTGTAAAGGCCATCATTTAGATTCATAGTGTTTCTAAATTCTCTGATCAAGGCGGACTCTGCAAATAGTCTTTCATAATAGCAGCTTGACCAGTAGATCATCTTAGCATCTAGATTGTATTAGATTGTGATTGTGATTAGATTGTATTGTTAGGCATATTTCAATGTATATATGTACACTCACGCGTACTAAAAGTTGCTCAGGGGTGGGTCCTTCCTTCCCCTACTCCACCCTGGGCAGGTGGAAGGGGGGAGTCGGGTCCAAGTCTACCCCCAAACTATCCCCAACTCCCCCACTTTCCTTCTTTAGCTGGCAGTTAGTGATTAGCGACGATTGTTCTCATGTATTAAACATTATTGTTAAACCATCATTGCACATACTTACAATGGCCAACATTTAAAATTTATTAGGAATGATTTTAATACAATATACTATATAATTGTATTCTCAAAATAAGTCTCTATACACAACATAGGTTACAAGAATCTCGGCTGTAGTGGTTTTCTCCCCCCCCCCTCCCCCCCATCTCTCTCTCTCTCTCTCTCTCTTAACACACAGACTACGAGGTCAGTTCATTCAAGTTTTAAAATGTGTAATGGGTTTGATAATGTGTATCATAACGAAATGTTTAGCCTCAATATTAATACATTACGCAAACATGGCTGGCAGTTACTATTGAAAAGGTTCAGCACTAGTATTTGTGGAAGCTGTTTCCCATTTAAGATCTGTTCTACCTGGAACAAACTTTCCTCAGAAGTTGTGAACATTTCTTCAGTTAAGCAGTTCAAGAAACAGTAGATAGTATTTTGCACACTCTGTAAGGAGTGTAGTGCACTGAAAAACGTTTCTCCTTCCACTTCGAAAATGTCCCCGAAATGGACCTCAAGGTCTTTGAGATACTAACTATTCCTTGTAATTCATTGTAACTATCATAGCCCACACGTTCCACAACCAAGATTTAACGGGTCTGAATGTGGTATAATTCCCTTCATTAGTGTGTGTGATGAACGTTGCCTGCATTCGATACACAGAGGAGAGTTGGTGGTAAAACTGTATATTTATCCTATTCATTATTTGGGGGTTTGTAGAGGTGAGAGGCTGGGATCACAGATAGAGACAGAGAAGGGGGAAGTGAGAAGGCGAGGCCTGCTACTCAAGGGCTCTATACTCAAACCTCAATAAAAGTTAACACCGACTTTGATAGTAATTTGTATCGAGTTCTACATTTAATTGATTGACAAAAAGAAGTTCATAAGCCACATAGAATTAAATGCAGACCGTTTATACTATTTATAGTATGTATGGTATTGAATAAATGGGAGAAACTGATTGAAATGATAAACGAAACAATCAATAACAGTCGCAACACTATTCCAGCCAATCTTTGCCTGTAGTCCTTTCCTTTTATGATATAAAAGCCCGACTGTGCAAGTAATTTGAGAACCTAGGAGTAGATCGTAGAGGGCACGTTGTTGTTGTTGTTGTTGTTCCCCAAGCTGCCTGGCCGAACAGCCCCAAGGCCCCGAGCAATTCTAAGGCCATAACCGAGTGCCCCCACAGAACCCTCCCTGCCGACCACAATAAAGCCTGGGTGACCGAAGCCACTCAATGGCGGGGAGCTGAGGAGGGTGCGGAAACGCCCGGGAAACCAAAGCCCCACCCAGGGCCCTGTGCCCCTCAGCAATTATGAAGAGAAAGTTGAGGGGCAAGGGGAAAATGTGACGCTTTGGCTTCCAATCTTGGTAGATTGGGAGGTCAATCCACGGAAGAGACGCCGTCACTTGAGATCTAGAAAATATATAAGTTAAAGGAACAGTCAGAGTAAGCTATGGGTATGGCAGAGATTGCTCAGCTCTCACTCTGATAGACCAGCCCATCACCACATGACTAGAACCCAATCCTCTCAGCATCAGCTAGGAAAGGCCCAAGAAAGCCGCCTTTGGCGGGGGGATAGCTCCCCTATTTCAACCCCTTTCGGGGTTGGGCACCCGCCCTGAGGGCACGTTGATGTGTATTGCAATAATGGTGAACATAATATCCTGAATACTGTATGGGATTGGATTTTATTACGGTATTATTATATTTAAATCACATTAAGTCTTGATCGTAGAAAGTATTGCAATGGACTGGAGAGAGGCGAACATAACAGCTATATTTAAGAAGGGAAAGAGAAATGACCCAGGGAATTATAGACCAGTCAGTTTGACAAGTGTTGTGTGTAAACTAATGGAAACGGTAATTAGAGAAGGAATAATGGATCATATGAAGTCAAACCAACTTTTCAGTGGGAGACAGTTCGGATTCTTGCCGGGGAGGTCGACGGTACTACAGCTAATTAAGGTGGTAGATGATTGGATGCAAATTCTAGAAGATGGTGATGTAATAGACGTGGTATATTGCGATTTTATGAAGGCCTTCGATAAGGTCCCACATAAAAGGTTAATAGAGAAAGTTAGAAGCTATAATATAGGGGAGAAATGTGTGAAATGGATAGAAGCCTTCCTGAAAGATCGGAGACAGAGGGTACTGGTGAATGGAATAGGCTCGGGGTGGAAGGAAATTACAAGTGGGGTACCTCAGGGATCTGTGTTGGGACCACTGCTGTTCGTTATATTTATCAACGACTTGCCTGAAGTTATAACTAATGGAAGTGAGGTATACCTGTATGCGGATGACACTAAACTGTATAGAAGAGTGAGGAGTAAGGAAGATATGGGTTTGCTTCAAGGAGATGTGGAGGGCATGAAGGGATGGTCTGAGCATTGGTTAATGCCTTTTCATCCAAAAAAATGCAAGTGCATGCGGATTGGGACCAGCAAGATAGACAAGGTAGGATACAGTATGTATGAAGCGATGGAGGAAGTGAGTGCAGAAAAGGATATAGGAGTAGTGATAGACAATAAGTTAAATTTCTCAGAACATTTAGCGGAAAAGATAAACAAAGCCAATAGAATTGTAGGGCTGATAAGGAGGACATTTGTGTCACTTGACGAAGAAATCTTCAGGAATCTATATACAGCGCTGGTTAGGCCACACCTGGAATATGCAAACCAGGTGTGGGCTCCATATATGGTAAAGGATATAGAAGCAGTGGAGAAAGTGCAGAGGAGAGCTAGCAAGCTGGTACCAACGTTGAAGAACGCGGGCTATGAGCAGAGGTTGAGGACACTGGGGCTTCCGACACTGGCATATAGGAGAAAGAGAGGGGATATGATAGAGACTTTTAAGATAGTGTCAGGAAAGTACGATGAGGAAGTGTGTGAAGGTATCTTCTTGATGCGGGAGGGAACAAGAACGAGAGGACACTCTAAGAAAATTTACAAAGAAAGAAATAGGCTTGAGAAGGCAAAGAACTCATTTTGTGATAGAGTGGTAAATGAGTGGAACGCACTGCCCCAGTATGTAGTCGATTCCGAATCAATAAGGGAGTTTGAAAGTAATCTTGATAAAGCATGGGGAAGACAAGATTTGAAGTTTGATTATAAAACAAAAATACAGAATAGTAAAAATTTTGCGTCTGCTACCGCCGCCGCCAACACCGTGAACGACCGCAGCAGTGCAAGTACTGGTACTGAGCTGGATACACAGGCATAGTTTGCCTTTTTCCAGAGGATCTACTGTAAGAAACTAAGAAACTGTAAGAGAGAGAGAGTGAGTGGGAGAGTGAGAGTGAGTGGGAGGGAGAGAGCGAGAGAAGCACAACACCACTACAGCCAAGTTTCGTGTAACCCACGTTGGGTATAGAAACTCATTTTAAGAATACAATTATACAGTATATTGTATTTATACATTTCTAATAAATATTTAATGTCAGCCATTGTAAGCATGTGCAATGATTGTTTAACAATAATGTTTAATACATGAGAACAATCGTCGCTAATCACTAGCTGCTAGCTAAAGAAGGAAGGTGGATGAATTGGGGTTAGTTTGGGGGTGGAAGGTGGGGGTAGACTTGGATCCGACTCCCCCCTTCCACCTGCCCAGGGTGGAGTAGGGGAAGGAAGGACCCACGGTAAGATCCTATGTAGCGGGAGTAACCGTATTTTATTTGCCCATATTACCTAAGAATCTTTATTTATATCCTCATATATCTTAGTTATTTTCTTCACTTACCTCAACAATACTAATCCCGATAGCTGGGGAGGGTATGAAATATATCAGGGAAAGAGAGGGGTTGAAACACGGTGATTAACTAGAATATAGCCATGTTGATTAACAAAGCCAGGACGTTGTGTATCCTTGCTTGTGATTGGTTGTTGACTATCGTGACGTCATCAGCCAAGGCGGGCCTCAGCGATGACGTCATTCCAGCCCTCGGCCAACATGGCGTCATTACACCCGCTTATTTTTACATCAGCGGTGTATATGTTTCACACAACGTGTATTATAATGTCATTAGTGCACTGTGTAATTTGCGTCTTGATATTCAAAGCGTTTCTATTTATCAATACTAAGGGTAATTATAGGGAATAGGCTCGCACCCTTAGTTTTCATGTTTTTTCCTCCAGATTTTGAGAAATGAGTGTTTTCATGGTCTTAGTTATAATTCCAATGTGGGATACACGATGGGTTGAGGGAGGGCTTTAAACCCCCCCCCCCCAATGAATTATTGAAATTGTCATCTATGTTGCCAGCAGGGGGTAAATATCGATTATACTGCATAAAGAAGGCGTTTGTAAACAGTGAGGATGTCCGAAAGAGCTCTGAGATTGATTAGAATGGGGGTTTCTTGCGGTCAATATTAACCCTTTGGCGCACGATGACTCGTTCAGTCATTAGGCATTTTTTTCCTAGGCGCACGATGACTCGTTAAGAGTCATTATACTTAAAAATTCGCCAAAAATTAAGTTTTCGTCTGACGCGCGTCATATTTGGCATAGATATTAACCCTTAAAAAGCGGCTCACCACATAAGTCGTTTTTAATAAAGCTGGACTATGTGGCGGCGCTCGACATAGGTCGAGTGGCAATTTCAGCACGTAATGTTGCTGAGAGAGAGAGACAAGTGGTGGCAGGAGACTAGCGAGCGTATGACTGCTCCAGACCACCGCGGCGAACCTACTGACACAAATCTCAGCTCCCTCCTCCCTCTCTCACTCGCTATATACGGAATTGTATCGGGAAAGTGGCTAATTACCTGCTTTTTGCACTCGCGTTGCACGGTTATTGCAAGAAAACTAGCCATCATAAAAGGATCGTTATGGTGTCATTCGAAAGCTCTGTTTATGCCCTTTCAGGGATAGATACTTGTTTTACGTTCTGGGTCTTATTTAGGCATGAAAATTATCACGTAAACAGCCCTATTTTGGCTAAAAACACCCCGCTGGGCGGTACATATAAATAAACCGCATAGGCCGCTAAAGAAGGGTTAAGTATTACGTCTAGTTCAATGGGTACAATTGGCAACCCCCTCAGTTTAACCGTTTAACTGGCTGGCTGGGAAGGGTGCAGAGTACAGCTCAGTCTGTGTTTCGATACTTTCACGTTTATTCGTGTATCTCAGTATCTATTTAGTTTATAGTAATTCTGAAGTGACCAGTGGAATCCTCATTAAATTCCGCTTCCATATGTGTATGCAAATCAAAAATATTGCGGGCAAACTTTTGAGCTAGCGCGAGTTGGAGATAAGGTATTTACTTTTGTTTTTACAATTCTTATTTCGAAGTGCCCCAATGTAGTTGTTTTGTATATATTCTATGTTTTTATTCGCTTATCATCAAGATCAATCAATAACGAAGCCGATGGTACCTCATTAATCCAAATATAAGGAATTTTTGGTGGATAAAAACTCACAGAAACAAATTATCGCCGGGCATAAAACTGGCTCTGAGTGAGCTGAGATATACTTTGGGAGTGGGAAAAAACTTTGATTGGAAACTATAGGTGCGCCAAAGGGTTAAGGAGACGGTCACAGCTATTTTCAAGGATTTTTGTTTTTTTGTGGATTTGTTATTTATATGATTTATAAGCTTTCTATAATAAAATTTGTTCATGGAAATTACTATTTACCCATCATCCAAGAATCTAAAAACACGGCTCCCGATAGTGGGAAGGGCTATGAAAAATAGGGAAATTGTGGGGTAAAAACCACGAATGTTGTTTCTGAGACCTAGTATATTAACCTAACCTAACCTAACCTAGACCTAGTACGTGGGATACAAAACTAGCCCTTGCATGCCAGCTACTGCGGGTTCATAGTACCCAGTACGTGGGATACAAAACTGGCCCTTGCATGCCAGCTACTGCGGGTTCATAGTACGGTACCCAGTATGTGGAATACAAAACTAGCCCTTGCATGCCAGCTACTGCGCCACACTCGTCCAACGGCATTAACCTAACCAATCAAGCCAACCTAACCTAACCTAGTGTTCGTAGTGGGGGCTGTGCCCCCACACCCCCGCTGTTAGCAACTACAAATCAGACTAACCTCGGAGGATTCATGGTCAGCAAATACAAACTAGACTTACCTCGGAGGATTCATAGTCGGCAAATACAAATAATACTAACCTCGGAGGATTCATGGTCAGCAAATACAAATTAGACTAACCTCGGAGGATTCATGGTCAGCAAATACAAATTAGACTAACCTCGGAGGATTCATGGTCAGCAAATAGGCCTACAAATTAGACTACCCTTGGAGGATTCCTGGTCAGCAAATACAAACTAGACTAACCTCAGAGGATTCATGGTCAGTAAATACAAACTAGACTAACCTCAGAGGATGTCCTAATGTGGCGGCGTCTACGCCGTGGGACCACCTCCCGGAGATGCCAACCGCGGATGGCTGCCGACCCTCCACGGCCGGAGACAAGATCAATCGACCAGTGGAGGACAACCGGATGCCGGCCGCGGGGAGCAGTTTCGGGAGCCAAACCGTCACAACTATCCCCTGCCCCCCCCCCTGGGGGCACGGGTCCTTGGAGTGGCTTCGGTCGCGCCGGGAATTTCCACACCTCTCACACCACACACACACATCACACAGTTTTTCCTACACCGAGAAATGACTCTCCGGCTGTCATTTCTCGAAGACTTCTTCTAGCCGGAGACATTGAGAGCAACCCAGGACCCACGTACACATACATATGTCCAACTTGCTCAAAACCCATCACTTCGAGTCACCACACTAAGGGTTCAGTTCTCTGCAATTCATGCAGGAACTGGACCCACTTCACCTGTACAACACTTGCCTCCAAGAAACACTACACGAACACCTGGACCTGTTCCTCATGCCCCTCCCTCTCCCAGTCAAATCCCTCGCCTAAAACCCGTCCACCTCTCCTCCCCAACCCACCTAGCCTTCCCATATCATCCACTCCCCCCCCTAAAACCCGTCCACCTCTCCTCCCTAACCCACCTAACCTTTCCATACCATCCACATCCTCAACTCAACACACCACACCCCATCCTAATCCATTCCAACCCCCATCTCCTGCTCCCCAATCCCCACCCCCACCTCACCCATCCCAACCTCCAGCCCCTCCCTCACCCCCACCCTATCCTCGTGCAGCAGCACCCAACATACATCGTGCACATAACATTAACATTCTCCAATTGAACATAGATGGCATTAACACAAAGAAACACGAACTCTCACACTTCATCAAACAACACAACATACACATTGCCATCTTACAAGAAACAAAACTCCGCACATCACAAAAAACACCCACATTTCATAATTTCACCACCATCAGACAAGACCGGGCTGTCGGCGGGGGCGGTGGACTCATCACCCTGGTACACAATGAAATATCATACATAGTAACCAGTGTACAAACCAAATCCCTCCTCCCCCCAAATGATAACACAACAGAAATACAATCAATTAAAATACGCACTGGCAACAAATCCAACATAACCATCATAAACACATACATCCCTCCCCAAACATCCCCTACAGTACCAAATGAATACAGACCACACTTACAACACATCACAAACACCCCACACATCATCCTGGGTGGTGACTTCAACGCCAAGACGTCGGCCTGGTTTGTCGACAACCCCGACACAGACAGAGGGCTGGTACTACAAAACCAAACAGATAACCTCATCATCCTTAACGACATCCATCAACATACCCACATTCCTCACCAAGCCCTCTATAACCCATCATCTCCAGATATCACCTTTTGCTCCCCAGAACTCGCCCCCACAACATCCTGGAGGGTGGTCAGAACCTTAGGCTCTGACCACCTCCCGATCATTATCACCACCAAAACCAGACTCACCCCAGCTAGCCACAAACACACATACACCAATTATAAAAGAGCTAACTGGGAAGCATTTACAAATGAGACAGAACAACACTTCACAACTCTAAACAGTACACCCATCACTAACATCAACAATGCTGTACACATACTCAATAAAACTATCCAAAACGCTGACAAGAAACACATTCCAAGAGGTAACAGAAAAGACACAACCCCAACTTCACACCAGAAATTCAAAACCTCATCAGACAACGCGACACACTGAAACACTCCCCAGCACCCCACACACAAGACATCACACAACAAATTCAAGCACTCAACACCCAAACTAACAACAAAATACAAGAACAACAAAAACTAAATTGGAATAACTTCCTACAAACACTTGATCACAAAACAAACCCCAAAAAACTCTACAAAACACTAAACAGCATCACACTTTCCAACAGCAACACAACACAATCACATGCTGCAATCACAACAACAGACTCTACTCCTTCATGTAAACAACAAGCAAACACTCTCATCAATCACTTCTCACATGTCAGCCACCTAAAACCTCACAAAGACGACCGACGTGTCATCCGACGTAAGAGACAATTCCCCACAGACCCTGACTATACACCCTTCACCAATCACCAGACAAAGCATATCATCAACAATCTCAAGCACTCACCCGCCTGTGGCCTAGACAACATAAGCAACATACACCTCAGACACCTGGGACCACAAGGCATACAAACACTCATAACATATCAAACTACAGCTATTCACACAACACAATACCAGACATTTGGAAGCATAGTATCATCATCACATTCCCCAAACCCAACAAAGACCCCACGCTACCCTCCTCGCACCACCCCATCACACTCCTTTGCTCCCCCTCCAAAGTCATGGAACGCCTAGTATTACAACTAATTACACCCGACCTACCCCTAGCTCCAACACAACATGGCTTTAGGCCACTGCACTCCACAAACACTCTTTTCACAGACCTTACACAAAGAGCTTTTGACGGCATCAACTCAGCTAGACCACCACACAGATCACTATTAGCCACACTCGACATTAGTAAAGCCTTCGATGCCACAACCTAACAAACAAAATCTACAACACAAACATGCACAACAACACAAAAAGGTGGCTCGCCAACTTCCTAGCAGGCAGATGTGCACACGTATCTTTTGCCGGTCAGTCATCTAAAATCAGAAACTTTCCAAACGGAGTCCCACAAGGATCCGTCCTATCGCCCGCACTCTTCAATCTGTACATGCACGATATAACTACACCCAATACTCCCCAAATAAACTTAGCCTCCTATGCAGATGACATAACACTCACATGCACACACCATGACCCAAGAAGAGCAACAGATCTCCTTCAACCCTATCTCAACACACTACATGGCTGGTGCACTACAAACAGACTTAATCTAGCCCCAGCCAAATCCACCGCAACCCTGCTCACAAGCTGGACAGGTGAACACGAATACATCCCTCAACTCACCATAAACAACACACCCCTAACACATACACACACACCCAAAATCCTAGGAGTAACATATGATACTCATATGACATTCAAACAGCACACCACAAACATTAAAAAGAAACTGACACCCAGACTTAACGCCCTCAGGTCACTTGCTCACACAAAATTTGGACACAACAAAGAAACTACCACCACAGTATATAAACAATACATAAGATCAGTAACGGAATACGCAAGCCCAGCCTGGGCTTCTAACCTAGCTGAAACACATCATAAGACCTTACAGACTATTCAAAACAAAGCCCTGAAGATCATTACAGGCTGCACAGCTACTGCACCCACAGATCATCTACATCAAGAAACCAAAATCCTCAAAGTCAAAGACCATCTGGACATGAGAGGCACTCAATTCCTGGCAGAAGCCTCCACGAACCAAGACCACCCACTAAACTACATTTTTTTTTTTTTTTTTTTTTTTAAGAGATAATGAACGGAGGAAGGAAAAACACAGATAAAACAAAAAGGTCCATGTGCCTAAAGGCATCCTCCATTCATAAAATGTTTGTAACAACTGGATTTAAACATTTGTTGATTGTAAGTTTGTGGAAAGCAATTCGAGGGAAGTGAATTCCAAAGAGTAGTAGCTCTGGGGATAAATGAATTCTGATAAGCAGAAGTTCTGCATTGTGGAGGAGAAAGTGTAAATTCATGGGCGCTCTCAGCTGCCCTAGTTCTACGGGGAAAGATGTGGAGAGGCGGCACAATTGAAGCAAGTTCCTCGGAACAATTGCTGTGAAAATATCTGTAGAATAATGCAAGGGATGCAACGTTTCTTCGTATGGCTAATGTAGGAAGGTCCTGTGTGATTGCAGGGTTATTGATTAATCTAATAGCTTTATTTTGAATGTTGTCCAACTGCCTCAATGCAACCACTCCACTTCCACCCCACAGAGGTGAACAGTAATCCATCTGAGAGCGCACATGACTTTTATATATTACGGCCAACTGCTCGTCAGTGAAGAATTCTCGAACTCTGTACAGGAGTCCCAGTTTTTTAGAGGCATTCTTAGCAATGCTTCTAACATAATGTGTCCAGCTCAAGTTAGTAGTTAATGTTACACCGAGAATGTCAATACTAGGGGAAGTGGGAATATTTACATCATTAAAAAATATATGGGAGTCCGTGAGATTCTGTCGGTTAGAAAATTGAATGTACTTGGTTTTCTGTGCATTAAAGGAAACTAGATTCTCTTGTCCCCATTCATTAATTCTAGAAAGGTCCTGGTTCAGAGAAATTGCAGTGTTTATTTTTGAATTTATAAGATCGGGTTGGGTGAAAGAATTGGTAAATGTGAAGGAACTGTGGAGTGTTGAGTCATCTGCGTAGGAATGTATTGGATTATGAGTGGTAGATATGAGATCATTGATATGAATGAGGAACAGAGTTGGGGCCAAAACTGATCCCTGGGGAACACCAGCATTTATTGAGTGAAATTGAGAATAAAGGCCATCTACCATTACACGTATTTTTCTGTTATGAAGATAAGAAGAAATTAGTGGAACTAATGATGCAAGGCCGTAGTGTGACATCTTCGACAATAAGGATTGATGCCAGACTCTATCAAATGCCTGTCATGGCAACACACCCACAGACACCAAGAAATATCAAAACAACACCCAGCACACGGTATCACACACAATTATTGTCCTCTCTCCCTCCCTGCCCACCCCGAACCAACTTCCAGAAGCACATCCATACTCATATCTCTCGCCAATCCATCCACTCACTCACAGATAACACGCAGCTGCATGCACGACCTCCCGAAATCCATCCTTCCGAATCCTCCCTCCCTCGTGAGGACAGAGTCCACCTGGCCAGGCTGAGATGCGGACACCATCCAGCTCTCCTGAGCTATCAGAAGAGACTGGATGACTCCGTTGTCGACGCCTGCCCGGGATGTAACACAGCACCCCATACCATTAAACACATCATAGAAGACTGCATTTCACACAACCACTTACGCCAACAACACAACCTACACTCAATGAGAGCTCTGTGGGAAAGCCCGATCGTGGCCATGGCCTTCCTCAGGGACTCGGGGCTGTTCGGCCAGGCAGCTTAGGGAACAACAACAACAACAACAACAACAACAACCTCAGAGGATTCATGGTCAGCAAATACAAACTAGACTAACCTCGGAGGATTCATGGTCAGCAAATACAAATTAGACTAACCTCGGAGGATTCATGGTCAGTAAATACAAATTAGACTAACCTCAGAGGATTCATGGTCAGCAAATACAAACTAGACTAACCTCGGAGGATTCATGGTCAGCAAATACAAATTAGACTAACCTCAGAGGATTCATGGTCAGCAAATACAAACTAGACTAACCTCGGAGGATTCATGGTCAGCAAATAGGCCTACATATTAGACTAACCTCGGAGGTAAAAAATACCGCGAGTTTAGTCACTATAAATCAGACTAGGCTAACCTCGGTCATTCAATTACTGTTTGAATATCAATATGCGAATTACAGTGCATTAATTATGTCATAATACTAGTTGTGTGAAAAATATACCGGTACAAATCCACAAACGGAAACCACCTAAATACCGGTACAGTAGATCTGTTCCACAATATTATATTAAGTGGGCTAAGAGTTGATCAACATGGTTAAATTGCAGATAATGTTTCAACATCACTTTTTCTTTGATATAATTCATGCCCTCTGCACCTATATGGGTTATTATTGACGAGGTAAGTTAAGGAAATAAGTCTGTATTGAGGATATAGGCTACATTAAAGATTCCGTGGTAAACGTAGCCTAGGCTTGGACCCAAATAACGACGGTATAAAACCCTTACCCTCGGTGTAGTGGAGAATAATGGTCTGCAGCCAAATTAACCCTTATTTAGCGGGCTAGGTGGTCTATTTGACCGTAGCGCCCAGCGTTTTTTTTTTACCCTAAATAGGGTTGTTTACGTGATCATTTTCATGCCTAAATAAGACCCAGAGCGTAAAACAAGTATCTATTCCTGAAAGGGCGTAAACAGAGCTTTTCAATGACACCCGAACTATCCTTGTACGACCACTGGTTCTCTTGCAACGATCGTGCAACACGAGTGCAAAAACCCTGTAATTAGGTCATTTCCCTACATAATTCCCTGTGTAGCGAGTGAGGAGAGGGGGAAGAAGTTAGAATACAGTTCAGTTGGTCCACCGCGGTGGTGGGTGACGGTCATAGAGTTGCTACGCTCCTCACACCGCTCAGCTCTCTCTCTCAGCAACATTACGTGGTGAAAATGGCGCTCGACATAAGTTGTGAACCGCCACATAGTCCAAATTTATTTCACACGACATAAGTTGCGCGCCGACAGTTAAGGGTTAACACAATGCAATGTCACCGTCTAGACAGTGACGTACTCCCACAACAACCATTCATATGCCATCATCGCTCGTGACGTCACACCCAGTTTATTGACCAATAGAATATCAGTATACAACTCGACTCGCCTCCACTCGTCGTCCATCAGCTGAGCTGGGAAATTGTAGAAAGTGAGTCCACAGATACTCTGTAAACATTAATTTATTCAGTATATTTTCCACTTCTAACCATCTCCGACGTAACATTCATAATAGATATACAAGTACAAAAAAAATATATTATACTGTAACTAGGCCAAATTCCTGAGATATCATTACTCCCGCTACGCAGGATTATACCGGACCCACCCCTGAGCAACATTTAGTACGTGTGAGTGTACATTATTTTGTATATAAAATAAGTATGTTCCTAAAAATATGGCAGCAGGTAGTAGGCTGGCAACACTTTTTGTATTTATATGCTAGTTAGCAACTCACAGATGATTTAGGACGGGTATTTAAGCCTCACTCTCTCCCGTTTTCTTGTATTACCCTGAAGATGTCTTGAGAGAATAGATGAAAGCTTGGTGTTCCATTGTTTCAATTTTCCTAGCGAGTTTTACTACATAATTTGATCAAACGTATTTGTAATTTTACCTCCAAGACATAGTTATGTTAATGTATAAGGGTCCTTAAGGGAGTTAGGTAGATGCATTAGAGATAGATAGATAGAGAGTTGCAGAGGGGGAAGTGAGCGATAAACACAAACTATTATGAGACGGACTTAATTGGTTCTGAAAAGACAAAGGAGACATTTTTATTGACTCTTTTTTCATGTTATTATTTGTGGGCTAGAAGGATAATATTGTTTTCAATTCTATCGCATTAGAAATGATTTAGAGATTACAAAAGTCCAAATAAGACATAGTTGTGTTAATGTATAAGGGAGTTAGGTAGATGCATTAGAGAGATAAATAGATAGAGAGAGAGTGGCTAGGGGCGAGCGAGCGATAAAATACTAGCATATATGAGACGGACTTACTGTATGTTTCTGAAAGACAAAGGAGACATATTTATTTACTCTCGTTTTCATTTTATTATTTGTGTTAGAGGGGTAATATTGTTTTCAATTCCACCGAAAGAGAGGTGGAAGGATGGAGTGAGGAAGTAGGCCTATAATTATAAACGAAGGCGGTGCTGGTTGGGGGTAGGGGCGTCGACTGACCGGGGACAGAGGTGCATGGGGGCGGTTTGTTCGTGGCCACCCCTTCGGAGATCACGGCGTCAGGCAATAGATAGATAGAATTCCATCGTATTAGAAATGATTCATAGATTAAAAAAAGACCAAATAAGACAGTTATATTTATGTATAAGGGAGATAGATGCATTAAATAGATAGATAGACAAAACAAAACAAATTGTCTCAATTTCTGTGGTGACGCAGACTTTCCTCTTCTAATTCGGAATTTTCCCTCTCTTAACCCTTGTCTAGCGGGGTGTTTTGGGCTCATTTGGACATATTCAGGCCCTCCTGAATGATCAATCAAGTATCTGCATGAAAAGAAATGTATTCAGCAAAAAACTAGGCGCTAAAAGTTCAAAATGAGACCAGAACGAGCTACGTAGCACTCGTGGTTCTCTTGCAGTGGTGCCACGAACATGGGAGTTTAGCGTATAGCGGTATATTTTTCCCAGCTATGCTCACTACTGGCTACACTGCCAGCCTCTCGAGAACACAGGGAACATGAGTTAATGGGCGGCGGTAAGCCCTGGGAGTCGGCTGTCTGGTCCGCTGCGCTCCCGGCCATTTGCACTCGATTTTAACCCTTTAACCCGTGGAGCCCCGGCTAGTTTTGTAATGTTTGCGCACCAGAACCCGGCCGGTTTTCAAAAAATGGTTTTATTCCAGAAACAATAGCGAATGGGTTAGGAATAAAGGAAAAACCGCGAAAAACCGCTCAAAAAGCTTAAAAAATGGTCCTACAGAGCCCCCGAAAACGGATTTTACAAGAGTAAAAAATTGAAGGCAATTATCCCCAAAAACCAGGTTATTGCGCGCTCGAGCGCACGCACGTGGACTTTGAGAGTTTTCAACCATCGGCACGGTTGCGTGGGATACGTACACAGTTCCCATACAAATCTGAGCCCTCTTGAGTGGCTACACCTGAGGTTACGGTCGGCGCAATTAGGGTGACGCGCCAGGCGCGTCTCTGGGGCTGTGCGTTACATACATCGCCGACGCGTCAGACGCGTCGCTGGGGCTGTACGGGTTAAAAGCCTTAATAATGCTCCTAACTTGCTGCAAATTGGTGCTCGACTTAAGTCGAGCGCCGCCAATAAAGGGTTAAGTCGGACTTCGGACATCTCGGAAGTGCTCTCCCCCCAATTAGTCCGAGATAGCGAGGGTTTACTGTACTGTACTTGCATAATAATAATCTGATCGTTTCTTTTTCAAAAGCGCCAGTTCTTCCAAAACAGGAATTCACTAGTGCTTGAGACACTAATAATTAGCTACAACTAAATTTTTACCCAAGGCAATTTTACCGAGTACAGTCAGGACCCCCAATACACGATTCCACAATTCGCGAAAACCCTAATACACGAGTTACCCCTCGAAAATAACATTAATTAATTAAGCATTAATTACGCGAGGTGGTACCACAATACACGAATCGAGAGCTAAGAAGGGGCCAAATCCGCTATTCCCGCTTGATACGCGAGCACGTCTACGTTTCGCGAGGCCCAGGAGTAGCTCTGAAAAAAGAAGAAGACGGGCATACGCCTGCCTTCCCTCCCGCTTACCCTCCCTCCCTCCCTCCCACAGTCCCGCTCAAGCGCTCATAGCCGTGCGGAGTGACCAAACGTTTGTAGTGCCTGCCACTTTTTTCGCCATGCCACGCCAATATAAGAAGATAACACACAAAATGAAGGTGGAATTGTTGTTTCGCAAGAAAAGAGGAGAAGGAAACTGTGCAATAGGCTTGTCAGAGTAAACTGTTCGTACGATTTGGTCAGGGAGGGAGAAGTTGGAGAAAATCGTGAAGTCCTACGGTCCTAGTCCTAGCCTATCTACTACTAATTTTAAGGTAAGGTTTCATATTTTTATTCATTGTTCTTCTTATATATAAGATATAGACTGTACTGTAGAGCCAAAAATGTCGAAAATAGGGCCAAAAATTTCGAAAATAGGCCATAATTGAGAGATGTCACCCAATCTAATTATTCCCATTTAAAGTTAGTTCCACAATACCCGAATTCACAATACGCGATGCCTCCTGTCACCCCTATTCTCGCGAATTGGGGGTCCTGACTGTACATTGGAAAAGCCATTTGAACGGCACGATTTACAGACGTTGACAGACTACGGTTTACAACAGCGCCTCTATTCACTTACATCCAACAGTAACTGCGACTTGATAATGACTGCCGTGCGTATGTGTACAAAGCGAGTACAAAGGAAATAAAGCAACAACAGTCTGGTGACCCTTCTAAGCTGTTTGTCCTCCAAAACACTGAGGATCAATTGTCCAAACAGTGGTTTAAAGTGGGTAAGGGAGCTAATGCCCTGGAACTAATGTCTGTGGCAGGATTAGGAAGTTAGTAGGGGACAGATGGGTTAGTAACTGAGGGGGGGATAAAATAAAGTTATTCATTTACAAACGCAGTCAGTCGCGGGTTTGATGCAAGATATTTGTCTAGGCGAAGTTTAAATGAATCAACGGTGCTGCAATCTATAACGTCTCGGGGAAGCCCATTCCACAAGTTGACAACTCGATTGAAGAAGAAATTCTTAGATTCGTGCGAGTTAAAAGATTTACCGATAATTTTGCAACCGTTTCCCCGCGTGTAATTAGATTGGTCGATAGTGAAGTACTTACTACAGTTCATATTTTCAATGACTTTGATGATTTTGAAAACTTGAATTAAGTCGCCTCTTAATCTGCACTGGGTTAAAGGAAATAGATTTAATTCTCTAAGACGCTCCTAGTATGGTTTGTTCTTTAGGCTAGGTATCATTTTGGTAACTCTACGTTGAACTCGTTCTACCTTGTCTATATCTTTTTTGGTAATAAGGGCACCAGGATTGAATGCAGTATTCCAGAAGAGGGCGGACTAAGGAATTGTAAAGGGTTAGGATAACTTCTTTGGATTTATGCTCAAATGACCTGCCTATAAAGCCAATTATTTTGTTTGCCTTCTTAACAACTTCTGAACATTGTTGACTCGGTTTTAGATTACTCGATATTGTTACTCCCAGATCGGTTTCTCTGTTTACATTCTTAAGCTGAGTGCCATTCATCGAATACTGTAGTTTGCTTTCTCATTTTGGTATCCGATATATAGTACTTTACATTTATCCGCAGTGAAACTTATTTGCCAAATTCGGGCCCAACTTGACAACTTATCTAGATTGTGTTGCATATCGTCAACTTGTTCTTTTGAGAGTACAGTCAGTCCCCCTAATACACGTATCCTCAGTCCGCGTTTACCCTATTCCGCGCCGAGGGGTAAAACAGGTACAGTACTCAAAATCCCTAAAACACGTATTGACCCCACAAAACACGAATCACAGTTGAAGAGTGGTGTAAAAATGCTGTTTTTTGTATTCCGTGCTACCCCCCTCCCTACTCCGCGCGCACACCCCTCGGAGGCCTAGGCTTCCCCGGCCCCGTCACTGTCCCCGTCCCCGGATATACCCATAGATTTCCCGATCGCAGTAGTGCCTTCACCAGTTTATTCTTCCTAGGCATTTTTAAGTTGTGAAGGGTGTAGGAAGGCAGTTGTTACACAATAAATGGGTCAAGTCTCAGCGCACGGACACTTAAGTTTGGGACTGAGAAGGAAGCATACACACACATACGCACATATTAACAAGCTCTTTAGCGGAATGTATGCAATGGCCGGGAATATGAAAGTTGCTCTGAACTACTTGGATGAGAACATGTTAGCGAAGATTATAAAAAGTACCTGTATGATTAGACCAAGATAGGAGTATGCAGCAGTGGTGTGGTCCCCGCATCTTAAGAAGCATATTCACAAGTTAGAAAGAATCCAGAGAGCAGTTACTAGATTGGTTCCAAGTCTTAAGAGAACTGCCATATGAAAGGAGGCTAGACAAATTAAATTTACCGAGTCTAAGGGAGAGGAGAGAGAGGGGAGACATGATAATGATGTACAAATGCACCCGAGGGCTGGAGAAGCTGGATAGGGAGGATATATTAATTATGGATACAGGAATAACTAGAGACCACAGCTACAAAGTAAAAAGACCTACCTGCAAGAATGATATCAGGAAGTTTAGCTTCCCCTATAGATGTACAGTCAGTCCCCCCAATCAGCGCCTATATGGGCGGCATTACACAACGGGTATTGGGAATTTGCGCATTGGGGACAACATAACTTATGGAGAAAAATACATATGGGCGGCAGCCCGCATTTCCACCCACATTTGACGGTAATTTTTGATGAAAATCAATACTAATTGGACAACCAAGCATACACAATAATAGAAACATAAACAAGTCATTCCTTACATTAAAATTAAATGCTATAAGTAGGTGAGAAGAGTGGGGGCTCCGAGGCAGACCCCCGCGACAGGCGAGTTCATATAGCCTAGGCGTAGGCTTCCCCGGCCCCGTCTCCGGATATACCCATAGATTTCCCGATCGCAGTAGTGCCTTCACCAGTTTATTCTTCCTAGGCATTTTTAAGTTGTTGAAGGGTGTAGGAAGGCGGTTGTTACACAATAAATGGGTCAAGTCTCAGCGCACGAACACTTAAGGATATTGGGACTAAGAAGGAAGCGTACGTGTGGTTATGTGTGTGTACTCACCTAATTGTACTCACCTAATTGTAGTATACAGGATTTGAGCCTAAGCTCGTGTTGTCCTGTCTCTCTCTCTAAATTTATCCAATTTTGCTTTAAAAGTTTGGATGTTTCTTGCTCCCACCACCTCCCCATCCAATTTATTCCAACAATCAATGCTTCTATACGGGAAGCTTAACTTTCTTACATCAGACTTACATACAACTTTCCTCAACTTACATTCATGACCCCTGGTTCTTCCCTCGTCCCTCACCACAAAATCTCCCTTGTCGATCTTCTCAAAACCTTTCACACACTTAAACATCATGATCATGTCACCTCTCTCTCTCCTCTCCCTCAGCGTTGGCAGCTTTAGCCTCTCCAATCTCTCCTCATATGGCAGGTCTCTAAGGCTAGCTATCATCTTAGTGGCAACTCTCTGAACTCTTTCCAGTTTTTTATTATGTTTTATAAGGTGTGGAGACCACACCACTGCTGAATACTCCAGTCTTGGTCGTATTATTGTCCCTATTATTTTTGCTAACATCTCTTCATCTAAATAATTCAGAGCTATTCTCATGTTAGTCAACACTGCATAGGTTTCACCAGTTATTTTATTTATATGCTGTTCAGGTGACAAACTGTCTGCCATAACTACCCCTAGGTCTTTTGCTTTCACAGCTTTACTATTATTTCATCTCCTATTTAATATCCCCAAGAAGGTCTATATTTACTTTTTCCCATCTCAAGAACCTGACACTTACTCGTGTTGAATTCCATTTTCCAAGTTTGACTCCACTCACATAATTTATCTAGGTCTCTCTGTAATTCTTCACAACTACTCCTACTTGTAATATGCTTCATCAAATTTGCATCATCAGCAAACATAGATATAATTATATGAGCCTATTCCCATTTGAAGGTCGTTGATGAAAACCAAAAACATGATTGGGGCCAACACCGATCCTTGAGGCACTCCGCTTTTTACCCTTTTCCACGAGAACTTTCCTTTTATTACTGTTCGCATTTCCCTCCCAATTAAATAGTTTTCCATCCACTTTAATAATACTCCCACAACCCGCCCCACAGTCCTGAGCTTCCACAACAATCTCTTATGAGGCACCTTATCAAATGCCTTCTTGAAATCTAAGTAAATACAATCTATCCACCCCTCCCTCCCTTGTACAATGTCAATTACCCTATCATAGTACCGGTAACTCAACAAATTTGTGGTACACGAATGACCTTTTCTGAACCCGAACTGCTTGCTTGAAATTATTTCCCTCTCCTCCAACATACCCACCCATCTTTTTCTAATAATCTTTTCACAAAGCTTGCATATGACACTCGTTAAGGATACCGGTCGATAATTTAGCGGGTCTTCTTTATTTCCACTTTTATATATTGGAGTTATATTTGCTTGTTTCCATTCTAAGGGAAGTTCCCCCTTGTTTAATGAGTGTTGAACAATATTAAAAATAGGTCTCACTAGTTGTTCAGAACATTCTCTTAACCCGGGAACTACGGGAAGACTCTTAAGAGTTCCCCGGCGGACTGCGGGAAGACTCTTAACCCGTTGAGACCCAGCGTCGCACGTGTTGCGTCGGCAGTCTTTGATCACCAACTCCCAGCGACGCATCACGTGCGTCCGACATATAAAAAACACTTACGTGGCTCGTAAGGTAGGAAATGGCGGGAGAATAGGAGGGGGAGGTACCGTAGTGTGTGTGGGAGCCGGGCCAGTAGGTGTGAGCGGGCCGAGACAGCCGCGCGGCTGGTGGTGGTGGGCTTAGTGGGGATAGTTTACACCCCTAGTTCACCGCCACTTTGAACCTTCATTACTCCGGTCGTATGGGAGCTAGAGGCTTGAGATTTATGTGAGATACTCCTTAGGATGTATGCCGTACAATGCCATACTCAGTTTTTACCCTAGTGCTCCCGGGCGGGTGGTCATGCGGGGGAGACGAACTATTGAAACCCCCCCCCCCCCCCCGCCCCGCCCCCCAAATGACCGAAATGAGTTTTTTTTTATTTTTGTGTTCATTTCTCACCATTCTCTTCCATTTTGGCTCAACAAATTTTTTTGAGGCTCCCCCCCCCCCCCCCCCAAAAAAAATGTCAGGTGATTTTTTTTTTTTTTTTTTTCATTTCTCATCCTTGTCTTCCATTTTAGCAAACAAAAAAAATAAGTGAAAATGGCTTGGGACTGGGGTGAACAAAATATTATAACTAGCCGGGGCTCAACGGGTTAAGAGTCAGAGAAAAAAAAACTCAACTTTAACCCGCAGAGACCCAGCGTCGCACGTGTTGCGTCGGCAGTCTTTGATCACCAACTCCCAGCGACGCATCACGTGCGTCCGACATATAAAAAACACTTACGTGGCTCGTAAGGTAGGAAATGGCGGGAGAATAGGAGGGGGCGGTACCGTAGTGTGTGGGGGAGCCGGGCCAGTAGGTGTGAGCGGGCCGAGACTGCCGCGCGGCTGGTGGTGGTGGGCTTAGTGGGGATAGTTTACACCCCTAGTTTACCGCCACTTTGAACCTTCATTACTCCGGTCGTATGGGAGCTAGAGGCTTGAGATTTATGTGAGATACTCCTTAGGATGTATGCCGTACAATGCCATACTCAGTTTTTTACCCTAGTGCTCCCGGGCGGGTGGTCATGCGGGGGAGACGAACTATTGAAACCCCCCCCCCCCGCCCCCCAAATGACCGAAATGAGTTTTTTTTTATTTGTGTGTTCATTTCTCACCATTCTCTTCCATTTTGGCTCAACAAATTTTTTTGAAGCTCCCCCCCCCCAACCCCCCACCGGCCCCCCCCCCCAAAAAAAAATGTCAGAGGTGATTTTTTTTTGTTTTTTTTTCATTTCTCATCCTTGTCTTCCATTTTAGCAAACAAAAAAAATAAGTGAAAATGGCTTGGGACTGGGGTGAACAAAATATTATAACTAGCCGGGGCTCAACGGGTTAAACATCAATTTTTTTTTTTTTTTTTTTTGGCCCCTGGGCCATGCAAAATATCACTCCTCTACCTCCCCTCCTTCCCCACTTTCCTCCCCTCCTTCAGTTATCACCTATTTTCCCTGTTATTCCGAGGTATATTTTCGTGCTAACATTAGCGAGTTGCAAGCAGGGCATTGTCATCTCTGTTAGCAAGCGAGTGCAAGAGAGAGAGAGTATCGATCGACTGTGTCTCAGTGGCCTTGGGGGAATTTGGCGGGAAAGCATGTTGCCTCACCCATACATTATATAACTCGCGGCCTGTATCTCCGATTTTGACCATCCAAACGCTGTTTTCACTTGTTTTATTGTTGTTTCAGGTTAATACCTTTATAATCAACCCATAATAGGCGCATATGGATAAGTATTAATGCTATTTATGGTAAAATTAATATTTTAGTGATGGAAACAGCTCAAATACGTACAAAGGAGTACAAAGGAAATCAAGCAACAACAGATCTAGTGACCCTTCTAAGTTGCTTGTCCTCCAAAACACTGAGGATCAAGTGTCCAAACAGTGGTTTAGAGTGGGTAAGGGAACATTGGAAAGGGAATTACTGCCCTGGAACTAATGTCCGTGGCAGGATTAGGAAGTTAGTAGGGGACAGATGGGTTAGTAACTGAGGGGGGGATAAAATAAAGTTATTCATTTACAAACGCAGTCAGTCGCGGGTTTGATGCGAGATATTTGTCTAGGCGGAGTTTAAATGAATCAACGGTGATGCAGTCTATAACGTTTCGGGGAAGCCCATTCCACATGTTGACAACTCGATTGAAGAAGAAATTCTTAGATTCGTGTGAGTTAAAAGATTTACCAATAATTTTGCAACCGTTTCCCCGCGTGTAATTAGATTGGTCGATAGTGAAGTACTTACTACAGTTCATATTGTCGATGCCTTTGATGATTTTGAACACTTGAATTAAGTCACCTCTTAATCTGCGCTGGGTTAAAGGAAATAGATTTAATTCTCTAAGACGCTCTTCGTATGGTTTGTTCTTTAGGCTAGGTATCATTTTGGTAACTCTACGTTGAACTCGTTCTAGCTTGTTTATATCTTTTTGGTAATAAGGGCACCAGGATTGAACGCAGTATTCCAGAAGAGGGCGGACTAAGGAATTGTAAAGGGTTAGGATAACTTCTTTGGATTTATGCTCAAATGACCTGCCTATAAAGCCAATTATTTTGTTTGCCTTCTTAACAACTTCTGAACATTGTTGACTCGGTTTTAGGTTACTCGATATTGTTACTCCCAGATCGGTTTCTCTGTTTACATTCTTAAGCTGAGTGCCATTCATCGAATAGTTTGCTTTCTCATTTAGGTATCCGATATGTAGTACTTTACATTTATCCGCATTGAAACTCATTTGCCAAATTTGGGCCCAACATGACAATTTATCTAGATTGTGTTGCATATCGTCAACTTGTTCTTTGAGAGTACGCTATTTGCAATTTTTGCATCGTCAGCAAATTTTGAGATTGTACAGGTGAGACCCTCATCTATGTCGTTGATGTAAATTAGAAAGAGAATTGGTCCTAGTTCCGATCCCTGGGGTACCCCGCTACTTACATTGGTCCATTTAGATGCCTTACCGTTTATGACTACTCTTTGCTTTCTGTCGCTGAGCCAATTTTCTATCCATTTCAACACACCGTCTTGTATTCCATGCGCTTTTAGTTTTAGCAGTAAACGTTTGTGGGGAACTTTGTCAAAGGCCTTTTGAAAATCAAGGTATATAATATCTACAGCTTTACTCTCATCGTAGGGGTTCAGGATATCGTGGAAGAAGTCTAAGAGGTTTGTTAAACAGGAACGTTTTTTACGAAAGCCGTGTTGAGTATCTTTAAGTATGTTATTTTCCTCTAAGTGATTTACGAGTCTGTCTCGTATGACCGTTTCTAGCATTTTACATACAACTGAGGTTAAGCTAATTGGACGATAGTTACTGGGTAGGGATTTGCTGCCTTTTTTTAATATCGGTGTTACGTTGGCTAGCTTCCACTGATCGGGCATAGTTCCAGACTGCAAGGATTTATTGAATAGTAATGTCAGTGGTTTGGAGAGCTCATCCTTAGCTTCCTTTAGAACTCTAGGCGAGATTGTATCAGGTCCAGGCGTTTGATTTACCTTGAGTTTATCTAAACAATTCAATACTTCTCTCTCTGTAACGGTGATATTGCTTAGAACATCTGAATTATCAATCTGAATCGGCGATGGTGTAGGGATATCACTGAGGTCTTCTGTTGTAAAAACTGATGCAAAGAAGGTATTGAGGGCATTACTCATTTGTACTTCGTCTTTGGTGTATTCTCCATTTTCATCGACTAACGGTCCAACAGTTGAAGTAACTACTTTTTTCTTTCTGATATAACTATAGAATTCTTTCGGGTTTGTTTTACTTTGATTCGCAATATGTAACTCTAAGGTCTTTTTACTTTGCTTAATTAACTTTTTGGCTTTGCGTCGTAGCTCTACAAATTTCAGCCGTTCTTCATCATTTTGTGAGGATTTTAATCTATCATTAGCAAATTTTTTAGCAAGCAGGCAGTTTGAAATATCTTTATTCCACCATTTGGGCTTATTATTATGGCCTGGACGCCGTATTTTCGATGGTATGCAGTCTTGCACTGCTTTTAGGTAAGTGGCTTCGAATAACTTCCATGATGTATTTATGTCGTTATTGTGAATTAAAAAGCTCCAGTCAGTTTCTTTAAACATAGCTCTAAGTTTATGGAAGTTTGCTTTCTTGAAATTAGGGACTTTTTCGATGCTACTATATGGTTCGTTATTAGTAAACTTTAAAGTGAAAGTTATCGTACGATGGTCGCTGTTACTGAATTCATCACCAACATTCAAATTCTCTATTAATTCTTCTTTTGTTGCAAGTACAATGTCAAGAACGTTATTACCACGGGTTGGCGTTCGAACAAATTGATAAAGCGAACTCTCTTGCAAGTTCGTATACAAGTCATGTCCGGAGTGTGAAGTAAGAGTATCGCCCCACTTGGTCACAGGTAAATTAAAGTCGCCAAAAATTACGTTATCTTGTGAGTTACTTACATCTGCAATTTGTTCGTAAATTTCTCGGTCAGTTTGCACTGATTGAGCTGGAGGTCTGTATATTAATGCAAGTATTATTTTTGTACCTTTATTATTCTTTATTAGCACAAAAGATGCGTCGACGTTCACAATTTGAGGTTTTGACAAGAGGGTAGGGTTAAGACTTTCTTTGATATAAAGTAAAACGCCACCTCCATTTCGATTTATTCGGCTTTTCTCAAACATTACATAACCGGGAAGTGAATACTCTGCTAAAAAGTCTCTATCTTCTGTATTGAGCCAAGATTCTGTTATGCCAATCACATCATAATTTTCTGTAAACACTAGCTCCTCTAAATCTGAAAATTTATTGCGTATGCTACGAGCGTTTGCATAGAAAACCTTTAAATTTGTTATTTTAGAACTCACGGAACGCTCTTTAATAATATTTTTGGTTCTTGTCGGATCTACATTTATGTTCATGGCTGTCCTCGGTCCTCGCTGTCTTCGGTCCTTATCGCTGGTGGTCCTCGGTTGCCTGTTTTTTTCTTGGCGTTGTATGAATTATGTCACTGCTGCTTTTTCTCGGATAGCACAGGGGGACGTTTCTAATTACCCCATGCGCACTTCTTAGGTTAATACCCATCCAGCAATGTTATCTGGGCCCATAGATTTTCTCACGTCCAATTCTTCCAACAATGATTTTAGTTCATCCTTGTTGACTTCCATCGACTCTAGTCCCTGTATCTCGTTCAATTCCACCACAGGTTCTACATAGTCATCCTCCTCCACAAACACGGATGTTAATGTATCATTCATAATTTCACACATACCCACGGTGTCTTCATATAATTGACCCTCTACCCTAAGCGTTGTTATTTTGTCCTTTATTTTTGTTTTGCCATTGATATAACTATAGAACAGTTTGAGTTCTTTATTATATTTGTTCACTATATCTTTTTCAAAGTTCTTTTTCTCCTCTCTTATAGTCTTGACATAGTTGTTTCTAGCATTCTTATACTCATTCCATTTTTCCTCAGTGTGTCTCCTTCTCACTTTATTCCATGCAGAGTCCTTTTTGTTCTGGGCAATGTGACATCACATGTTAAACCACTCTTTCTCCTTAGCCAGCTTTCTATCCTTAAATGTTGGTACATATTTATCTACCCCCTCCCTGTAAATATCTAGTAACATGGTGTATTTTACCTGAATATTCTGTTCTTGCTCAATAAATGACCAATCTATATTTGCAAAGTATCCTCGTAATGATTCATAATCCGCCTTACTATAATTTAGTCTATATCCCTATGTTCCTCCTCTCTGCCTTCCAGAAATTACACCGTCAATTCAAATTCAATCACAGCATGATCGCTTTTTCCCATGGGACTCAAATATGTTAGGTTCTTTATTTCTTGGGGGTCTTTGGTGAATAATAAGTCAAGTCTTGATGGTTCATCACCTCCTCTAAATCTTGTATTTTCCGTAACGTGTTGTGTTAGTAGATACCCCATTGTTAGTTCAAGAAATTTGCTACCCCAAGTATTTTCATTTGAACCCGCATCCAAACATTCCCCCAATCCACCTCCCCGCAATTAAAGTCCCCTGCAAGAATAAGCCTATTTTTCCTTTTACAAATAATTTCTAACATTTGCAAGGTTTCCAAAATTAATTCATTATATTCATCGTTGCTCCAAGATTTAGTTTTAGGAGGTAAATACATTGATACAATGTCTAATTTTGATCTATCATTATCCTCAATTTCAACTGCTACCACTTCAGCAATGCTATCACCAAGTTTTAATTCTTTAGCAGTAATTTTATTATCTACCATGATCAACACTCCTCCTCCTAGCTTTCCTAACTTGTCTCTTCTCCATTTTTTTTTTCTATGTGATTGAGGGAGGCAAAAGGCATAACTGCCTATAGCGAGTGCCTCCCCCATAGTTGAAAGAGTGACAGGGCCAAAATCAAGGGACGTTCGAGCCAAAATGCCTGGACACACGGAGTTTGAAGCAATTTAAGTCATGTACTGTATCCCGCACAACTAATTATATTCGTGTCTACCTCCTGGTTAAGCTTAGTTTCAGTCAAACATACTGTTAATAGATATACGGAAGCAACCGCACTCACTGAAATCCTGGAGACAACTACCGGTCGTTCGCATGGACCAGCCGACCATACGTCCATCCAGCCGATGACGTCATCAGCCAGCCAACGACTCGGCGGCCTGCCATTGGCTCGAGGCGGACGAGCTTAGTGCAGGTCGAGCCAGTCAACCTGCGCCACTTTGGCGTGACTGTGCTAATATATTAACACATACTGTACTACCCCGGGCCTCTCTCTCTTTACATATTCGTCAAACTCAATCTTTTTTGGAAAAGTGTGTGTGTGTATTTACCGATTTGTATTTACCTATTTGTAGTATACAGGAGTTGAGCTTTTTAGGCTCGTATTGTCCCGCTTCCTGAGTTACAATTATCTAACTTTGCCTTAAAAATATGAATGTTTTTGGCACACACCACTTCCTCTTCCAACTGATTCCTTTACTTATACTTCTGTAAGGGAAACTATACTTTCTCACATCTCCTTTACATCTTCCTTTCATTAGCTTATATCTATGCCCCCTAGTTCTACCATTATCTTTCACAATATAACCCTTCTTGTCCACCTTTTCGAGTCCTCTCACACATGTGTACATCATAATCATATCGCCTCTCTCCCTCCTATCCATTAGAGATGGTAAATCTAATTTCTTTAATCTCTCCTCATATGGTAATTCTCTCAGTTCTGGTATCATCCTAGTTGCAGCTCTCTGAACCTTCTCCAGCTTCTTTATATGCTTTTTTAGATGTGGTGCCCACACCACTGCTGCATACTCCAGTCTTGGTCTCACCAATGTTTTTATTATTTTCTCCAGCATCTCCTCGTTTATATAGTTGAAGGCTATTTTTATTCTGTTTAGCAGTCCATATGTTTCTCCCACTATCTTATTAATATGATTCTCAGGTGAAAGATACTCCTAACAGTTATCCCTAAGTCCTTTTCTTTCTCTGATGGGTTAATAGTGTTTTCTCCTAACTTATATTCCATATGAGGCCTTCTTTTACTTACTCCCATTTCCACTACATGACATTTATTTGTGTTGAATTCCATTTTCCACTTCTTGCTCCATTGATCTATCCTATCCAAATCCCTCTGTAATTCCCTACCACTGTTTTCATCTTCTATACGCTTCATGATCTTGGCATCATCTGCAAACATATTCATATATGCATTTATATCCTTTGGCATGTCGTTAATGTATATTAGAAACATTATGGGAGCCAGCACCGCTCCCTGCGGAACTCCACTTGTGACATCTTTCCACGTAGAAAATTTATCTCTGATAGTAGTCCTCATCTGTCTCCCTGAAAGATAGTCCTCCATCCAATTTAACTAACTACCCTGAATCCCTCCATACTCTTTTAATTTCCACTTCAGCCTGCTATGCGATACTCTGTCAAAAGCTTTCTTCATGTCAATATATACGCAGTTCACCCATCCATCTCTCTCTTGTAATATGTCAACCACTCTGTCATAAAAACTGAGTAGATTTGTAACACATGAGGTACCCTCCCTGAATCCAAATTGCCTGTTAGATAGTAGATTATTCTTTTCCAAGTAAATCATCCATCTTTTCTTAATTATTTTCTCACAGATTTTGCACACTATACTAGTAAGTGACACAGGTCGATAATTCAATGGATGTTCCCTGTTCCCACCTTTATAAATCAGTACAATGTTGGCTCTCTTCCAGTCCATTGGTAATTTTCCCACTTCCAGAGAGTATTTCATTATCTCATATAAGGGTTTCACTAGTTCGTCAGCACATTCTTTCAAAATCCATCCCGCTACATTGTCAGGTCCCACTGCTTTGTTCACATCTAGTCCTTTCATTATTTCTACTAGCTCCTCTGGGAGAAAATTAATCTCTCCCAGTTTATCACCAATTTCACCTACCGGTACTTCTTCAAAGTTATCACCTTTAGTATATACTTTAGTATATAGTTCATAATTTCACACATATTCTGGTTGTCATCATAAGTGGTCCCTTCAACCTTCAACCTCACTATTCTATCCCTTACCTTCATTTTACTATTTATAAACCTATAGAACAGCTTAGGATCACTCTCACATTTTTTCACAATGTTCTCATATTCTCTGGCTTCTTGTCTCCTGATTGTAGCATATACATTTCTTAATCTCTTGTATCTGTTCCAAGTTTCTCTATTACACCTTTTTCTAGCTGCCTTCCACACTTGGTCTCTCTTTTCCTTGGCTTTCCTACATTTTTCATTAAACCAATCCTTTTCCTTCGCTGACCTATTACCTTGTTTAGGGACATATTTATTAACTCCTTCTTCATATATTGTTTTAAATACTCCATACTTCTCGTCTACACTATTTCTCTGATGTATTTCACTCCAGTCAACATCTCTAAAGTATTGTCTGTGATTGGTAGTCTCCTTTTGCATAGTCAAACCTAGTTTCCTTGTGCTACTCCCTCTCCTCCATATTGGAATAACCCAATAGGATTTCTATGTCCATTACAACGTGATCGCTCTTGCCTAAAGGTGGTAAGTATTTTATATCAGAAATTACATCTGGGTCTCTAGTAAACATTAGGTCCAATCTGGATGCTTCATCATTTCCCCTTCTTCTTGTATTTTCCTTTATATTTTGCACCAATAAATTTTCTGTTACCATATCCAGTAGCCTATACCCCCACGAGTTCACGTTGCTACCAGCTTCTCTCTGCTCCCAATCCACCTCTTTACAGTTGAAGTCCCCTACTATAATTAATTCATTGGTTCTACGAGTTAATTTTTCAATACAAATAATCATCTCATCTTTGATAAATTTGTATTCCTCCTCTTCCCAAGCCCCTGTGTAGGGCGGCATGTAGGCCACTACAATATCCGCCTTTTGATTGTCATCATCTGTCAATTCTACTGCTAATATTTCCGCTTTACTATTATTCAGATCAATCATTCTTGTTTTCAATTTATTATGTGTAAGAATTAGCACCCCTCCCCCCCATCTTGTCTTCTCTATCCCTTCTCCAGATATTATAGTTGTTCCATCCCATTCCCTCCAAACTTATCCCTTTATTTAGTTTAGTTTCACATAGACACAATATTAAGGGCTCTTCCTGTCTGATGTAATCATTTATTTCTAATTTCTTTGATAGCAGCCCATCCACATTGCTATAGACCATCTTGCACCTGTTGCTTTTACCATTATGATTGATATTCCCTGTCTTTATCCTACTATTTCCCCTTCCTGTTGCACCTCTCCCTCCAATCCTTCTTCCTGTACCACCACTTCTTTTCTCCCCCCCCCCCCCCTCCGCCCCTATCTTCTCCCCCTTCTTCAGGTACCACTTCCTTACTTTCCCATCCATGTTTCTGTAGAAAAAAATCCCCCTTCTCCACTTCTGATCTATTATCGTTCTTTTCTTTGACTTCTCTATTTATTTATCTAAATTTTTCCCTCTCTTCCGCATTTAGATCTTTCCTTAGTTTAACATTTCTGTATTCCCCCTCCTGACTTAACTTCCAGCTGGATCTGAGTACCTCCTCTGCTACTTTGGTTGACTTAAATCTAATCTTCATTGGCCTCATTTCTCCTTTCTTGTATTTCCCTAGTCTCCAACAATCCTCTACCTCTCTCTTCCATCCCTCCTTATCTTGTCTATCTATCACATCAATCATCTTCTCAACTTTCTTCATCTCCGCACCCTTTCTCGTATTTCTATCTAATATTTCCCCTTCTACATCTCCAAACATAATTACACATCTCTTCTTATCAATAATATCACTGACCTGTTTCTCATTTTGTCTGATGGCATTAACTACCCTCTTGTTCAGGTTCTCCTCCTGCTGTCCCTTTTGCTCCTCAATAATTGCTTTTAGTTGTACCTCTGCTTCACCCACTCGATCACCCCATACATTTTTCATTTGAGATACCTCTTCCTCCATTTTTTGTGTCCTGTCCTGATTTGTTTCCACTCCTTGTTTTAGCCTAGCATTCTCCTCCCTCAATTCACGAATCTCTCTCTCAGCCCTCTCCCTATACCCATCATCTATCTCTTTCACTCTCTCATTTAAATGTTCTTTGTATTCCTTAATCTGTTCTTTTAAAGCCACATTCTCAGATACCAATTTGTTGACCCTAGCAGTTAAATAATTTAAACCCTCCCCCGGGACACAGCTCTCTTCCACTACAGTCCCAATGGTCTTCCTCCACCCCTCCATTTCCTTTCTCCACTTTATCAGCCCCATCAGATTCCTGTTCAGGAAGGTGATCTGGTCCTCCTTACCTTCAGGAAAGCCTGAATAATCCCCTTCCTCGTCATAAAAACATTCCCCACTCATATCCGTGGCTTCGATGTCAGCCATTGTTGTTGTCATGTGACGTCACCAGCCTTACCAGCTGATTTCTCAAAACAAACTCTCTAAGTTTCATTTATACATTCATATTTTTAAATAACTTTCACTGAACACTTTCCTGTAAGAATATTATTAGCGGAACAATACACAATAATCTCCTGTATACCCCACTTTAGGCAAGTCAGATGGTAGTTTGAGGAGCGCCAGCCAACGACGTCCGCTCCCACTCGTCTCTCTCGTGTGTGTGTGTATTTACCTATTTGTAGTATACAGGAGTTGAGCTTTTTAGGCTCGTATTGTCCCGCTTCCTGAGTTACAATTGTCTAACTTTGCCTTAAAAATATGAATGTTTTTGGCACACACCACTTCCTCTTCCAACTGATTCCATTTACAGTAAAAGTCCTTTAATCCGACGACCGATGATTCGAATCTCCCAATAGTCCGAATTTTTCAATTTGAGGCCAAATCCGAATTCACCCGATGGTCCGAATTTCAAGAAGTCCCAAAGTCCCCTTTTTGAGGCATTAGTCCACTCAAATGACACATAATGGAGCACACACATATCATATGTTCATGAATTCACTTTAAAAGTTTACCATTGTCATTGTAGCCTATTACCTACTTCAAAACATTCAGATTAATGGTCAAAGGAAGCTACTGATATAAACGTAAACACCACATCGTCTGCTAGAGAGTTTGTTTTGCTCTTGAACGCATCCTTGGGACGCTCCGATGCGCTACTGGCTTGCACCGCATTTTCTGCAAGCGCATTCAGTCATTAGCTTGAAAACGCACCTTTGGACGTTCCGGTACGCTACTATTTATAGTTCAGTGATCGGAGCGTCCCAAGGGTGCTTTCAAGACAACAAGACAAGGGTGCTTTCAATACAATATAATATAACAGAGCACGTCACAAAAGGAAAATTACAAGAACCTCTCAGGGAAGTGCCGTTGTTAAGGCATTACTTCCCGAACCACATCTGATCTGATCTTCAAGAGCAAGACAAACTCGCTAGTAGACGGAAGAAGAAGAAGACGATGCGGACATATGGTGTTTACGTTTATATCAGCAGATTCCTTTGACCATTAATCTGAATGTTTTGAAGTAGGTAATAGGCTACAATGACAATGGTAAACTTTTGAAGTGATTTCATGAACATATGATATGTGTGTGTGCACCATTGTGTCATTTGGGTGGCCTAATGCCTCAATGTTTTCATCAGGCCATTAATACACAGGTTCATAGGGGTAAAGTCCGATAATCCGAAAAATCCACTAATCCGAACGAGGGCCGGTCCGCTGCCCTTCGGATTAATGGAAGTTTACTGTACAGTAAACCCTCGCTATCTCGGAATAATTGGGGGGGGGAGACCCAGTCCGAGATGACCGAAAATCCGAGATGTTCGAAGTCCGACTTAAGAGAGGAAAATGTCCGAATTGGAAGAGGGAGTCCGAGCCACCAGAGAAAACGGAGACTTCCCTATCACTAACAACGTTGATTCAAGATAAATTACAGTACCTGTACACTATCCAGCAGACATATATTATAAATATCACTTTCCTTCTCCATTTCACTGTCCTTCTCCACCTCACTGTAGCCTTAGATCTCGGAATTTGCCCTTAGATCTCGGAATTTTCCGAGATATATGACTCCTGTCCGACAGACCATGTGGGCCCTCGGAGTATTCCCCTTACATCTCGGAATTTTCCGAGATATAAGGCGAACTTTCCGAGAGGCCGATGCCAGTCCGAGTAGTCCGGGTTTCCGACTTCTAGAGGTCCGAGATAGCGAGGGTTTACTGTACTTATACTTCTGTAAGGGAAACTATACTTTCTCACATCTCCTTTACATCTTCCTTTCATTAGCTTATATCTATGCCCCCTAGTTCTACCATTATCTTTCACAATATAACCCTTGTTGTCCACCTTTTCGAGTCCTCTCACACATTTGTACATCATAATCATATCGCCTCTCTCCCTCCTATCCATTAGAGATGGTAAATCTAATTTCTTTAATCTCTCCTCATATGACTGACTGACTGTGTGTGTGTGTGTGTGTGTGTGTGTGTGTATTTACCTAATTGTAGTTTACAGGAGTTGAGCTAAGCTCGTGTTGTCCCGTCTCTCAGTCTACTTTTTATCCAATTTTTTCTTGAAAATATGGATATTCCTTGCCCCTACCACCTCCTCCTCCAGCCCATTCCATTTGTCAATACATCTATAGGGGAAGCTAAACTTCCTGATATCGTTCTTGCAGGTAGGTCTTTTTAATTTGTAGCTGTGGCCTCTAGTTATTCCTGTATCCATAATTAATATATCCTCCCTATCCAGCCCCCGGGTGCATTTGTACATCATTATCATGTCTCCCCTCTCTTTTAGACTCGGTAGATTTAATTTGTCTAGCCTCCCTTCATATGGCAGCTCTCTGAGACTTGGAACCAATCTAGTAACTGCTCTCTGGATTCTTTCTAACTTGTGAATATGGTTCTTTAGATGCGGGGACCACACCACTGCTGCATACTCCAATCTTGGTCTAATCATACTCTTCATAATTTTCGCTACCATGGTCTCATCCAAGTAGTTCAGAGCAACTTTCATATTCCCGGCCATTGCATACATTCCGCTAAAGAGCTTGTTAATATGTTTCTCTGGCGACAAATTATCTTGTATAATCAACCCTAAATCCTTTTCTTTTTCGGCCTTGCTAATTATATTATCTCCCATCCTGTACTCCCAATTTGGTCTATTCACACTTCTTCCCATATTTAACACATGGCATTTACTTATATTAAATTTCATTTTCCACTTGGTGCTCCATTCGTATATTTTATCTAAATCCCCTTGCAGCTCCTCACAACTACTTTTATTTGTTATTTATCTCATAATTTTTACGTCATCTGCAAACATTGACATGTAGGAGTTTATGCCTATCGGCAGGTCATTCACGTACATAAGGAACATGAGAGGTGCCAACACAGATCCCTGTGGCACACCACTCTCAACTTTCCGCCACGATGAGTAAGTTCCTCTAATGTTGGTCCTCATTTCCCTATCTGTTAAATAGCTCTCCACCCATTTCAGCAAACTCCCCCTGACACATCCTAGCGTCTCAAGCTTAGATAACAATCTCTTATGTGGTACCTTATCGAATGCTTTGGAAAGGTCTAAGTAGACGCAGTCCACCCATCCGCCTCTATCTTGGAGTACATCTATCACCCTACTGTAATAACATAGGAAACTGGTAACACAAGATGTCCCTTCTCTGAATCCAAATTGCTTTGGGGTTATTATCTTCTTTCTCTCCAACATTTTCATCCATCTCTTCCTAATTAGCTTTTCACAAATCTTGCATACAATACTAGTAAGTGAAACTGGTCTATAGTTTAGAGGGTCCTCAGGGTTTCCATTCTTGTATATCGGAATGATATTAGCTCTTTTCCATTCAACAGGAACCTGTCCTTTATCTAAGGAAGCTTGAATTATGTCCCTCACTGGCTCCACTAATTGCTCTGCACACTCCTTTAAAACCCAGGCAGACACTTCATCCGGTCCCATAGCTTTCCTTACTTCAAGTCCTCTCATCGCAGATAACAGCTCATCTCTAGTTATTTCAATCTTACTAAGACCACTCTCCAGTACTCCCGCCTGTGGTTCGTCAAAACCTTCCTCTCTAGTAAAAACTGACCCCAATTTGTTATTCATTACCACGCACATGTCCGATACATTTTCATACGTCCTAGCATCAACTCTTAATTTAGTAATTTGTTTCTTTACCTTCAACTTACTGTTTATATATTTATAAAATAATCTAGGATCACTTTCACATTTATTTACTATGTTCTTCTCATAGTTCATTTTAACTTGCCTAATTATGTTAACATATCTATTCCTCTCCTGTTTATATATATTCCGATTACTCTCAGTGTTCCTTCTTCTTAATCTAGCCCAAGCTGCATCACGCCTACCCAAAGCTCTTTTGCATTTCAAATTAAACCAATCTTTCTGCTTAGTAAAATTTCCAGTTTTATATCTTGGGACAAACAGATTGGTTCCTACTCTATAAATTTCGAGGAATCTACTATATTTACCTTGTACGTCCTGTTCCTTCAAAATAAGATCCCAATCTACTCCCTCTAAATATCTTTTCAAGGATACATAATCAGCTTTACTATAATTTAATCTGTCATTTATGTAGCTATTGTCTAATCTATTGGCATTACTCGAGGTCAACTTCCATTTTAGTAATAGGTGATCACTTTTACCTACAGGACATAGATAGTTTATATCACTAATTTCGTGAGGATCCTTTGTAAAAATCAGATCGAGTTTAGAAGGTTCGTTATTACCCCTCATTCTTGTATTTTCCTTCACATGTTGTGCAAGTACATTTTCCGTAACCAACTCCACTAGCCGACTTCCCCAAGATCTCTGATTTGGCCCTGCATCTCCCGATTCCCAATCAACCTCACTACAGTTGAAATCTCCTACCAAGATCAATCGATTCTTCCTTAAAAGCAATCTTCTCAACGACTGAATCATATCCTCGACCATCTCCTCAAACTCCAACTCCCTCCATGCTCTGGTCTTTGGTGGCATGTAAGCTACTGCTATGTCTAGCTTTTTTCCTTCTATATCATTGAGTTCAACTGCCATTATTTCTGCCTTGTCATTATTTAACTCCACTTGCTTTGCTGTCATAGGGTTCTTAACTAATACTGCCACTCCACCTCCCCTTTTTCCCTTTCTATCATATCTCCATATATTATATCCTTCACTAAACACTATATTTATTAGTGGCCCCTCCATCATTGACGAACATGCCTATTACATAAGGCATCCTCTTCAAACACTAATCCGCCGTAGTTTGAATCTACCGCGCAGAGCATTTAAAATCTGAGGAGCCTTCATCATGAGCGCACGCGACCTCACTCATGGCTTCAGTCATTATGAATTGGGTTCTCACTACGAAAAAACTTCGTAAAAAATAAAAACAAAAAGAAAATAAGAATAACTATCCAATAAGCTTTCCATCATATCGTGGATGTACTTGTGAGGATCTTTGACCAGACGCTGATTCAGGCGTCATTCTTCCTTCTCTGCTCTGCGCTCAGCCTGCCCGGACCTGTCTCGCCACGCTCCGCGGGTTCCGCATTTGTTGCGTCCCTAGTGAGTTTTTTCTCATTGGTTTACTCTGGGATGTATCGAGTAAGGTTAGGATATGCGTAGCAGGAGTGTCCTGGGCTGGTTGCCCGCAGTGCAGTGTATTTTGGGTCGTATGTTTGGGGCATCTATTTCGGATGTACCCTCGTGGTCCTGTTGTGGACAGGTGAATTTTTTTTTCACAGTTAAGCTAGCTTTGTGATGCAGGCGGCTTTCATTACGCGTTATTGCTTCCTTTTATCTTTCTGATGAGGTAGCGTATTTTTGCTGTCGTTCCCAGCGTATTTTTCTTCACTTAGTGAAGTTTTTTCTGGGTCCCGAGTCAGTTCTTCCCTTTGCCGGAAGTGTTTGCTACAGTGGTGTGTTGGCGGTGGTTCCTGTTGTGATATAATTCAGTGCTTTTTGTTTATATTCCGACATGTTACTGTTATCCGTCTGCCTAGGCCTAGCCAGCCTCTCGTAGCTTTATTACATATACAAGTGTTATTGATTTATTTTCTAAATATGTACTACTGTGTCATGTGTATCCTGGTTTAGTTGTGTATTGGCTAATTCCACGGACTATTTATGTGTCCTGGGTTAGTTGTGTTTTGGCTAATTCCACGGACTATGTTGGGCCCGGCGTTAGTTGTGTTTTAGCTACGCCTCGGTCCGGTGTTGCGTTCAGATGGTATCTGGACGGGGTGGGTTTTTTCCGGCGGGTTTTTCTCGGTTTCACCTTGATAACCCCGGCTGGTTGCCTAGTTTTGGCCACGCGTGGTTTAAAACAGGCTTGTTTCCCCGGCGAGTGGGTGTCTGTGGCTCCCCAGGTCTGCATCTCTGGGGTGCCTGTTTCATCCCGGCGGGTTGGCTGTACCCATCTAACAGTGTTCATACGGACACGTGTTGTTTGTAGTTTTTTTTTTTTTTTTTTTTTTTTTTTTTTTTTCAAAGCCAATATAAAACTATGCTGTAGTTGTATTTCCTCCCCGGCGATCTGTTTCAAAGAAGTGGGGATAGGAACAATTGGGGTTAACTTTTAAACTTTAATTCACCCGGTGGGTGCAACCTGGAAGGTTGGGATGACCGAATTTGCAAAATTCAGTTTAGTTGACCAGTCAATTGAGGGATGCTTTGTGTATCGCCTCCTTCAACATACGGCGCTTTAGGGCACATTTGGGGTTAACGTTTTTTAAACTATTATTCACACCCGGCGGGTGTTTCTTGCACGGATGAGAATAACGAATTTACAATTCAGTTAGTTAACCAGACATTTGAGGGATACGTTTTGTATCGCCGCCTTCAATATACGGCGATCTAAAAGATACTTCGGCAGAAGTTAGATCTCGTATATTTGTCAGGCTTCCCAGTTTTTTATCTACGAGATAATTCGGGGGCCGGCGTCTTTTTTAGGGTTTTTTTTCCAATATTTAATATGGAAACAAACACCACCGGAAAGACTTAATCACTTATAAACGCCATGATGGTCTTTATATATTATGTCAGAGGGTATTCTTAAATCTTTTGGACAAATTAAGATATTCTGAAATCTTTTACTTAGGAAACCCCACCGCGTGGCGAGCTGTGGTCGTTGAGTATTACGTCTCGTTACCCGGCGGGTTATTTAACACCTGTGTGCGAACATGAGTAGGTTAACCTTATGAGCATTAATTCCTGGAAATTTTAAATTTTCCAGAGCTGGGTCCCGGCGGGTCTATGCAGAGCCTGGAGTAGTTTCCCTCCAGTCTCTGTCATGGCTACCTTTGCCCCGGTTTTTGCTGTATGCATTACGCCCTCCTGTTCAGGTATCCCTATTTTTGCGCACACACTTTGTATAAAATGTGTTAAAATGTCTCGTTTGGTGGGGGTTACCTTTGCGGCGTTTTTCTCGTTGCTCCGAGAACACCGTTTTGGTTTACCGAGTTTTAGTCAGGATGGCTAAAATAGGTAAGTTACCCCGACGAGTTTGGTCGCTTGAGGGCTCATCAGAAACTGCGTTTTTCTGTGGTCGAGCCTGGGATCAGGCTTCCTGTGTTATTCATTGCTTTATGCATTACGCCCTCCTGTTATGTCTCGTTTGGTGTGGGTTACCTTTCCGGCATTTTTTCTCGTTGCTCCGAGAACACCGTTGTTAGTTACCGAGTTTTAGTCAGGATGGCTAAAATAGGTAAGTTACCCCGACGAGTTTGGTCGCTTGAGGGCTCATCAGAAACTGCGTTTTCTGTGGTCAAGCCTGGGATCAGGCTTCCTGTGTTATTCCCGGTGAGGGGGGCTCCACACAGTTATTTTGTTTGGTCTTTCCCTCCCGGCGACCTTTTTTACAAAGAGGTCTGGGGCAGGTATAAGTGGTTTGACATTGCATATAAAACCCGGCGGTTGTACCTTCGGGTGGTTATATTAACGAATTTGCGATTCGCGATAATTTGCCAAACAATTGATTGATACAATAGGGTATCACGGCCGTCAAGACGGCGATCTATGAGGGCTTCTGGGAGAAGCCGGATTAGAGATTAAGATAGGCTTAGACTTTTTATGGGATAAAAAGATGCCTGAATCTTACTAGTGTTTCAAGTGTAAAGGGATACTTGTAAGACTTCATCTTTATTAAAGATATGCTTCATCTTTATGAGGATTAAGGAGTTATGCTTAATTCTTTTTGGACAGGTAAAAGATATGCTGAAATCTTTAATAGGCCATTGAAACAATGACGTTTGTTTGTTTAGTCTTTCCCTCCCGGCAACCTTTTTTACAAAGAGGTCTGGGGCAGGTACAATTGGTTTGACATTGCATGTCAAACCCGGCGGTTGTACCTTTGGGTGGTTATATTAACTGATTTGCAATTCGCAATATTTGTATTTCCTCCCCGGCGATCTTTTATAAAGAAGTGGGGTTAGGAACAATTGGGGTTAACTTTTAAAACTTTAAATCACCCGGCGGGTGCAACCTGGAAGGGTGGGATGCCCGAATTTGCAAAATTCAGTTTAGTTGACCAGACAATTGAGGGATGCATTGTGTATCGCCTCCTTCAACATACAGCGCTTTAGGGCACAATTGGGGTTAACGTTTTTTCAACTAATATTCACCCGGCGGGTGCTCCTTGGAGGAATGGGAATAACGAATTTACAATTCAGTTAGTTAACCAGACAATTGAGGGATACATTTTGTATCACCGCCTTCATCATACGGCGATCTAAAACGATACTTCGGGAGAAGTTAGATCTCGTATATTTGTCAGGCTTCCCAGTTTTTGATCTACGAGATAATTCGGGGGCCGGCGTCTTTTTTAGGTGGGGTTTTTCCAAAATTGAATCTTGAAACAAACACCACCGGAAAGACTTAATCAGTTATAAACACCATGCTGGTCTTTATATATTATGTCAAGAGGGTATTCATAAATCTTTTGGACAAATTAAGGTATTCTGAAATCTTTTACTTAGGAAACCCCACCGCGTAGCAGGCTGTAGTCGTTGAGTATTACGTCTCGTTGCGCGGCGGGTTATTTAACACTTGTGTGCGAACATGTTTGGGTTAACCTTATGAGCATTAATTCCTGGAAATTTGCTTTTTCCAGAGCTGGGCCCCGGCGGGTCTATGCAGACCCTGGAGTTAGTATCCCACCAGTCTCTGTCATGGCTACCTTTGCCCCGGTTTTTGGCTTTATGCATTACGCCCTCCGGTTCAGGTATCCCTATTTTTGCACACACCCTTTGTATAAAAGGTGTTAAAATGTCTCGTTAGGTGTGGGTTACCTTTCCGGCGTTTTTTCTCGTTGCTCCGAGAACACCGTTTTTGTTTACCTAGTTTTAGTCAGGATGGCTCAATATAGGTAAGTTACCCCGACGAGTTTGGTCGCTTGAGGGCTCATAAGAAACTGCGTTTTCTGTGGTCGAGCCTGGGATCAGGCCTCCTGTGTTAGTCATTGCTTTATGCTTTACGCCCTCCTGTCATGTATAGTTTAGTGTGGGTTACCTTTCCGGCGTTTTTCTCGTTGCTCCGAGGACACCGTTTTTGTTTACCGAGTTTTAGTCAGGATGGCTAAAATAGGTAATTTACCCCGACGAGTTTGGTCGCTTGAGGGCTCATCAGAAACTGCGTTTTCTACGATCGAGCCTGGGATCAGGCTTCCTGGGTTATACCCGTCGAGGGGGGCTCCACACAGTTTTCTAGGTGATCAGGCTGACACCTGTTGGACTTAGTTTTCTCTGCTTTTCAAAGCCATTGCAACATTGCTGTCTGTTTGTTTGGTCTTTACCTCCCGGCGACCTTTTTACAAAGAGGTCTGGGGCAGGTATAATTGGTTTGACATTGCATATAATACCCGGCGGTTGTACCTTTGAGTGGTTATATTAACGGTTTTGCGATTCAAGATAATTTGCCAAACAATTGAAAGTGTAAAGGGATACTTGAAAGACTTCATCTTTAATAAAGATATGCTTCATCTTTATGAGGATTAAGAAGTTATGCTTAATTCTTTTGGACAGATAAAAGATATGCTGAAATCCTTAATAAGCCATTGAAACAATGCCGTTTGTTTGTTTAGTCTTTCCCTCCCGGCGACCTTTTTATAAAGAGGTCTGGGGCAGGTACAATTGGTTTGACATTGCATATAAAACCCGGCGGTTGTACCGTTGGGTGGTTATATTAACTGATTTGCAATTCGCGATATTTTGCCAAACAATTAATTGATACAATAGGGTGTCACGGCCTTCAAGACAGCGATCTATGAGGGCTTCTGGGAGAAGCCAGATTAGAGATTAAGATAGGCTTAGACTTTTTATAGGATAAAAAGATGCCGGAATCTTACTAGTGTTTCAAGTGTAAAGGGATACTGGCAAGACTTCATCTTTAATAAAGATATGCTTCATCTTTATGAGGGTTCAGAAGATATGCTTAAATCTTCTGGACGGGTAAAGATATGCTGAAATCTTTAATATGAAACTAAAGGGACAACGAAAAGTAGTGATGGAGTGCTACGGTTCGTTGACCGGCGGTTTTGTGGCACATATTTTGTACCATTTTTTGGGTGTAACCCTCTGATCATTAATCCCCGGAAATTTCTCTTTCCAGGGCGGAGTACCGGTGTTGCACCAGGTGACCAGGTAGTTCACGGGGGCGGGGTAGTTTTCCCCCAGTCTCTGTCGTGTCGGCACTTGAACCTCTCATTGCGGTATGTTCAACGCCGTTAAGCTCAGGTAGCCCTATCTTATTTCTATTTGTTAATGAAATAATTTAATAGTTGAATCATAATAAACATATATATTTTCTATGATTATATTATGATAATGTTATGTTTATTGATAGTAATTTATTTTAATACACTTAAAATATAAATTACCTTAATTAGTATACTTTATGATTTTGCTCCCCAGCTCTACTTTCAATGTGTTAACGAGCTATGGGAGTTTTTAATTATCATAAACCTTTACGGGACTCGGACGAGGGCTCCCATTCAGGGAGTATACCGAGCTCGCAAGCGAGGGACAGCCACAGCCAAGGTGTATGGCGATACTCACAGTCATACCTCACCCGCCGGCCGATAACGCCGGTGGACGAACCTGACGCTCTGATGACGGACGAGAACAGGTTGATTTTCATTTATCTATTTTCCGCCGCCAGACGCGTCTCTAATGTGCCACGTAGTCCACAAACTACAGGATTAGCGAGGCGTTGTCTCGCTAATCGCGTCCCTGTGGCCGGCGCAGTGGGCTACCAGCGTTTGAACACGTGGTGCCCACACCCAGTGTCACTCCTGGTCGGGTTGTTCCACTTAGAACACAGTTGGGAACCTAGAAACCTCGCGGACTTATTCATTTTGGACAGTCAGGAGGCCAAGTGGCTAGCACCATCTGATAGCGACGTGACCAAGATATTCACAAATCATTATACCCAGTCTACAAAGCGACAGTTTCCATCGCATTGGCAAGCTTTTACGTCTCGGATTCTTCGAACAACACGAACTGTGCCCCCGGTGGCGTGGGTTGTTTATTATTTAATTTATCTGTTCATTCAGAAACATTTATCTGAAAGTGATTTATGTGGGCAGGTTTTAAACTTCGCCCACCTTCCCCGTCGGCTCAGGCCTACATGGTCTCTGGACAAAGCATCGTCGCATTAGTTTTTAATTATTTATATTATCTGTTTGAGCAGAAACGTTTATCTGTGGTAACGTTAAAAAATCACTTAACTGCGATTAGAGTGCCCTTTTTAGACCTTACAGGTCTCTCCATACCGGTAGCGGAGGAAACAGGTTATATGAGGGCATGTTTTAAACTCCGCCCACCTCCCCGTCAGCTCATGCCTACTTGGTCTCTGGACAAGGCATTGTCTTTACTTCACTCTCGTCTGTACCAAAATACTGCAGATTTTGCATTACTCTTTAAAAAAGGCTGTATTCCTTTTGGCTTTGGCCACCGGGAACAGAGTGTCTGAACTGGCGGCGATGAGCAACACACCTAATTGCCTTAGGTTTGGTAGACTTAATGAATGTATTCACATTGCACCTTCCCCGGGATTTGTAGCCAAGACTGAGCACAGTGCACACGTGTTTTCTGAGTTCACGGTGCCGGCGTTAAAAAGGGGAAAGGTGCACCATTTCTATGGCCAGTGCAAGCTCTAACCAAATATTTGAGAGTGGCTCCTCTAACCCCCAAAGTGCTTTGTGGGTAGCGAGTACGGGTAAACGCTTACTGAAACGGAGATTAGCTTCTCTTCTGGTCGAAGTCATTAAAGAGAGTAATCCCGGCGTTGTGGGTAGGGCCCACGATTTACGCAAATGGGCAACCTCTTTACGTTTCCTGAAGAACTTTTCAGTAGAAGATCTTTCGTCCACACAGTTGTGGGCGTCTAATCATACGTTTTTGACTAGATACTTGTCAGTTGCTCTAGACAAACCTTCCTTACCATGTATAGCTTTAAGGCAGAGGGTCTAGGTGGCCCTTCAGTCACTTTTGTTTACTTTCAAGGAAAAAGGGGGGGGGGGGGTGCAGTCAGTGTAACATAGGACACCCTAGACCCCGCCGGAATGTAAGAGCTGTGATACAATTTATGGATAATGTGATATGAAACTTTCTCTGCGAGAAATTGTGCTAGTACAATGTTAGTACAAACAACGGGGTTGTTATAGTAGTTTTAGCTGTGAAAGCAATTTAGTATTAAACAGTGGAGATCTTTTGCAAATTATTTCCACGAATATTATGGGGTTTATTATGTGCACATGTAAACTTATAACTTGTTATTTTTGTCACCACTCGTTGAGTGGGGTGCCTTTGTAACTACAGATCTGTTCACAGAATCTCCAGAGTTACCCGTTTTTGTCAAGCAGGCTTCTTTGAAGCACGCACCTGCTTGAACCCCTTTTTTGTATATATATGGGCTGCGCCGTATTTATATATATTTTCAAAGTAAGAATACTATGAGGTTGTTTGATTATCTGCTTTTCTAGAGTTATGATATGATTACGAATGTCCCCCTCCAGTCTTAGAAATCAGGCATGTTCGTCAATGATGGAGGGGCCACTAATAAATTATAGGTTTGACTCCTGTAAGGAGATAAAGAAAACCTAATATTTAGTAGTGGCCCCGTAATCATTGACGACTGGGGCCCTCCCGACCATCCCCTTCCCATTCGTTGATGTATTAAGGATTTTGGTTTACTTGATATGTCAGTGAAGGAAGAATGACGCCTGAATCAGCGTCTGGTCAAAGATCCTCACAAGTACATCCACGATATGATGGAAAGCTTATTGGATAGTTATTCTTATTTTCTTTTTCTTTTTATTTTTTACGAAGTTTTTTCGTAGTGAGAACCCAATTCATAATGACTGAAGCCATGAGTGAGGTCGCGTGCGCTCATGATGAAGGCTCCTCAGATTTTAAATGCTCTGCGCGGTAGATTCAAACTACGGCGGATTAGTGTTTGAAGAGGATGCCTTATGTAATAGGCATGTTCGTCAATGATTACGGGGCCACTACTAAATATTAGGTTTTCTTTATCTCCTTACAGGAGTCAAACCTATAATTGCTGTCAAAGTCCTGGTTCAGCTTTGTCTCCGTCAAACAGACTATCTGTGGTTGATCCTTTCTTAATATATCATCCAATTCTACCTTTTTACTGTTTATTCCATCTATATTAGTGTAGTAGCACAGTATATTGGAATCCTCCTCCTTGTTTCTCTTCCCTCCCTGCCTCCCATCAGGTTCACCTCCTCTTCCATCCCCTCCCTGACCTACCTCCACATTCCCTGCTAGTTCTATTCTCCTCCCCCCCCCCCTCCACAATCTCCTGCCCCTCCCTCACCATCTCTCCGTCCTCGGGCTGATCCACTACCTGACTCACCGTCTCCATCCCCTGCTCCTCCCTCCCAATTCAGTCCCAATATCCTTAAGTGTCCGTGCGCTGAGACTTGACCCATTTATTGTGTAACAACTGCCTTCCTACACCCTTCAACAACTTAAAAATGCCTAGGAAGAATAAACTGGTGAAGGCACTACTGCGATCGGGAAATCTATGGGTATATCCGGGGACAGTGACAGTGACGGGGCCGGGGAAGCCTAGGCCTCCGAGGGGTGTGCGAGCGGAGTAGGGAGGGGGTGTGGCGCGGACTACAAAAAACAGCATTTTTACACCACTCTTCAACTGTGATTCGTGTTTTGTGGGGTCAATACGTGTTTTAGGGATTTTGAGTACCTGTACCTGTTTTACCCCTCGGCGCGGAATAGGGTAAACGCGGACTGAGGATACGTGTATTAGGGGGACTGGCTGTAATGACAAATGGAATGGGCTGGAGGAGGAGGTGGTAGGGGCAAGGAACATCCATATTTTCAAGAAAAAATTGGATGAAAGTAGACTGAGAGACGGGACAACACGAGCTTAGCTCAACTCCTGTAAACTACAATTAGGTAAATACACACACAGAACCACACGTACGCTTCCTTCTCAGTCCCAATATCCTTAAGTGTCCGTGCGCTGAGACTTGACCCATTTATTGTGTAACAACCACCTTCCTACACCCTTCAACAACATAAAAATACCTAGGAAGAATAAACTGGTGAAGGCACTACTGCGATCGGGAAATCTATGGGTATATCCGGAGACGGGGCCAGTGACAGTGACGGGGCCGGGGAAGCCTACGCCTAGGCTATATGAACTCGCCTGTCGCGGGGGTCTGCCTCGGAGCCCCCACTATTCTCACCTACTTATAGCATTTATTTTTAATGTAAGGAATGACTTGTTTATGTTTCTATTATTGTGTATGCTTGGTTGTCCAATTAGTATTGATTTTTATCAAAAATTACTGTCAAATGTGGGTGGAAATGCGGGCTGCCGCCCATATGTATTTTTCTCCATAAGTTATGTTATCCCCAATGCGCGAATTCCCAATACCCGTCATGTAATGCCGCCCAAATAGGCGCGGATTGGGGGGACTGACTGTACTGTGCACTAATTGCAATTTTTGAATCGTCAGCAAATTTTGAGATTGTACAGGTACGACCCTCAGCTATGTCGTTGATGTAAATTAGAAAGATAATTGGTCCTAGTACCGATCCCTGGGGTACCCCGCTACTTACATTGGTCCATTTAGATGCCTTACCGTTTATGACTACTCTTTGCTATCTGTCGCGGAGCCAATTTTCTATCCATTTCGACACCGTCTTGTATTCCATGCGCTATTAGTTTTAGCAGTAAACGTTTGTGGGGAACTTTGTCAATGGCCTTTTGAAAATCAAGGTACTGTATATAATATCTACAGCTTTACTCTCATCATAGAGGTTGAGGATATCGTGGAAGAAGTCTAAGAGGTTTGTTAAACAGGAACGTTTGCTACGAAAGCCGTGTTAAGTATCTTTAAGAATGTTATTTTCCTCTAAGTGATTTACGAGTCTGTCTCTTATGAGCGTTTCTAGCATTTTACATACAACTGAGGTTAAGCTAATTGGACAATAGTTACTGGGTAGGGATTTGCTGCCTTTTTTTAAAATCGGTGTTACATTAGCTAGCTTCCACTGATCAGGCATAGTTCCAGACTGCAAGGATTTATTGAATAGCAATGTCAGTGGTTTGGAGAGCTCATCCTTAGCTTCCTTTAGACTCTAGGTGAGATTGTATCAGGTCCGGGCGTTTTATTTACCTTGAGTTTATCTAAACATTTCAATACTTCTCTCTCTGTAATGGTGATATTGCTTACAACATCAGAATTATCTATCTTACCTTTTGATGTGTTCGCCGCTCTTCTAGCGGCACCAAGGAGCGCGACGCCCCTCGTTATGGGTGGTGATTTGGTGCAGTAGACTGTTTGAAGCGACAGCTCGCTCCCTTGCGAGGATGGGCTCGTCTGGCACTTTTTGCAGTTCGACATCTAGGGCTCTCTTGAAGTTGTCTAACGAGATGTCCCTCATGTCTCTTACTCGCCGTGGGAGTTTGTTGAAGAGACGTGGGCCTCTGTGTGATAACCAGCCCTCTCGCAGAGAGCCCATAGCACCCCTGTTATTCATCCGGGGGATTTCGCATTCCCAGCCTCTCCTATCACTGAATTTCACTGATCGGCGATGCTGTAGGGATATCAATGAGGTCTTCTGTTGTAAAAACTGATGCAAAGAAGGTATTGAGGGCATTACTCATTTGTACTTCGTCTTTGGTATATTCTCCATTTTCATCGACAAACGGTCCTACAGTTGAAGCAACTACTCTCTTCTTTCTGATATAACTATAGAATTCTTTTGGGTTTGTTTTACTTTGATTCTCAATATGTAACTCCAGGGTCTTTTTACTTTGCTTAATTAACCTTTTGGCTTTGTGTCGTAGTTCTACAAATTTCACCTGTTCTTCGTCATTTTGTGAGGATTTTAATCTATCATTAGCAAACTTTTTAGCAAGCAGACAGTTTGAAATATCTTTATTCCACCATTTGGGCTTATTATGGCCTGTACGCCGTATTTTCGATGGTATGCAGTCTTGCACTGCTTTTAGGTAAGTGTTTGCGAATGATTCCCAAGATGTATTTATGTCGTTATTGTTAATTAAAAAGCTCCAGTCAGTTTCTTTAAACATTGCTCTAAGTTTACGAAAGTTTGCTTGCTTGAAATTAGGGACTTTCTCGATGCTGCTATTTGGTTTGTTACTACCGGGTAGTAAACTTTAAACTGAAAGTTATCGTACGATGGTTGCTGTTACTGAATTCATCACCGACATTCAAATTCTCTATCAATTCTTTTGTTGAAAATACAAGGTCAAGGACTTTATTTCCACGGGTTGGAGATCTAACAAATTGATATAGCGAACTCTCTTGCAAGTTTGCATACAGGTCTTGTCCAGAGTGTGAAGTAATACTATCTACCCACTTGGTCACAGGTAAATTGAAGTCGCCAAAAATTACGGTATCTTACGAGTTACTTATTAAAAGTCTGCAATTTGCTCCTAAATTTCTCGGTCAGTTTGCACTGATTGAGCTGGAGGTCTGTATATTAGTGCAAGTATTATTTTTGTGCCTTTATTATTCTTTGTTAGCACAAAGAATGTGTCGACGTTCACAATTTGAGGTTTTGACAAGAGGTTCGGGTTAAGACTTTCTTCGATAAAAAATGGTAAGCTGGCGTAGTTTTTACAAGCAGAACAAAATACATATATACAGTACTGTATTATTTTTGTCAGCTTGTTTATATCTAATGGTAACTATAGAAGGCAGAGAAAACAGTGTACAGGTCTCCCTCGATTTACAATTGGGTTACGTTCCTGAAAACCCGATCTTAGATAGAAAAATCATATATCTATCAATCTATCTATTGCCTGACGCCGTGATCCCCGAAGGGGTGGCCACGAACGAACCGCCCCCATGCACCTCTATCCCCAGTCAGTTGACGCCCCTCCTCCCAACCAGCACCGCCTTCATCCATATACTTCCTCACTCCATCCTTCCACCTTTCGTTCGGTTTACCTCTCCCTCTCTGTCCCTCCACCCACCTCGCTCTTGTACACCCTCTTAGTCATTCTCTCGCTTCCCATAGGCCTACGTTCCATATGGCCGAACCATCTCAAGGTGTTCCTTTTCACACTTTCCAGCACATCTACCTCCACACCACATCTCCTTCTTACTTCCTCATTCGTCTGTCTATCCCTCCATATAGCTCCGCACGCACTTCTCAAGTAACTCATTTCCACCCCTCTCACTCTTGGTCTGAGTGTCTCCACCAACGTCCATGCTTCGCTTCCGTAAGTCAGTGTCGGGATTACCACACTGTCATGCAAGGACTTCTTCACCTCCATACTGACCACCCTATTTTTTTTTACTGCTTTCAGCGTTCCTACAACCCTCTTCCCCTGTTCCACCCTCTCCCACACTTCTTCATCCATTGTCCCATCTTTAGTCAACACACTGTCCAGATACTTAAATGAGTTGACAATCTCCATAGCCTGACTGTTCAACTTCACCCCTTTCGAAGACCATAACCTTGCTCTTCCCCGCATTTACCTTCAGATTCCGTTTTTCGCACAATGTTCCAAACATATTTACCAGACCCTGCAACTCCCATTCATTATCGCTCATTGGAACTGTATCATCCGCAAACATCAGTATAGGCAGCTTCCACTCATTTCCCTCCCTTATCAGCGATACACCAACATCCACTGCTCTTCCTTGTATTTCTTTCATGACTCCATCCATATATACAGTAAACAACCACGGGGACATCACACACCCCTGCTTCAACCCAACATTCAGATCAAAGAAATCGCTCTGCTCATTTTCCACACGTACTGCAGCCTTTGCACCCTCATACATGCTCTTCACTACCTGTACCTTCAGCAACTTGCCATCTACTCCGTATATTCTAAGTACAGTACAGTCAGACCCCCCAAAATGCATCTATATGGGCGGCAAAGCGCGTCACGTATTGTGAATAACATAACTTATGAAGAAAAATACATATGGACGGCAGCCCGCCTGAGACACTCACATTTTCGATCAAAATCAATAATTAAATGTAAAGAAAGGTTATAATAGGCCTACAATAATAGAAACATAAACAATGACCATTGCTTGCCTTAAAATTAAATGCTTAGCAAGTATCCAGGATATGCAATTAATAGGCCTAGGCCTACTGCGTATCCTTGACACTTGGGTTAAGCATTTAATTTTAAGGTAGGCAATGGCTATTGTTTGTTTCTATTACTGTACAGGTAGACCTATTATAACCTTTATGTACATTCCCTTCGATTCTAACAGAATTCGTAATATTTAGGCATTAGGCCTATTTCTTTTCCATATACGTTTATTCGAACTTGTATGAACATTGAAGATCGATAATAGAAGTTGGGACAGCAATTGGGTATTGGAAAACTTATATTTTCGGCGCCCAGTCGTATTCTGGGTAGGCCGACCGAGAGACAAACATCTTCCCCCTGCAACATCTCGCAAGCAAGTAATATGAAGAAAGATAATAAAAAAAAATTAAACTGCCATCGTTCAAAGAACGAACGGCAAGAATGTTAAGTGCGGGCATACCGCCAACCTTGTTTACACTACGCGTAGTGGTGTCGGACCTTTGCCATCATGTTCCCGTCTATTTTGACTGCCTTTGGATACAATAATATGTTGAGGGGGGGCAAAGCCCCCCCTTGACATTTTGTCATCATCATATATATTGTCAGCAGGGGGAAAATTACCGAAAAAATCGCTGCGAACTTAACCACGGCGATCAACAAATGTTAACATGACGGCGGGGAGGCGTCGGACCTTTGCAATCATGTTCCCGTCTATTTTGAATGCCATTGGATACAATAATATGTTGAGGGGGGGCTTTGCCCCCCTCACTCACTCCCCCCCCCCCCCATGACATATTGTCATCATCATATATATTGCCAGCAGGGGGCAAATAACCGAAAAAAATCGCCGTCAAAATAGACGCGAAGTTAACTGCGGCGATCGCCCTATGTAAACATGACGACCATACGCCCGAACTCTACATCCATCCCGAACAAACTACTGGATACGAGAGTGCGCCAATAACAACAACAACAGCTGAGCAGCGCCGGCCTAGTCTGGCGGCGGTGGAGGGTGGCGGGGAATACGAAAAACAGCATTTTTACACCACTCTTCAACCGCAATCCGGGTATTGTGGGGTAAATTCGCGTTTTAGGAATATGAGTACCTTTTGGACCCCTCGACGCGGATTAGGGTAAATGCGGACTGAGGATACGAGTATTGGGGGGGGGGGGGTGACTGTACATTCCACATAGGGTAGGATCGTTAGTATCCAATCAAAAAGTGCTATTTACTGATTTTGGCTGCCAATTTCAACAAGAATTAAATACAAGAATACGTTTGTTTATCCTCTAACACCCACACCAGTAATGAAAGTTTATATTAAGAGTAATGTCAAGTGTCTGTGAAACATATTTTTTTTTATATTACCTGATTGGACTTAATGGTAATACCGCTAAGTCCAATCACTTGACAGCTAATTCCAATCAAGTACAGTACCATTAATAATAAAAATATATATATACCTATTCCTTTTAGTATATTATTTTGCAACATAAAACCTACATTTAATCTAATTTATTTCAAAATATAACCTTTATTTTGCCCTTAACCCTCCTGGCCCGGGCAGGCTCTCCAAAGGACGGAGCTCGTATCCGGGCGATCTGGCCGAATATCAACAAAAGTAAACTAAGGTTAATCTCGCTTAATATACTACCTACAATAATCAAACATATATAGAAATGGGCGCCTTACCTTGCTGCGTAGAATGGCGTTGAGTAGAGCTCTCTAGCTCAACTGGTTCCGGAGTGATGGTGATAGAAGTGGAGGTAACTTTTGACGCGTATTTACCTCGGCGCGTCCGAACACTCAACCGCGGCCCCGGCTACGACGCCCAGTTGCACTCGTCGCTCCACCCGCAATTATGCCGGGAAGCGATTTGATAGTGTTTTATTGGTTATTATGTCATTTATTATACCGGTAGTTATTATGTTATTTTCACTCAATAAAGTTATTTACATGAACTTATTTTGTGTCTCTGTCACTTATTACTTTGTTTTATTATTATTATTATGATTATAGTGTCACTTTCACTGGACTTTGATAATTGATGGTGTCATTTCCCCTTTTATGTATTGTTAGGTAAGCTAATAATATATATAGTGTCACTGTCACTTGTTCATATTGTTATGAAGGCACTTATTATTACTTGTGTGTGTCTCTTTCACTTATACTTAGTTTTATTATTATTATACTGTCACTTTGACTGGCCTAGGCTTACTGAGTGTCATTTTAACTTATTTATTGTTAGAAATATATATTTTAGTGTCACTTTCACTTGTTCATATTATTATTGAAGGCACTTATTATTACTTATATGACTGTGTCCTTTTCACTTATACTTAGTTATATTATTATTCTTAGCCTACATTTGAGTGTCACTTTCACTGTTGTCACTTCCACTTCAAAAGTTTATTAGAGTATGGAAGTCGTTGAAGCAGGTGCCAGCACACAGTCCAACTTGACACTCGAGGCATTCCCATCTGGTTTTGCTCACTTTGTGGGGTCTGCGAGTTGTGTGGCTGCACACATGGCACCTCTTCTGACTCCTAACTTTACTACCGGGTGCTTTGAAAGGAAGGGGGTGGAGCTGCTGCTTCCTGAAGAAGTCGGCACACCCTGTGCGGTCCAGCTGGCCTGGTCCTTGTAGCGGTCTCCCAGGTTCCGCATATTTAGCCAGGAGCTCAAGTATCACCTGCTTGTGGAACTTCCGCAGGGACTTGTACTTCTTGGCTCCTGCAGTCCTCAGACGGTAGATGTTGTACGCATTGAGGACTGACATATCTACCGTATGCAGGATAAACTTCTTGTGGAAGATGTCCGCCTTCTTCGTCTTGGTTGGGTAGCCTGGCATGCCCTTGACTGTGCCGACAGTTCCGGTCTTGCGGTCATGGAGGTACTTGGTCAGGAGAGGCGACGTGTAATAATTATCTGTGTAGAGGATGTGGTTTTTATTGAAGTGCCTCTCCATCATCTTCTTCACTACAGCACCACCAAAACCAATGAGGGGGTCAGTCACAATTTCTCCACCCTTGCCGCTGTAGACTATAAAGTCCAGCACATACCCCGTCAAACAGTCGCAGAGGACGAAGAACTTGATGCCGAAGCGGTGTCTCTTGGACGGGATATACTGTCGGAAGTGCAGCCTACCACGGAACAGGACCAGAGACTCGTCGAGGCACATCTTCTGGAAAGGAATCAGGTAGGTGGTGAACCGATGACGTATCATGTCATACAGCTTCCTGATCTTCCATAATGAGTCGGGAAGGTGGACTGCCATGTTGTTTGTCAGGTGGAGATAGGAGAGGATGTCGAAGTACCTGTCCCTGGACATGTACTTGCCAAATGCTGGAGTCGTTATGATGTCGCCAGTGATCCAGTAGTCTGCCAGAGTGTGCTTCCTGATATGTGTCATCAGCATTGTGAGTGCCAAGATCACATATAGTTCTGCCACAGTGACAGCTCTCCATGCCACCATCTTGGCACTGGTCTTCCTGCCAAGAAAGTTGGCCCAGATCTCATGATGGTTGTTGGTCTCCTCGACGAGGTATTCCATGACTTCATTGTCATAGAAGCCACAGAAAATTTCACTGGGGGTAGCAGCTGGGCCACAGGGAAATGTTGTTGACACCCCGGAACCCATCTGTACCTCGTCAAAGGCAGGACAATCTGGCTCAAAATCAGCCCCATCTGTCCACACAAACAGGTCGGATGCTGATGCTCGAGCACGTGCAGGTGCAGCAGGCACACGCCCTGGACGCCCTTGGCCACGCGCATGCCCTGCACGCCCACGCCCAGGGGCGTCGGCAGACTGACCACGTCCACGACCTCGCCCTCTCGCTCGTCTTGTCGGGACTTCCTCTTCCTGTTCCTGTTCCTCCTCAGGCGACATCAGGTCATCTGGGGCAATGTTGGGGTCGTCAGCATCCTCTTCAGGAGACAATTCTGGTGAAGAAGTGACCGGGCGTCGGCGGTGTGGGGCGCGGGAGCTTCAACAATGGGAGCCTCGGCCTCGGGAGTTGGGCTCCTTTTGCGGCGAGCCGAGGGCTTCTCCGCAGCAAATAATGCTCTGCGGTGTGTTGAGGGCTGTGGGTGACCCACGCAGCGTCCCGGGTCAAGGCGTCGGGACAATGGAATGCGGGTGGTTGCTAGACCAGGGTCGGCGTCATTATCACTGTCTTCAGCTTCCCTATCCTTTTCTGCGGCTGCCCTGCGTGCTTTTTTAGCTGCACTTTTCACCAACGATTGTTTATAGAAATATTTGCCCACTTTCAAGGGCATACGGGCAGGCAAAGGGGAAGGTCCTGGGCTAGGGCTAGGCCCAGGCTGACATAGCAAAGATGGCGAGGGGGTAGGCCTAGGTTCTAGCACACTTGGAAGCTCAATGGCACCTTCCTGAAACACTTCCACATCAGGATCATCACTACTGTCTCCCCCCTCAAATAAATCAACATTATCGTTGTCTCCAAAGCCAACGAAATCGTCATCTTCGCTTGCACTTATAAATTGTTCTTTGTCCACCAAGCTTTCGCCACTGCTCTCTTCACTATCAAAAAGTTCTCGCTGTATAGCGCTGTCACTCAACAAACGCTTAACTTTCTTTCGTTGAGCTTTCTTCTCGGTTGCAACAGGCGTTGAAGTTGCGAGCGGGGTAGCAGTGGGGCCCGCGGGAGGTTGCAGCGATTCGGACACGTCGGAAATCATTTTTTCAGTATAACTCGCTATGGCGGCCACGTACGAACTGATAACACTAGTAGTTGAGGCTTGGTGGCGCTGCGGTCGCTCCTGCAATGCAAAATTTGGCCGCGCGAATTTTGAAGCACGCTTTCAAGCACAGGGATTTTAAAATGACACCCGGGCACCTGCCCTTTTTTCGTGGTGTCAGTTTAAAATGACACCCGGGCTGGAAGGGTTAATGATGAAATTAAGCAAACAATTTTTTTTTTTTAAATAAATGGTAAATTGATACGGTGTGACAGTCACGAGTTTTAGCATGAGTGTTTTTTTTTTGGCATTTTTTCTTTGATATACAGTGTTGTTTTATACCAAGGACTGTCGCAAATGAGTATTTACCCATTATCCAACAATCTAAAAACATGGCCCCCACTAGTGGGGAGGGCTATGAAGATCAGGGAAATTGCGGGGTAAAAGGGGAAAAATAGGGGGCATTTTAAAGTAAAAAAACCCAGTAATTGAATTTTGAAAGTTGGCTCGAGTTTTCATGTCCATTAACCCTCCAGCCCCGGCTACGCATTACATAAATATTCCCCGAAACCCGGGTGTTTTGGCCGAAAAACGTCTAGGCTAGGCTACCGTATCTTTGTTATTCTGACTGCTTCCGCATTCCCGCGCATCCCCAAGCGTAGCTGTGTTATTTACCTGTAGAATGGCATTAAGTAGAGCTCTCTAAGTCAACTGGTTCAGTTGTGATGATGATTTCATTGGAGATAACTTTATGGCAACAGCAGCCACTTTACACTACTTTTCGATACTTAACAACAACATACAGGCACACACGAACAAGCGACGCTCTCCTTCTTGTGGCCGGAGATGCGGGGCGTCGGTCCAGCCGGCTGTTGTTTACATGCGTCGGACCGACGCCTCGCACACCAAGCTCACAGGCTTTCAACCACTGGGCGTTAAAGAGCCCTTCCGGGCAGCTGTTGTATGCTTTTTTATGGGCGTTCAAGAGCCCTTCCGGGAACAGAGGGTTAAACCCCAAAATTTGAAAACCCGAGCCAACATTTGCAAAACTTGGCTCGGGTTTAGCGATTTTTTGAAGTAAAAAAACACAGTAACCTAACCTAGAACGTTGGATACAAGAATAACCCTTACCTACCAGCTAGTATGTGTCCCTAGTTTATCCCATACCTACCAGCTAATCCCTAGTCATGAACCTAACTAAGAAACCTAACCTAACCTAAAAGTAATACGTGGATAGCGGGAAAAGTGTAATCCGGCAGAGAGAACATAAACAAGGTGACAGTGGCTTTGTGCAGTGGGGACTCTGAAAATGTTATAGGGGAGGGAAAATAAAATGTACGCAATTACCAAAGCAGCACTGGATCGCACAACTGTAAGGTCCCCCGAGTAAGGTAGGAGGAAAAAAAAAAATCTATATAGCAGAAATCCCGTAAAACAGGACTTGTCATTATGCAGACAAGACTGTGTTTTACGTACCCTATACCTCCCTTATAATACATTTGCGACGGGAAGGACATATATAGGACTGAAGACTATTATATAACATACCTATAGGCTACACAAACATCGATGGGGCTTGTAAAGTCTGTCAAATCGTAAAATCTTACCAAATAGGTAAAAGATGATATTAATGATTTATTAACTTGTAATGATGATAACAAATAGAAAACTATCAGTATTAGTACCCCTTTACATACAAATAATGATTTTAATGGCTAGGATACTTTATTCTCATAAACCCTTTCAGACACAACAGATCGCAATTGTAATTTTTCTCCCGTTTCTTACGGCAACCCGTAAGGAAATTACTTTTTATCAGCTTACAAAATATCTCTCTTTATTTGTCCTTTTTAAATATATGATAATATATTGACAAGGAGAGGTGATTGGATACTAAACCCAAAATCCTTGATGCGTTAGTATCCGATCACAAAATATTTTCCTTTCAAAATGCTTCACTTTATGTTACATATTATTATTTTTTAATTTTACATGTCCTACAGGATTAATAATTTCCCTAGCACCTATATTTTGTGATATAATGTGGTGTGTTAGTATCCGATCACTGATCCACCAGTGATTGGATACTAACACAGTGATCGGATACAAACGCTTCTACCCTACCGTACCCTTTGTATCTACTCTGTCATAGGCCTTCTCCAAGTCCATAAAGGCAACATACAGTATACCTTTTGTTGCTTCTCCAGATATTTCTCCACAACACATTTCAGGGTAAAAATCTGATCTACAAATCCTTTTCCCTTCCTAAAACCGCCCTGTTCGTCACCTATCCGTTTCCCCGTTCTCATTATCTCAATCACTACCCCTACACCTTCCCTACTATGTTTAGAAAACATATTCCTCGGTGGTTACCACACACTCCTGTTTCGCCTTTACCCTTATATAGGGGGGCTATTATGCCTGTCTTCCAGTCATCAGGTGCACTCCCCTTCTCCCATGCTAGTTTGCACATTTTCCATAGCCTACCCATACCTCAACATTTCCCCACACAGTCCATATGTTCCTGGTGCTTTCCCCAACTTCACTATTTTCATGGCTTCCCACACTTCTAACCTCCTAATCCCCACCTCCTCCTCCCATAGGCTACCATATCCAACTAATAATAACTATGTCATCATATATATTGCCGATCAATATGTAGGAGACGCAACAAATTTCGGATTTTTTTTATTTTAATACCACAAATTTTCCGAGTGTTTTTTATAAACAAAATTGGTTCTTTGCATCAATATATAGTGTTTGTAATTAATTAGAAATCTCGGGAAAACTTATTTTCCCCATTAGGCCTATCGATCGATGTTGAGACACGCTCGCTCCCCGATAGTGATTTGAAAAGACATTAGCCTAACCTAACAACCTTACCTAACCTAACCTAGTATTATGGGTGGGGGCTGCCACCCCCACTGGTTGAGTACTAATCCCTTAACCCTTAATCCCTCTGAAGTGCGCATGGGGGGTATGAGACACCACACTCCTGTGCTGACGTATTTGAGCTGTTCCCATCACTAACATCGTTATTTTACCATAAATAGCATTATTAATTATCCATATGCGCCTATTATAGGTTGATTATAAAGGTATTAACCTGTCACAACAATAAAACAAGTGGAAACAGCGTTTGGATGGTCAAAATCGGCGATACAGGCCGGGAGTTACATAATGTATGGCTGAGGCAACCTCACTTCCCACCACTTTTCTCCACCTCTGGAGAGAGACTGTCGATCGACACTCTCTCTCTCTCTCTCTTGCACTCGCTTGCTAACAGTGATGACAATGCCCTGCTTGCAACTCGCTAATGTTAGCACAAAAATATACCACAGAATAAGGGAATAACAGGGAAAATAGGTGATAACTGAAGGAGGGGAGGAAAGTGGGGAGGTGGAGGAGTGATATTTGGCATGGCCCAGGGGCAATAAAAAAAATAAAAACAAAAAATTTTTTTTTTTGGGGGGTGTTTTAAATGGATTTTTGTTTTCCCTGACTCTTAACCCGTGGAGCTCCGGCTAGTTTTGTAATGTTTGTTCACCAGAACCCGGCCGGTTTTCAATTTTTTTTTTTATTCCAGAAACAATAGCGAATGGGTTAGGAATGAAGGAAAAACCACGAAAAACCGCTCAAAAAGCTTCAAGAATGGTCCTACAGAGCCCCCGAAAAAGTATTTTACAAGAGTAAAAAATTGAAGGCAATTACCCCAAAAAACCAGGTTATTGCGCGCTCACGCGCACGCACGTGGACTTTGAGAGTTTTCAACCATCGGCACGGTTGCGTGGGATACGTACACAGTTCCCATACAAATCTGAGCCCTCTCGAGTGGCTACACCTGAGGTTACGGTCGGAGCAATTAGGGTGACTCGTCAGACGCGTCGCTGGGGCTGTACGGGTTAAGAGTCTTCCCGCAGTCCACCGGGGGAACTCTTAAGAGTCTTCCCGCAGTTCCCGGGTTAATAATAAAAAAAAAAAAATGGCTGTCAATTATACGAAGGTGAAAGAAAAGTCGGTTCAATGTTATTTTAATACCACAAATTTTATTGATATATTTGAAGATAAATATTGAATCTATATGCTCTAAAGATCATAAGAAAATTTGTTTTAACCCTCGGCAAAACCTAATAACAAAGTATGGTACTAACATTTATTTTTCGTAACAAGGTTGTTGATACGGTACTGTCAGTCATCGATAGCTCTAAAGATCATATGAAAATGTGTTAAACCCTCGGAAAAACCTAATATACAAGTATGGTACTAAAATTTAATTTTCGTAACAAGGTTGTCAATACGGTACTTTCCCGTTATCAATGTACAATCAAGCTGAAGATTGCAGAGTAAACACCATAGACTTCATCGACTTTTCTTTCACCTTCGTATAATCGACAGCCAATTTTTGTTTTGTTTATTAAGTACTCAACCAGCGGGGGTGTGGGGGCGGCAGCCCCCACCCATAATACTAGGTTAGGTTAGGTAAGGTTGTTAGGTTAGACTAATGTCTTTTCAAATGACTATCGGGGAGCGAGTGTCTCAACATCGATCGATAGGCCTAATGGGGAAAATAGGCTTTCCCGAGATTTCTAATTAATTACAAACACTATATATTGATGCAAATGACCAATTTTGTTTATAAAAAACACTGAAAATTCGTGGTATTAAAATAAAAAAAAATCCGAAAAGTCGATGAAGTCTATGGTGTTAACTCTGCAATCTTCAGCTTGATTGTACATTGATAACGGGAAAGTACCGTATTGACAACCTTGTTACGAAAATAAAATGTTAGTACCATACTTTTATATTAGGTTTTTCCGAGGGTTTAACACATTTTCATATGATCTTTAGAGCTATCGATGACTGAAAGTACGGTATTGACAACCTTATTACGAAAAAGACATTTTAGTACCATACTATTTTATTAGGTTTTGCCGAGGGTTAAAACAAAAAATCTTATGATCTTTAGAGTATATAACTTCATTATTTATCTTCAAATATATCAACAAAATTTGTGGTATTAAAATAACATTAAACCCATATTTCTAATATCAGTTTTGGGTTCCTATCATCATATGCTTCATTGCTATATAATTTTTATCCTCAGGAAAAACAAAAAATCTTGGATTTTTTTTTTTCCTGTGATTTTTTTTTTTTTTTTTTCATTAACCTAACCAAAAAACCTAACCTAACCTAATAGCCCCTAATGTAATAAATACATTTAGGTTAGGTTAATGAAAAAATCCCAAGAAAAAATAAAAAAATCACAAGATTTTTTTTTCTGGGGATAAAAATTATATAGCAATGAAGCATATGATGATAGGGAATATATTTATTTCTACACCGGGTCGAAACCATCGATATATTATTTAGACAAATATGTTAGTTAGGTCATGTACTTCATTGCCATATATGACCACCCCGTCGGTTATTCATTATAAAAAAAATCCGGAAAAACTCCATTTATTGGTCACCAATTTTCCCATGGATTTTTTATTTTTTCCCTGTTAGTTTTCATCAATATATAGTGTTTAGAAATAATTAGAACCCTCGGCGAAACCGTTTTCCCCATTATACAACGATCTTAAGACACGCCACCCGCCACCCGATAGTGGGGAGGGCTATGAAGTACAGGGAAAATGAGGGGTTAAATGCGTAAAACGGCGATACAAACGTATTCAAGCAAAACTTGGCTCGGGTTTGAAGTTATTTCAAAGGCCTAAAACCCAATATTTCGAAAACCCGAGCCAAGTTTTGGCCAAAGCTGGCTCGGATTTTGCGAGTTTGTAAACAAACAAATGACAGTAACCTCATTTAGAAATTTAGCTCAGGTTTCCCGAAATTGCAAAGCCATAAAACTCGAATATTGGAAAACCTGAGCCAAGTTTTGGGAAAAGTTGGCTCTGATTTTGCGAGTTTTAAGAGTAAACAAATTACACTAACCTAATTTCGATTTTTGGCTCATGTTAAGCTATCATAGTGTTTACAAGCCTATACCCCTTTGAAAGGACATTAGCCTAACCTAACCTATCCTAGTATTATGGGTGGGGGCTGCCGCCCCCACACCCCCACTATTTGCATCTTTGACAGATTGTTTGTGTATTTGTCTGTGAAAAGGGGGTAATTGTTTAGTGTATGGCCTGCTAAAGAAAATGGATTTTTGAGCACAGACTAAACCAAATGTTCACTACTGTATTTACATAGCTGGTCATTAACCTAACCTAACCTAAGGTAACCTGGGCATCCTGGGGGCTGCTGCCCCCAGACCCCCACTGGTCTTGGGATGAAAAGTGATAAAAACACATATCTCTTACCTCATTATTCAAAGTTTTGTATTTGGTTTAATATACACTTCCCAGGTCATTTGAACAGTTCTATTGCTTCTATGTATCATATAATACACCATAGAATACGTTTTTAATAACTATAAAAAAAAGAGGACTTCGATTAAACAATTACGGAAATACCTTAAAACACGAGCCAAGTTTTGCTTACATAATTTTGTTTTTGCCGTTTTTAAACCCGCGAAAATATGAAAGCGTAATTGCATACCTTATTGAGATGTGGAGGGAGTAGGTGGGGAAGAGATGCGTCCACGTTTTCGACGAGGAGTTATGACGAGTAGTGGTTTTATTTCAAAACCAATAATGACCGCATCGCCACTGGTCTGCCGGTTCATAATAGTAACATTCGTTTGAGCAGAGTTTGCAGGAAACAGAGGTAGGCAAACAACCATGGTCAGTAAAAACCTTAAGGGCTGCACTATTGTTCCTTGTAGTGTCAATAATCACTGAATGTGGGAGGGGTGAACAACCATTACAAGTGGCGTCCATGACTAAAGTGAGGAGAGACTTAAATGAAGGTGTGTATCTGTGATTGGTTCAGTGCAATGACGTAATCAAGGTCAATAAACTCACCTGATAGGTTGCTGGTTGTATGCGTGACGGAATCAATGAGTTTAATGACGTGGTCAGAAAAAACCCCCAATAAGAATCCAGAAGTGTCTCGTGACGTATTGCGCAGGAGTTAGGAAATGAAACTCAGTATTTCCAATGAGGATTGGCAGATGGCGTGATAGTATTACAAAAGTTGAAGGATAAAGCTCTCCAGTTCACGAAAAAATGGCGTCGCTGAAAGCCGCGCCGTCTATAAGAGAGTATTGACAACCGTTTTACGGTAGGTAGACATGTTGACACCGGTTTTTTTAATAGGTTTTGCCGAGGGTTGAAACTAATTTTAATATGATGCTTAGAGCATATAGATTCCATATCTGTCTTCAAATATGTCAAAATAATTGGTGACCAATAAATGGAGTTATACTAAAAATCCCTAAATGTCTAAAAAAAATCCCTAAATCTCGCACGGCTCACCCGATCTCCATTTTCTGTTGCGTTGGTGCGGGACGGCCACCCCTCTCGCGCAGCCCCCACCCATAATACTAGGTTAGGTTATTTGGTTAGGTTAATGACAAAACTTGGCTCGGATTTCATGGATTTAGCGGGGCTGTGGGGGCAGCAGCCCCCACCCATAATATTAGGTTAGGTTAGGTTATTTGGTTAGGTTAATGACAACACATGGCTCGGATTTCATGGATTTAGCGAGGGTGTGGGGGCAGCAGCCCCATCTTCATAGCCCTCCCCACTATCGGGGGCCGTGTCTTAAGATTGATGGATAAGACTTGTTTTGCATTTTCCGATGGGATTCATAAAAAAACACCAAAACAAGGAAAAAAAACGGTAATTCTGCATAACTACTACTCCTGCTATTTTATGTTTAATTTATTTTATTTGTGTATGTTAATGCTTTGTAAGTGTGTATTTTCTATTTAGAAAGTGAGGAAAGCCCAATTTATTAGCATTTGTATTATTAATTGTAATTCCGATACCTCAACAATCTAGGGGAGAGTTTGGGAATGCGGGGTTTTGGGTGGGGTAAAAATAGGGGTATTATGGGAATAACTCTAAAAATGTAATAAATACAATTGAAAAAACACCAAAATGTTGAAATCCGAGCCAAGTTTTGGCAAAAGTTGGCTCGGATATGGCCAATTTTCAGAGTCCAAAAAGGGCAAAATTGGAAAACAAAATTGGCTCGGATTTCACCCTTTTTCAGCTGAAGAAAACCCCAAAGTGTTGACCAAACTTGGCTGGTGTTTGTCGAATTTTCAGAGTTCAAAATCACAGTAACGTCATTTTGAAAGTTGGCTGGGGTTTTCTTGTTTTTCACTGTTGAAAAACTCAGTAAGGATGTGGTTAACATTAGCCTAACCTAACCTAGTATTATGGGTGGGGGCTGCTGCCCCCACCCCCCCGCTAAATCCATGAAATCCGAGCCAAGTTTTGTCATTAACCTAACCTAGTATTATGGGGTTAACATTAGCCTAACCTAGTATTATGGGTGGGGGCTGCCGCCCCCACACCCCCGCTAAATCCATGAAATCCGAGCCAAGTTTTGTCATTAACCTAACCTAGTATTATGGGGTTAACATTAGCCTAACCTAACCTAACCTAGTATTATGGGTGGGGGCTGCTGCCCCCACACCCCCGCTAAATCCATGAAATCCGAGCCAAGTTTTGTCATTAACCTAACCAAATAACCTAACCTAACCTAACCTAGTATTATGGTGTTAACATTAGCCTAACCTAGTATTATGGGTGGGGGCTGCCGCCCCCACACCCCCGCTAAATCCATTAAATCCGAGCCAAGTTTTGTCATTAACCTAACCAAATAACCTAACCTAACCTAACCTAGTATTATGGGTTTAGCCCTTTTTGGACTCTGAAAATTGGCCAAAACTTGGCTCGGATTTCAACATTTTGGGGTTTTTTCAATTGTATTTATTACATTTTTAGAGTTAGGCTATTCCCACTGTGCACAATACCCCTATTTTTACCCCACCCGAAACCCTGCATTCCCAAACTCTCCCTTAGATTGTTGAGATATCGGAATTACAATTAATAATACAAATGCTAATAAATAGGGCTTTCCTCACTTTCTAAATAGAAAATACACACTTACAAAGCATTAACATACGTGAGTGTGTGTGTGGGGGGGGGTGCCTGAGGATATGTCCCTATATAATGGGCGAAATTGGCCTTTTTGACATGGAAAAGACCCTGTAATGCAAGCCCTAACGGTCTACTTACGGTTATATATATACTCGAGAAATACTGCCAAAAATACCCCTAAATGTGAGGAAAACTAACCTGGCATGAGGCCTTCCAGGAGGTTGTGTTTGAAACTGACGTCACACTTCGCAGGCGAAGTGCATTGTGGGTACAAGTTAAAATGTATAGTTACAAATCGATATCCCAAAAACTAAATGTAGAAAAATTAGAAAGTAATAAATTCAGACAGTATGTAAAACACTGGAAGAGACAATTGTAAAAGATAATAATTTGTTAGAAAAATAAATCACTAGGTGAAGCTCGACTCTCATTGGCTAATGAACATCCGGGAACTTCTGGGAGGACCCTAGCATGTAAACAAAGTGTTGTGGACTGGACTGGACTGGCTGGACAAAACTAGGACTTAACTCTGAAAATTGTATAGGGGGGTGACAATGAAATTGACAAAATAAGAAAAGTATCCCTTATCCGCGCATCTGTAGGGTCCCTTGAGTAAGGTAAGATCAACAACAAATAATAACCTAAGACAGGAATCCCGTAATCGAGGAGTAGTAGTGGTGCAGTTAACCCAATATTAGAAATTTGTAACCTAGGCCTATACAGTATTGTTGAATTTGTTGCATCTCCTACATATTTACCATATTGCCAGCAGGGGGCAAATAACAAAACAAAAATTGACAGGACCTTAACCGCGAGCGATCGACCTATGTAAACATGACGACCGTCGGATCGTACACTCGGATACTTCATCCTTCCCATAAAAATCAACCCCAAATCCGTAAAGAACAAAACAAAAGATAAAAAAAAAATAGAGAAAAAGATAGGCCTCGGTAATGTCCACAGCCGGAAATTATGACTGGCTGCTCCGACTCGGCACCTGGCTTGATATGATACTACCATACTGGTAGTGGTATAGGCTATACTGTACGGTTTTCTGGCAGTGATCATGTGATGGGACACCTCTCCGAGTCTCCTGGCCTGGGTCCTGGACTCTATTCAGGGGTACAAGAGGCTGAGCCGGCTGGCTTTATTCTTTTATATTTCATACGGGGTTCGCTACTGGTACCTACCGGTACAACATCATCATCCTCGATCTTCCTCTTTTTCCCCGCTGCCTTCTTTGGCGTAGCTGTTTTGCCCCGGAGTTTATCATATTGTTCTATGATATACTCCAACCTGCTTAGTACATCAACCAAGTCAGGCCTCTTGTCCATAGATCTATTAATTTTGTGCTGCAAATGTTTTAGAGATTTCAAAACGTATATACACCCTGGCCCATCCTCATGATCTATTTCATCAAAGATATCACTTATTAAAGACCCCAAGGAGAAAACATCCCCCTTTTGTGAACTATAGCCGTGAACAAATAGTTCTGGGGCGTAATGAGACCTAGGTGTGCTATTATCATACTCTTCTTGACTAACAGTATGAAACATGGAGTTAGGCCTATGTCCAGTAACACTTGATAACCCAAAATCAATTATGGAAATTTTACGCCTTTTAAGATCAACTAAAATATTGTCAGTTTTCAGGTCGTTGTGATTTACACCGTTGTTGTGTATTTTCAACAATTGCCGAGTGATGCCTTTCACTATTCGCAGCCAGGTTTTTAGAGAAACATTCTCATTGTTCATTAAATCTAAAACTGTTTGCCCAGAACAAAGGGACATGACAAGGAGAGGTGTGTCCCGGCAAACACCATATAATTTTGGGGCGCCACCAGAGCCGTTCAATTTATCAAGAACTTTAGCCTCGGCAATAAAATGCTCGAGATACTCTAGCTCTGTGCCTACCTTAAGACAGGCAGATTTCCCTTTATATACAGTACGAACTACTGACCCATAAGAACCCTGACCCAATTTGTGAGTGTTACTGGTAGTGAAGTTGGCCTTAAACTGTGCATAGCTAAAACACTTATCTGGGCTTATGTTACGCACCATCGTACTCTACTTAGCTTACTTAGGTAAGCCTATGGAACAATAATCAAGTTAAGGTGCTAGGCCTAACCTAAGCCTTTCAATGAAGGCTAAAGCCTAAAAGGTTATCAATTTGCAACTAGGCTAGGCCTATACTGTTGCTCACAATTATCAATAGGCTATGATAATTGTAGATATGATCACACGAGTACCTATAAATGATATAAATAACTCAAAGTCGAAGTGTCTTACAGTTGTTGTTGATGTGTTGGAGGGACAGAAGTTTTCAAAACACCTTCAAACTTGACGGCTGACGGGACTCGACTAATTTAAAGGGCTGCGACCGGTCAGTGTTGCAACTCAAAATGTCAAATAAACCATGTCGCTAGATTAGTCTTCAAAACCCACGAGAATATCGTTACAGCAACACAGAATAGCAGAATATCACTAGAAAATAGCACAAACCTTAAAATATCGCTCAAAACTATTATAAATATCCAGAAAATAGCTAAATTTCCTTGCGCTAGATGTCGATAATTTACGCTAGATATGGAAGAACAATTAGCGCTATATTAGCTTAAATGGAATCCCTGACTATTTTATAGATAAAACAATCATATATACACACCAAAAGTTACTGATAGAAAAATATAATGTTATCTAAATCAATTAATTAATAATCAATTATGCTTAAATTTAATGTCGCTAGATGTCGATAATACCCGCTAGATCGAAGAAAACCACATTTAGCACTATAATAGCTAAAATGGAAGCACTAATGATGAAGATTAAACAACCAAACACACTAGAAGTTACTGATAACAAAATAAAAGACTACCTATAAACAATTAATAATTAATTAATGATTGTAATAGTTCAGCTGGTCGGGAAGATAAGCATTTGCAACGGCTCCTCTCTTTAGTTTGTCGTGTTTTTATTATGGATGGATTTGAAGTAATTGAAAGTATGAGGAATATTAATGATAGGAAGGGTGGTGGTTTAATGTTACTCTTTGAAACAACAGATAAAGTAAGTTTAAGCAAGGTAGAGTGTAAAAATAAAGATTTACTTTATGTAAAAGGATCTATACATGGGAAATTTGTACACTTGTTCTTGTTATACTTTTCTGTAAATGATAAGGTAAGGAATGATGAAATGAAGAAGGAGATAGAGAGACATTTAGACCAAATGGAAGATGAAAGAGTTATAATATTAGGTGACATGAATGCCCATGTAGGGTTCAAAGGTAAACAAAAACTAAATTATAATGGACACATTATACTAGATTTGATGGATAAATTTAAATTAAATATGTTAAATGATGACCAGGAGTGTAATGGGGAGATAACATGGCGAAGAAACGAGCAATCTAGCGTAATAGATTATGTTTTAATTTCAGATAAAATGTATGAAGATTTTAAAAATATGAAAATAGATGAAAAGCAAGACGTTTATGATCTGTCAGACCACAACCTTATTGAGGTATATTTTGAGTGGAATAATTCAAATAGTAAATCCTTTAAAGGGAAGAAATGGGAAACAAAAGAATACTATAAAATAAACGAGGAGACCATAGTCAAATTTATTAGGGAACTAGAAAATAGAATAACGAGAGAAGAGAGTAACGACATAAGAGTCTTCAATAGAGTAATGAAGGAGACAGCTGATGATATACTTAAAACTACCTATAGGAGGAGATTAGGAAGAGACAAAATAAAACAAGAGGCACCATGGATGAATGACAGTATTAGAAAAGGTATAAAAAAGAGGAGATATTATAATAGATTAAGAAGAAATGCTAAAAATAGAGAGGAAGAGGAGAGAAGTAACATACTTTTCTTGGAACAAAAAAGTAAAGTACAGAAAGATCAGGGAAGCCATTTATATACATGAGAGGAAAAAGACTAGAGAGATAATAGAGGGAGGAGATGCGAGTAAAAAGATGTGGAAATATATAAATAAACTAAGAAACAAAAGTCAAAACGAAATAAAAGAATTAAAACTTTATAACGATGAAGGAGAAGTATTGTCAGATAAAAGGGCTGTAGAGGAATTAAATATGTTTTGGAGTGGTATATATAAAATGCATGACAATAACATCGATGAAGTTTGGAATGAGGATATAAATAGGGAATATAGAGAATTAAAAGAGAAAGAAATGGAGGACAGGCAAGAAGGTAAATTATTTAAAATAGGGATGAATGTAAATGATGAACACAATTATAACATACAATCAGTCACAGTTACAGAGGAGTTACGGGAACACATGGAAATGGCTTTAAGAGTTAATAAAAACATAAACTACATGGAGAAACCAAACATTACAGTGGGAGAATTAAAGGAAAATATAAAGAAATTAAATAATATAATAGAAAAGCAGCAGGCCCTGATGCAATGAAACCTGAGTTATATAAAGCATTGTCACAAAGTGATAAGTGCTTAGAAAAACTTGCAATGTGCTTTAATAATATTATGGACACAAATGTAATTCCAGAAGAGTGGAAGAAGTCAAAAACTGTTATGTTACCAAAAGTAAATAAACCAAAGGTAAATGAATTGAGGCCAATCGCTCTGACAGACATATCATATAAACTTTTCATGACGACAGCAATTAAAAATAAAATAGAAGAACACATTAGGGAGAATGGAGAGGTAAGGGAGACACAGAGTGGGTTTACAAATAAGGGTAGAATCGAAAATAATCTTTTTATATTGAAATACTGTATAGATAAAATATTTAAACAAAAGAGGTCACTCATAGTAATCTCAATAGACTTTAAAAAGGCCTATGACTCAATCAGAAGGGAGAAACTGATAAAAGTATTAAAAGATTACAATATAAATTCAAATGTTATAGACATAGTAAGTAACATATATAAAGAAGATAGTACAATTATAAATAAGGGGCAAGTAAATGAGACAGAGATTAAGGTAACAAGCGGCATCAGACAAGGCTGTACGGGGTCCACAACATTATTTAAATTAATAACTTATGAGATAATTAAACAGTTAGAAAATAAAAGAGGGTTTGTAGATGAGTGTTTCAAAATAAATTCATTGTTTTATGCCGATGACGGGCTACTCTTGGCTCATACAATCCAGGAAGCAGAAAGAGTAATAGATAAATTAATAGAGATAGGGGGAGAGTGTGGCTTAAGTATAAATAAAGACAAAAGTAAAATCCTAATATTTAATATGAAAAACAAACCAAACAACATACGAGAAATAGAAGTGGTAAAACAAATTAAATATCTAGGAATACAAATTAATGATAATAAAAAATGTTTTAAAACCCAGAAAATAGAAGCTTTGGATAAAGCAAATAGAATGGCTAACCTTACATACCCGGTAATATCACAAAGTTGTAATAAGATACTTATTGGAAAAACATATTGGAAAAGTATTGTGATACCAGCAGTCCTGTATGGCTCGAATGTTATAGGTTTTTCAAAAACAGAAATAAATAAATTACAAAATATAGAGAATAGGGTTTTTAGACACATATTAGGGGCACCCAGATATGCCCAAAAGGTAACCTTAAGGGGTGAAATAGGAGCCTCATCAATGGAGGCAAGAATTATGGAAGGTAACATAAAATATCTTAAATATTTAGTAGGAGAGGAAAGTAATGACTTGCTAAGAAGAATCACAGAGGAAAAACTTAGAAATAGTAAAGATCCCTGGACTGCAGAAATTAGAAAGTATGTAGGGAATTTGAAGTTAGGAGAAACAAATTTAGCAAATATTAAGAAGGACGACATTAGAAAAAGAGTTCTGGACTGGGATTCGGGAAGATGGCGAGAGGAGTTGGCAGAGAAGAGTAGCCTAGAAGTGTATAGGAGTTATAAAAAGGAGATTAAGAGCGAGGAAGATATTTATGACAACACACAGGCATCTATAATATTTTACAGATGTAGGACAAATAACTTAAATCTAAAAGATAGAAATAGGCATGTGGGAGGAGAGACACAATGCGATATGTGTAAGGAAGGAACAGAAGACCTAAAACATTTTCTACTACACTGTTCATTTTATAAAGCATGCAGAATAAAAGATCCAGGGTTCCAACAGCCTTATATTGAAAATGAAAATCAAGTCATCGGACATCTTTTATTTAACAAAGAAATAAGCGATAGAGTGAAACAGACAATCTATCAAATGTGGAGAGTACGAGAGAAAAAATTGAAAGAACTGAAATAAGAAGACTGAAGAGAGAAGAAACAAGAATGAAGGAAGACGAGAGAAGAAACAAGACTGAAGAGAGAAGAAAGAAGATTTCAGAAAAAGGGATGAAAAATGAGATATATTTATTTTTAAACAAATGAGCACGTCACAAAGTCACAAAAAGAAAAATAACAAAACCTCTTAGGGAAGTGCCGACGTTAAGGCTAAACTTCCCGAATTCCAACTGAACTGAAATGACTGAACTTATGCATTTTTCTAATTTACCATGTAACATTAATATTGTGCTTTGTACTATTTCTTCTTTCTTTATTTTCTTTTAGTTGTTCCTTCTTGCTTGCTTTTCTTTCTTCTTGGTTGTTGATCTTGTTTCTTCTAATTTATTTTTATTTTATTTGCGATTTCTTCATGTCGTTTCTTTGTTTTTCTCTTTTTCTGTAAGCCTATATTGCGTTGTTTACCCTGTCTATTAACCTCTTCTGTACCGGCGACGTCTTTTTAAGTATATTCTAGCTATATTTAGACGATTTTGTGTAGTTTAAGAAGGATCTTTGGTAGTAAAAATTATTAAGTGAGATAGTTTGAAGCCTGTTAAAATTAATGATAAATGTTTACCTATGGTCCCGTTAAAATATCCTCAAGTAACCTATTAAAAACTGTTCAGGGGACTGGTTAGAACTTGTAGGATGTTTAATTGAATGTCGGAAATCAGTATTTACTGAGAAATAACAGTCTTAAAATGCGCTATGGGTCACCAGGGTCCCTGCCCTCTCTTTCCCAGGTAATGTTATGTTATGTTATATTATATTATATTAGGGTTAGGTTAGGTTAAGTTAATCTAATCTAATATAATATTTGTACATTTTGGGCAGTGGGCGGGGCCGCACGTATGTGGCGGCGTACAGACCCTCCCGTAAAACATAGCGCATTTTAAGACTTTTATTTCTCAGTAAATACTGATTTCCGACCTTCAATTAAACATCCTACAAGTTCTAACCAGTCCCCTGAACAGTTTTTAATAGGTTACTTGAGGATATTTTAACGGGACCATAGGTAAATGTTTACCAAATTAATTACTGGAGGCCCTCTTTAAACTGAATGAAATTTTCTCATAGTGGCCAGATTAATGTAAAAAAGACGTCGCCGATAAAGAAGGGGTTAATCGTTAATGTTATGCCCTGATTTTATACAGGATTAACTTGGTATAGGTGAGTTCTGCAAGACTGGGTTATTGGATTTCTTGCAAAATACATACAGAGAATCAACAGAGGACATAGATAATCTCGGATAAATGGTTTATGACAGATTATATTGGAGAGAACGTTTAGGAGCAGATGGACAAAAGGGAAATGTGTAGGACAACGTTGTTAGCTAGTGTACTTGAAGCTATGAGGCGTGTGTGTGTGTGTGTGTGGATTAGAGAAAATGCGTTTTTGGTTCTGCACCTACTCTGGTGTCAGCATGGTGGATCAGATCGTTGCTATTTAATATCCAGTTAATTTATTAATTCACAGTATTAATGAGTTATGACGGGTAGCTCTGTTAGCACATGATAATAAAACAAAATATTGAAGTGTTTATATTATTGAGGCGTTTATTTATGGGTGCTTAACCTCTGAAGTGCGCATGGGGGTAATTGGAAACGTCCCCCTGTGCTGACGTATTTGAGGTGTTTCCGTCACTAAAATATTCATTGTGCCATTAATAGCATTAATACTTATCCATATGCGCCTATTATGGGTTGATTATAAAGGTATTAACCTGAAACAACAATAAAACGAGTGAAAACAGCGTTTGGATGGTCAAAATCGGAGATATAGCCCGCGAGTTGTATAATGTATGGGTGAGGCAATCTGCTTTCCCGCCAATTTCCCCCAAGGCCACTGAGACACAGTCGATCGATACTCTCTCTCTCTCTCTTGCACTCGCTTGCTATCAGTGATGACCACACCCTCCAATCGGATTTCTAATGTTAGCACGAAAATATACCTCAGAATAAGGGAATAACAGGGAAAATAGGTGATAACTGAAGGAGAGGAGGAAAGTGGGGAAGGAGGGGAGGTAGAGGACTGAGATTTTGCATGGCCCAGGGGCCAAAAAAAAAAAAATAAAAATAAAATAAATAAATATTTTTTTTTTTTTTTCGATGTCAAAAGTTGATTTTTTTTTTCTCTGACTCTTAACCCGGGAGCTGCGGGGAGACTCTTAAGAGTTCCCCCGGCGCACTGCGGGTAGACTCTTAAGAGCAGAGACTTTGAACACGTACCAAAACCGCGCGTTTATAGCCAGGCGGCTGAAAATTGGTGTGGGTATAGTACTACATGTCAACTCTCGATACCACCCCGCCAAACGCTCGCCCCGCACTCGTGCAAGCACCACCGCGCCAGTAACCACGCACTAGTCATGGAGCCTACACGTCCCTCACGCTCGCTCCCTGATGACACAACCAGCCCTCCTTCTGGTGGTGTTAGCCGCCGTGGAAGGCAGAGGGTGGCTGCCAAAGACCCTAGCTACCAGTACGACACGCCCTACAGCTCAGAGGACGAATCACCAGCACCAAAAGCACGTAAAACACGTGCAAGCAGGGCAATGGCACAGAGGTCATTGGTCTTTCGGGACACTGCCACCACGACCCAGGCCACTGCAACAACCACTACCACCACCACTGCCACCACTGCCACCCCTGCCACCGGTACCAGCGACGCAGGAGGCCGCCCTAGGGCTGCATTACCTGCGGGGGCAGGAAAAATGAAAGGCACGGGCGTAGGGAAAAGAACCCGTACGCCAGCCACAGTGCCCCTACCACCACCAACACCACCAGCCGCCCCTGGCCCGGCTGCCCCTGCCGCCCCTGCTGCCCCTGCCGCCCCTGCTGCCCCTGCCGCCCCTGCTGCCCCTGCCGCCCCTGCCGCCCCTGCCCAAGGAACAGGGAAGGGGAAGGGGAAAGGGAGAGGGAAAGCGACTGGGAAAGCGACTGCTGGCCCTGGTGTCCCTGCCGCCCCTGCCGCCCCTGCCGCCCCTGCCGCCCCTGCCCAAGGAACAGGGAAGGGGAAGGGGAAAGCGACTGCTGGCCCTGGTGTCCCTGCCAGCCCTGCTGCCCCTGTTGCCCCTGCCGCCCATGCCGCCCCTGCCCAAGGAACAGAGAGAAGGGCGACAGGCACCACCATCATCTTGCCATCAAGGCCACGCACCACTGCTGCCCCTGCCGCCGCCGCCGCCGCCGCCGCCGCCCCTGCCGCCGCCCCTGCCACCACCTCTGCTGTCCCTGTCCATAAGACTCCCGCACGTGCCAAAGTGACCCGGAAAACTCTTACACCATCTAAGTATGCCGCCCTGCTGTTTGATGGTGATTCGCAGGACATTGGCAGCCCGGGTTTCGACGACGAAGCCCTAGCACGGGACCAAGGGTGGGGGGATTTGGGAGTGGACAGTGGGAGTGAGTCCGACGTCGGTGACGAAAACGAGGAAGGGCATCGTCTGTCAAGTGAAGAGGAGGGTAATGATGATGAAGTGCTGTATCGCGACCATGGAAGCGATATTTCAGACGCAGAAGCAGACGCAGACGACATTCCGATCCCTGGCATGCCTTCGTTCGATTGGTCTGACGGGGTCAATTTTGTACCTGACGTGCCCCAGTTCAATCCTGGGACGTCAGGAACAACTGACGACTGGCCCTGTGATGATCAAGCGAACGAAAGCGACTTCTTCCTCGCTTTTTTCGACATGGAGGTAATGACGTACATCGTTGCCCAAACAAACGCCTACTACAGGTGGGTGTTTGGCAGATTGGACGTCCTTTCTCCAAAAGCGAGAATACGAGGCTGGGTGGATACGACTGTGGCAGAATTTCTGACGTTCTTTGCCTTGTTGTTCCTCATGCCTCTGATCAAGAAGCATGTGTTGCAACACTATTGGAAGCACGACCCTCTCATCGCCACCCCAACTTTCAATAAGTTCATGACTCGTGACAGATTTTTGTTGCTGCTAAGATTTATGCACTTTGCAGACAACGAAAATCCTAACAGGATTGACAGGATATGGAAAGTTCGGGATGTGTTCACCATGTTGTTGGAGAGGTATAGGAAATACTTTTACCCCTTCCTCAATTTGGTGATTGATGAGTCGCTCGTGCTCTTCAAAGGACGTCTTGTTTTCAAGCAGTATATCCCCTTGAAGAGGCATAGGTTCGGAATCAAGCTCTTCGTGTTGTGCGACTGTGAAACTGGAATAGTGCTTGACATGATCGTGTATACAGGAACTGACATTGACGTACCGAAAGCCGCTGCCAATGACCCCATGGGCATGTCAGGTGCCATCGTCAGGAAAATGTTGGCACCTTACCTGGGCAAAGGCCACATCATCTACACTGACAACTGGTATACTTCTCCTGCTCTCTGCCAGTTTCTTTATGACAACCAAACGGGGTCATGTGGGACTGTCAGAAGACAAGAAAGTTTATGCCAAAGTTCACAGGTGATGTCATTCCTCTCACAGATGCCTCCTCCAGTGACACACCTTCAGAAGACGACCTGGCCCAGGAACACCGCGAGAGGCATGTGCGAAGAAGGCGACGAAAGGGGCAGAAATACAAGCAGCTCGAGAAGTGTGGGAAACTGATAGCCCTGAAGTGGAAGGATAAGCGAGACGTCCACCTGCTTTCCACCGTCCACACAGGTGCCCAGGTGGATTCTGGCAAAATCCACTACCGAACCAGGAAGACAATCTACAAGCCCGACATGGTAGTGGACTACACCAAAAACATGCGCCTGGTGGACAAGTCTGACTGTCAGCTGTCAGGCGTTGAGTGTCTGAGGAAGACTGTGAAGTGGTATCACAAGCTCTTCCTCCACCTAGTTGACATAACGATGCTGAACGCCTACAACTTGTGGTTGGTGAAGAAGGATATGGCCCCAAACCAGAAGCTGAAATTCCGGGAGTTCGTGTACAACGTCTCCTACCAACTCCTGGAGAAGTATGGCACCACCACTCACAGACGTACGGCATGGCGTGGGGATCACGTTCCTGACCGCATCCAGCTGGGTGTCGAAAGACACTACACAACCAACACCGAGCTGATTGGCACTCGTCACAGGCAGGTGCAGTGCACCGTCTGCAGCTCCAGTGTGAGGAAACCCCATGTAACCAAAAGAGTCACCTCAATGTGCGCCGAGTGCAAAGTTGCACTCTGCCTGGGTGACTGCTTCAGGGACTACCACACCTTCAAGAACTACTGAGTGTCGGCCCCTGCCCTGCCCTGCCCTGGACTCGCCCCGTGCCCTGCCCTGGACTCGCCTCCTGCCCTGCCCTGCCCTGGACTCGCGCCCTACCTTACCTGACCTGACCTAATTGATCACGCTACCTCATAATGTAACATATATATTATATAATGTATAAGTTCCAAAGATGTCCCTGTGATATAGCTTTTACATTATATAATTGTATGTTTCATTATTTAGTTTATAAGTTTCAAAGATTTACATGTAATATGCCTTATTTTTTAGTATATCAATATATATGTTTGTTATTAGCCTAAGTAATGTGTATATAATTATTTTCTTACCTCAAATGAATTGTACAAAAATAAATATGTTTCAATAAATCATGTCAAACCTACTATGATAATAAAATAAAACAATAAAAAAAGAAAAAAAGAAAACAAGGTCATGTCATTGTATTCTTACAATATGATATATTCTATGAATATTTCATATTGTTTGAATACAATGGCATGATCTTGTAAAAAAAAAAATTTATAATTTTTTTCTAGACAATATAAAACCTTCCCCATAACCCCCTCCTGGATTCGATCCCACTACCCTACAACACTTTGAGTTTTCCAGTCCGCGACCTTACCAACCATGCCACAGGAGCTCATACCAAATATCACTCAAAACTTTGTGTCTACAATCGAAATATCCCACCAATTTACGTTTGTAAATTGATGGGATTATCAATTATATCATGCCAAGGTTTATAATAGTTTGTCTCTGTCAAGAATTAGTAATTATATAACTTTATTCTGTCAAAAATTGCCCAAACACTCAGCAAAATTGCCCCTCTCAGTGTGACTCCACTCATTTTCACACGGTCAGGCGGTCACGAGGTGACCCTTGCCGCTCCTTGATTCTCCAGCTACAGCAGCTCTGTCTGGGAACAAAATTGGTATAAATACAATAATGGATAAAATACTCTTCACAAATACATTTGTATTGTATAATATTGTAAATAAAAATGAATAATAACTGTGTGGGTGTCGAAAATTGCTCAACCAGCTTTCTTATGTCTCGCCTACGCGCGTATATTGGATTATACATAGTCATGACTGTCATACAAATAATTGCAGTAGGTCTCGAATATACATTTAGATTGCATATTACTTCGAAATAAATAAGTAAACGTTTCTCTGGTGGCAATCTACCCTTTCGCAGGTGTAAGGAGACACCAGTCTATATTTAGCCCTCTATCACAACAGGCAATCTGCCTGTGTTGACTCAGCACCGTCGCTGGTGGTCTATAAATATAGTACTTTATTTACAGTCAATGGCCTACATGTTTCTGTGGTACTTCACATGTGTCTAAAATGCAATGTCTGCTTGCATAAAAATGCAATTCTGAAGTCCATTTATACGTACGACATACAAATGTCTCAGTTTCTCTCTCTCTCTCTCTCCATTCCTGACTCATGTTATTGTAGACCTGTTGATGGCAACGAACACCAGCCATCTGGTAGACATTAGGGTCAAAATACCAAACATCAATACGCCTGGGGCGCCTCCACAATTATCACTAAGCTGGTTATCTATCTAGAGATCTGCCTGACTTCCATCTCTCCACGACTCACTCACTCACTGCACCCCTGTATGCCTCCCTCCCACCCACCCACCCCCAACCCCCCCTTTCAGGCTTCCGTCTGCTAGAAACACATTCACAATTTGCGTAAATATCGCATCAATTGGGCTATATGCGGTATATTCCTTGTTATATGGGACGCCTACATATGTACACGTCTTTATTATAGCATGAGAGTGCTCTAAATACAAGATTGACGTGATATTTATGGCGTAACACACCCTCTCCCCCTTTCATACCCACCACAACTCACTCACACCTTGGTTCACGCATAGAAACTCATTGATAATGTGCGTAAATATCGCATGAATTGGTTTATATGCGGTATATATTTTGATATATGGCACGTATACATACGTACAAGTCTGTATTATAGCGTGACAGTGCTCTACGTACAAGATATACGTGATATGTATGACGTAAACCACACTCTCAGCTCATAAATTGCCGCCAAACCTCCAACACATCTTCATTCCCGCCTAAATATTCTCTTATAATTCCCTTATATATTGCAATTTTTGGTCACTATGAGGCATATTCATTGTTATATGGGTGCCCTACACACGTATACATACTCTAAATAGCCTAAACGGGCTCGAAAAAGGAGATATACGTGATAATACGCGGTAACCCACCCCCTCCTCCCTCTCCTTCTATCCCCTGCGCGCGTAAATATTCGGCAGGGAAATCTCGCCGCTCGATGACAATCAGGCCGCGCGGTGCCATTCGCTCCACATTTTTCAACTACGGACCGTTCCCCTACCCCCCCCAGACATTTTTTGGGGGGTCAAATATATATGGGCCGATGCACGCAAACATTCCCTACACGATGATGTACTTTTTATCGAAATTGGCAATAGGTCCCAAAATCATCATAGGTGCGCACAGTCTTACCCTGTAGAAAACCCCCTGTGCGCCGCGGAGAGGTTAAGAGTCTCCCCGCAGTGCGCCGGGGGAACTCTTAAGAGTCTCCCCGCAGCTCCCGGGTTAACTGGGAACAGGAATACAAGCAATGCACATGAAATATAGTATATTTATACAATTGGAGAACACACAGAATAACATGATAAACACAATAAACACTGCATTACTATACAGTGAATAGTCACAATGCATAAATTACATATACAAAATGACCGGGTAGCGAGGGCTAGCTATAGGTGTGTGTGTGTGTGTGTGTGTGTGGAGGAGGGGTGGATAAAGTCAGCGCGTATGATAGTCTTGTTTGACATTTATTTTACTATGCACCTTAGTTCTTATAGTGTAAACATTTACATTGTCTGGCCCTACCTAATCTGAATTAGTTATTATTTAAAGCTACCATGTTTGACCAACCATATTTGATCCTCTCCTGTATGGTTCTACTTAAATTTAGCTTACTATGGGTTCCAGAGGCCGTGTTACATCGTTTTTCGGGAATAACTTATGAACAAACAGTTGGATCAGTATGATATTTTGCCACAATTTGTTTCACACCGTGCCCTAATTTTTGTTAATATTGTGCATTACCAAAAGTGGATAATTAAGCCACTTGTCTCTGTGTCATGAGGTTAAGGTCACACCTGAATGACTAAGAAACGGACAAGGCTAACGTGGCGTACCTGTGGGAACCACCAAACCAAGAATTAATGAATGGGGACAAAAGAATCTAGTTTCCTTTAATGCACAGAAAACCAAGAACATTCAATTTTCTAACCGACAGAATCTCACTGACTCCCATATATTTTTTAATGATGTAAATATTCCCACTTCCCCTAGTATTGACATTCTCGGTGTAACATTAACTACTAACTTGAGCTGGACACATTATGTTAGAAGCATTGCTAAGAATGCCTCTAAAAAACTGGGACTCTTGTACAGAGTTCGAGAATTCTTCACTGACGAGCATTTGGCCGTAATATATAAAAGTCATGTGCGTTCTCAGATGGATTACTGTTCACCTCTGTGGGGTGGAAGTGGAGTGGTTGCATTGAGGCAGTTGGACAAAATTCAAAATAAAGCTATTATATTAATAACTTCCACCGAAAGATTATTAAGGAAACGTAAAGAGGCTGTCCCCTTGCATAAATCGTGGGTCTTACCCACAACGCCGGGATTCTTCTCTTTAAAGTCCTCGACCAAGAGAGAAGCCAGTGTACGCTCCATCAAGCGTTCACCCGGACTTGCGACCCATAAAGCACCCTGGTGATTTAGAGGTGCCACTCTTAAATATTTGGTTAGAGCTTGCACTGGGCAAAAAAAGATGGTGCACCTTTCCCCTTTTCAACGCCGGCACCGTGAACTCTGAAAACACGTGTTCACTGTGCTCATTCTTGGCTATGAACCCTGGGGAAGGTGCAATGTGAATACCCTAATGAAGCCTATCAAACCTGAGGCAATTAGGTGCAATGCTCATCGCCGCCAGCTCAGATACTCTGTTCCCGGGAGCCAAAGCCATAAGGAATACTGCCCTTTTGTATAATCTGCAGTCTTTGGTACATACGGGAACGAGAATAACGACGATGCTTTGTCCAGAGACCATGTAGGCCTGAGCTGACGGGGAGGTGGGCAGAGTTTAAAACCTGCCCACATAAATCAGTTTCAGATAAATGTTTCTGCATGAACAGATAAATTAAATAATTAACAACCAACGCCACCGAGGGCACAGTTTGTTTTTGTTCTAAGAATCCGAGACGTAAAAGCTTGCCAATGCGATTGAAACTGTCGCTTTGTAGACTGGGTATATTGATTCGTGAATATCTTGGTCACGTCGCTACCATATGGTGCTAGCCACTTGGCCTCCTGAATGTCCATAATGAACAAGTCTGCGAGGTTTCTAGGCTGCCAATTGTGGGGGGTGGCAGCCAAGCAGAGGGGACTCCGCCGGCACCAAAAACCTGAAGAGAGAACCAAGAATGGCGTTCTGGAGGGTTTGGTGGGAAGAATAAGTCATGGTTATAAGAACCTGGAATGTCCTTAATATGAACATCCAAAACATTTCCGTAACATTGCTACCCCTGACTCATCCGGCCCGTATAAAAGAGGCATAGCTCCTGTTTTTTAACTGGCGCCTTGTCTAAAGGAGGGGGAGATATGTCTGATAAGACTCGCACAGTGGAAGTAGTGAGAGCTGCTGTGCCTGGCACATTGGAAATTGGATCTGACACAAGAGAATGGTTAGGTATTTTAGCTAAAGCAAAGGATGTAGCCAGAGGGATCTCCCGTATCAAAAGGAGTTTCCGGCGTAGGGCCAAAGAACCTATTAACCTCTGAAGTGCGCATGGGGGTAATTGGAAACGTCCCCCTGTGCTGACGTATTTGAGGTGTTTCCGTCACTAAAATATTCATTGTGCCATTAATAGCATTAATACTTATCCATATGCGCCTATTATGGGTTGATTATAAAGGTATTAACCTGAAACAACAATAAAACGAGTGAAAACAGCGTTTGGATGGTCAAAATCGGAGATATAGCCCGCGAGTTGTATAATGTATGGGTGAGGCAATCTGCTTTCCCGCCAATTTCCCCCAAGGCCACTGAGACACAGTCGATCGATACTCTCTCTCTCTCTCTTGCACTCGCTTGCTATCAGTGATGACCACACCCTCCAATCGGATTTCTAATGTTAGCACGAAAATATACCTCAGAATAAGGGAATAACAGGGAAAATAGGTGATAACTGAAGGAGAGGAGGAAAGTGGGGAAGGAGGGGAGGTAGAGGACTGAGATTTTGCATGGCCCAGGGGCCAAAAAAAAAAAAATATAATTTTTTTTTTCTTTTTCGATGTCAAAAGTTGATTTTTTTTTTCTCTGACTCTTAAGAGTCTCCCCGCAGTGCGCCGGGGGAACTCTTAAGAGTCTCCCCGCAGCTCCCGGGTTAAGTGCATTCAATAGTAGTCCATCAATCTCTTCCGCCGGTACATACCTAGCCGATGACGAACTCCGTGGAGATTCGACAGTACCATGACAGTCGCCTAGAAGGTGACTGGACTCTTCAACCTCCATCTCTGAGACCAGAGATCGTTGTTCTTCATCCGTTAAGTCTGGCCTATCATGGGAAGATCCCGCCGAAGCCGGGACCTCCACATGTTGCCATGTTAAAACTGGGATAGAAGATGGTACATCGGCATCCCGGTGGACGTCAGCACTAGTTGAGTCACAAAGGGATGTGTGCTGTCCTGCCAGGACTGTGAGAATCGCCATACACCTTGGCTGTGGCTGTCCCTCGCTTGCGAGCTCGGTATACTCTCTGAATGGGAGCCCTCGTCCGAGTCCCGTAAAATTTTATGATAATTAAAAGCTCCCATAGCTCATTAACACATTGAAAGCAGAGCTGGTGAGCAAAATCATAAAGTATACTAATTAATTAAATATATATTTAATTGTATTAACATAAATTACTATAAATAAACACAATATTATCATAATATAATCATAGAAAATATATATGTTTATTATGATTCAGCTATTAAATTATTTCATTAACAAACAAAAATAAGATAGGGATACCTGAGCTTAAAGGCGTTGAACATACAGCAATGAGAGGTTCAAGTGCCGACATGACAGAGACTGGGGGAAAACTACCCCGCCCCCGGGAACTACCTGGTCACCTGGTGCAACACCGGTACTCCTCCCTGGAAAGAGAAATTTCCGGGGATTAATGCTCATAGGGTTACACCCAAAAAATGGTACAAAATATGTGCCACAAAACCGCCGGTCAATGAACCGTAGCACTCCACCACTACTTTTGAAGTCTTTCAAGTATCCCTATACACTTGAAACACTAGTAAGATTCCGGCATCTTTTTATCCCATAAAAAGTCTAAGCCTATCTTAATCTCTAATCCGGCTTCTCCCAGAAGCCCTCATAGATCGCCGTCTTGAAGGCCGTGATACCCTATTGTATCAATCAATTGTTTGGCAAATTATCGCGAATTGCAAATCAGTTAATATAACCAACCGAAGGTACAACCGCCGGGTTTTATATGCAATGTCAAACCAATAAACTTATCTCTATCACCTGTCCTATCTCTCCAGTACAGCCACCCGATCCTCCTAGCCGGCGGCGCTTGTGGCACTTTGGCGCTGCCGACTGGGAGGCTCTTCGGCAGTACTTCTTTGATTTCCCATGGAATGATTTCTGCTTCCATGGCCGAGGACCCTCGGAGAGTGCTGAACGCATTACCGAGGTAATCCTATCGGGCATGGAAGCATACATTCCATTCTCTTTCTCTCAGACTAATGCTAAAAAATCTTGGTTACTCACGCCTGTTCTACTGCTGTCCGCAATAAGGAGGAAGCATTCAAACGGTACCGACGCCTTAAAACTCAAGACTCTCATTCTTCATATGTTTCTGCCCGGAATCAAGCCAAATCTGTTCTTCGACTTGCCAAACACTCTTTCATCAATAATAAATGCACTGAACTATCCAACTCTAGCTCTTCCCAAGCTTTCTGGCATCTAGCCAAAACCTCTCCAACAATTTCTCTTCCTCGTCTTTCCCTCCCCTTTCCCACTCTGATGGCACAACCATCACTTCTTCCTCTGACAAAGCTAAACTCTTCGCTCAAACTTTTGCTAGAAACTCCACCTTGGATGATTCCGGTGCTATTCCTCCCTCTCCGCCCTCCTCTCTCTTACTTATGCCTAATATCCTAAGATGTACTTTCTACCCTCTCTGGGCTTAACACTAATAAGGCGTACGGTCCGGACGGTGTTCCTCCTGTTGTTCTCAAAAACTGTGCTTCCGTGCTGACTCCCTGCCTAGGCAAACTCTTTCGTCTCTGTCTATCCTCTAACGTCTTCCCTTCATGCTGGAAGTTTGCTCACATTCAACCTGTCCCAAAGAAGGGTGACCGCTCTCAACCCTCCAACTATCGTCCAATTGCTCTTATCTCTTGTCTTTCTAAAGTTTTTGAAACTATTCTTGCTTCCAAATTTCTTAAGCATTTCTCTTCTCATAATCTGCTCTCAGATCGCCTGTATGGCTTCCTTAAGGGTCGCTCTACTGGTGATCTTTCATATCTTACTAACTCTTGGTCATCCTCCTTTCGGGACTTCGGTGACTTTTCTATTGCACTAGACATATCGAAAGCCTTCGATAGAGTCTGGCATAAATCTTTAATTTCTAAACTACCCTCCTTCGGTTTCTATCCCTCCATCTGTGCCTTTGTCTCTAATTTCCTTTCCGGCCGTTCCATAGCTGCGGTTGTGGACGGCCATTGTTCACTTCCTCACCCTATAAACTCCGGTGTTCCTCAGGGCTCTGTCCTATCTCCTATTCTCTTTCTAATTTTTATAAATGATCTCCTTAACTGTACCTTAATTCCCATCCATTCATACGCAGACGACTCAACCTTACACTACTCCATTAGTTTTTCAGAACGCCCCAGCCAGCAATCCCTCAACGACAAACGTAATGAAGCCATAGAACTCTTAAATTCTGATCTAAATACTATTTCCAATTGGGGCTGAGAAAACCTTGTTAACTTTAATGCTTCCAAAACCCAATTTCTCCATCTATCTACCCGTCAGGATCTCCCAGCGGACTATCCCTTATTCTTCAACAATACAAAATCAACCCTTCATCTTCTCTCAATATTCTTGGTGTCTCTTTTTCTGCTCTCATTTGGAAGGACCATATTACCAGTCTTGCTAAGGCAGCCTCCCAGAAGCTGGGTGTGCTCAACTGCCTTAGGGGGTTCTTTTCCCCTGCACAGCTTCTTGCTCTGTACAGGGGCATAGTGCGCCCTTGTATTGAGTATTGTTCACATGTGTGGGGAGGTTCCTCTCACACCGCTCTCCTAGACAAAGTTGAAAGGAAGGCCTTTCGTATCATTAACTCCCGTCCACTCACCAACTCTCTGCAATCTCTCTCTCTCCGCCGCAATGTTGCATCTCTCTCGCTATTCTATCGCTACTATAATAATCAGTGTTCCTCAGGGCTATCCCAGTGCATACCACCTCCTTTACGTAGGACACGTGGTACCCGTCTTACAACTCAATCCTACCCCTACTCTGTGCAACTCTCCAACCCAAGAGTGAAACGTTACTCTCAAACTTTCTTCTACTCAACATCTGAGCTCTGGAACTCTCTCCCAGAATCAGTCTTTCCCTCTTCCTATGACTTAAATTGCTTCAAACTCTGTGTGTCCAGGCATTTTGACTCGAACGTCCCTTGATTTTGGCCCTGTCACTCTTTCAACTATGGGGGAGGCACTCGCTATAGGCAGTTATGCCTTTTGCCTCCCTCAATCACATAGAAAAAAAAAAAAAAAAAAAAAAAAAAAAAAAAAAAATTGTACCTGCCCCAGACCTCTTTGTAGAAAGGTCGCCGGGAGGGAAAGACTAAATAAACAAACAGCATTGTTTCAATGGCTTATTAAAGATTTCAGCATATCTTTTACCTGTCCAAAAGAATTAAGCATTACTTCTGAATCCTCATAAAGATGAAGCATATCTTTATTAAAGATGAAGTCTTTCAAGTATCCCTTTACACTTGAAACACTAGTAAGATTCAAGCATCTTCTTATCCCATAAAAAGTCTAAGCCTATCTTAAACTCTAATCCGGCTTCTCCCAGAAGCCCTCATAGATCGCCGTCTTGAAGGCCGTGATACCCTATTGTATCAATCAATTGTTTGGCAAATTATCGCGAATCGCAAATCCGTTAATATAACCACCCGAAGGTACAACCGCCGGGTTTTATATGCAATGTCAAACCAATTATACCTGCCCCAGACCTCTTTGTAAAAAGGTCGCCGGGAGGGAAAGACCAAACAAACAGACAGCATTGTTTCAATGGCTTTGAAAAGCAGAGAAAACCATGTCCAACAGGTGTCAGCATGATCACCTAGATAACTGTGTGGAGCCCCCCTCGACGGGAATAACCCAGGATGCCTGATCCCAGGCTCGACCATAGAAATGCAGTTTCTGATGAGCCCTCAAGCGACCAAACTCGTCGGGGTAACTTACCTATTTTAGCCATCCTGACTAAAACTCGGTAAACAAAAACGGTGTTCTCGGAGCAACGAGAAAAACGCCGGAAAGGTAACCCACACTAAACGAGACATTACAGGAGGGCGTAATGCAGAAAGCAATGAATAACACAGGAAGCCTGATCCCAGGCTCGACCACAGAAAACGCAGTTTCAGATGAGCCCTCAAGCGACCAAACTCGTCGGAGAAACTTACCTATTTTAGCCATCCTGACTAAAACTAGGTAAACAAAAACGGTGTTCTCGGAGCAACGAGAAAAACGCCGGAAAGGTAACCCACACCAAACGAGACATTTTAACACATTTTATACAAAGGGTGTGCGCAAAAATAGGGATACCTGAACAGGAGGGCGTAATGCATAAAGCAAAAACCGGGGCAAAGGTAGCCATGACAGAGACTGGTGGGAAACTTACTCCAGGTTCTGCATAGACCCGCCGGGACCCAGCTCTGGAAAAAATAAAATTTCCAGGAATTAATGCTCATAAGGTTAACCCAATCATGTTCGCACACAAGTGTTAAATAACCCGCCGGGTAACGAGACGTAATACTCAACGACTGCAGCTCGCTACGCGGTGGGGTTTCCTAAGTAAAAGATATCAGAATATCTTAATTTGTCCAAAAGATTTATGAAGACCCTCTGACATAATATATAAAGACCAGCATGGCGTTTATAACAGATGAAGTCTTTCCGGTTGTGTTTGTTTCAAGATTCAATTTTGGAAAAAAAAATAAATGAAAAAGTCGCCGGCCCCCGAATTATCTCGTAAATGAAAAACTGGGAAGCCTGACAAATATACGAGATCTAACTTCTCCCGAAGTATCCTTTTAGATCGCCGTATGTTGAAGGCGGCGATACAAAACGTATCCCTCAATTGTCTGGTTAACTAACTGAATTGTAAATTCGTTATTCCCACCCTTCCAAGGAGCACCCGCCGGGTGTGAATATTAGTTAAAAAAAAGTTAACCCCAATTGTGCCCTAAAGCGCCGTATGTTGAAGGAGGCGATACACAATGCATCCCTCAATTGTCTGGTCAACTAAACTGAATTTTGCAAATTCGGTCATCCCACTGTGACGCATGTCCACGTGTGAGCATGCTGTACAGAACGCCTAGTCATGCTCCACTCTCGCTAGGATCGTCAGGGCAGGAACTTTGGCTGTAGTCTATGTAGAGTTTCCTAACTTAGTTCATGTGAGCCGTTGTACTATAAGTATTATGAATATGTATTTTGTTTTCATCTGAGTCAACGAGTTCTATTTTATATCATTAGTTATAAGTATTGTGTGTAAAACTTATTTGTAATGATGGGAGGAGAAACAGCCACAGTTGGGGGTCAGTGGGTGCGCCAGGCGGGAGGTGGGCCTAACTCACTAGCACTCCCCCCTCCCCCCTCCCCTCAGTGCTAGGGGAGCCTTTGTCTATCCCAGAGGAGAGAGAGAAATTACGTAATGGTTGTCAGTGGGCGGTCCTTAGTAGTTCACGTTGGGCTCACTAGAGGGCCGGGTATAAAAAGGGAAGTCTAGCCATTTTTTCATCAGAACTCATTAGGCAGAGCGACTTCTCATTTCCCTTGCTAACTATATATATTCTTCTGACTGATGGGAACTTTCTCTACTACCTTACATTCTTATCTCCTCTTTTCCCTGCCTGTTTAACTTCCATGGTCCCGTTGGTGCAGAGCTAGTCAGCCAACGTATTATCGCTTGAGTTCTCACGAGATACTTGCCTATTAGATAGCCTATTTTGGAAGGGTTAACTTAGAATAGGATTGATTTATGTTTGTTGCACTTGTATATGCATTTCCCTGTGTGTTATTATTATTCCTGTTTTCTGCTAGTCTAGGTAATGCTAGACTGGGGTAAGGCTTTTCTGTGTTACGAGTTGTTGTTTGATGCAGTGGTTAAGCGATAAACCTGCATACTCGTTTCGGTTCAGTGAAGCCTAGGTTGTCTTCGCGGCTGACTGTGTTGAGTTAATAATTTACAGTGCGTGAGGGCAAGAGCCTAACCACCCTGTATTTTATTAACAGTTTGTTTTTTACTTTGTCAAGGAGCCGGGAGAAAACCAGATACAAGGGATCTGGATTTCTCAAAGTGCACTTGTTAGTTTTAACGTAATACTTTAAACAGTTGTGAGGACTTCGCTAGGCTACGAGCCGTTTTTGCTCAGTCACTGCTACCTTTTGCCCACAGTACCCCAGCTAGACTTTACTCGATTAGTAGATACAGAATAGTATTGAAGCTTTCCTTATGTATGATATTGTTTATGCACTATTGATTTCATGTGTTGCAAGCTTGGCTACTTTAGTGATTAGTGGCCCACGAGCACAATCCGAGTAGGCTATTGCCGTTGCATTTGCGGAGTACTTCTTTTTAATGTTTGCCATTTACTATTGCATATTCTTTTAATTATTCTTATGCCAATTTAAACCTTTAATAGTATTTAATTGCCAGTGTTTTTGCTTATTGAATTACTGTTCAAAATCCGATACGTACTTCTTACGAGCATCCGAGAAGCATCTAACTTTTTTCAGAAGATTCCTTGCTCGATGCTTAAGGACTATTAATTAACGTAACGTAATAGTGCCGATCCGAAGTAGAGGGTGGAGAACTTCTTAAGTTCTTAGTCAAGGGTGGATTACTTCAGCTTCGGCCAACACTCTTCTTTGGTGTTGTTGTTTCTTACTTCATTGTTTGATTGTTGACCAGACTAGATAATTCCTGTCTCTTTATTAGTCTGTTGTTGAACACTAGTACCGAGTTCTTGTATACCCCGTTATAGCAGATTGAACTCTGGAGGGTATTGGTGTTTTTTGTTCGGCTGGCAGTACTCAGGGGTTGGGATCGTGTGTTTCCGTTGTGGCAGCGAGCCGTATTCGAGTCCTGATTGAGAGCCCTTGTGTACCCGAGTGCCAGTTCGTAACAAATGGCGACCTTGCTTAGGATTTTGTGAACAGTATAAATTTTTGCAGAGTTGTACAACATTTGTTTGTTTGTATTTTAGCGTGCATATTGAAGAATATTTTTTTGTATGGCAATTAGTAAAGCATTTAAGAGACTCCAGTTAAATTAGTAATTAGTGCTTGCATAGGAAGTTTAACACTTTTGTCTCGAGAATTTTTTTGTGGACGTCAGTATGTCGTGCATTAGCACTGACGATGAGCGAGAGATGTCATTTGAAGGTGTGCCATTAGTAACCAGTGAGGAGGATGCTAGAGTTTTTGTGAGTAAGCGGTACCACGTGACGGAGGAGAGGCTGACTGGGGTGGATGTTTGTGGCTTGCACCTGATAGCCAAGGTTTTGAGCATTTCCAATGTAGTAGGGATGTCCAAGGGGGAGCTGATTTCCTGGGTGTTGCGTGGGCGACATGGGGTTTCGGAGGAGAGGGCGTTTGGGGGGGTTCCTCCCCAGATCCCCTCTCACTCGACTCCCACAGTGCCGTCCACTCAGTTACCGGAGGTTAGCACTCTCCCACAGAGGGATGAGAATTGGCAGATTGGAGTGCCCTCGGGTGGTGCACATGGTGGTTCCCCAGTTTTTGCCCCCCCTCCTTCAGTAGTGGCAGCTCCCTCTTCCTGCCTGTCTCCAGATATGGTATTTAGACTTGAGCTTGCTAAGATTGAGGCTAGGAAGCAGGAGATTGAGGCTAGGAAGCAGGAGAATGAGACTAGGAGGCATGAGATTGAGGTTAGGAGGCAAGAGGATGAGACCAGGAGGCAAGAGGATGAGACCAGGAGGCATGAGGCTGAGCTTAGGTACGACTCAGAGAAATATTGTGCTAAATTAGATTTAGATAAGACTCGTGCAGAGTCGACAGGGACTCGGATGGGCCATGAGGGCCAAGTAAGAGAACAGTCCTTAGCCCACTTAGTCAAATTGGTGCCGGTATTTAGTGAAACTGAAGTCACAGAATTTTTTAATCGTTTTGAGAAGAAGTGTAGGGAGCATAATTGGCCTGAAGAGAAGTGGGCAGCTCTAGTCTCCTCAAGACTTACGGGTAAGGGTCTGAAGGCTTATGATGCACTGCCTTTAGAGTCTTGCATTGACTACCCAGAATTGAAGAGAGCTGTCCTACGGGCATACGAGTTGCAACCGGAAACATATCGATTGAAGTTTCGGGGTGTTACAAAGACTAGGGAGGCGACCTTTCTTGAACATGCCCGGGCCTTAAAAGATGCACTTAAAAACTGGACACGTTCTGAGAAAGCTGAGCCGGCAGAACAGTTGACTGAGCTGTTTCTGCTCGAGCAGTTTTATAAGTGTACTGGTGCAGAAATGACTTTAACTATTAAAGAAAAGAACCCAAAAACTCTACAGGAGGCAGCTGAGATGGCTGACCTCCGGCTATCACTAATTCGTGGGTGCGGGTCTGCCCAGCGTAGTGAGGCAGGTAACAAGGGGCGTGACGCCCCACCCCCCCCGAGTTAGTGATATACCTTATGCAAACAAGTACAAGAGCCATGATACCAAGACTGACCACAAGACTAGCACCGTCCCATTTAAGAAGGGGCCGGGCCCTTCCCAGTACCAAGGGAAGCCCAAAGGGGAGTTGGAGTGTTATCATTGTCATAAAAAGGGGCACTTTGCAAGAGTCTGTCCTAGCAAACCACCTACAGCAGCTGTGTCTTTGGCCTGCAACATTGGGGTGTCTCCGAAGTCATCTGAGTTTGCCCAGGGCAGTTCGTCAGAGGCTGAGGCACAGCCAATGCAGAAGCACCTGGGAGGCTCGAACCCTGCTCAGGATGTTTTTTGCGACCATAGAGGGCGGGGTTGCGTGATGTGGGCGGGGCGCAAGCATGGAGTAGAGGTCTTGCGTGATACAGGTGCTTCCCAGACTCTGATGAAAAACTTGACTGGCTACCCTATAAACGCGGCTCGGGTGGTAGTGGTGCAGGGTATTAATGCAACTCGGTCATACCCGCTGGTGCGGTTGGAGTTGGAGGTGGATGGTTGTGGCACGTGAATTGGATGTCGGGATTGTGGAGAAACTGCCAGTGGAGGGCGTCGACCTTCTTCTCGGCAACGACTTTGCAATGCCCGCTTCTGAGGTTCTACCCTTAGTCGTTGCCGAGAGGCCGGCCGACGTGAGTAGGGAAGAGCAAGAGTGGGTCGAGCGGTGCCAGACACAACCCATGGCGTGTGTTGTCACCCGAGCTCGGGCAGCTAAAGTGTCACAGCCTAGTCCTCCATCTTCAGACCAGCGGAGGAACGATCAACAGGAGGAGGCTAAAGCTGGAGTTGGTTTTAAGAGTTTTGACTCGGCGGCTCTCCTGGGTGATTCAGTGTTAGCACCATTACTTAATTCTGGAGTAGCCCCTGGGCCTGTCATCGAGAGTGACGAGGCTGGGCATGACGAGTCTCCACGACAGCAACGTTATGTACATCGAGAGAGACAGAGGGAGCAGCCCAGTATCGGGGAAGGTCATGCATTGCTCCGGGAGCAGTTAGATCACTTGGCACCCTCAGATATACGTCGGTTGCAACTAGAGGACCCTGAGCTCCAAACGTGTGCTAATGGAGCTGTAGAGCTCGACGAGGACGGTGATGCACAGCCAGGAGATTTTTTTTATTTAGAAGGCATCCTCTATAGGCGTTTTCAAGACCCTAAGCGTAGTTGGCAAAAGGGGTCCGGAGTAGTGGACCAGTTGGTGGGGCCACGGGAGTGCAGGGATAGCCTACTGAGGTTGGCGCATGACATACCACTGGCAGGACATCTGGGGGTGAGAAAAACGGTGGCGGCTTTGGGGAAATTGTTTTGGTGGCCGGGGATGAAGTCTCATGTGCAGTCATGGATAAACTCATGTGATATTTGTCAACGTGTCGGGAAACCGAACCAAGTTATTCCTAAGGCTCCGTTACACCCTATTCCTGTGATTGGGCCACCCTTTAGTAAAATTATTGTGACATGGTTGGTCCACTCCCTCCCACTAAGGCTGGAAATAAATTTTTGTTCTTGTTGTTGTTGTTGTTCCCTAAGCTGCCTGGCCGAACAGCCCCGAGTCCCTGAGAAAGGCCATGGCCACGATCGGGCTTTCCCACAGAGCTCTCATTGAGTGTAGATTGTGTTGTTGGCGTAAGTGGTTGTGTGAAATGCAGTCTTCTATGATGTGTTTAATGGTATGGGGTGCTGTGTTACATCCCGGGCAGGCGTCGACAACGGAGTCATCCAGTCTCTTCTGATAGCTCAGGAGAGCTGGATGGTGTCCGCATCTCAGCCTGGCCAGGTGGACTCTGTCCTCGCGAGGAAGGGAGGATTGGAAGGATGGATTTCGGGAGGTCGTGCATGCAGCTGCGTGTTGTCTGTGAGTGAGTGGATGGATCGGTGAGAGATATGAGTATGGATGTGCTTCTGGAAGTTGGTTCGGGGTGGGCAGGGAGGGAGAGAGGACAATAATTGTGTGTGATACCGTGTGCTGGGTGTTGTTTTGATATTTCTTGGTGTCTGTGGGTGTGTTGCCATGTAGTTTAGTGGGTGGTCTTGGTTCGTGGAGGCTGCTGCCAGGAATTGAGTGCCTCTCATGTCCAGATGGTCTTTGACTTTGAGGATTTTGGTTTCTTGATGTAGGTGATCTGTGGGTGCAGTAGCTGTGCAGCCTGTAATGATCTTCAGGGCTTTGTTTTGAATAGTCTGTAAGGTCTTATGATGTGTTTCAGCTAGGTTAGAAGCCCAGGCTGGGCTTGCGTATTCCATCACTGATCTTATGTATTGTTTATATACTGTGGTGGTAGTTTCTTTGTTGTGTCCAAATTTTGTGTGAGCAAGTGACCTGAGGGCGTTAAGTCTGGGTGTCAGTTTCTTTTTAATGTTTGTGGTGTGCTGTTTGAATGTCATATGAGTATCATATGTTACTCCTAGGATTTTGGGTGTGTGTATGTGTTAGGGGTGTGTTGTTTATGGTGAGTTGAGGGATGTATTCGTGTTCTCCTGTCCAACTTGTGAGCAGGGTTGCGGTGGATTTGGCTGGGGCTAGATTAAGTCTGTTTGTAGTGCACCAGCCATGTAGTGTGTTGAGATAGGGTTGAAGGAGATGTTGCTCTTTTGGGTCATGGTGTGTGCATGTGAGTGTTATGTCATCTGCATAGGAGGCTAAGTTTATTGGGGCGTATTGGGTGTAGTTATATCGTGCATGTACAGATTGAAGAGTGCGGGCGATAGGACGGATCCTTGTGGGACTCCGTTTGGAAAGTTTCTGATTTTAGATGACTGACCGGCAAAAGATACGTGTGCACATCTGCCTGCTAGGAAGTTGGCCAGCCACCGTTTTGTGTTGTTGTGCATGTTTGTGTTGTAGATTTTGTTTGTTAGGTTGTGGCGGGGGATGGCATCGAAGGCTTTACTAATGTCGAGTGTGGCTAATAGTGATCTGTGTGGTGGTCTAGCTGAATTGATGCCGTCGAAAGCTCTTTGTGTAAGGTCTGTGAGAAGAGTGTTTGTGGAGTGCAGTGGCCTAAAGCCATGTTGTGTTGGAGCTAGGGGTAGGTCAGGTGTAATTAGTTGTAATACTAGGCGTTCCATGACTTTGGAGGGGGAGCAAAGGAGTGTGATGGGGCGGTGCGAGGAGGGTAGCGTGGGGTCTTTGTTGGGTTTGGGGAATGTGATGATGATACCATGCTTCCAAATGTCTGGTATTGTGTTGTGTGAATAGCTGTAGTTTGATATGTTAGTGAGTGCTTGTATGCCTTGTGGTCCCAGGTGTCTGAGGTGTATGTTGCTTATGTTGTCTAGGCCACAGGCGGGTGAGTGCTTGAGATTGTTGATGATATGCTTTGTCTGGAGATTGGTGAAGGGTGTATAGTCAGGGTCTGTGGGGAATTGTCTCTTACGTCGGATGACACGTCGGTCGTCTTTGTGAGGTTTTAGGTGGCTGACATGTGAAAAGTGATTGATGAGAGTGTTTGCTTGTTGTTTACATGAAGGAGTAGAGTCTGTTGTTGTGATTGCAGCATGTGATTGTGTTGTGTTGCTGTTGGAAAGTGTGATGCTGTTTAGTGTTTTGTATAGTTTTTTGGGGTTTGTTTTGTGATCAAGTGTTTGTAGGAAGTTATTCCAATTTAGTTTTTGTTGTTCTTGTATTTTGTTGTTAGTTTGGGTGTTGAGTGCTTGAATTTGTTGTGTGATGTCTTGTGTGTGGGGTGCTGGGGAGTGTTTCAGTATGTCGCGTTGTCTGATGAGGTTTTGAATTTCTGGTGTGAAGTTGGGGTTGTGTCTTTTTCTGTTACCTCTTGGAATGTGTTTCTTGTCAGCGTTTTGGATAGTTTTATTGAGTATGTGTACAGCATTGTTGATGTTAGTGATGGGTGTACTGTTTAGAGTTGTGAAGTGTTGTTCTGTCTCATTTGTGAATGCTTCCCAGTTAGCTCTTTATAATTGGTGTATGTGTGTTTGTGGCTAGCTGGGGTGAGTCTGGTTTTGGTGGTGATAATGATCGGGAGGTGGTCAGAGCCTAAGGTTCTGACCACCCTCCAGGATGTTGTGGGGGCGAGTTCTGGGGAGCAAAAGGTGATGTCTGGAGATGATGGGTTATAGAGGGCTTGGTGAGGAATATGGGTATGTTGATGGATGTCGTTAAGGATGATGAGGTTATCGGTTTGGTTTTGTAGTACCAGCCCTCTGTCTGTGTCGGGGTTGTCGACAAACCAGGCCGACGTCTTGGCGTTGAAGTCACCACCCAGGATGATGTGTGGGGTGTGTGGGTGTTTGTGATGTGTTGTAAGTGTGGTCTGTATTCATTTGGTACTGTAGGGGATGTTTGGGGAGGGATGTATGTGTTTATGATGGTTATGTTGGAGTTGTTGCCAGTGCGTATTTTAATTGACTGTATTTCTGTTGTGTTATCATTTGGGGGGAGGAGTGATTTGGTTTGTACACTGGTTACTATGTATGATATTTCTTTGTGTACCAGGGTGATGAGTCCACCGCCCCCGCCGACAGCCCGGTCTTGTCTGATGGTGGTGAAATTATGAAATGTGGGTGTTTTTTGTGTTGTGCGTAGTTTTGTTTCTTGTAAGATGGCAATGTGTATGTTGTGTTTGATGAAGTGTGAGAGTTCGTGTTTCTTTGTGTTGATGCCATCTATGTTCAGTTGAAGAATGTTAATGTTATGTGCACGATGTATGTTGGGTGCTGCTGCACGAGGATGGGGTGGGGGTGGGGGTGAGGGAGGGGCTGAGGGTTGGGATGGGTGAGGTGGGGGTGGGGATTGGGGAGCAGGAGATGGGGGTTGGAATGGATTAGGATGGGGTGTGGTGTGTTGAGTTGAGGATGTGGATGGTATGGGAAGGTTAGGTGGGTTAGGGAGGAGAGGTGGACGGGTTTAGGGGGGGAGTGGATGATATGGGAAGGCTAGGGTGGGGAGGGAGAGGTGGACGGGTTTAGGTGAGGGATTTGACTGGGAGAGGGAGGGGCATGAGGAACAGGTCCAGGTGTTTGTGTAGTGTTTCTTGGAGGCAAGTGTTGTGCAGGTGAAGTGGGTCCAGTTCCCGCATGAATTGCAGAGAACTGAACCCTTAGTATGGCGACTCGAAGTGATGGGTTTTGAGCAAGTTGGACATATGTATGTGAACGTGGGTCCTGGGTTGCTCTCAATGTCTCCGGCTAGAAGAAGTCTTCGAGAAATGACAGCCGGAGAATCATTTCTCGGTGTAGGAAAAACTGTGTGATGTGTGTGTGTGGTGTGAGAGGTGTGGAAATTCCCGGCGCGACCGAAGCCGCTCCAAGGACCCGTGCCCCCAGGGAGGGGGCAGGGGATGGTTGTGACGGTTTGGCTCCCGAAACTGCTCCCCGCGGCCGGCATCCGGTTTTTCCTCCACTGGTCGTTGATTTTGTCTTCGGCTGTGGAGGGTCTGCAGCCATCCGCGGTTGGCAGCCTCGGGAGGTGGCCCCACGGCGTAGACGCCGCCACATCAGGACCTTTTTGTTAACCATAATGGATGTTGCCACTAGATACCCCGATGCATACCCTATGAAAAATGGAATGGCTAAGACGGTAGTCAGTAACTTGTTGTGGTACTTCTCAAGGTACGGGTACCCGGAGGAGATTCAGTCTGATCAGGGATCTAATTTCACCTCCAACATGTTCAAGCAAACAATGCAACAGCATGGGATACGAGCAGTAGTATCGTCAGCGTATCACCCTGAGAGTCAAGGGGTGCTTGAGCGGTGGCATGCTACACTTAAAAGCATGCTCAGGTGTTATTGTGCTGACAACGGTATGGATTGGGATCTTGGATTGCCTTATGTGCTGTTTGCTGCTCGGGAGGTACCTGGTGAGAGCCTGGGATTTAGTCCAAACGAGCTGATTTTTGGACACCGTGTCAGGGGCCCCCTTAACATGCTGAAAGAAATTTGGGAGGGGACTGTGCAGCCTTGTCCATTATTAAAGTATGTGCTTGAAAGCCGTGAGCGCATGCTTAAGAGTCTGGAGATGGCAGGTAGAAATTTGACAGAATCACAAGCTTTGATGAAGGACAGGTATGATCGCAAAGTGAGGCTCCGGAAGTTCACTGTAGGACAAGAGGTATTAATTTTGTTGCCTTTGGTTGGTAACCCCCTCTCTGCGAAGTACACTGGACCTTATAAAATTGTAGAACAAATTTCAGACTTAGATTACCTTGTTGCCACTCCAGACAGGAGGAAAAAGAACCAGTTATGTCACGTGAACCTTATTAAAGAGTATGTGAGGCGCCCCTCTGAGCCTCTCACTGTCCCTGTGTTGGCTTGTTGCGGCCGTGGTGGAGAAGGAGAGGGGGACAGTCAAGCTTCGGAGGAGGATAGCTGGGATCAACATGTTTCAGCGGATCAGTGGGCGGGGAACTCGAGCCTAAGGGCTGACGAGGCTATAGCTCATTTGCCTGAGCCGCAGTTTGATGCTATCCGTCAGTTGTTCGGTTCATACCCCACTGTATTTGCTGAACACCCAGGCCTCACTACTCAGGCTATGCATGATGTTGACGTGGGGGACCATATACCCTTTAAGTCAATCCCGTACCGTCTGCCCCCCGTAAAACTACCAGCTCTGAGGGATGAGTTGGAGTATATGCTCGGTAGAGGGTTGATAGAGAAAGGCACAGTTAAGTGGACTTCCCCCGTAACACTGCAGCCTAAGCCAGATGGCAAGGTACGCTTTTGTATTGATTTCCGTAGGTTAAACGGTTTGACTCCAACTAACCCATATCCTCTTCCTCGGGTTGATGATAGTGTTGACAAAATTGGTAATGCTCGTTTTTTTGTCTAAAGTAGATTTAGTAAAAGGTTACTGGCAAGTACCTTTGTCCGAGCGTGCTAAAGAGGTATGTGGTTTTGTTGTGGACGGGAGTACCTACCGGTGCAATGTTATGCCTTACGGACTTAAGAATGCACCAGCAACGTTTCAGAACCTGATGAATGAAATTGTAAAGGACATTCCAAATTGCACCGTATATTTGGACGATGTAATAATTTATGATGACGACTTTGAGAGCCATTGTGAGCACCTTGAGACCTTGTTCCGGAAACTTAGTGAAGCAGGTCTGGTAGTAAATTTGGCAAAGTGTGACTTCGTAAAAGCCACTGTGCAGTACCTTGGGTTTGTAGTGGGAAGGGGACAGGTGTGCCCTCCTCAGAACAAGGTACAGGCTATCAATAAATTTCCTCACCCAACAACCAAGAAGCAGATTATGAGATTCTTGGGTATGATAGGCTACTACAGACGCTTCATAAAAGGTTACTCAACGGTGTTGGCACCTCTCACAGATTTGTTATCTAAAGACAAAAAGTTTTTGTGGGCACCTGAGTGTGAAAAGGCTTTCACTTTGGTGAAACATTTGCTACGTACTCACCATACTACGATACTCAGGGCCCCAGACTTTAACAGGCCTTTTCAGCTGGCAACAGATGCTAGTGGTGTAGGGGCTGGTGCCGTCTTGCTACAGATAGACAATGAAGGTGTGGAACACCCAGTAAGTTTCTTTTCTAAGAAGTTCAATGCTGCACAAAAGAACTATTCTACAATAGAAAAGGAATTATTGGCGATTGTGCTGTCGCTCAGGCACTTCGAGGTGTATGTTCCAGCCTATGGCCCAGTCTTGGTTATCTACACTGATCATCACCCTTTGAGATTCCTGAATCAATTTCACAATCGCAATATGAGACTGACCAGGTGGTCTTTGATGTTGCAGGAGTATAACCTGGACATCCGTCATATTGTTGGATGTGACAATGTGATCGCGGATTGTTTATCAAGGGCGGATGATCAGTCGTAGGCTATCACAGGTGTGTGGGTTTGAGTGGAGGAAAATAGGCTGCCCTTATAGTGCAGCCGGGAAAACATATTAAAATATAAAAATCATATAAAAACTCTTTCTTTTGATATAGGTAATCGTATAAGTTTGTCATAGCCTATAGAGTTTGAGTAGTCCACGAACTATCAAATGGCTGAGCTGCTGTAAGCTCGCTCTGGGAGCATGATATTGTGTCTTTTTGCTATTGTTGGGAGGAGTTATAAAATGTGATTTTTTTTTAATAATAAGATGTGTTTTGGTGATAAACTCAGCTTTGTTTTAGTGCCATGCGGTCGCTGGGTGTGAGGGGCTTGATGGGGTTCTGTGTTTGTCAGATTTTAGCTCAGGGTTGAGCGAGTAAAATCTTGGGGGAGGTGTGACACATGTCCACGTGTGAGCATGCTGTACAGAACGCCTAGCCATGCCCCACTCTCGCTAGGATCGTCAGGGCAGGAACTTTGGCTGTAGTCTATGTAGAGTTTCCTAACTTAACCCTTAAAAAGCGGCTCACCACATAAGTCGTATTTAATAAAGCTGGACTATGTGGCGGCGCTCGACATAGGTCGAGTGGCAATTTCAGCACGTAATGTTGCTGAGAGAGAGAGACAAGTGGTGGCAGGAGACTAGCGAGCGTATGACTGCTCCAGACCACCGCGGCGAACCTACTGACACGAATCTCAGCTCCCTCCTCCCTCTCTCACTCGCTATATACGGAATTGTATCGGGAAAGTGGCTAATTACCTGCTTTTTGCACTCGCGTTGCACGGTTATTGCAAGAAAACTAGCCATCATAAAAGGATCGTTATGGTGTCATTCGAAAGCTCTGTTTATGCCCTTTCAGGGATAGATACTTGTTTTACGTTCTGGGTCTTATTTAGGCATGAAAATGATCACGTAAACAGCCCTATTTTGGCTAAAAACACCCCGCTGGGCGGTACATATAAATAAACCGCATAAGCCGCTAAAGAAGGGTTAATTCATGTGAGCCGTTGTACTATAAGTATTATGAATATGTATTTTGTTTTCATCTGAGTCAACGAGTTCTATTTTATATCATTAGTTATAAGTATTGTGTGTAAAACTTATTTGTAATGATGAGAGGAGAAACAGCCACAGTTGGGGGTCAGTGGGTGCGCCAGGCGGGAGGTGGGCCTAACTCACTAGCACTCCCCCCTCCCCCCTCCCCTCAGTGCTAGGGGAGCCTTTGTCTATCCCAGAGGAGAGAGAGAAATTACGTAATGGTTGTCAGTGAGCGGTCCTTAGTAGTTCACGTTGGGCTCACTAGAGGGCCGGGTATAAAAAGGGAAGTCTAGCCATTTTTTCATCAGAACTCATTAGGCAGAGCGACTTCTCATTTTTCTTGCTAACTATATATATTCTTCTGACTGATGGGAACTTTCTCTACCTTACATTCTTATCTCTTTTCCCTCCCTGTTTATCTTCCATGGTCCCGGTGCAGAGCTAGTCAGCCAACGTATTATCGCTTGAGTTCTCACGAGATACATGCCTATTAGATAGCCTATTTTGGAGGGGTTAACTTAGAATAGGATTGATTTATGTTTGTTGCACTTGTATATGCATTTCCTTGTGTTATTATTATTATTCCTGTTTTCTGCTAGTCTAGGTAATGCTAGACTGGGGTAAGGCTTTTCTGTGTTACGAGTTGTTGTTTGATGCAGTGGTTAAGCGATAAACCTGCATACTCGTTTCGGTTCAGTGAAGCCTAGGTTGTCTTCGCGGCTGACTGTGTTGAGTTAATAATTTACAGTGCGTGAGGGCAAGAGCCTAACCACCCTGTATTTTATTAACAGTTTGTTTTTTACTTTGTCAAGGAGCCGGGAGAAAACCAGATACAAGGGATCTGGATTTCTCAAAGTGCACTTGTTAGTTTTAACGTAATACTTTAAACAGTTGTGAGGACTTCGCTAGGCTACGAGCCGTTTTTGCTCAGTCACTGCTACCTTTTGCCCACAGTACCCAGCTAGACTTTACTCGATTAGTAGATACAGATATTGAAGCTTTCCTTATGTATGATATTGTTTATGCACTATTGATTTCATGTGTTGCAAGCTTGGCTACTTTAGTGATTAGTGGCCCACGAGCACAATCCGAGTAGGCTATTGCCGTTGCATTTGCGGAGTACTTCTTTTTAATGTTTGCCATTTACTATTGCATATTCTTTAATTATTCTTATGCCAATTTAACCTTTAATAGTATTTAATTGCCAGTGTTTTTGCTTATTGAATTACTGTTCAAAATCCGATACGTACTTCTTACGAGCATCCGAGAAGCATCTAACTTTTTTCAGAAGATTCCTTGCTCGATGCTTAAGGACTATTAATTAACGTAACGTAATAGTGCCGATCCGAAGTAGAGGGTGGAGGACTTCTTAAGTTCTTAGTCAAGGGTGGATTACTTCGGCTTCGGCCAACACTATTCTTTGGTGTTGTTGTTTCTTACTTCATTGTTTGATTGTTGACCAGACTAGATAATTCCTGTCTCTTTATTAGTCTGTTGTTGAACACTAGTACCGAGTTCTTGTATACCCCGTTATAGCAGATTGAACTCTGGAGGGTATTGGTGTTTTTTGTTCGGCTGGCAGTACTCAGGGGTTGGGATCGTGTGTTTCCGTTGTGGCAGCGAGCCGTATTCGAGTCCTGATTGAGAGCCCTTGTGTACCTGAGTGCCAGTTCGTAACACCACCCTTCCAGGTTACACCCGCCAGGCGATTTAAAGTTTAAAAGTTAACCCCAATTGTTCCTATCCCCACTTCTTTGTAAAAGATCGCCGGGGAGGAAATACAACAACAGCATAGTTTTATATTGGCTAGTAAGATTCAAGCATCTTTTTATCCCATAAAAAGTCTAAGCCTATCTTAATCTCTAATCCGGCTTCTCCCAGAAGCCCTCATAGATTGCCGTCTTGAAGGCCGTGATACCCTATTGTATCAATCAATTGTTTGGCAAATTATCGCGAATCGCAAATCCGTTAATATAACCACCCGAAGGTACAACCGCCGGGTTTTATATGCAATGTCAAACCAATTATACCTGCCCCAGACCTCTTTGTAAAAAGGTCGCCGGGATGGAAAGACCAAACAAACAGACAGCATTGTTTCAATGGCTTTGAAAAGCAGAGAAAACCATGTCCAACAGGTGTCAACATGATCACCTAGATATCTGTGTGGAGCCCCCCTCGACGGGAATAACCCAGGAAGCCTGATCCCAGGCTCGACCATAGAAAACGCAGTTTCTGATGAGCCCTCAAGCGACCAAACCCGTCGGGGTAACTTACCTATTTTAGCCATCCTGACTAAAACTCGGTAAACAAAAACGGTGTTCTCGGAGCAACGAGAAAAATGCCGGAAAAGTAACCCACACTAAACGAGACATTACAGGAGGGCGTAATGCATAAAGCAATGAATAACACAGGAACCCTGATCCCAGGCTCGACCACAGAAAACGCAGTTTCAGATGAGCCCTCAAGCGACCAAACTTGTCGGGGTAACTTACCTATTTTAGCCATCCTGACTAAAACTCGGTAAACAAAAACGGTGTTCTCGGAGCAACGAGAAAAACGCCGGAAAGGTAACTCACACCAAACGAGACATTTTAACATATTTTATACAAAGGGTGTGCGCAAAAGTAGGGATACCTGAACAGGAGGGCGTAATGCATAAAGCAAAAACCGGGGCAAAGGTAGCCATGACAGAGACTGGTGGGAAACTTACTCCAGGTTCTGCATAGACCCGCCGGGACCCAGCTCTGGAAAAAATAAAATTTCCAGGAATTAATGCTCATAAGGTTAACCCAATCATGTTCGCACACAAGTGTTAAATAACCCGCCGGGTAACGAGACGTAATACTCAACGACTACAGCTCGCTACGCGGTGGGGTTTCCTAAGTAAAAGATAGCAGAATATCTTAATTTGTCCAAAAGATTTATGAATACCCTCTGACATAATATATAAAGACCAGCATGGCGTTTATAACAGATTAAGTCTTTCCGGTGGTGTTTGTTTCAAGATTCAATTTTGGAAAAAAAAAAAAAAAAAATGACGCCGGCCCCCGAATTATCTCGTAGATAAAAAACTGGGAAGCCTGACAAATATACGAGATCTAACTTCTCCCGAAGTATCTTTTTAGATCGCCGTATGTTGAAGGCGGCGATACAAAACGTATCCCTCAATTGTCTGGTTAACTAACTGAATTGTAAATTCGTTATTCCCACCCTTCCAAGGAGCACCCGCCGGGTGTGAATATTAGTTTAAAGAACGTTAACCCCAATTGTGCCCTAAAGCGCCGTATGTTGAAGGAGGCGATACACAATGCATCCCTCAATTGTCTGGTCAACTAAACTGAATTTTGCAAATTCGGTCATCCCACCCTTCCAGGTTGCACCCGCCGGGTGATTTAAAGTTTAAAAGTTAACCTCAATTGTTCCTATCCCCACTTTGTTGTAAAAGATCGCCGGGGAGGAAATACAACAACAGCATAGTTTTATATTGGCTTTGCAAAACCGAAAAAACTACAAACAACACGTGTCCGTATGAACACTGTTAGATGGGTACAGCCAACCCGCCGGGAATCATAAGGAGCCTGAAACAGGCACCCCAGAGACGCAGTCCTGGGGAGCCACAGACACCCACTCGCTGGGGAAACAAGCCTGTTTTAAACCACGCGTGGCCAAAACTCGGCAACCAGCCGGGGTTATCAAGGTGAAACCGAGAAAAACCCACCCCGTCCAGATACCATCTGAACGCAACACCGGACCGAGGCGTAGCCAAAACACAACTAACGCCGGGCCCAACAAAGTCCGTGGAATTAACCAATTCACAACTAACCCAGGACACATAAATAGTCCGTGGAAATAGCCAACACACAACTAAACCAGGACACCATCCAGGCCTGCATCACAAAGCTAGCTAACTGTGAAAAAGTTCACCTGTCCACAACAGGACCACGAGGGTACATCCGAAATAGATGCCCCAAACACACGACCCAAAATACACTGCACTGCGGGCAACCAGCCCAGGACACTCCTGCTACGCATATCCTAACCTTACTCGATACATCCCGGAGTAAACAAATGAGAAAAAACTCACTAGGGACGCAGCAAATGCGGAACCAGCGGAACGTGGAGAGACACGTCCGAGCCGGTTGACCGCAGAGCAGAGAAGGAAGTATGACGCCTGAATCAGCGTCTGGTCAAAGATCCACACAAGTACATCCACGATATGATGGAAAGCTTATTGGATAATTATTTTTATTTTATTTTTGTTTTTATTTTTTACGAAGTTTTTTCGTAGTGAGAACCCAATTCATAATGACTGAAGCCATGAGTGAGGTCGCGTGCGCTCATGATGAAGGCTCCTCAGATTTTAAATGCTCTGCGCGGTAGATTCAAACTACGGCGGATTAGTGTTTGAAGAGGATGCCTTATGTAATAGGCATGTTCGTCAATGATGGAGGGGCCACTAATAAATAGCACCCTGGGGGTTTAGAGGAGCTACCCTCAAATATTTGGTTAGAGCCTGCACTGGACATAAATTATGGTGCACCTTTCCCCTTTTCAACGCCGGCACAGTGAACTCCGAAAACACGTGTGCACTGTGCTCATTCTTGGGCTACAACCCTGGGGAAGGTGTAATGTGAATACATTCATTAAGCCTACCAAACCTGAGGACATTAGGTGTGTTGCTCATCGCCGCCAGCTCAGACACTCTGTTCCCGGTGGCCAAAGCCAAAAGGAATACAGCCTTTTTTAAGAGTAATGTAAAATCTGCAGTATTTTGGTACAGACGGGAGTGAAGTAATGACAATGCTTTGTCCAGAGACCAAGTAGGCATGAGCTGACGGGGAGGTGGGCGGAGTTTAAAACATGCCCTCATTAAACCTGTTTCCTCCGCAACTGGTATGGAGAGACCGGTAAGGTCCCAAAATGGTATTCTAATCGCTTTTAAGTGATTTTTTAACGTTACCACAGATGAACGTTTCTGTTCAAATAGATAATTTAAATAATTAAAAACTAACGCCACCGAGGGCACAGTTTGTTCCGTTCTAAGGATCCAAGAAGTAAAGGCTTGCCAATGTGATTGATACTGTCGTTTTGTAGACTGAGTATATTGATTCAATAATTTATTGGTCACATCTCTACCATATGGTGCTAGCCACTTGGCCTCCTGAATGTCCATAATGCAAAAGTCAGCGAGGTCGCTAGGTTGCCAATCGTGTCTAAGTGGAAACACCCGACCGGGAGCGACACCGGGTGCGGGCACCACGTTTTCAATTGCTGGTACCACAACTGCGCCGGCCACAGGGGCGCGATTATCGAGACTAAGCCCCGATAATCCCGTAGTTTGTTTGCTACATGGCACATTAGAGACGCGTCTGGTGGCGGAAACAGATAGATGGAACTCCACCTGTTCCAGTCTGTCACCAGGGTGTCTAGCCCCCTGCCGGCGTTATCGTCCGGCGGGTGAGGTACAGTGGGAGTTTGTGAGTCTCCTCGGATGCGAACAGATCCACTTGTGGATGGTAAAGCTCTGCAATCATTTGGTTGAAAATGGGTTGCTTGAGCGCCCATTCTACTGTTGTGCTCTGTCTCCGAGACAGAGCGTCTGCCCAGACGTTTGCTACGCCTGGGAGATAAGATGCGTGAAGATGAATGTCCAGCCTGTTGGCTAGAATAAAAATCTCTTCTGACACGTTTAGCAACGTCCGAGACCTCGTTGACCCTTGTTTCTGAATACAGTGAACTGCATTCAGATTGTCCATTCTGAAGGCCACCGACTTGCCCCGTAAAGTAGAGCCGTGAGCCCGAAGGAAATATAAGGGGACTAGTAATTCTTTGACATTGATGTGGGAGATTTCTAAATGGGACCAAAGCCCTTGACCCTGGTGCCCTTGGATTGACTGAAAACCCACCTATCGTTCCTGATGCATCCGTGTCTACCCATACCGTCGGCGGAGGAGAGGTCCATGACATTATTGAGTGCAACATTTCCCTCTTCGCCCAGACCGCTAGTAAGGTGTGGATTAATTTTGGTATGGGCCATAATTTTTCCGCCGGTAATAGTGGAAAATATTTGTTGCCCTCCAATATTAAGCGCTTTACTTTCAACCGGCCCAACATTACAGTTAGTTGAATCCAGTTGAGAGAGCCGACCAGAGACTCCCAGATTCTCTGTGTCGTAGTCAGACTGTGAAGGAACATGAACAGTTTCCTGCGAAATCTGTTCCGATTGTCCACACTCTGACTCAGAGTGAGAGCAGCTGTGTCCCAAACCAGCCCTATCCACTGAACTACTCGTGAGGGAACAAGGTTTGACTTTACCAGATTTACCTTGAACCCTAGAGTTTTGACATGTTTTAATGTTATGTTGACATGATTTATGCATACTTGTTCTGTCTCTGCCACCACTAGCCAGTCGTCTAGGTACCACAAAATCCTGATCCCTTGTTTTAACAATGGCATCAGTGCTTGCCGGACTAATTTCGTGAATAAGCGAGGTGCCAGGTTCAAACCGAATGGCATCCTTTGAAAAACATAAGTTTGATCCCTGATCCCTAAGGCCAGGAATCTTTGAAATCTTTTGTTTACCGAGACGTGCCAATAAGCGTCTGTCAGGTCTAAGGAACACATCCAACCTCCCGGCGGAAGTGTTAGCCTGATTTGGTGCACCGTTAACATCCTGAATGACTCGTTGTGAATATGAAGGTTCAGATACGACAGGTCTGCGACGGGTCTCATCTGAACACTGTCCCTTTTGGGAACCAAAAATAGCTTGGATGTGAAGATTCGGTAATTTTGAGGGACCGGGATGATGACATTCTTGGCAATCATTTTCTTGACCAGTGACTCCACCTCTAAAGAAACTAGATTCGCCGTTGTCGGCTGACGTAAGCGAGGTCGCCGGAGCCACTGCCAAGTGATGCCTTTGCGTGCCACCATCCTTGCCCAAGTGTTTAACGGCCATGCTTGGTGACACGTTCGGAACGACCCAGTTAGCAGACAAGGGTTCGCCGGCTGTACTACCCTCGGATCCATTCGCCTTGAGACCGGCCCCGGGAATGAGAGAGACATTAGTTTTTTGATGGTGGTGGAGGTGGTGGTGGTGGACGCTTCGCCGGCTGGCTGGCGTTGGCAGAAGACGGGCCCTGACCTGGTTTATTATAGCCTCGTCCTTTCTGACCTGTAAATTTACCCTGTCTATACCTGTACTGACCTTGAGGGGAGGAGGACTTAGGTAGATGAAAGGGCTTAGATCCCCCCGGCTGTGCTTTTGCGACTGGTTTGGGTTTGGGGAAGTTAAAGGTAGGTTTCTTAGAAGGGGCGGCACTCTGTTTAAAGGTCTGAGCCATATTAAAAACTGTTCTCCACACCTCAGGGGACATTAAAGAGGGAGTGAGCACTGGTGACATGACCACCTGATTCGCAATACGATCAGGAAGCTTCTGTACCAAGGACATCCTGAGATCTTGTCGAGCTCGCACCGCCTCAAGCAAGGCTGTGCGTATGTCACCCAATGACTGAATTGACGACTGAAGGAGCAGTCGCCGAGACAGTTCAACCGATCTTCTGGCATCTGCGTCTGCGATTGCCTGAGTGGACCGGAGCATCGATTTAGCGACCTGTTGCGTCACAATGTACTGTGAGAAAAGTCTAAATGCTTTCCCCGTAGCCTAAATTCTCGGTCTAGGTGAGTTGGGTTAGGGGTAGTGAAAGGGTCCTTGAGTTCACATAAATTGATTTTGGGAGCAGCTAAGAAATCAAACAAAGCCGAAGGGACTCCGCCGGCAGAACACACTGGCATAGAGAACCAAGATTGACTATCCTGAGGGATCTGGTGGGAAGATTTTGAGGTGAAGGTGGTCGCAAAGTTCTGAGCCTCCGTCTCCCATTCCACCCAAGGTCCCGGACCCAACTGCCCCACCTTCAACACTGGATTAGCGGCTGAGTCTGTGACAGTTCGCAAATCGAGTTCTGGTGTGAGAGCTGACAGTGTCTTTATGTCATTAAAACCATCCTGTTTGGACCAGTCAGAAAACAGTCTCAAAGCTGAGGCAGGGGGCAGGGCAGGTTTAGCAGTATAAACAAAATAGTCCTGGTGATAATAGTTAGGAAAGGCCATAACATTAACATCTAGCACATTCCCCAAAGTATCCAAGGCCCGTAATTTTTTAGATTTATTGCCTTGTATTACCCACTCTCGTGGCACTGGAAGTTCCCCTGACAAGGTAGGTTGAGCGACCTCTGGTTTAGTGGGGATCAAGTGAACCCATAACTCATCCGGACTGTACAGTAAGGGCATAGCTACCTTTTTCATAGGTGCTTTATCTAAAGGGGGCGGATTGACATCCGTTATAACCCTGACATTAGAAGTAGTCAGTGCCGCCGTAGCAGGCCTAGTGACCACCGATGGTGATATAGAGGGAGGGTGAGGGATCTGAGTCAAGGCAATAGAAGTCATCAGAGGCCGAACATTAGAACTTGGCATAGGAGCTCCCAGGTCCACTGTAGGAGTCTCTGGCTGTTGGCCAAAAAATTTAGTGAGAGCATTAACCAGCAGCCCATCTATTTCCTCTGCTGTGACAAATTTATTCGATGATGAACTCAAAGGTGAATCATTACGATCCTGTGCGGCGTCTAAAACTGAACCCGACTCTTGCACTTCCATATCTGAGATGATAGATACCTCGTCTTTGTCATCCGGCTCACCATGAGAGGATGCCGCCGAAGCCGGAGTCCCATCTTGTTGCCAAGACAAGTCAGGAATAGATGATGGGATCGCCGCGTCCCGGTGGACCTCAGCCACTGTTTGTATAGTTTGAGCCAGAGGTTGAGAATACCGCCAAACACCCAGGCCTTAGCCTGCACTCCCTTGGGAGTCCGAAATACCCTCAATCATGGAGCTCCCACTTGACTCTGCCATTGGACGATCACTGTCCACTGAACTTTCCAATTCTAGGGTTAAAATACTAAGTGGTAAACTGTCTTATGGTACTGGTACTAAACTATCTCCATGAGATTGAACACTAGCTCTGTCAGGGGTAGAGGTATGACGAGAGGCACTAGACTCCGGTGAACGCCGGGAGGCCTTTCGATCATGTGAGTCCTTTCGGGAAGACTTGTGGCTACTGTGCGACCGCGAACTGCTCTTGGATTTAGAAGATTTTTCGCTATATCCACTTGTTGACCCCTCTGTCTTACTCTTCTTGCTCGTTGGTGAAGAAGAACGACTCGGCGGCTGCTGTCTAAGCGGGGACCTGGACCTAGATCTCGCCCGTGACGAGGAGGCTGCCACCGGGGGCGTCGGTTCTCGCTGTCGCTTAGATGTGCCTGGGGCTGGAGCAAGTATTATAGGTTTGACTCCTGTAAGGAGATAAAGAAAACCTAATATTTAGTAGTGGCCCCGTAATCATTGACGAACATGCCTATTACATAAGGCATCCTCTTGTTACGAACTGGCACTCGGGTACACAAGGGCTCTCAATCAGGACTCGAATACGGCTCGCTGCCACAACGGAAACACACGATCCCAACCCCTGAGTACTGCCAGCCGAACAAAAAACACCAATACCCTCCAGAGTTCAATCTGCTATAACGGGGTATACAAGAACTCGGTACTAGTGTTCAACAACAGACTAATAAAGAGACAGGAATTATCTAGTCTGGTCAACAATCAAACAATGAAGTAAGAAACAACAACACCAAAGAATAGTGTTGGCCGAAGCCGAAGTAATCCACCCTTGACTAAGAACTTAAGAAGTCCTCCACCCTCTACTTCGGATCGGCACTATTACGTTACGTTAATTAATAGTCCTTAAGCATCGAGCAAGGAATCTTCTGAAAAAGTTAGATGCTTCTCGGATGCTCGTAAGAAGTACGTATCGGATTTTGAACAGCAATTCAATAAGCAAAAACACTGGCAATTAAATACTATTAAAGGCTTAAATTGGCATAAGAATAATTAAAAGAATATGCAATAGTAAATGGCAAACATTAAAAAGAAGTACTCCGCAAATGCAACGGCAATAGCCTACTCGGATTGTGCTCGTGGGCCACTAATCACTAAAGTAGCCAAGCTTGCAACACATGAAATCAATAGTGCATAAACAATATCATACATAAGGAAAGCTTCAATACTATTCTGTATCTACTAATCGAGTAAAGTCTAGCTGGGGTACTGTGGGCAAAAGGTAGCAGTGACTGAGCAAAAACGGCTTGTAGCCTAGCGAAGTCCTCACGACTGTTTAAAGTATTACGTTAAAACTAACAAGTCCACTTTGAGAAATCCAGATCCCTTGTATCTGGTTTTCTCCCGGCTCCTTGACAAAGTAAAAACAAACTGTTAATAAAATACAGGGTGGTTAGGCTCTTGCCCTCACGCACTGTAAATTATAAACTCAACACAGTCAGCCGCGAAGACAACCTAGGCTTCACTGAACCAAAACAAGTATGCAGGTTTATCGCTTAACCACTGCATCAAACAACAACTCGTAACACAGAAAAGCCTTACCCCAGTCTAGCATTACCTAGACTAGCAGAAAACAGGAATAATAATAATAACACACAGGGAAATGCATATACAAGTGCAACAAACATAAATCAATCCTATTCTAAGTCAACCCTTCCAAAATAGGCTATCTATTAGGCAAGTATCTCGTGAGAACTCAAGCGATAATACGTTGGCTGACTAGCTCTGCACCAACGGGACCATGGAAGTTAAACAGGGTAGGGAAAAGAGGAGATAAGAATGTAAGGTAGTAGAGAAAGTTCCCATCAGTCAGAAGAATATATATAGTTAGCAAGGGAAATGAGAAGTTGCTCTGCCTAATGAGTTCTGATGAAAAAATGGCTAGACTTCCCTTTTATACCCGGCCCTCTAGTGAGCCCAACGTAAACTACTAAGGACCGCCCACTGACAACCATTACGTAATTTCTCTCTCTCCTCTGGGATACACAAAGGCTCCCCTAGCACTGAGGGAGGGAGGAATGCGAGTGAGTTAGGCCCACCTCCCGCCTGGCGCACCCACTGACCCCCAACTGTGGCTGTTTCTCTTCCCATCATTACAAATAAGTTTTACACACAATACTTATAACTAATGATATAAAGTTGTTGTTGTTGTTGTTGTTCCCTAAGCTGCCTGGCCGAACAGCCCCGAGTCCCTGAGAAAGGCCATGGCCACGATCGGGCTTTCCCACAGAGCTCTCATTGAGTGTAGATTGTGTTGTTGGCGTAAGTGGTTGTGTGAAATGCAGTCTTCTATGATGTGTTTAATGGTATGGGGTGCTGTGTTACATCCCGGGCAGGCGTCGACAACGGAGTCATCCAGTCTCTTCTGATAGCTCAGGAGAGCTGGATGGTGTCCGCATCTCAGCCTGGCCAGGTGGACTCTGTCCTAATGATATAATGATATAATGATATAAAGTAGAACTCGTTGACTCAGATGAAAACAAAATACATATTCATAATACTTATAGTACAACGGCTCACATGAACTAAGTTAGGAAACTCTACATAGACTACAGCCAAAGTTCCTGCCCTGACGATCTTAGCGAGAGTGGGGCATGACTAGGCGTTCTGTACAGCATGCTCACACGTGGACATGCGTCACACCTCCCCCAAGATTTTACTCGCTCAACCCTGAGCTAAAATCTGACAAACACAGAACCCCATCAAGCCCCTCACACCCAGCGACCGCATGGCACTAAAACAAAGCTGAGTTTATCACCAAAACACATCTTATTATTAAAAAAAAATTAACATTTTATAACTCCTCCCAACAATAGCAAAAAGACACAATATCATGCTCCCAGAGCGAGCTTACAGCAGCTCAGCCGTTTGATAGTTCGTGGACTACTCAAACTCTATAGGCTATGACAAACTTATACGATTACCTATATCAAAAGAAAGAGTTTTTATATGATTTTTATATTTTAACATGTTTTTCCCGGCTGCACTATAAGGGCAGCCCATTTTCCTCCACTCAAACCCACACACCTGTGATAGCCTACGACTAATCATCCACCCTTGATAAACAATCCGCGATCACATTGTCACATCCAGCAATATGACGGATGTCCAGGTTATACTCCTGCGACATCAAAGACCACCTGGTCAGTCTCATATTGCGATTGTGAAATTGATTCAGGAATCTCAAAGGGTGATGATCAGTGTAGATAACCACGACTGGGCCATAGGCTGGAACATACACCTCGAAGTGCCTGAGCGACAGCACAATCGCCAGTAATTCCTTTTCTATTGTAGAATAGTTCTTTTGTGCAGCATTGAACTTCTTAGAAAAGAAACTTACTGGGTGTTCCACACCTTCATTGTCTGTCTGTAGCAAGCGGCACCAGCCCCTACACCACTAGCATCTGTTGCCAGCTGAAAAGGCCTGTTAAAGTCTGGGGCCCTGAGTATCGGGTGAGTACGTAGCAAATGTTTCACCAAAGTGAAAGCCTTTTCACACTCAGGTGCCCACAAAAACTTTTTGTCTTTAGATAACAAATCTGTGAGAGGTGCCAACACCGTTGAGTAACCTTTTATGAAGCGTCTGTAGTAGCCTATCATACCCAAGAATCTCATAATCTGCTTCTTGGTTGTTGGGTGAGGAAATTTATTGATAGCCTGTACCTTGTTCTGAGGAGGGCACACCTGTCCCCTTCCCACTACAAACCCAAGGTACTGCACAGTGGCTTTTACGAAGTCACACTTTGCCAAATTTACTACCAGACCTGCTTCACTAAGTTTCCGGAACAAGGTCTCAAGGTGCTCACAATGGCTCTCAAAGTCGTCATCATAAATTATTACATCGTCCAAATATACGGTGCAATTCGGAATGTCCTTTACAATTTCATTCATCAGGTTCTGAAACGTTGCTGGTGCATTCTTAAGTCCGTAAGGCATAACATTGCACCGGTAGGTACTCCCGTCCACAACAAAACCACATACCTCTTTAGCACGCTCGGACAAAGGTACTTGCCAGTAACCTTTTACTAAATCTACTTTAGACAAAAAACGAGCATTACCAATTTTGTCAACACTATCATCAACCCGAGGAAGAGGATATGGGTTAGTTGGAGTCAAACCGTTTAACCTACGGAAATCAATACAAAAGCGTACCTTGCCATCTGGCTTAGGCTGCAGTGTTATGGGGGAAGTCCACTTAACTAGTGGATATATTCCTAAAAATATAACCAAACATAAATGAATTCTTGTACATTCGTAGAAGTACTGAACTCGTGTACTTATGCAGAAGTAATTACTTCAAAAGTAAAAGTCGTAAAGTAAAAAAAGTCTCAACTACCGAGATTTCTCAAAAATCTATTGCTTCACAGCCAAAGCTACTTACAACAAGAATTGTTGTAGCACTACTATTGGCCTTTAGAACAATTTCCTGCAATGAATACTACAGAGAAATTTTATAATACAATGCCTACAAACAGTATCACAGCTCGTATGTTCCGAACACATACTCCGGAGGGGTCTAGGGTGTCCTATATCACACTGACTGCACCCTCCCCCCCCCTTTTTCTTGAAATTAAACAAAACGTGACTAAAAGGGCCACCTAGACCCTCTGCCGTAAAGCTATACATGGCAAGGAAGGTTTGTCCAGAGCTACTAAAAGGTATCGAGTAAAAAACTCCTGATTAGAGGCCCACAACTGTGTGGACTTAATAACTTCCACCGAAAGATTATTAAGGAAACGTAAAGAGGCTGTCCCCTTGCGTAAATCGTGGGTCTTACCCATAATGCCGGGATTCTTCTCTTTAAAGTCCTCGACCAAGAGAGAAGCCAGTGTACGCTCCATCAAGCGTTCACCCGGACTTACGACCCATAAAGCACCCTGGTGATTTAGAGGTGCCACTCTTAAATATTTGGTTAGAGCTTGCACTGGGCAAAGAAGATGGTGCACCTTTCCCCTTTTTAACGCCGGCACCGTGAACTCTGAAAACACGCGTTCACTGTGCTCATTCTTGGCTATGAATCCTGGGGAAGGTGCAATGTGAATACACTCTTGAAGCCTATCAAACCTGAGGCAATTAGGTGTGTTGCTCATCGCCGCCAGCTCAGATACTCTGTTCCCGGTAGCCAAAGCCATAAGGAATACTGCCCTTTTGTAAAATCTGCAGTCTTTGGTACATACGGGAACGAGAATAACGACGATGCTTTGTCCAGAGACCATGTAGGCCTGAGCTGACGGGGAGGTGGGCGGAGTTTAAAACCTGCCCACATAAATCACTTTCAGATAAATGTTTCTGCATGAACAGATAAATTAAATAATTAACAACCAACGCCACCGAGGGCACAGTTTGTTTTGTTCTAAGAATCCAAGACGTAAAAGCTTGCCAATGCGATTGAAACTGTCGCTTTGTAGACTGGGTATATTGATTCGTGAATATCTTGGTCACGTCGCTACCATATGGTGCTAGCCACTTGGCCTCCTGAATGTCCATAATGAACAAGTCCGCGAGGTTTCTAGGTTGCCAATTGTGTTCTAAGTGGAACAACCTGACCGGGAGTGACACTGGGTGCGGGTACCACGTGTTCAAATGCTGGTACCTCACTGCGCCGGCCACAGGGGCGCGATTAGCGAGACTATGCCTCGGCTAATCCTGTAGTTTGTTGACTACGTGGCACATTAGAGACGCGTCTGGCGGCGGAAAATGGATAAATGGAACTCAACCTGTTCTCGTCCATCATCAGAGCGTCAGGTCCGCCCGCCGGCGTTATCGTCCGGCGGGTGAGGTACAGTGGGAGTTTGTGAGTCTTCTCAGACGCAAACAAATCCACTTGTAGATGGTAATGCTCCGCACACGCAAGAGCGCCCATTCTACTGATGTGCTTTGTTTCTGAGCGTCTGCCCAGACGTTTGCTACGCCTGGGAGATAAGATGCGTGAAGATGAATGTCCAGCCTGTTGGCTAGTATAAAAATCTTTTCTGACACGTTTAGCCACTTCCGAGATCTCATTGACCCTTGTTTCTGAATACAGTGAACCGCATTCAGATTGTCCATTCTGAAGGCCACCGACTTGCCCCGTAAAGCAGAGCCGTGAGCCTGAAGGACAGATAAGGGGACTAGTAAGTCTTTGACATTGATGTGGAAGATTTCTAAATGGGACCAAAACCTTTGACCCTGATGCCCGAGGTTTGACTAAAAGCCCAAACCTATCGTTCCTGACGCATCCATGTCCACCCATACCGACGGCGGAGGAGAGGTTCATGACATGACTGCGTGCAACATTTCTCTCGTCGCCCAAACCGCTAGTAAGTTGTGTAATAACGTTGGGATAGGCCATACTATCCCCGCCGGTAATAGAGGGAAAAATTTGTTGCCCTCCAAGATTAAACGTTAGACTTACAACCGGCCCAACTTCACAGTTAGCTGAACCCAGTTGAGAGAACCGACTAGAGATTCCCAAAGTCTCTGTGTCGTAGTCAGACTGTGGAGAAACATAAAAAGTTTTTGCGAAATCTGTTTCGAGTGTCCACACTCTGACTCAGAGTGAGAGAAGCTGTGTCCTCGACCAGCCCTATCCCCTGAAATATTCGTGGGGGAACAAGGGTTTGACTTTTACTAAGTTGACCTTGAATCCTAGAGATTTGAGATGGTTTAACGTAACGTAGACATGAATGATGCGTAACTTTTCTGTTTCTGCCACCACCAGTTAGTCGCCCAGATACCACCAGACCCTGATCCCTTGTTCTAACAAGGGCATCAGGGCTTGCGGGGACCTTGCTTGAATGCTTGTGCCAAATTGAAAACAGTCTTCCAAACTGCTGGTGAAATCAAAGAAGGAATTAGAACTGGAAACAGAACTACTTGGCTTGCAATACGGTCAAGAAGTTTCTTCACTAAGAACATCCTCAGATCCTGCCTTGCTCGAACTGCCTCTAATAAGGCCGTCCGAATATCTCCTAAAGACTTGGATGGAAGTCTGGAGAAGCAAGCGCCGGGAAAGTTCAATGGGTTTCCTGACTTCCACGGCTTCTATTGCCTGAGAAGAGCGTAACAGAGACTTTGTTACTTGCTGGGAACCATATATTGCGAAAACAGTTTAAACGCTTTTCCTCTTAACCTAAACTCGCGGTCTAGGTAAGCTGGGGAAGGCGTGCTAAAGGGAGCTTATAATTCGCACAAATTGATTATTTGGGGGGTGGCAGCCAAGCAGAGGGGACTCCGCCGGCACCAAAAACCGGAAGAGAAAACCAAGAATGGCGTTCTGTAGGGATTTGGTGGGAAGAATAAGTCATGGTTATATTAACTTGGAATGTCCTTAATATGAACATCCAAAACATTTCCGTAACATTGCTACCCCTGACTCATCAGGCCCGTATAAAAGAGGCATAGCTCCTGTTTTTTTACTGGCGCCTTGTCTAAAGGAGGGGGAGATATGTCGGATATGACTCGCACAGTGGAAGTAGTGAGAGCTGCTGTGCCTGGCACATTGGAAATTGGATCTGACACAAGAGGATGGTTAGGTATTTTAGCTAAAGCAAAGGATGTAGCCAGAGGTCGCACATTCGTCGACATCGCGGGATCTCCCGTATTAAAAGGAGTTTTCGGCGTAGGGCCAAAGAACCTATTAAGTGCATTCAATAGTAGTCCATCAATCTCTTCCGCCGGTACATACCTAGCCGATGACGAACTCCGTGGAGATTCGACAGTACCCTGAGAGTCGCCTAGAAGGTGACTGGACTCTTCAACCTCCATCTCTGAGACCAGAGATCGTTGTTCTTCATCCGTTAAGTCTGGCTTATCATGGGAAGATTCCGCCGAAGCCGGGACCTCCACTAAAACTGGGATAGAAGATGGTACATCGGCATCCCGGTGGACGTCAGTACTAGTTGAGTCACAAAGGGATGTGTGCTGTCCTGCCAGGACTGTGAGTATCGCCATACACCTTGGCTGTGGCTGTCCCTCGCTTGCGAGCTCGGTATACTCTCTGAATGGGAGCCCTCTTCCGAGTCCCGTAAAGGTTTATGATAATTAAAAGCTCCCATAGCTCATTAGCACATTGAAAGCAGAGCTGGTGAGCAAAATCATAAAGTATACTAATTAATTTAATTTATATTTAATTGTATTAAAATAAATTACTATAAATAAACACAATATTATCATAATATAATCATAGAAAATATATATGTTTATTATGATTCAGTTATTAAATTATTTCATTAACAAATAAAAATAAGATAGGGATACCTGAGCTTAACGGCGTTGAACATACAGCAATGAGAGGTTCAAGTGCCGACATGACAGAGACTGGGGGAAAACTACCCCGCCCCCGGGAACTACCTGGTCACCTGGTGCAACACCGGTACTCCGCCCTGGAAAGAGACATTTCCGGGGATTAATGCTCATAGGGTTACACCCAAAAAATGGTACAAAATATGTGCCACAAAACCGCCGGTCAACGAACCGTAGCACTCCACCACTACTTTTCGTTTTCCTTTAGTTTCATATTAAAGATTTCAGCATATCTTTACCTGTCCAGAAGATTTAAGCATATCTTCTGAATCCTCATAAAGATGAAGCATATCTTTATTAAAGATGAAGTCTTTCAAGTATCCCTTTACACTTGAAACACTAGTAAGATTCCGGCATCTTTTTATCCCATAAAAAGTCTAAGCCTATCTTAATCTCTAATCCGGCTTCTCCTAGAAGCCCTCATAGATCGCCGTCTTGAAGGCTGTGATACCCTATTGTATCAATCAATTTTTTGGCAAATTATCGCGAATTGCAAATCAGTTAATATAACCACCCGAAGGTACAACCGCCGGGTTTTATATGCAATGTCAAACCAATTGTACCTGCCCCAGACCTCTTTGTAAAAAGGTCGCCGGGAGGGAAAGACTAAACAAACAAACAGCATTATTTTAATGGCTTATTAAAAATTGCAGCATATCTTTTACCTGTCCAAAAGAATTAAGCATAACTTCTGAATCCTCATAAAGATGAAGCATATCTTTATTAAAGATGAAGTCTTTCAAGTATCCCTTTACACTTGAAACACTAGTAAGATTCAGGCATCTTTTTATCCCATAAAAAGTCTAAGCCTATCTTAATCTCTAATCCGGCTTCTCCCAGAAGCCCTCATAGATCGCCGTCTTGAAGGCCGTGATACCCTATTGTATCAATCAATTGTTTGGCAAATTATCGCGAATCGCAAATCCGTTAATATAACCACCCGAAGGTACAACCGCCGGGTTTTATATGCAATGTCAAACCATTTATACCTGCCCCAGACCTCTTTGTAAAAAGGTCGCCGGGAGGGAAAGACTAAACAAACAAACAGCATTATTTTAATGGCTTATTAAAAATTGCAGCATATCTTTTACCTGTCCAAAAGAATTAAGCATAACTTCTGAATCCTCATAAAGATGAAGCATATCTTTATTAAAGATGAAGTCTTTCAAGTATCCCTTTACACTTGAAACACTAGTAAGATTCAGGCATCTTTTTATCCCATAAAAAGTCTAAGCCTATCTTAATCTCTAATCCGGCTTCTCCCAGAAGCCCTCATAGATCGCCGTCTTGAAGGCCGTGATACCCTATTGTATCAATCAATTGTTTGGCAAATTATCGCGAATCGCAAATCCGTTAATATAACCACCCGAAGGTACAACCGCCGGGTTTTATATGCAATGTCAAACCATTTATACCTGCCCCAGACCTCTTTGTAAAAAGGTCACCGGGAGGGAAAGACCAAACAAACAGACAGCATTGTTTCAATGGCTTTGAAAAGCCGAGAAAAACCATGTCCAACAGGTGTCAGCATGATCACCTAGATAACTGTGTGGAGCCCCCCTCGCCGGGAATAACACAGGAAGCCTGATCCCAGGCTCGACCACAGAAAACGCAGTTTCTGATGAGCCCTCAAGCGACCAAACTCGTCGGGGTAACTTACCTATTTTAGCCATCCTGACTAAAACTCGGTAAACAAAAACGGTATTCTCGGAGCAACGAGAAAAACGCCGGAAAGGTAACCCACACCAAACGAGACATTACAGGAGGGCGTAATGCATAAAGCAATGAATAACACAGGAAGCCTGATCCCAGGCTCGACCACAGAAAACGCAGTTTCTGATGAGCCCTCAAGCGACCAAACTCGTCGGGCTAACTTACCTATTTTAGCCATCCTGACTAAAACTCGGTAAACAAAAACGGTATTCTCGGAGCAACGAGAAAAACGCCGGAAAGGTAACCCACACCAAACGAGACATTTTAACACATTTTATACAAAGGGTGTGCACAAAAATAGGGATACCTGAACAGGAGGGCGTAATGCATAAAGCAAAAACCGGGGCAAAGGTAGCCATGACAGAGACTGGTGGGAAACTTACTCCAGGTTCTGCATAGACCCGCCGGGACCCAGCTCTGGAAAAAAAGAAAATTTCCAGGAATGAATGCTCATAAGGTTAACCCAATCATGTTCGCATACAAGTGTTAAATAACCCGCCGGGTAACGAGACGTAATACTCAACGACTACAGCTCGCTACGCGGTGGGGTTTCCTATGTAAAAGATTTCAGAATATCTTAATTTGTCCAAAAGATTTATGAATACCCTCTGACATAATATATAAAGACCAGCATGGCGTTTATAACTGATTAAGTCTTTCCGGTGGTGTTTGTTTCAAGATTCAATTTTGGAAAATAAAAAAAAAATAAAAAAGACGCCGGCCCCCAAATTATCTCGTAGACCAAAAACTGGGAAGCCTGACAAATATACGAGATCTAACTTCTCCCGAAGTATCTTTTTAGATCGCCGTATGTTGAAGGCGGCGATACAAAACGTATCCCTCAATTGTCTGGTTAACTAACTGAATTGTAAATTCGTTATTCCCATCCTTCCAAGGAGCACCCGCCGGGTGTGAATATTAGTTTAAAAAACGTTAACCCCAATTGTGCCCTAAAGCGCCGTATGTTGAAGGAGGCGATACACAATGCATCCCTCAATTGTCTGGTCAACTAAACTGAATTTTGCAAATTCGGTCATCCCACCCTTCCAGGTTGCACCCGCCGGGTGATTTAAAATTTAAAAGTTAACCCCAATTGTTCTTATCCCCACTTCTTTGTAAAAGATCGCCGGGGAGGAAATACAACAACAGCATAGTTTTATATTGGCTTTGCAAAACCGAAAAAACTACAAACAACACGTGTCCGTCTGAACACTGTTAGATGGGTACAGCCAACCCGCCGGGAATCATAAGGAGCCTGAAACAGGCACCCCAGAGACGCAGTCCTGGGGAGCCACAGACACCCACTCGCCGGGGAAACAAGCCTGTTTTAAACCACGCGTGGCCAAAACTCGGCAACCAGACGCGGTTATCAAGGTGAAACCGAGAAAAACCCGCCAGAAAAAACCCACCCCGTCCAGATACCAACTGAACGCAACACCGGACCGAGGCGTAGCCAAAACACAACTAACGCCGGGCCCAACATAGTCCGTGGAATTAGCCAATACACAACTAACCCAGGACACATAAATAGTCCGAGGAATTAGCGAATACACAACTAAACCAGGACACACATGACACAGTAGTACATATTTAGAAAATAAATCAATAACACTTGTATATGTGGTAAAGCTACGAGAGGCTGGCTAGGCCTAGGCAGACGGATAACAGTAACATGTCGGAAAATAAACAAAAAGCACTGAATTATATCACAACAGGAACCACCACCAACACACCACTGTAGCAAACACTTCCGGCAAAGGGAAGAACTGACTCGGGACCCAGAAAAAACCTCACTAAGTGAAGAAAAATACGCTGGGAACGTCAGCAAAAATACGCTACCTCATCAGAAAGATAAAAGGAAGCAATAATGCGTAATGAAAGCCGCCTGCATCACAAAGCTAGCTAACTGTGAAAAAGTTCACCTGTCCACAACAGGACCACGAGGGTACATCCGAAATAGATGCCCCAAACACACGACCCAAAATACACTGCACTGCGGGCAACTAGCCCGGGACACTCCTGCTACGCATATCCTAACCTTAATCGATACATCCCGGAGTAAACAAATGAGAAAAAACTCACTAGGGACGCAACAAATGCGGAACCCACGGAGCGTGGGGAGACACGTCCGGGCAGGCTGAGCGCAGAGCAGAGAAGGAAGAATGACGCCTGCAGTAGCGTCTGATCAAAAGATCCACACAAGTACATCCACGATATGATTGAAAGCTAATTGAATAGTTATTCTTATTTTATTTTTGTTTTTATTTTTTACGAAGTTTTTTCGTAGTGAGAACCAAATTCATAATGACTGAAGCCATGAGTGAGGTCGCGTGCGCTCATGATGAAGGCTCCTCAGATTTTAAATGCTCTGCGCGGTAGATTCAAACTACGGCGGATGAGTGTTTGAAGAGGGTGCCTTATGTAATAGGCATGTTCGTCAATGATGGAGGGGCCACTAATATATATATATATATATATATATATATATATTTATTTTTATTTTTTTATTTTTTTTTATTTCAGGCAGGTGAGATTAAAATAATAGGCACAGTTTGCATTATTGAGTTTTTTATTGATACTCAATTTTTCGTATAGTTTTTCTGGTATTTTCAGGAAGTTGGTAAAGGAGGTTTTCAAATGGTTCTGACGTTTCAATGGGCGCAGCCATCATTATCAAGGAGAAGTGAAGTTAGAAGGTGATAAGTCGAGTTTATATAGGCGATACAAGATCAAGAGAGGGATTATTGTGTGCTAGCTGCACGCTGGTTGGCTAACCTAAGACTAGCTCTGGTAGGCTGGCCGGACGCAGGAGTGGGCGGGGCCTCTGCGTCGTTCATCTGCGATGTCTAGCCGAAGCCGCTAAAACACGTGGTTCCCACAACAGCGGATTAATCAACAAAAACCACATCTTAGCGGCTAAACAACTTCGTGAAAATAATAATATCATAATCAGACGAGCCGATAAAGCTGCCAGCCTGGTCATCCACGACAAAGATGAATACCTGCAGAAGATGGACCACATCCTAAGCGACTCTACAAAATTCCGGAAAATCACCCGTAACCCCACCGAGGAAATAAAGCGGAAAACCAACACCACCATCACCGCCATTAACGCAAAGACAGGAGGGATCCACCTTAAAAAACTCATCGGTGACTTCTCCCCTGGGTACGCTTACGGCACAGTCAAAACCCACAAACCAGGTAACCCCCTTCGCCCCATCATCTCCCAGATCCCTACCGCCACCTACCAAATTGCCAAGACTTTGAACAAACTTCTGACCCCCTACACCCCCAGCCAGTACAGTCTTCCTTCGTCAGCTGACTTCCTGGAGATTTTAAGAGATGCCCCCTCTACTGACGACCATATCATCGCCTCCCTAGATGTAGTAAGTCTCTTTACCAACGTGCCTGTGGACCGCACCATTGAGCTCATCCTACATCGAGTCTACCACTGCCCAGACAACACGCCCTTAGACCTCCCAGAAACAGCCCTGAAGACGTTGCTGGAAATATGCACCAAAGAGGCGCCCTTCACCTGCCCGCGAGGTGACATGTATCAGCAGATTGATGGTGTGGCAATGGGCAGTCCCCTAGGAGTCCTCTTTGCCAATTTTTACATGGGCACCATCGAAGAAGAGCTCCTGACTACCAACCGCCCCTCCGTCTACTGCAGATATGTGGACGACATCTTCGTGCGTGTGAAGGACCCACAGGAGCTACGTGACCTTCAACAACGATTCATCGCCTCTTCCAGTCTAAACTTCACCTTCAAGGAGTCCTCTAACGGTCATCTCCCCTTCCTTGATGTCCTCGTAAACAACAACACCACCTCAGGCTTTACCCACCAACAACGGATTATGTCTCAACGGCGAAAGTGAATGCCCCCAGCGATATTTACGATCCACCATCGCCGCCTACGTCAGGAGAGCCCTATCACACTGCACCTCCTGGCGAGACACTCACAAGGAACTCGAGAGGCTCACCCAGGTGCTTGTAAACAATGGGTACAGTAACTCGGACATCGCCCACACCATCAACAAACACCTTGAAACATGGTACAAAAACGACATGCCTACTAATACAAACACTGAATACATAAAAATCTACTATAAAAACCACATGTACTCAGATCACAAGACAGACGAAAACATAATGAGAGACATTATCAGCAACAACGTTAAAACTACGAACCCTGACCAACACCTTAAACTCACCATATACTACAAATCGAGGAAAACATCACAACTAGTCATTCGCAACAGCCCGGCTACCGCTAAGAAACCATCACAAGAGGACCATGTCATATACCGACACACCTGTAACAGTGAGGACTGTGGACCTCACACTTATGTCGGTTTGACAAGGACTCGTCTGTCACGTCGCCTTACCTTCCACCTTCAAGCCGGAGCTATCAAGGACCACTACCACACATCCCCACCATCAGGAACTCACCAGACCTGACTTAGATAAACACACCTCTATTCTTGATAAAGAAATAGACTCACGCCGCCTATTCATTCTTGAAGCTATATATATACAAACATACCAACCTACTTTAAACACACAAGCGGAATACAGCCAGATCCTACCCTCGGCACGCCCTTCCACAGCGAGGCCCCCCATGATGCCCCCAGGAATGCCCCCTCCACACACGCAGACGAACGACACAGAGGCCCCGCCCACTCCTGCATCCGGCCAGCCTACCAGAGCTAGTCTTAGGTTAGCCAACCAGCGTGCAGCTAGCACACAATAATCCCTCTCTTGATCTTGTATCGCCTATATAAACTCGACTTATCACCTTCTAACTTCACTTCTCCTTGATAATGATGGCTGCACCCATTGAAACGTCGGAACCATTTGCAAACCTCCTTTACCAACTTCCTGAAAATACCAGAAAAACTATACGAAAAATTGAGAGTATCAATAAAAAACTCAATAATGCAAACTGTGCCTATTATGTTAATCTCACCTGCCTGAAAGAAAATATCCTCCCTGGCTACACTAATATCAAACTATATTATATATATATATAATATATATATATATATATATATATAATATATATATATATATATATATATATATATATATATATATATATATATATATATATATATATATATATATAGGCCTATATAATAATATATATATATATATATATTATATATTCATATATTTATATATTACTTTATTTGTGTGTACAATAGAATTATTTCTGAATTTATTACTTGAAGATAACCTGGCTTTCTTGTTTTGTATTTTCAGTGTCAACCCAGGAGCCATTTCCCTTCTCGTTGGAAAGGGTTGTGGCCCTACCAGGTAAGTAAAATTTTCAACCTTCATGACTAACATGTGTTCTATGAACATTATATAACTATTGGCAAGGAAAATTGTATAACAGTGTTGTATATTGTGGCAAAGATATACAACTGTATAAACATTCTCATATATTTACATAATAATAACAATGCATGGAAGCAATAATATTGCGCATAGCTCGCGAACCAATTACGCTATATTATTTTGGTTTTCACCATTAGAAAGAGCATACTTTTCCGATTATGGTGATATAAGCAGTTATATACATATCCGAGCAAATAAAGCAACGCTGAGGTGGGGAACAGCTCGGAACCCGGCTAGCGTCGGCGGAAAGGGGACGAGTGAAGCGTAAATATTCGCATTTTGGCTCTTCATTTCAAATATTCATAGAGCAAAAAGTATTTGTCGTAGGAACTTCTAGTTTTTGTTATTCTCTTCAGCATTATCTGCCGTATTCATACAGCCTAAATTTAGAACCATAGACATCGTAACAACGAAATCATTCGAAAATGTTATAAACCATATCATGCAAAGTCATACTGTTTTTGTTTTCGGTTACTGCTTGAAAACTATTGAAGATAGATAATTTCTGTTTTCAGATTTGGAAAGAGGAGAAAAAATACTATTATTTGAGCAAATACAAATACATGGTCATTGTTATGCCCTGTTTTTCTACAGGATTAACTTGGGTAATGTGAGTTCTAACTGACTGGGTATAGAAGGCTGCATGCACAAAACAAGGTATGAGGAATAGAGAACACAAAATAAGCACACGGTAACAAGACACACGATCACTTTTATTGATGTACACACTTTTATAGTTTTCTTGATGATGATTAATATGAAGCATAAGAAGATATGAATACTCATACAAGACAAATGATAGAATTGAACAACACTAGCATTAAGTGGATCTGGATGGAGCCTAGTCTCCCACTTCCAACGTTCAGGTATTAATCTTCTGATCACTGGCTTTATTCACAAGTTTATATACTGGAGACCATAAATGTTACTTATAGATTCATATTGACTGTTAGATTTATCACTGGTAGCTCTGGTGCACAAGTAGTAGTTCACAGACTAGATAGACACGCGTATTTTAGAGTACGGGAATTCTAGTAACCTCAGGGGGGTACTGATCTAAGTTTTATATTCTTGTATCAGAAACACATAGAACGCAAATCAGTGGGCGAACATCAGATATCACTAGGGTTTCACTTCTATGTAATAGTATCTGGATATATGGGTAATTACGAGTTAATATCGCCTGTTAATTAATAAACACTGATACGCTTAGCACTTCCTAATGGAATGGTTATATTTATTAGTGGCCCCTCCATCATTGACGAACATGCCTATTACATAAGGCATCCTCTTCAAACACTAATCCGCCGTAGTTTGAATCTACCGCGCAGAGCATTTAAAAACTGAGGAGCCTTCATCATGAGCGCACGCGACCTCACTCATGGCTTCAGTCATTATGAATTGGGTTCTCACTACGAAAAAACTTCGTAAAAAATAAAAACAAAAAGAAAATAAGAATAACTATCCAATAAGCTTTCCATCATATCGTGGATGTACTTGTGTGGATTTCTGACCAGACGCTGATTCAGGCGTCATTCCTCCTTCTCTGCTCTGCGCTCAGCCTGCCCGGACCTGTCTCCCCACGCTCCGCGGGTTCCGCATTTGTTGCGTCCCTAGTGAGTTTTTTCTCATTGGTTTACTCCGGGATGTATCGAGTAAGGTTAGGATATGCGTAGCAGGAGTGTCCTGGGCTGGTTGCCCGCAGTGCAGTGTATTTTGGGTCGTATGTTTGGGGCATCTATTTCGGATGTACCCTCGTGGTCCTGTTGTGGACAGGTGAATTTTTTCACAGTTAAGCTAGCTTTGTGATGCAGGCGGCTTTCATTACGCGTTATTGCTTCCTTTTATCTTTCTGATGAGGTAGCGTATTTTTGCTGTCGTTCCCAGCGTATTTTTCTTCACTTAGTGAAGTTTTTTCTGGGTCCCGAGTCAGTTCTTCCCTTTGCCGGAAGTGTTTGCTACAGTGGTGTGTTGGCGGTGGTTCCTGTTGTGATATAATTCAGTGCTTTTTGTTTATATTCCGACATGTTACTGTTATCCGTCTGCCTAGGCCTAGCCAGCCTCTCGTAGCTTTATCACATATACAAGTGTTATTGATTTATTTTCTAAATATGTACTACTGTGTCATGTGTATCCTGGTTTAGTTGTGTATTGGCTAATTCCACGGACTATTTATGTGTCCTGGGTTAGGTGTGTTTTGGCTAATTCCACGGACTATGTTGGGCCGGCGTTAGTTGTGTTTTAGCTACGCCTCGGTCCGGTGTTGCGTTCAGATGGTATCTGGACGGGGTGGGTTTTTTCCGGCGGGTTTTTCTCGGTTTCACCTTGATAACCCCGGCTGGTTGCCTAGTTTTGGCCACGCGTGGTTTAAAACAGGCTTGTTTCCCCGGCGAGTGGGTGTCTGTGGCTCCCCAGGTCTGCGTCTCTGGGGTGCCTGTTTCATCCCGGCTGTACCCATCTAACAGTGTTCATACGGACACGTGTTGTTTGTAGTTTTTTCGGTTTTGCAAAGCCAATATAAAACTATGCTGTAGTTGTATTTCCTCCCCGGCGATCTGTTTCAAAGAAGTGGGGATAGGAACAATTGGGGTTAACTTTTAAACTTTAATTCACCCGGTGGGTGCAACCTGGTAGGTTGGGATGACCGAATTTGCAAAATTCAGTTTAGTTGACCAGTCAATTGAGGGATGCTTTGTGTATCGCCTCCTTCAACATACGGCGCTTTAGGGCACATTTGGGGTTAACGTTTTTTAAACTATTATTCACACCCGGCGGGTGTTTCTTGCATGGATGAGAATAACGAATTTACAATTCAGTTAGTTAACCAGACATTTGAGGGATACGTTTTGTATCGCCGCCTTCAACATACGGCGATCTAAAAGATACTTCGGCAGAAGTTAGATCTCGTATATTTGTCAGGCTTCCCAGTTTTTTATCTACGAGATAATTCGGGGGCCGGCGTCTTTTTTAGGGGGTTTTTTCCAATATTTAATATGGAACCAAACACCACCGGAAAGACTTAATCGCTTATAAACGCCATGATGGTCTTTATATATTATGTCAGAGGGTATTCATAAATCTTTTGGACAAATTAAGATATTCTGAAATCTTTTACTTAGGAAACCCCACCGCGTGGCGAGCTGTGGTCGTTGAGTATTACGTCTCGTTACCCGGCGGGTTATTTAACCCCCATGTCTGCGAACATGAGTGGGTTAACCTTATGAGCATTAATTCCTGGAAATTTTAAATTTTCCAGAGCTGGGTCCCGGCGGGTCTATGCAGAACCTGGAGTAGTTTCCCTCCAGTCTCTGTCATGGCTACCTTTGCCCCGGTTTTTGCTGTATGCATTACGCCCTCCTGTTCAGGTATCCCTATTTTTGCGCACACACTTTGTATAAAATGTGTTAAAATGTCTCGTTTGGTGGGGGTTACCTTTCCGGCGTTTTTCTCGTTGCTCCGAGAACACCGTTTTGGTTTACCGAGTTTTAGTCAGGATGGCTAAAATAGGTAAGTTACCCCGACGAGTTTGGTCGCTTGAGGGCTCATCAGAAACTGCGTTTTTCTGTGGTCGAGCCTGGGATCAGGCTTCCTGTGTTATTCATTGCTTTATGCATTACGCCCTCCTGTTATGTCTCGTTTGGTGTGGGTTACCTTTCCGGCGTTTTTTCTCGTTGCTCCGAGAACACCGTTTTTGGTTACCGAGTTTTAGTCAGGATGGCTAAAATAGGTAAGTTACCCCGACGAGTTTGGTCGCTTGAGGGCTCATCAGAAACTGCGTTTTCTGTGGTCAAGCCTGGGATCAGGCTTCCTGTGTTATTCCCGGTGAGGGGGGCTCCACACAGTTATTTTGTTTGGTCTTTCCCTCCCGGCGACCTTTTTTACAAAGAGGTCTGGGGCAGGTATAAGTGGTTTGACATTGCATATAAAACCCGGCGGTTGTTTTTAAACTTTAATTCACCCGGTGGGTGCAACCTGGAAGGTTGGGATGACCGAATTTGCAAAATTCAGTTTAGTTGACCAGTCAATTGAGGGATGCTTTGTGTATCGCCTCCTTCAACATACGGCGCTTTAGGGCACATTTGGGGTTAACGTTTTTTAAACTATTATTCACACCCGGCGGGTGTTTCTTGCACGGATGAGAATAACGAATTTACAATTCAGTTAGTTAACCAGACATTTGAGGGATACGTTTTGTATCGCCGCCTTCAACATACGGCGATCTAAAAGATACTTCGGCAGAAGTTAGATATCGTATATTTGTCAGGCTTCCCAGTTTTTTATCTACGAGATAATTCGGGGGCTGGCGTCTTTTTTAGGGGGTTTTTTCCAATATTTAATATGGAAACAAACACCACCGGAAAGACTTAATCACTTATAAACGCCATGATGGTCTTTATATATTATGTCAGAGGGTATTCATAAATCTTTTGGACAAATTAAGATATTCTGAAATCTTTTACTTAGGAAACCCCACCGCGTGGCGAGCTGTGGTCGTTGAGTATTACGTCTCGTTACCCGGCGGGTTATTTAACACCTGTGTGCGAACATGAGTGGGTTAACCTTATGAGCATTAATTCCTGGAAATTTTAAATTTTCCAGAGCTGGGTCCCGGCGGGTCTATGCAGAACCTGGAGTAGTTTCCCTCCAGTCTCTGTCATGGCTACCTTTGCCCCGGTTTTTGCTGTATGCATTACGCCCTCCTGTTCAGGTATCCCTATTTTTGCGCACACACTTTGTATAAAATGTGTTAAAATGTCTCGTTTGGTGGGGGTTACCTTTCCGGCGTTTTTCTCGTTGCTCCGAGAACACCGTTTTGGTTTACCGAGTTTTAGTCAGGATGGCTAAAATAGGTAAGTTACCCCGACGAGTTTGGTCGCTTGAGGGCTCATCAGAAACTGCGTTTTTCTGTGGTCGAGCCTGGGATCAGGCTTCCTGTGTTATTCATTGCTTTATGCATTACGCCCTCCTGTTATGTCTCGTTTGGTGTGGGTTACCTTTCCGGCGTTTTTTCTCGTTGCTCCGAGAACACCGTTTTTGGTTACCGAGTTTTAGTCAGGATGGCTAAAATAGGTAAGTTACCCCGACGAGTTTGGTCGCTTGAGGGCTCATCAGAAACTGCGTTTTCTGTGGTCAAGCCTGCGATCAGGCTTCCTGTGTTATTCCCGGTGAGGGGAGCTCCACACAGTTATTTTGTTTGGTCTTTCCCTCCCGGCGACCTTTTTTACAAAGAGGTCTGGGGCAGGTATAAGTGGTTTGACATTGCATATAAAACCCGGCGGTTGTACCTTCGGGTGGTTATATTAACGAATTTGCGATTCGCGATAATTTGCCAAACAATTGATTGATACAATAGGGTATCACGGCCGTCAAGACGGCGATCTATGAGGGCTTCTGGCAGAAGCCGGATTAGAGATTAAGATAGGCTTAGACTTTTTATGGGATAAAAAGATGCCTGAATCTTACTAGTGTTTCAAGTGTAAAGGGATACTTGAAGGACTTCATCTTTAATAAAGATATGTTTCATCTTCATGAGGATTCAGAAGTTATGCTTAATTCTTTCGAACAGGTAAAAGATATGCTGAAATCCTTAATAAACAATTGGAACAATGTTGTTTGTTTGTTTAGTCTTTCTCTCCCGGCGACCTTTTTACAAAAAAGGTCTGGGGCAGGTACAATTGGTTTGACATTGCATATAAAACCCGGCGGTTATACCTTCGGGTGGTTATATTAACTGATTAGCAATTCGCGATCATTTGCCAAACAATTGATTGATACAATAGGGTATCACGGCCTTCAAGACGGCGATCTATGAGGGCTTCTGGGAGAAGCCGGATTAGAGATTAGGATAGGCTTAGACTTTTTATGGGATAAAAAGATGCCGGAATCTTACTAATGTTTCAAGTGTAAAGGATACTTGAAAGACTTCATCTTTAATAAAGATATACTTCATCTTTAGGAGGATTCAAAAGATATGCTTAAAAATCTTCTGGACAGGTAAATATATCCTGAAATCTTTAATATGAAACTAAAGGAAAACGAAAAGTAGTGGTGGAGTGCTACGGTTCGTTGACCGGCGGTCTTGTGACACATATTTTGTACCATTTTTTGGGTGTAACCCTATGAGCATTAATCCCCGGAAATTTCTCTTTCCAGGGCGGAGTACCGGTGTTGCATCAGGTGACCAGGTAGTTCCCGGGGGCGGGGTAGTTTTCCCCCAGTCTCTGCCATGTCGGCACTTGAACCTCTCATTGCTGTATGTTCAACGCCGTTAAGATCAGGTATCCCTATATATTATTTTCATTTGTTAATGAAATAATTTAATCACTGAATAATAATAACCATATATATTTTCTATGATTATATTAGGATAATATTGTGTTTATTTATAGTAATTTATTTTAATACAATTAAATATAAATTAAATTAATTAGTATACTTTATGATTTTGCTCACCAGCTCTGCTTTCAATGTGTTAATGAGCTATGGGAGCTTTTAATTATCATAAACCTTTACAGGGCTCTCTTTTAGAGAGTATACCGAGCTCGCAAGCGAGGGACAGCCACAGCCAAGGTGTATGGCGATACTCACAGTCCTGGCAGGACAGAACACATCCCTTTGTGACTCAACTAGTGCTGACGTCCACGGGATGCCGATGTACCATCTTCTACCCCAGTTTTAACATGGCAACATGTGGAGGTCCCAGCTTCGGCGGGATCTTCCCATGATAAGCCAGACTTAACGGATGAAGAACAACGATCTCTGGTCTCAGAGATGGAGGTTGAAGAGTCCAGTCACCTTTTAGGCGACTCTCAGGGTACTGTCGAATCTCCACGGAGTTCGTCATCGGCTAGGTATGTACCGGCGGAAGAGATTGATGGACTACTATTGAATGCACTTAATAGGTTATTGGGCCCTACGCCGGAAACTCCTCCTGATACGGGAGATCCCGCGATGTCGACGAATGTGCGACCTCTGGCTACATCCTTTGCTTTAGCGAAAATACCTAGCCATCCGCTTGTGTCAGGCCCAATTTCCAATGTGCCAGGCACAACAGCTCTCACTACTTCCACTGAATGCAGTTCACTGTATTCAGAAACAAGGGTCAACGAGGTCAAGGAAGTTGCTACTCGTGTCGGAAGAGATTTTTGTTCTAGCCAGCAGTCTAGATATTTATCTTCACGCATCTTATCTCCCAGGCGTAGCGAACGTCTGGGCAGACGCTCTGTCCCGGAGACAGAGCACGACAGTAGAATGGGAGCTCAAGCAACCCATTTTCGACCTAATGATTGCGGAGCTCTCCCATCCACAAGTGGATCTTTTTGCGTCCGAGGAGACTCACAAGCTCCCTCTATACCTCACCCGCCGGGCGATAACGCCGGCAGGGGGGCCAGACGCCCTAGTGACAGACTGGAACAGATGGAGCTCCATCTATCTGTTTCCGCCGCCAGATGCGTCACTAATGTGCCACGTAGTGAACAAACTACGAGTTTATCGAGGCTTAGTCTCGCTAATCGCGCCCCTGTGGCCGGCGCAGGTGTGGTACCAGCAATTAATAATGTGGTGCCCGGACCCGGTATCGCTCCCGGTCGGGTACTTCCACTTAGACACGATTGGCAACCTAGCGACCTCGCTGACTTTTGCATTATGGACATTCAGGAGGCCAAGTGGCTAGCACCATACGGTAGGGATGTGACCAATAAATTGCTCAATCAATATACTCAGTCTACTAAGCGACAATATCAATCACATTGGAAAGCTTTTACTTCTTGGATTGTTAGAACGGAACAAACTGTACCCTCAGTGGCATTGGTTTTTAATTACTTGAACTATCTGTTTGAGCAGAAACGTTTATCTGTGGTAACTTTGAAGAATCACTTAACTGCGATTAGAGTGCCCTTTTTCGACCTTACAGGTCTATCCATACCGGTGGCGGAGGAAACAGGATTTATGAGAGCGTGTTTTAAACTCCGCCCACCTCCCCGTCAGCTCATGCCTACTTGGTCTCTGGACAAAGCTTTGTCTTTACTTCATTCTCGTCTGTATCAAAATACTGCAGACTTTGCTTTAATCTTAAAGAAGGCAGTTTTCCTTTTGGCTTTGGCCACCGGAAACAGAGTGTCTGAGCTGGCGGCGATGAGCAACACACCTAATTGTCTTAGGTTTGGTAGACTTAATGATTCAATTTCCATTGCACCCTCCCCGGCGTTTGTAGCCAAGAATGAGCATAGTGCACACGTGTTTTCTGAGTTCACGGTGCCGGCGTTAAAAAGGGGAAAGGTGCATCATAATTTATGTCCAGTGCAAGCTCTAACCAAATATTTGAGAATAGCTCCTCAAAACCCCCAAGGTGCTTTATGGGTAGCGAGTACGGGTAAACGCTTACTTAAACGGCGATTAGCCTCTCTTCTGGTAGAAGTCATTAAAGAGAGTAATCCCGGCGTTGTGGGTAGGGCCCACGATTTACGCAAGTGGGCGGCCTCTTTACGTTTCCTGAAAAACTTTTCAGTTGAAGATATTGCGTCCACACAGTTGTGGGCGTCTAATCATACGTTTCTCTCTAGATACTTGTCAGTTGCTCTAGACAAACCTTCCTTACCATGTATAGCTTTAAGGCAGAGGGTCTAGGTGGCCCTGCAGTCACTTATGTTTACTTTCACGGAAGGGGGGGGGGGGGTGCAGTCAGTTGACATAGGACACCCTAGACCTCGCCGGAGTATGAGAGCTGTGATACAATTTAAGGTTAAAATGTGATATGAAAATTTCTCTGCGAGAAATTGTGCTAGTACAAGGTTTAGTACAAAACAACGGTGTTGTTATAGTAGTTTTAGCTGCGAAAGCAATGTAATATTAGTTCAAGGGAGTTCATTTGCAATTGATCTCCACATGTATTTTGGGGTTTATGATGTGCACATATAAACTTATAACTTATTATTTTTGTCACCACTCGTTGAGTGGGGTGCCTTTTGTAACTACAGATCTGTGTTCAGAATCTTCAGGGTTACCCATTTTTGTCGGGCAGGCTTCTTTGAAGCACGCACCTGCCTGAACCCCTTTTTCTTGTATATTTCCGGCCTACGCCGTATTAAATACATTTTTCAAAAGTAAGAATACTATGTGGTTGTTTTTATTATCTGCTTTTCTAGAGTTATGATATGATTACGAATGTCCCCCTCCAGTCTTAGATATCAGGCATGTTCGTCAATGATGGAGGGGCCACTAATAAATTATAGGTTTGACTCCTGTAAGGAGATAAAGAAAACCTAATATTTAGTAGTGGCCCCGTAATCATTGACGACTGGGGCCCTCCCGACCGTCCCCTTCCCATTCGTTGATGTATTAAGGATTTTAGTTTACTTGATATGTCAGTGAAGGAGGAATGACGCCTGAATCAGCGTCTGGTCAGAAATCCACACAAGTACATCCACGATATGATGGAAAGCTTATTGGATAGTTATTCTTATTTTCTTTTTGTTTTTATTTTTTACGAAGTTTTTTCGTAGTGAGAACCCAATTCATAATGACTGAAGCCATGAGTGAGGTCGCGTGCGCTCATGATGAAGGCTCCTCAGTTTTTAAATGCTCTGCGCGGTAGATTCAAACTACGGCGGATTAGTGTTTGAAGAGGATGCCTTATGTAATAGGCATTTTCGTCAATGATTACGGGGCCACTACTAAATATTAGGTTTTCTTTATCTCCTTACAGGAGTCAAACCTATAATATGAATTATACTGGGGCAAAGATATAGCCACTTCATAGAAATATTAACCCTTAATTAGCGGCGAGCAAATTAAATAAAGCTGGACTATGTGGCGGCGCTCGACATAGGTCGAGTGGCAATTTCAGCACGTAATGTTGCTGAGAGAGAGAGACAAGTGGTGGCAGGAGAGTAGCGAGCGTATGACTGCTCCAGACCACCGCGGCGAACATACTGACACGAATCCCAGCTCCCTCCTCCCTCTCTCACTCGCTATATAAGGAATTGTATCGGAAAAGTGGCTAATTACATGCTTTTTGCACTCGCGTTGCACGGTTATTGCAAGAAAACTAGCCATCATAAAAGGATCGTTATGGTGTCATTCGAAAGCTCTGTTTATGCCCTTTCAGGGATAGATACTTGTTTTACGTTCTGGGTCTTATTTAGGCATGAAAATGATCACGTAAACAGCCCTATTTTGGCTAAAAACACCCCGCTGGGCGGTACATATAAATAAACCGCATAGGCCGCTCTTAAGGTGTTAATAAGTGAGTCTCTAAATAGCACTGTAACACTGTAGCACTGATAGAGTGAATCTTGGGTAGTATTTGATTGGTCTGGTCCTGGTTATCTTGCGTCCGTGATGTTGGGGGCTAACGACTGGTTCTGCGGCCGTCCAGATGGTCCATATGTAGAAAGTTCTCAAGACGGATTTCTTAGCGATCGTTGCTGGTTACACCCTTATATACCCTCTGGTTTCTAGACCTGAATCACAGATATTAGGATCTTCCTGTCAATCTGGATCGGAATTAACGCCAAGCGCATCTCACGTCGATCGCTCAGCTTCCCGGTCTGTATGAAAGTTATAAGGTGTACGTAGATTTCTTTTACATGGACAGATCCTTCTATCTAAATCTGCCACGGAGTCTGCCGGCTCTGGAACTCAATTCTCAGGAACAAACAATGATAGAGCTAGAGGTCAACACAAGGGACCAGCCACTGTTTGGTGTCTATCTTTCAACTAATTTTACTGGGGGCTGGAGCTCGGTTTATAGGTTCGGTTTTGGACCCTGTAGGCAATAGGGATCTCGAGTTTTGATGGACTTATTTGAGCTCTCAATTGATACGGGAACTAGGTAAGGTGGTGATTACTGTTGTGGCATATGGCTGTATGGAGCCTTCATAATGTGATATAACTGAGCCTTAGTAAGAGGTACTATTTTGGCTATACTGGAAGTATTTAGGGGAGAGAGACTGGATCTACTTTGCGAGGAGGTTTGGGACATCTTTGATAGGAGCGTCTCTCTTAGATTGCTCAGTCTTCATTCTATGGTATAGCTCAGGTGCTAATTTGATTATCGGAGTATGCAAGAAAGGTTAATGGGTTATTGTGGGTTAATAGAGGTTAGTAAGGGTGTTAGCCATACATGGTTAGTTCATTGATAGGAAGAATTCCTGTTCTACCTGGCAATGACCCGGAAGTCAAAACAGGGGTCAGGTGTAGGGCCTACCTCCGCAGGGGTAGGGGTCTCCCTCCCCGGGTGGGTGAAAGGGGTAGGCGCGCGTCCTCTCTCTGTGATGGTCGTCTGGGCGGCTGTGGCTGGGGGCTTGCCATATTACAAGTGTTTGTAATAACCCTCTGTTTATGAGACAGATGTGGGTGTTCGTAATACCAAAACCGAAGGTGCCTTGATCAGCTGGTTTAATTGGTTGGGTTGTTAATTGCATGGTTTGTTGGATGTGGTGGAGACTGGGTTGCTAACTCTGCCACATTTATCTGGAAGTATGGCAATAGAGGTTAGTCACTGGCGAGGCGGCTAGCCTCGCACTGACGATCATTTGGTACAGGGATGTGAATGGGTTGTGATGGAATAGATGGCATGCAAAGGGTTAGTAAAGTTCTAATGGTGTTCCTTCCTACTGGGGGAAGGTAGGCTGGATAGGAGTATATATACAAAAGGTTTGAGAATGTTAGTAACGGAAAAGTTAAGGATATTCAGGGGGTATGCTGGAGAGGCTAGGTCCGGAGGGAGTCGAGGAGCGTGGGGGGTTAACGAGAGGGAGAGGGTTAAGGGGGGGCTACGTGGAAGTTTGACCCTAAGGTCTCTGGGCGTAGGGGTGGCATTAGGCTACAGTTGGTATCTTAGACTGGGGGTTAATGACAGGGAAGGTAGGTTAATCAAACGCTACCGGGGGATGAGCAATAGGTGGTGGTATATGAGTCTGGAAATTATAGAATCATGTGGACTGTGGGGAAGATGAGGTTAGCTGTAGGTGTGTGCTTGACTGTGGATAAAAGTAGAGAAAAACATAGTGTATTATTACTCGTCAATACGATGGGTTATGGACACTATTAGTTGACACGATTTCTTGCTGATCTAGTTGTCCCTGGGATCTGTGTTTTCTATGAAATATATACCAAAGAAAGCGGCAGTTCGTAGGGGTAGCTTCGTTATTGTTTCGTGGTAGATATGCGTCGAGACAATGGTAAAAGAGGGTTATCTATACAATCTCTGGTTGGGGTAAGAATTAGAGTTACTGCATGGTTGCTAACATCTTCAGTCATTAGATCTGGCAAGATAGGGCAGGCGTAATGGTTGCACGATGGTGTACCCGTGGGTATTATAGTTTCTTATCAATTATGACATGGGGGTTAACATATTACTTCTCGGATGGAAGAACATACATAGATTTATGGGGGCGGTTTGTCTTCAGAAACTTAGTCTGGCTAGACAAGGTATTTTAGGGTATGTTGATATTGATATCTTAACTTAGGGACAGGGCATGGGTGTATTAAATTAAGGTGTATTCATGTTCATCATCATGTAGGTAGAGTCTGGCGGGTAAGAGGTGTAGGACACGAGGGGTAGTGGATACGCAAGGTGGGGGAAGGGTCAGTGGTTAGAAGCGATAGGCAGGTGTGGTTTGGAGATGCTTAGCTCTGCGGGCTTCGGCCTGTCTGAACTGGTTGGCTTGGTGCCTTCTCTCCTTCTTTCTTCTCTCACGCTGATCTATGGGGCGTCTGCTCTCACCTGGTCCTTTCGTTCTGTGGGCCTTTCCTTCGGGTGTTTCTGTTCTCGTTTCTTTGTTGTTCTCGCTCGTGGCTTCCGTGGTGGGCTTCTCGTTCTGGGGCATTTTACTTCCCTCTCCTTCGTTGTAGGCTCGTCCTCACCCCTCAAGGGTGAAGTAAAGAGAAGTATAGTCATGGTGGGTCATTTGGAGGGTGTGTAGAAGGTCCCACCAGGCAAGAGAGCGAGGGTCAGGTTTCTTGTGCAGGTCTATGTAGACCTGTAGGAATGTGTCTTCGGTGTTGTGGAGGGCGGCTGCCCGGGCTTGATGTGGCCGTTGTAGACGGGCTAAGCGTCCTGTGGACGTTTTTAATTTAACACGTCTTATGAACGGTGTGCATTCGTCCTCAGTGGGGGTAGGGACGGGAGCGACGAATGGTGTGGATGTGTTCATGGTGGAGGTCAGGTATTGAGTGAGGTGTGTGGGACTGACAGGAGGCCTCTTCAGTGTGGTGAAGGGGTTAACAACTGAATGGGAGGGACTAACGCGTGAAGGCGGAGCTGGGGGTGAAGGGGGGATATGAGTCTGGGGTTTTTGGGGTTGTCTTGGGTGGTGTTGCAGGCTGGGAAAATATATGGAGGCAATGTGCAATATTGGTTTAGGTAAGGTGCGTGATGGAGGTGTGTGAGAAAGAGGGGGTGTGTGTTGTGTGGCTTGGGCTTTTAGTGGAAGAAAGGGGTTTTGTTTTTACATAACTGTCTTCAAATCTGATGGGTGTGTTGATGATTCTACCTTTGGAGGTTCTGGTGGGAAGGTAGATTTTTGTAGTGGGACTTGAGTCGCTCGACGATGTTTTATATTGAGGGGAAGAACGCTTTACAGGTGGAGGACATTTAGTGGGGGGTGATGTAGGGGGTTATTTGAGAGGTAGATGCGTGTGGAGGTTTTTGTCGAGTGAGGGTGGTAGGAGGAATGGGAGAGGATTGGGTGGGGGTATTGATGGGAGTTCTCGGAGGGGCGACTTTGTGGGGGGATTTAAGTGGGGGTGTGGAGGTCGGGTACGTCATTTTGGAGGGGCTTTGGTTGGGAGTTACTTGTGTGGTAGACGTGGTGGGTGAGGAGGGGTTGGTCGTTGGCATAGGGTAGTCTTTAGGGGGAGGTTGGTTGGGGGTTTTATGAGATGATGAGGTTGGTTGATGCGTGGGTGGGGTCGCAGGGATAGTGGAGGGGAAATGGGTGGATGCAGGGGGGCTAGACGAGTGGGTAGTGAGTGGAGGTTTAATTGGGAGGGTTGGGGGTAGGAAAGTGTGGTGGGTGCGTTCTTTGGTGGGGTGGTGATTGAGGTGGTGGTGGTTTTGTGGGAGTTTGGGTGGGGGGGGAGATCTAGAAGGTCATTCGGGGTGAGGAGGTGGGGGTGAGAGGGGTGAGGTTGGGGAGGTTGGTGGAGGTGGGGTGGAGGAAGGGTGGTTGTGTGATTTGTGGGTGAGGTGGGGGGGTGGTTTTTTTGGGTGTTAGAGGGTGGTGATGTGTTTTGTGGGATTTTTTGTGGAGTGGAGGTGTTTCGACGAGAGAAGAGTAGAGGAAGGAGGAGGATAGTGGGGCAGCTCTACGGAACTTTGTTATCAGGGTGTGTTCTGGAGGGTTTAAAGGATTTCAGTCGTGGGCGTAAGTTGTAGCGTGAGGTGACTGGGGTAGATTGTGTGGTGCGGTTGGGTGTGTACTTGGTTTTAGGTGGGGGTGGTGGTTTTCTTACTGTGGTGCCTGGTGGAGGTACTTCAGGGCTAGACGGGAGGGTTTCTGTTGTGGTCGGGGTTGTGGGTGGAGGTTTTCGTACTTTGATATTTTGGGGAGGTACTTGACTATCAGAAGTGAAGGAATTGGTCATGGTGGAGGAAGGTGTGATAGTGGGGGCTTGGGATTTGTGGAGGTTAGTTTGGGGGCTATGTTGAGGAATGATCGGCAGGTTCTGTGCTGGAGGGTTTAGGCCTTTAGGGGTTTGTAGGGGAACATTTATAGCCTGAGTGGGAGGGGTAGTAGGGGTGTTCAATTCAGGGTCGGACGTGTGGGGTGGGGTAATGTCTTGTGGTTTTAGAGGTTTAAATGCTCGGACGAATCTATTTCTGAACGTGCGAGTCACGCCGTGATAATCAATGATGACTTGATAGGCATTTGGGACTTTGATGATGGTGTAGGGTCCGACATAGCGAGGGCCTAATTTGTTGGTGACAGGGAGGTTGGCTACCATTACGGTGTCATGGATGGCGAAAGGGTTTTTATCATCGGGGTTATCATTTTTGGTGTTTTGACAGGTTTGGGCGGTATGGAGGGTGTTTTGCAGATGTTGCAATGGGTCAATTGTGGAGGTGTTGGAGGGGAGGTGAGCGTGATGGTGGAACGGCAGTAACAGGGGGGGTACGCTGTAAACACGTTCATGAGGTGAAATACCGTCTTCTCGGGGACAGGTGTTCATGCCCCATTGTATAATTTTTATCTGTGATGGCCAGTCTGAGGTGTTAAGAGCAATCATTTTGGTACGTAACTGGTTGTTGATGGTGCGATGGCTGCGTTCGCATATAGCATTTCCTTGAGGCCAGTACGGGGATGAGTGTTTGATCTTAATACCGCATTGTTGGGTGAACTGGTGCCAAACGTGTCCACTAAATTCGGGGGCATTGTCGGATAGAAGAGCAAGGGGAAGGCCAAATATAGGGAACACTTCTGTGGCAAGCAGTGCAGCGACTGTGGTGGCTGTGTGGTCTTTAACTGGGCAGGCTATTAAAAATTTTGAATATACGTCAACAAATGTGACGATATAGCGGTTGCCAGCGTAAGAAGCAAACGGGCCCATGATGTCGAGGGATAGGACTTGGAACGGTTTGTTGGCAGAAATGGTACCAGCTGGGCCTGGGGTGCGTGATCTATCCTTCCCCAATAAACAAGGTTTGCAGGATTCTGTCATGCGTTGTGCAATCTTGGAGGGGTTGGGGGTCCAGTACTGATCCGCGAAGATTTTTAACATTTCCTTTTGTCCAAGGTGTATGCCGTTTCCCTCGTGGATGGCAATCATGTAGTCGTGGGCAATGGTGGGGTCTAGGATTATGTGACCGGAGTCTGTGGCAAGTTGATCTCCCCAGCGAGTCAGTTTCTTGAAGATATTTAATGGTATCCAGGGTGGTCTGATCCTTGTTTCCCAAGATTGAATTAGTGAGGGGGCTGGCGGGGAATTATGTTGGTTGATGGGGGTATGTAAGAGCTCAGTGTTTTGTAAGGCGGCTAGGTTGGTGGGGGAGTCTTTCGGTACTGGCAAACGTGACAGGGCGTCTGCATTGGTGTGAAGTTTACCTGGACGATACTGTATTGTAAAATCGTAGTCCTCTAGTGTCTCTCTCCAGCGTACCAAGATGGCTGAGTTGGTTTCGCACCTACGCAACCATTGCAAAGATTGATGGTCGGTTATTATATCTAGTTTCGCGCCCAACACAAATGACCTGAAGTGGTTGAGTGCCCAAATGATCCCTAGGCACTCTCTCTTGGTGGCTGCATAATTCTGTTGGGCTTGGTTGAGTGTGGAGCTGGCATACGCTATCACATGTTCCTCTCCGTCTCTTACTTGAGCTAAAACTGCACCAATGGCGTACAGAGATACGTCGGTATAAAGACGGAAAGGTTTATGGTAATCAGGGAAAGCGACAATAGGGGCTTGGATCAGCTTTTGTTTCAAAGTGTTAAAAGCGAGGTCTCTTTCAGGTGTCCAGGTGAATGTGGTGTCCTTGTGGGTGAGTTGGTGGAGGGGTCTGGCTATTGCGGCAAAGTGTGGGACGAAACGTCTGTAGTATGTGGCTAAACCTAGAAAAGAACGTACTCCTTTAACGGTGGTGGGTGGGGGTTGGTTTTGTATGGCTTGAAGTTTCTTGGGGTCTGGTGCAATGCCATGTTCAGATATTATGTGGCCGAGGAAATCTACCTTATTTCGTGCAATCTCGCATTTTGAGGGTTTCAATTTCAGCCCGGCACCTCGGATTCTTTGAAGAACTTGTTTCAACCTGAGGAGGTGTTCTTCCCAGGTTTGTGAGTACACAATGATATCGTCTAGATACGCTAGGCAGGTTTCCCAGGTAAGGCCATGTAATACCGCTTCCATCAAACGGGAGAAAGTGGCGGGTCCGTTGCAGAGGCCAAAAGGTAGGACATTAAATTCGTAGTGGTGGCCACCACTAGTGGAGAATGCTGTTTTTTCTTGGTCCTCTGCCTTGATGGGCACATGCCAATACCCTGCTTGCAAGTCGAGGGTAGTGAACCATCTGGATCCGTATAGGGAGTCAAAGGAATCGTCTATCCTGGGTAATGGCGTAGCGTCCTTAATGGTTACATCATTCAATCTCCTGTAATCTACGCAAAAACGGGTTGACCCATCTTTCTTTTTTACTAGGACAACAGGGGAAGACCAGGAGCTGATGGACGGGGTAGCAATTCCGGCCTCTAACATCTCTTGGACTTGGCGTTCCTCTTCCTGGCGTTGTATGGGATTTTTTCTACGGGATGGTTGTCTTATGGGGGGGCCTGTGGTGTTAATGATGTGTTGTTCAACATTGGTCTGTCCTATTTCAGTGGGTTGTTGGGCAAATACGTCACTGAACTCTAGCAATAGTTCGTACATGCTGTGTTTTTGGTGGTCGGATAATGTGTCAGGGAGAGGGGGTAATTTGAGACTGGTAGGGGTTTCATTGGAATCTATGGGGAGGTCATCAAATGTTTCGAGGTCTCCTATGATGAGGCCTTTTGGTAATGTCAGGGATTCTTCAGAGATATTGGCCACTAGAATGTGGTTTATGCGAGCGGAAATGATGGCGGGTTGTAGGAGGCAACGATTGGGGTTGGTGGACGTGGTAGTGGGGGAAAACATCATGTGAGTTTGGGGTATGGGTCGAAGGTTAACCCATTTTTGATGGCGGGGGGGAATTTGACATTTATCTTGAACTACAGCTGGGCTAATGATGGTGGGGGACCGACTGGTGAGCAGGTGCTTGGTACGCATGAGGGGGGGGGGAATCACTTTGGTGGGGGTCACGTGTGAGGGGGGGATTAACGGCGTGTGTGGGAGGATCAGAGTGGTGAGGTGTGAGTGATTAGAAAACGGAATTTGTTGGTGGGACTGCGGAGGGTTGGTGGGGGAAGAGTTAGGTATAGAACATGGGTTATTGGTGGAGGACTGATGTACTGATTTGTGGTTGTTAAAAGGACGAATTTGGGGAGTTTTGTCGGTGGCAGTGACGGTTTGTTTAGAGGTTATATGGGATTGGTGGGTTTGTCTGTCATGAGGGGGTGAGTCAAGTGTGGGGTTTTGAAGTTTTGTAGGGGTGTGAATTGTGTGGGGGTGGAAGGGAGCTACTGACGGAAAGCTGTCACAAGGGAAATTTTGTTGGTTGTGGAATAGCTGAGCATTTCTGGGGCATGGGGAAAACATTGTTGGGTACATAGGTCGGCATTTTCCCTGGAAACATGTGTACATAAATATTTGGTAGAGTGGTTTTTACATACATAAGCGTCTGTCCTGGAAACATGGGAGGATTGATCCTGGACAGAGTTAGGAGAAATGGGGGGGTTTACATCATTGAGTTGCTTGGACTTGTCTTCTTTCGTTTGTTGAGGCATTTTTTCAACAGAATGAGTGATATTTTGAGAGAACTTGGGGCAGGGGGGGGGGGGGGGGGAGGGGGTTAGGAGTTACCTTAGTGCTAGCTGCAACTTGGTAATCTTGACTCAGAGTTTGTTGAGGGTGGAGGTGTTTTTTCTTTTTGTGAACTGGTTTCTGCGTGATTGGTTTGTCAGAGGCTTTGGGTTGGATTTTTTTTTTTTAATGAGATCAGCCTCTGGCCCCAGTCAACCTGGGCCTGGAGTTTTTGAAGGAGGTCAAGTCCAAGGAAACCATCGTAATGTTTACAGTGGGAGGAAAATACTGTGAACGGGTGATAACAACGGGCATGGGGGGCAGGAGTAGTTACTGACAGGGGCAAAGTGTCTCCTAGGAGATTTAAGTAGGTATCAGCAGCTGAGATTAGTTCTGATTTGGTAGGTAACAAGGGGCCAAATAGTCGGTGGTGTTGATCATAATAAGACTTGAACAAACATGACTTAGCAGCTCCCGTGTCGATTAACAAGCGGACAGGAATGTCCTTGATTTTGGCCATGTAGTAAATGGGGGCAGTGCGATCAGTTATGGCGTCCCCCGCCGAGGCCATCGTGGGCGGGGGATACTTTAAAAATCCTGGGAGTCGGTATCTACCTCCTCCAGGGTTTCCTCGGTATCGTCTGAGGTCATGATATGGGCTATGTCTTCGGTGTGCATTTCCTCCATTTCTTCCTCTTGTCCCAACTCCTCTTCATTTACAGAAATGCGAGGAGTAAAGGGGCGAGGTTTGGCAGAGTCACGAATTTGATGGAGGGCACACTTAGCACTACAGGCAGGGAAATCATAGGGGTTGATAATTACTAATGTAGGGTTCTTACTTTGGTAGGTGTTGTAGGTTTTGTTCCGGTTGAAGATTCTGCGTGGCTGGGTAGGTTGGAACCGGGGCCTACTGGGTTGGGGCTTGCCGGAAGGGTAGGTAGGTTTGTTGTGGAAGGATGAGGATGGGTAGGCATTCTTGGAGTTGAAGGTTTGAGCCTTGGGGTTTTGGTTGTCGAGGTGCTGCTGGTGTGTGGGGAACCTCTTGATTACAGCGATTTGGGTGGGTGTTTCTGTGCGCACGGCCAAAATACGTCGGATCGTGATGAGATCTTTTTGATATCCGACGAAATCGTGCACACGGAAATTATCCTTTACTGCTGAGGGCAATATTGATACAAGGTTGACCAGAATCTGCTGTTCTTGCTGGATTCTGGTCAATGTGGGGAAAGACACTTTGATATGTTGGGCGATCTTATTCACTGTGGCATCTAGATCGCCTTCGAATTTAGTGTCTTGGATACGGGTGTGGGCCACGAAAACGCCCAACGAAGGCTTAATGGCCTCTATCACTATTGGGCGAAATTCGTCCCATGTGAGAGCAGGGTGCACTTGGTAGGCAACCAGGGAAACGGCTTTTCCCAGGTGCGTTAATGTCACGGCTATCTTTTCTGCGTCCGTGGTATAAGCTAGGTCAAGTACGGGTTTCACTATGTCCATGAACGTTTCGATCTCGTAAGTCTCCCCATCATAATGTGGGATGGGGATGTGAGAATGGTGCGCCATGATGTTATCGTGTTCTGGCTGTTCCAAACTTGCAATGTAATGCAACCTTTTATCCGAATCAAGAACCACCGCTGCCACCAATGTTATGCCCTGTTTTTCTACAGGATTAACTTGGGTAATGTGAGTTCTAACTGACTGGGTATAGAAGGCTGCATGCACAAAACAAGGTATGAGGAATAGAGAACACAGAATAAGCACACGGTAACAAGACACACGATCACTTTTATTGATGTACACACTTCTATAGTTTTCTTGATGATGATTAATATGAAGCATAAGAAGATATGAATACTCGTACAAGACAAATGATAGAATTGAACAACACTAGCATTAAGTGGATCTGGATGGAGCCTAGTCTCCCACTTCCAACGTTCAGGTATTAATCTTCTGATCACTGGCTTTATTCACAAGTTTATATACTGGAGACCATAAATGTTACTTATAGATTCATATTGACTGTTAGATTTATCACTGGTAGCTCTGGTGCACAAGTAGTAGTTCACAGACTAGATTAGACACGCGTATTTTAGAGCACGGGAATTCTAGTAACCTCAGGGGGGTACTGATCTAAGTTTTATATTCTTGTATCAGAAACACATAGAACTCAAATCAGTGGGCGAACATCAGATATCACTAGGGTTTCACTTCTATGTAATAATATCTGGATATATGGGTAATTACGAGAGTTAATATCGCCTGTTAATTAATAAACACTGATACGCTTAGCACTTCCTAATGGAATGGTTATATATGAATTATACTGGGGCAAAGATATAGCCACTTCATAGAAATATTAATAAGTGAGTCTCTAAATAGCACTGTAACACTGTAGCACTGATAGAGTGAATCTTGGGTAGTATTTGATTGGTCTGGTCCTGGTTATCTTGCGTCCGTGATATTGGGGGCTAACGACTGGTTCCGCGGCTGTCCAGATGGTCCATATGTAGAAAGTTCTCAAGACGGATTTCTTAGCGATCGTTGCTGGTTACACTCTTATATACCCTCTGGTTTCTAGACCTGAATCACAGATATTAGGTTCTTCCTGTCAATCTGGATCGGAATTAATGCCAAGCGCATCTCACGTCGATCGCTCAGCTCCCGGTCTGTATGAAGGTTATAAGGTGTACGTAGATTTCTTTTACGTGGACAGATCCTTCTATCTAAATCTGCCACGGAGTCTGCCAGCTCTGGAACTCAATTCTCAGGAACAAACAATGATAGAGCTAGAGGTCAACAAAAGGGACCAGCCACTGTTTGGTGTCTATCTTTCAACTGATTTTACTGGGGGCTGGAGCTCGGTTTATAGGTTCGGTTTTTGGACCCTGTAGGCAATAGGGATCTCGAGTTTTGATGGACTTATTTGAGATCTCAATTGATACGGGAACTAGGTAAGGTGGTGATTACTGTTGTGGCACATGGCTGTATGGAGCCTTCATAATGTGATATAACTGAGCCTTAGTAAGAGGTACTATTTTGGCTATACTGGAAGTATTTAGGGGAGAGAGACTGGATCTACTTTGCGAGGAGGTTTGGGACATCTTTGATAGGAGCGTCTCTCTTAGATTGCTCAGTCTTCATTCTATGGTATAGCTGAGGTGCTAATTTGGTTATCGGAGTATGCAAGAAAGGTTAATGGGTTATTGTGGGTTAATAGAGGTTAGTATTTATTATTATTTTATAAAGGTATTAGTCATACATGGTTAGTTCATTGATAGGAAGAATTCCTGTGCTACCTGGCAATGACCCGGAAGTCAAAACAGGGTCAGGTGTACCTCCGCTGGGGTAGGGGTCTCCCTCCTCGGGTGGGTGAAAGGGGTAGGCGCGCGTCCTCTCTCTGTGATGGTCGTCTGGGCGGCTGTGGCTGGGGGCTTGCCATATTACAAGTGTTTGTAATAACCCTCTGTTTATGAGACAGATGTGGGTGTTCGTAATACCAAAACCGAAGGTGCCTTGATCAGCTGGTTTAATTGGTTGGGTTGTTAATTGCATGGTTTGTTGGATGTGGTGGAGACTGGGTTGCTAACTCTGCCACATTTATCTGGAAGTATGGCACTAGAGGTTAGTCACTGGCGAGGCGGCTAGCCTCGCACTGCCGATCATTTGGTACAGGGTTGTGAATGGGTTGTGAGGGAATAGATGGCATGCAAAGGGTTAGTAAAGTTCTAATGGTGTTCCTTCCTACTGGGGGAAGGTAGGCTGGATAGGAGTATATATACAAAAGGTTTGAGAATGTTAGTAACGGAAAAGTTAAGGATATTCAGGAGGTATGGTGGAGAGGCTAGGTCCGGAGGGAGTCGAGGAGCGTGGAGAGTTAATGAGAGGGAGAGGGTTAAGGGGGGGCTACGTGGAAGTTTGACCCTAAGGTCTCTGGGCGTAGGAGTGGCATTAGGCTACAGTTGGTATCTTAGACTGGGGGTTAACGACAGGGAAGGTAGGTTAATCAAACGCTACTGGGGGATTAGCAATAGGTGGTGGTATATGAGTCTGGAAATTATAGAATCATGTGGACTGTGGGGAAGATGAGGTTAGCTGTAGGTGTGTGCTTGACTGTGGATAAAAGTAGAGAAAAACATAGTGTATTATTACTCGTCAATACGATGGGTTATGGACACTATTAGTTGACACGATTTCTTGCTGATCTAGTTGTCCCTGGGATCTGTGTTTTCTATGAAATATATACCAAAGAAAGCGGCAGTTCGTAGGGGTAGCTTCGTTATTGTTTCGTGGTAGATATGCGTCGAGACAATGGTAAAAGAGGGTTATCTATACAATCTCTGGTTGGGGTAAGAATTAGAGTTACTGCATGGTTGCTAACATCTTCAGTCATTAGATCTGGCAAGATAGGGCAGGCGTAATGGTTGCACGATGGTGTACCCGTGGGTATTATAGTTTCTTATCAATTATGACATGGGGGTTAACATATTACTTCTCGGATGGAAGAACATACATAGATTTATGGGGGCGGTTTGTCTTCAGAAACTTAGTCTGGCAAGACAAGGTATTTTAGGGTATGTTGATATTGAAATCTTAACTTAGTGACAGGGCATGGGTGTATTAAATTAAGGTGTATTCATGTTCATCATCATGTAGGTAGAGTCTGGCAGGTAAGAGCTGTAGGACACGAGGGGTAGTGGATACGCGAGGTGGGGTAAGGGTCAGTGGTTAGAAGCGATAGGCAGATGTGGTTTGGAGCTGCTTAGCCCTGCGGGCTTCGGCCTGTCTGAACTGGTTGGCTTGGTGCCTTCTCTCCTTCTTTCTTCTCTCACGCTGATCTCTGGGGCGTCTACTCTCACCTGGTCCTTTCGTTCTGTGGGCCTTTCCTTCGGGTGTTTCTGTTCCCGTTTCTTTGTTGTTCTCGCTCGTGCCTTCCGTGGTGGGCTTCTCGTTCTGGGGCATTTTAGTTATCAATCACAATTTCGAGATAGGACGGTGTGAAGACAATTACCCGGGAAAAACTTCCGGAGTCGTTTACACTTACATATTGCTATTTATTTACATTTTTTTTTTATACTGTAGTACAGTTATTCCTCTTTCCATTGACATATGATACATCACAATAAACAGCATTCTGGTGGATGAAAATACAGAAAAACACGAGGCTTCGAAAACTCGCCCAGCCAGAATATTTCAGGGCAAAATAAAGAAGGGCTGACGGTTTTCAATCAATTTAAGTTAGGGGATGCGAGAGTGTTAATATAACTAGTTTGGACAAGTGTAGCTAAAATATAGAATATATAACAAGTCTGGGTTTGAGTCTGAGCAGTTCATACCCTTGCGTGCTGCGCAGTTAGCGAGAGAGGGAGTGACTGTATCACTAGATCCGTTCTCAAAAGCAGCTAGAATATCATCTATATTTAAAAAATGCAAAAACTTGCTAGAATGATGCTACAACCTCTGGAAGGGTTTGTTTTGCATATTTTACAATTAAATATGGTTCTAGAATGTGTGATATTTATAGAGTATCACTGGGAATTATGTTGCTAATGTTAAAAATGCAAGCTAAATGTAGCATTTTAAAATGTAGCGTTAAAGTAGCTATATTGGCAACACTGAGTCACTTACTTGTCACCAAGGAGGTTATATTAGGGGGAGGGATAGGTCTTAGAACGTACCCTATGTAAACGTGAAGCCAGATAAAACATTGGCAGGTAGGCTACTGGCGAATCTGGCTAACTCTGATCATATTGCATCATATAGATAAGCAAAAATAATGATAGGCTATAGTAATCTAGTAACATATAATTAATACATAAGTATCTCTTTACGATCTGTAGCCCTAACTCTTACATTGAATACATAATGATCAAAGTACTGGAAGGTAGAAGCGCGGTAGTTTGGTTTCACTGTTTCACCCTGACACTCCCTCCTTTAGTATCCTTCCTCCAAGGATGTCATAGCTCTGAAGGGACCCCGATATACGAGATACGTAGCTTCATATGCGCGTATTGATCACTTTCATGCTATTATGTATGCATGCAGAAGTAGCAGGACACCTATGTCAAGAGTGAACACCAATAACTTAATCCATACACAGTAAAAAAGACGGAAATAATATCTTAGATACGAAGTGGTGGAAGGGGGAGGGGGGGAGTGTGTATGCTATGTAACAGGACAGTTCGAGAGAGAGAGAGAGAGTAAGTAATTGTCGCTAGATAGGCACGTGTGTGATTGTGTGATGGTCTTGTGTAGCTATGTGTGTGCTTGTTTGAGTGTCGCTATAGGCTATGTATTAGTTATCTCTCTCTCTCTCTCTCTTATTTATCGCTGTCTTCCTTACGATTACGACATACTAGTGCATGAAAACATTGAAAATAGGGAGCCTCTCTCTCTCTCTCTCTCACACAAATGAGAACATAAGTAAACAGGAGTCTGCAGAGAGCCGATTGGCTTTAGAACTCGGTAGCCTATTCCACATATCTACAACTCTGTTACTAAACGAATAGAGGCAGATCCCTTACTGCCTTACACACCCAGTGTCTCTCTGTCGCTCATTTGTTTGCACACCGGTACAAATGAGGCAAATCCCTTACACATGCAACTAAGATGAACATGGGAATCTGTAGAGAGACAAGTGGCCCACAAAAGGCAGATCCCTTTCACATCCAACCCATTTCATCCATATGACTATCTGATTATATCTTGAAATTCTCTATTGTTCTTGATCCTACTATAACACTAGGTAGCCTATTTCACATATCTACGACTCTGTTACGAGAGAGGCAGATCCCTTACACAGCCAATCTCTCTCTCTCTCTCTCTCTTATTTGCACACTGGTACAAATGAGGCAGATCCCTTACACATGCTACCAAGATGAAAATGGGAGTCTGCAGAGAGCCGATTGGCCCACACACGGCAGATCCCTTTCACACCCAACCCATCTCGTCCTATCAAATTTTATGTTGAAGCTCTATTGTTATTGATCCCACTATAGCACTCGGTAGCCTATTCCACATATCTACAACTCTTTTACCAAGCGAATAGAGGCAGATCCCTTACACAGCCAATCTCTTGCTCTCTCGCTCTTGTTTGTTTGCACACCGGTACAAATGAGGCAGATCCCTTACACATGCAACCAAGATGAAAATGGGAGTCTGCAGAGAGCCAAGTGGCCCATGTACGGCAGATCCGTTTCACACCCAACCCATCTCATAAACGTTACCTGCTATTTACACTACTTACTATACACCCATGTTATCATTATACCTGCAACCAAAACTCAATTGTAAGAAATAGGTACATAAGAAAATGGGAGTCTGTAGAGAGCCAATTGGGCCACACAAGACAGATCCTTTTCACACCCAACCCATCTCATTAAAACTCTCTCTCATTTATCTGTCTTCCTTACATTTATGACATCCTAGTCTATCTCTCTCTCTCTCTCACAAATGAGAACATAAGGAAACCGGAGTCTGCAGAGAGCCGATTAGCCCACATATGTCAGATCCCTTTCACACCCAACCCATCCCGCGTGCTCTCTCTCTCTCATATTTATCGCTATCTTCCTTACGTTTACGACATCCTATTCTCTCGCCATACTCTCTCTCTCTCTCTCCCTCATAAATGAGAACATAAAAAAATAAGAAAACGGGAGTTTGCAGAGAGCCGATTGATCTACACATGGCAGATCCCTTTCACACCCAACCCATCTCGTTCTATCTAATTTCAAGTTGAAGCTCTATTGTTCTTGATTCCATTATAGCACTCGGTAGCCTATTCCACATATCTACAACTCTGTTACTAAACGAATATAGGCAGATCCCTTATACAGCCAATCTCTCCCTCTCTCGCTCTTGTTTGTTTGCACAATCTGTTCCTTCTGTAGTTTCTCCATGCCCGATAAGTTAAATGATCTTTTGATATCTATGACACAGCTTGTGTATCCAACACAATACCCTGCTGCAAAACCGCTCGAACCCCGGACAACGTTGCTTGAACCTTTAACCCGGGAACTGCGGGGAGACTCTTAAGAGTTCCCCCGGCGGACTGTGGGGAGACTCTTAAGAGTCAGAGAAAAAAAAAATCAACCTTTGACATCGAAAAAAAAAAAAAAAAAAAAAAAATTGGCCCCTGGGCCATGCAAAATCTCAGTCCTCTACCTCCCCTCCTTCCCCACTTTCCTCCTCTCCTTCAGTTATCACCTATTTTCCCTGTTATTCCCTTATTCTGAGGTATATTTTCGTGCTAACATTAGAAATCCGGTTGCAGGTTGTGGTCATCACTGATAGCAAGCGAATGCAAGAGAGAGAGAGAGTATCGATCGACTGTGTCTCAGTGGCCTTGGGGGAAATTGGCAGGAAAGCAGCTTGCCTCACCCATACATTATACAACTCGCGGGCTATATCTCCGATTTTGACCATCCAAACGCTGTTTTCACTCGTTTTATTGTTGTTTCAGGTTAATACCTTTATAATCAACCCATAATAGGCGCATATGGATAAGTATTAATGCTATTAATGGTACAATGAATATTTTAGTGACGGAAACACCTCAAATACGTCAGCACAGGGGGACGTTTCCAATTACCCCCATGCGCACTTGTTAGGTTAATTATTATAGGAATCATTATTACAGCTCTCATATAATTTTAAGGTGATTTACTTGCAGTGGTCTATGTATTTGTGCGGGTGACTGTACATTTAAAAGGATATTCAATGTGGCTTCCTGGTTTGGTTTTCCTGAGTCAGACTTTGCTATACCTTACACTCGCACTTTTGAGCTCACCAAGCACTGCTCATATGTGATCAGAAGTTGTCATGGGATTTTCCATCAGCTCAGGAGGGGTGTGTGGGGAGGTAAGAAGATAGGTGGGAGAGAGTTTTAGAGAGACTTAGACACGAGACATGGGCACGATCACAGCCCGGAGATTTCTTCCAGACATAGGGAAATTCTCCTTGTAATAATTAAATCTACATTTGTTTGAATAAATACGTGGCTGGATTCAACTTTTCCTTCACCTAAATAAGAGTGTAAAGGTGGTGGCGGCATCATATCTATTTTATATCTACTAATCTACGAGAGAAGCAGAGCAGAGAATCTACCCAGTATCTTCAACCAGCGAAACAAACTACAAACAATCAAATCTAATAGCCCCATAAGGAACGACAACCAAACGTCTTCCTAACATCATTAGTAGAAGATTGCAGGTGTCTGATAACCTCTTGGGGATTACGACACAGTTTTACCGTCTTGGTGGTGTAATGTTTAACCCTTGTCTAGTGGGGTGTTTTGGGCTCATTTGGGCATATTCAGGCCCTCCTGCATGATAAATCAAGCATCTGCATGAAAAAAATATTATTTAGCAAAAAACTAGGCCCTAAAAGCTTCAAAATGAGACCAGAACGAGCTACGTAGCACTCGTGGTTCTCTTGCAGTGATGCCACGAACATGAGAGTTTAGCATATATCGGTATATTTTTCCCAGCTATGCTCACTACTGGCTACACTGCCGGCCTCTCGAGAAAACAGGGAACATGAGTTAATGGGCGGCGGTAAGCCCTGGGAGTCGGCTGTCTGGCCCGCTGTGCTCCCGGCCATTTGCACTCGAGTGACTCGATTTTAACCCTTTAAAAGCCTTAACCCTAGTCTAGCGGGTCCTCTGTGGCCGTTTTGGGCCTTTTCAGGCCATTCTGACTGCTATATCAACCATCAGTATGAAAGGAACTGTATTGCGCCAAAAACTAGGTGGAAATCGCTACACAATGACACCACATACAGCTACGTAGCACTCGTGGAGCACTGACAGTGTTACCTCGAAGATGGAAGTTTAGCTGATTTTGCTACCTTGCTCACTTTTAGCGAACTATTGGTTACACTGTCATCCTCCCGCGCGGTGGGGGAACTGGAGTTAGTGTGGGCCGGGAGGCCACAGATGTCGGACGTATGGATCATTACTATCCCACCCATTTTCACTCGATTTCCACCCTTTTTTCACCCGTTTTTTGCCAGTTTTTTCAACTCGACTTATGTGGTGAGCCGCTTTTTAAGGGTTAATAATGCTCCTAACTTGCTTCAAATTGGTGCATGACTTAAGTCGAGCACCGCCAATAAGGGGTTAAGGTGTCTAAAAATATGTGTGTGATATCCCAGGTTCGAATCCCAGTGGATCACATTATATGCTTTCATTAATTTCATTGGAGTTGTTTGGTGGTGTGGTGAAATTAATAAATAATAGATTATTCTACCTACGCTATCATTAGACGATTTTATGCAGCTTCGGAAGGATCTGTGTGAATTGATCGGGTAAACACTGTCTCAATTAACCCTCTTGACTTCTCTATTGCTTTCCTAATCAGAATGAAATCGTCTGATAATAGCCAGAATAAACTGTCAACAGGCATCATATCAAGGGGTTAAGTAAAAGCAGGTTATTATTATTTACGAATAATATATTATATAATAATTATGATCATTGGAGCAGAAGAAGGGGGAACACTGTAAAACCTATTAATCATAAGTAGACCACAAACCTTCAACCTTATCCTCTCTAACTCAAAAAGGGCTAGAGCAAATGGGCTGTAACATTCATCACCTATTCCTGACTGACTCTTCCCACACAGCTTCTTGCTCTGTATCGGGGCACAGTGCGCCCATGTATTGAGTGTTGTTCGCATGTGTGGGGAGGCTCCATCCATACTGCACTTCTCGAACGAGTAGAATCAAAAGCATTTCGCCTCATCAACTCACTTCCTCTTACTAGTTCCCTGCAATCTCTTTCTACACGCCACTATGTTGCATCTCTTTCACTCTTCTATCGCTATTACAACAATCAGTGTTCTTCAGAACTCTCTCAGTGTATGCCCCCTCCCTTGCAGCGAGTGCTATGAACCCGCCTTGCAACACAGTCCCACTCCTATTCTGTCCAGCTCTCCAACCCAAGAATTGGCAAATATTCTGTCTTTCTTCTACTCAATAAGTGAACTCTCAATCAATCTTTCCTGTATTCTATGACTTAGACTGCTTTAAAGTTTGTGTGTCCAGGCATTTTGAGTCCCTTGACGTCCCTTGAATTTGGTTCTGTTACTCTTATACCTTTAGGGAAGACACTCGACGTTACAGTCAACCTACCTTTTTTCTCCTTCATACACATAGAAATATAAATGGTAGAAATATTAGCTCAGTTACTATAGTGTTTTATTAGTTATAAAGTGTTATGCCCTGATTTTATTCAGGTTTAACGATTAGTTAAGGTGAGTTCTTTCGAGACTGGGATATCTGAGTTCATGCAAGTACATAATTATAAATAACACAATAGAGGATATGTATAATATCGAAATATAGTTTGTAATACAGCTTTATTCCCTTACTCACTAGTTACACATGTATGAATCACAAACACTAAATAAGAAATATGGAAAAACATAAGTGGCACAACTCTATTTGATTTCTTCCAGCACAATCGCGGATCTAGATGGATATCATGTATATTCCATTCAATTTGGATAAGGAATCTTCTTGAGAATTATACGCACTATTCTCTTCTCGAAAGTTTATAATAGAGTTACTAAATTCAGGTTCTATTTATATTCACGATATATCTTAACTTAAATTCTGTTCGTGAATAATAGAGGACGATGGGATACAAGTTCCTATATTTCTGGGCACGAAATATGGAAGCTTAAGTACTGATGAACTTTTCAGTTTGTGTTCAAGTTTGTGGACTCTAAAAATATTACTGCACTGGTTACGATTATTTTCAGAGTTCCTAAAAGCTTGAAAATCCTCTTATTTAATAGTGGCCCCTCCATCATTGACAATGTTGCCTATTAGTATAATAGTCTCCATTCAACACCCACATCAGTCGTTTGAATCAACCGCCGCGGGGAAGAACAGAGTCATTCCTCATAAGTGCAACGCTACTTCTCTTATGGTATCGTCATAGATTGGGTACCCACTACGAAAACACTTTCGTAAAAAATAAGAGAAGAAAAAAGGAAAAGATTAAATTACTTAATCAAGGTTATAACACGCTTCCCACTTTGGTGGATTTCTTGCGTTGTGGCTTCTTGCCGCTCCTCGCCAAGCGCACCATTCGTCCTTCTCTTCCTCGCGGGCAACGGGATAGGTTGTGTGCCCCTCGCTCTGCTTCATTCGACGTTCGCTCAATTCTCGTGAGTCCTTACTCATTTGTATATATCTGAGTTGTGAACAAGGTTTAGATTAGCTAGCACGGGTTATCATATTGTTGCCCGCAGGAAGTGTTAAATTAGGGTACTATTCAGGCGTTTTGTGTTCAGGACCAACGCCACATGTGCTTTTCATTGGTTCTGCGCGCCTTAGTTTTTGCTATTCCTTAGTTAGGAGGCTTTTTGTTTATCACAAGCTGTTCTTCAGTCCTGTGTTTATGGCCTACGGGCCTTTTTCTTTTTTCATTTTAGCAGACGCGCCAGTCTAAGGATTGTCACACGTGGTGTGGAATCTTCTGGCGTTCGAGCCTGCTCGGAGGCCCCTTTCGGGGGCTTCACCTGCTTCATGCTGTCCGGGGTTGTCTTCAGGGTAAGTTCGTCCTACTTGTAGGGTGTGTTACCTCGTGATAAGCCTCGCTAGGTTCTACTCGTTAGGGATGTACTTTATCTTTATATGATATTTTGTTGTGCTCCCTTTTCTTGTGCTCCCTGGGTGTTAGTGTTGCTCACTTTCCGGGAGCTCAAGGAGACGTCCTTACTTTAGGGTTTTTTGTGGTTGGTTTTCTCTCAGTCTTGTGCCCCTGCCTGAGTGTTTTCCAGTTTTGGGGACCCGCCGGTCCTTGGTTCTGCGGCCTGAGGTCGGTTGCCGCCGTGCCGCTGTGCGGTCTTGTTTTTCCCTTACCCCTGTGTTTATTCTATGTTTTTGGTAGTGTGCCACTACACCTCCTTCCAGCGGTCTTGCAGGGCCGGCGGATGGAGACGTATCCGTTATAGATACTGTATCGGCTCGCCTTTTTTACTTACCAGTTTACCCCGTCAGCCGGCGGCTCATTGTGTAAACAGACCAACGGCTGCTAGCGATTGTACGTTATAGCACGCTGATATCCGCTGAGTTCGTGGTTCATTAACCTCTGACCCATGTCACAGGTAGGCAGGCTGATGTGAAACTCCCCCACGATTGAAAAGGGCGTGAGGGCAGGTTTTCACTACCTCTTAGGAGTCAGGAAAAGGTTGGAGGCAGTTGCCTAATGTTTTTCTGACGCCGGGGGGAATAGGATGTTAAAACCTGTCGGGTTATCCTTATGAGCATTGATTCCTGGAAATTGTCTATTTCCAGACCCCTTCCACGTTCCGGGCAGCTAAGGAGATAGCGTTCCCGCCGGGGAGGGGTGAGTCTGTGACCATGCCTCTGTTCTCAACTTGTTCTACGCCTACGTGCCTCTTGGTCCCGGTAGCGGCGCACAGGCTGTGTATTAGATGTGTCAAGTGTTTGGACAGATCCTCCTTTTTATGGACCTCACGGAAATGCCCGGTGTGCTCTGACCTGTTTGAGGAATGGCTAGCAAGCCAAGACATGTCGTGTTTACTAACTCTTATAGAAATTAAGAACACATTTGCTGCGTACGCTTCACAGGTAGCAGACGTAGAATTGTTTTGCGATAATGCTGAACTATTGAGGCTAATTCATCTTTATTCATTCGACGACACCTCAGTCCCTCAAGCACAGGTCCTCCCGGTACCAAACACGAACTTTGTTTCACCCCAATCTTCTATGACCTCTGAACAGAGCTCCCCTCCCCACACCAAGAGGATTCGCTCAGAGTCACTGAAGTGTGTGCCGTCAACCCAGCCGGATACATCCGAGAGACTTCGGCAGAGGGCGTCCAGCTTGGAGTTCTTACCAGAAAAGAAACGCAAGCTATCTAGCCCAAGGCTTACTGAGAGAGATTTGTCATAGGTCACTTTAGCTCTAGCTCCCAGTTTTATCAATCTGATGCGCAGCCGGTTGCCTCGACATCCACTTCGGAAACGCCGGGGCTTCGCCCGGTCTTTTCGAAACGGATGCCGAGCGATCTCATTCTGCAATGAGGATTAGGAAGAATGTGAAGGTTAGGCTCCAGGGCTCTAAACTCGTGCTGACTAAGGGTTATTTGCCGGAGTCCAGAATGGGTCTAGAGATATCTCAAACGCCTGAGGCCCAGGGTCTTAGTAGTGTTACAAGTCTTAAGGCTCAAGCGCAGAAGTCGGGAGACATAGACGCAGGGGTATCAAGGTCTCTTACTACGCCGGAGGCAGTCACTTCAAAAGGGTCTGACCCCAGAGTAGACCCTACATCGACGGGACAGACCGTACGGGCAACTCCTATGAAATCAGACCCAAGGGACACAAGTCTACAACCCTCTAGGGAGACCAGTTAATCGCCGGGTGGGCAAGTGAAAGAGTCGCCGGCGAAAGGTCCCCTCTCAACGATTAAACCTGGTGGTGATAGGGTACTAGCTAAGTCTAGTCCCCTAGTACAGGTAGATGAACATCAATTAGAGGAGAAAAGTTCAAAGTCTCTGAAACGGCCGAAACCTCAATGCTTTACATCAAAACAATTAGACGATCTGTTGCATAGGGTGCTACAACAATGTGCCATTTCGAAAAGACATCAGGAAGCCCCGACGGAGGCTACGGTACCTCCGTCGGTGGACTCTGTGCCCACCTCCTCTAGGGATAACGAGGTTTTGCTTCTTAACTCAGTTCCCCCCGCTACAGGGACGTTGCCAGAACAAGAGAGCATCCATCCGCCCTTTGTTACCAGCCAAAATTAATATAATTGCGGACCCAGATATCATCATGGCCCCGACAACATCAAACTTATCTCTCCCCAATGCCAATAGGCATGGGCAAGACTTGCCAGCCGACAGCCAGGTTCAATCCCGGTGGGTGGATTAGTCGCTTTCTAAAGGGGAAGGGTCTAGTAGTTCCTTGCTAACTGACAAGCGGGTATCTGGCACTAATGTGTCTTCCGTGGGAAGGAAGGAGACTAGTTCTGGCCCGCTAACTCATGTCAATAGTGCGGGAGATAACGTAAATTCTTACCTACAACATAAGACTAAGTCCCCTAAAGTTGATAGGGCGGCTCAATATCCGGCGGCTCTCCCGCCGGATCTCGAGAAACCCATGAACTCTCAATCAGTAACTCAACCTCAAAAATCTCGGTCAAAATCGGAGGACCAACCTCGGACTCAGAAAGAGCCAGGTAGGCTGTGGCTCCCAGTTACCTCGTTAACTAGAGGAGGGGCACAAGTCAACACAGGGGGAGGTTCCGGTGCCAAAAAGAATGGTCTATAGAAGTGAATAGGAAAAAGGTCTTCAGGGCAAAAGACACAAAAGGAAAAGTGATAGAAGTGCAGGTTCAGGCCGTGCCCAACCCGACTAGTTTTCGATACTTTGTGTACAACCATGGTCAGTTGACCCCTTTTCCGCCGGATGACCCTAGTCCTGCCCCTCCTCCCCCAGATGTCCCGGTGTGCCCCGATTGCTCTCAATGCTGTGGCTTCAATGGGTGCCATTCTATAAAGTACGACGAGCCTAGCTTAACTTTTCATCGTTGTAATCCTCATCTAGACCAAAGGGAATTACATCGGGGTGAGGTGGGACATGAACCTTGGGTGACATGGGATCAGGAGGTCCAACAATTTGCTATTGATGTGACGTCCAATGCCTCGTTACCGGTTCCCCCACCGCAGCATACTGAGTTTGACTGGCTAAAGCAACAGCCCGGCGGAGTTCCCAGGGCTGTTTTTGAATTTCTCATCGCTCCCCAATTCGAGGCCAAAGATTTTCTGCCCCCTTTTATCATCCCAGACCCTATTGAACTCCAGAGGGAATTCCTAGTCAGAGATAACGCCCATCGGAAATTTATTAGTTTTCTCCTCACCAGGGATACGGCTCAGGCCATTGCTAAACCAATCCCCGATCCACCAATGCAAAGGGCCGAGATAGTCAAAGCTTTTCAGCAATATCTTCTACCGCGTCCGGCACAATCCTTATTAGACATCCGGACAGCCTTATTTGAGGCAGTCCGAGCGAGGCAGCAACTCAGACTCGGTATGGTACAGGGGTTACCGGTGAACGTTTATTATAGAGTTGTTTTCTCTCCAGTACTGACGGCAACTACAGTTAATCCACAGACACAGAGAGACGTAAGAATGATGCTTCAAGTTAGCAAAGGGTCTCCCAAGTAAATAACTCTTAACTTTACATGCACTAGATGGCCGGCGATCGCCGGACGTTGAACTTAAACAAACTAAAAGAGTTAAAGATCCTCAAGTCTTTTTTCCCAGTGGGGGTAGTTTTTCCCACTTAAATTTCCTGTTTTCTCCTCCTCTCTCCTTAGGCCTGGCTGGGGCACAAGGTATCGAGGTGGGATTGTGTTTACCGCACCTGGGCCGCGCCTAGAATCTCTGCTCTTATTCAAAGTCCGGACTGCGTCCCGGCAGACAATTACCAGACCAGTCTGATCACGAGGACTCTCCGGAGCCGGATCAGACAACCATGGGTGAAACAAAACTTTCCATAAAGGTTGACCGGGAAGTTGACCATGCGGAAACACTAGGGAGCGCGTCAGACAGTTTTGTGCCAAAGCTAATAATAATAATAATAATAATAATAATAATACTTTATTTCAGACTCACACAGTACAGAGGGGACCATACTGGGGTCCATATATACCTTACAGTAACATAAATATATATAACCTACTGTACATAGGCTACATAAAATAAAAAGAAATTAAATAATACCCAGCTTGCTATCATGTAGTTCACAGCACTGCCTCAACCAAAAACAGTGGTCATCAAACTACTGTGTTACCAAAACCACTGTCCTAATTGTGTACAGTACCATGCCTCACATCATTTAGCTTCCGGTACAGTATGTTGCTACATTACAGTATAGGAATATCGGTACTGTACTGCACTATGAGGTTCAGTACCGGTATGCTAATTCTGTAGAGTAGCAGACCTGAAATTATTACTTAAGGTTAAATATAGAGCAACTTCCTCCAGTGTGCCTGGATCCTGGAGGTTTACACTATGCTTGGAGTTTGTAGCATTTTAATTATCCTGTTCTCAGAAGTGTTAAGGCGCTGAATGAATTTATATGTTAGCTTTCTAATGAGTGATTGGTAACAGTGTAAGTTCATATAGGCACATAGCGTACTTGTACTCTCATATTTTGAGAGCCCCAGAAACATTTTCATGATATTGTGATATGAGATACTTAGTCTATTCACTGTCATTTTCTTATAGTTTCACCATAGTTGTGCTGTATACATTGGTGAGCAGTAGGAGTTGAACAATGTTATTTTTGTATCCCATGTGCACATATGAAATTTTCTTAATATTGAATTTCCCTGCATGTAAAGTTGCCTTCGCTGACGACCCATATCCTCATCATCTGAGCGATCACTTGAAATATAGTGTCCTAGATACTTTATTTTACTTACTTCTTCTATAATTTCTTCATACAAATGGAATTTAGGTAGCTTTGATTTCAATAGAAGGTTAGATTTAAATATTATGATATTGCTCTTTATAGGATTAAATTTGACTGAATGTTCGATTCCAAATTTTTCACATTCTCTTAATAATTTATCCAGTCCTGCTCCAGAGGGTGCGATTAAGGCTAGGTCATCAGCATACATGAGATGATTTACAATGGTGCTGCCAATACAGCACCCAGTGCGAGTCTTGTTCAGCTCCAGGCTAAGATCATCCATGTAGACGTTGAAAAGATACGGAGACAATATCCCCCCCTGTCTAACACCATTGGTTACGGCGAAAGAGCCTGACAGGATGTTGCCCCATCTTACACACATTTTTTGATTAGCATACCAGAAAATAAGTATCCTAACAATATAGCTAGGCACTCCCCTGTTAACTAATTTTTCAAATAAGGTTTTGTGACACACCCTATCAAAAGCCTTACTTGCATCAAGAAAACAAGAGAAAATTGAGCTATTTAGTTTGTTGTATGTATCAATCACTTCTTTCAGCACATATATGCATTGGTCTGTGCCGTGATTTTTCTTAAAGCCAAACTGATTGCTGCTGGTGACAATATATGCAGACATTCTTTCTAGCATTATCATTTCAACTACCTTACTCACCACACTAGCAAGTGCTACTGGGCGGTAGTTGTCTTTAGCTGTAATTTTACCTGATTTATCTTTAATGACAGGAACAAGTATTACGGATATCATAGACTCCGGCAGGACACCATGCGTAAATAGACTGGTGATGCAAGAACTAAGTTGATCTATTAACAACTTATCTGCATATTTAAGATGTTCTGCATATATACCATCCAGCCCACAAGCTTTATTTAGGTTAAGTTTTCTTATGGCATTCTCAAGATCACTTTCAGTCACTTTAATGTCTTCATAATTACTATCTTTCACATATTGAATTGCACCATTAGTAGACCTTTGGTTTACACTGTTAAGTAGTTCCTTAAAATGAGTTTTCCATAAGTCAGCAATGTTCTCTTCACCCGTAACCCCCTCAACACTGACAGGTAATGGTGTGTTACAATTTTGCATGGATCTGATGTCCTTCCAAAAACAGTTAGTATCCTTAGAGCGCTTTAGAAAGATTTTTGTTAGACCCCACTCGAAATCTTACACGGGTCGGGAATTCCCGAGCAAAACAAGAGCTAAACGTCCGCCGGTGGCTGGCCATCAGCTATTGGGGGTTACTGGTAACTTAGGGCCACTCAAAGAAGTTTCCCTTATCTTAGCCATTACTACCTCTCCGGTGATGTACATTGATTTAAGCTAGGGGGCGCATATCAAGGGGACACTAACTACTCCGGTCGAGGAGCTGGATAGTTGCTGGTTTACCTAGGTCAGAACGATGATGTTATCTCCCAATTAAGTAAGATAATAAGTCCACTTGTTTACTCGTAACACAACAAGGGCAAGTCAGGCCTCGAAGGAAGTTTTTTTTTCCCTTAAGTAGTTTATATTATTTTATCTGCACTTCCAGTTTTCTCTGGACTCCAGGCAGGAACGCCGAGGCGGATCGGCCAGGAGCTCACAGTTTATCGGACAAATTTTTTTGTTGCTCTCGGCTAGACGAGAAGACTTTGTTGTACTTCATTAGCAGGGGACTTGTGTCTTAGTCCCCCTAAATTTTTGTGTCCCTGGAGGCCTGACTAGTCGTCTTGTGCGTACGTGGGTATAAGAGGTTTTTTGTTCCTGACACCGGTAGCATGAGTAGCTCAGGCGCTGGTCGATCTAACGACACTAACAATTTACAAAACTAAGCTCTCCTCAAATTTTTTGAGCCCTTAGCCAGTCTCGCGTATGGGTTCGTGTGCCTGCACACATCCCCCCCCCCCCCTCACGCAGTATGTGGAATAGACCAGCAACCGGATGGTTATTCATCTCCGCCGCTAGCTTCCAGTTTTTCATGGCTTCGGCCCACATAGGACACCACCATCAAAGGGACTCGGTGGGAGGGCCCTCTTGATGGGTTAGGTTCTCAGTTACAGTTTTTTCATACTAACAAGTAGTCATACAAGGAAGGACGTACTGGTTGCCTCTGGTAACCCCTAGCAGGGTAGGAACCGGTCTCAAATCAAATCCGTTCTTCCGGGAAGGGCGGATTTTGTCAGCACAACCCTTCCCTTTTTTCCTGGCATAATTTTCTTGTTCTACAGCCGGCAGACTATTAACTATCCCATTCGGGAAGTAGAGTGGCGGCTACCACAGAAACCATACGCGGAGACCGCAGTTCTCTAATGGGTAATTGTTTTTTCAGTCATGTTTGTTTCAGTCCCGGGATTACTGAGCTGCTCATTCCCCGAGAATTCAAATTGTTTTACCTTTTTTGAGTCAGGTTAATAACATGTAATTAGTAGGCTACACTTCTGGTTCCCCCCCCCCCCCCCCCCCCGGCATGTAGTGGCCGGCGAGTTGTGGTACATTATAGTGGCATGTAAGCTCCTCCGGCGTATTACTGTGTTTTTTCTAACAAGCACAATATGAAGTTCCTTCGGTACTATTTGATCCATATTTGGAAGTTCAGCGAACTACTTTATTTTTTGTATCTGTTTAGCCATTCTCAGGTTTTCAACCTGAGCAGTTTTCTTAGTGAAGAGGGAGTGAACTCTACCCCACCTTGGTAACATTAGCTTCGGTACATTTCTGAACGACCTCGCAGTAGGTTATCCTTCTTTGTTCTCGTAGAAACGTTCTTGAGACACTCTCTCTTCACTAGTTTGTTATTGGGGTAGGTTTTTCACGGCAGTTGGGCTGTTTAGTTTATGTGATAGACGGCCCATAGTGGGCTAAGAAAAGGGGGGGGGGGGAACGAGGGTATCCCAGTACACCCTAAGGTAAAAGCCCCCCTCGCCGGAATCACACTGCTACGCCGGGTAGAAGTCCAGGCGTTGCTTCCGCCGGGCAGAAGCCTGAGCATTACTTGTAGTTAAGAGCTAGAAGCTCTAGATTTATGTTAAATTGAATCTATCATTATTTTAAGAGATAAATATATAAGAGCTCCCTTAAGTTAAGGTGTAAGAGCTAAGTTACTTTTAGAAACAAGCTATGTAAAGATAGTCAAATTGGCGCAGCCCATATATATACAAAAAAGGGGTTCAAGCAGGTGCGTGCTTCAAAGAAGCCTGCTTGACAAAAAAGGGTAACTCTGGAGATTCTGTGAACAGATCTGTAGTTACAAAGGCACCCCACTCAACGAGTGGTGACAAAAATAACAAGTTATAAGTTTACATGTGCACATAATAAACCCCATAATATTCTTGGAAATGTTTTACAAACTATCTCCACTGTTTAAACTAAATTGCTTTCACAGCTAAAACTACTATAACAACACTGTTGTTTGTACTAACAATGTACTAGCACAATTTCTCGCCCTGAATAGAACAGAGAAATTTTCATATCACATTATCCATAATTTGCCTCACAGCTCTTACATTCTGGCGGGGTCTAGGGTGTCCTATGTTACACTGACTGCACCCCCCCCCCCCCTCCTTTTCCCTTTGAAAGTAAACAAAAGTGACTGAAGGGCCACCTAGACCCTCTGCCTTAAAGCTATACATGGTAAGGAAGGTTTGTCTAGAGCAACTGACAAGTATCTAGTCAAAAACGTATGATTAGACGCCCACAACTGTGTGGACGAAATATCTTCTACTGAAAAGTTCTTCAAGAAACGTAAAGAGGCTGCCCATTTGCGTAAATCGTGGGCCCTACCACAATGCCGGGATTACTCTCTTTAATGACTTCGACCAGAAGAGAAGCTAACCTCCGTTTCAGTAAGCGTTTGCCCGTACTCGCCACCCATAAAGTACCTTGGGGGTTTAGAGGAGCTACTCTCAAATAATTGGTTAGAGCTTGCACTGGACATAGATTATGGTGCACCTTTCCCCTTTTTAACGCCGGCACAGTGAACTCAGAAAACATGTGTGCACTGTGCTCATTCTTGGCTACAAATCCCGGGGAAGGTGCAATGTGAATACATTCATTAAGTCTACCAAACCTAAGGCAATTAGGTGTGTTGCTCATCGCCGCCAGTTCAGACACTCTGTTCCCGGTGGCCAAAGCCAAAAGGAATACAGCCTTTTTTAAAGAGTAATGCAAAATCTGCAGTATTTTGGTACAGACGAGAGTGAAGTAAAGACAATGCCTTGTCCAGAGACCAAGTAGGCATGAGCTGACGGGGAGGTGGGCGGAGTTTAAAACATGCTCTCATAAAACCTGTTTCCTCCGCCACCGGTATGGAGAGACCTGTAAGGTCTAAAAAGGGCACTCTAATCGCAGTTAAGTGATTTTTTAACGTTACCACAGATAAACGTTTCTGCTCAAACAGATAATTCAAATAATTAAATACTAACGCCACTGAGGGCACAGTCTGTTCTGTTCTAATGATCCAAGAAGTAAAGGCTTGCCAATGTGATTGATACTGTCGTTTCGTAGACTGAGTATATTGATTGATTAATTTATTGGTCACATCTCTACCATATGGTGCTAGCCACTTGGCCTCCTGAATGTCCATAATGCAAAAGTCAGCGAGGTCGCTAGGTTGCCAATCGTGTCTAAGTGGAAATACTCGACCGGGAGCGACACCGGGTGCGAGCACCACGTCTTCAATTGCTGGTACCATAACTGCGCCGGCCACAGGGGCGCGATTAGCGAGACTAAGCCTCGATAATCTCGTAGTTTGTTCACTACGTGGCACATTAGTGACGCGTCTGGCGGCGGAAACAGATAGATGGAGCTCCATCTGTTCCAGTCTGTCACTAGGGCGTCTGGCCCCCCTGCCGGCGTTTCCGTCCGGCGGGTGAGGTATAGAGGGAGTTTGTGAGTCCCCTCGGACGCAAACAGATCCACTTGTGGATGGTAGAGCTCTGCAATCATTAGGTTGAAAATGGGTTGCTTGAGCTCCCATTCTACTGTCGTGCTCTGTCTCCGGGACAGAGCGTCTGCCCAGACGTTTGCTACGCCTGGGAGATAAGATGCGTGAAGATATATGTCTAGCCTGTTGGCTAGAGTAAAAATCTCTTCCGAAACGTTTAGCAACTTCCTTGATCTCGTTGAACCCTGTTTCTGAATACAGTGAACTGCATTCAGATTGTCCATTCTGAAGGCCACCGACTTGCCCTGTAAAGTAGAGAAGTGAGCCTGAAGGAAATACAAGGGGACTAGTAATTCTTTGACATTGATGTGGGAGATTTCTAAGTGGGACCAAAGCCCCTGACCCTGGTGCCCCTGCTTTGACTGAAATCCCCAACCTATCGTGCCTGACGCATCCGTGTCTAACCATACCGTTGGCGGAGGAAAGGTCCATGACATTACTGAGTGCAGCGTTTCCCTCTTCGCCCAGACCGCCAGTAAGGTGTGGATTAATTTTGGGATGGGCCATAATTTTCCCGCCGGTAAGAGTGGGAAATATTTGTTGCCTTCCAATATTAACCGTTTTACTTTCAACCAGCCCAACAATACAGTTAGTTGAATCCAGTTGAGAGAGCCGACCAGAGACTCCCAGACCCTCCGTGTCGTAGTCAGACTGTGAAGAAACATGAACAGTTTCCTGCGAAACCTGTTGCGATTGTCCACACTCTGACTCAGAGTGAGAGCAGCTGTGTCCCAAACCAGCCCTATCCACTGAATTACTCGTGAGGGGACAAGGTTTGATTTTACCAGATTTACCTTGAACCCTAGAGCTGAGTTAAAAGAATGTTGACATATTTTATGCATAATTGCTCTGTCTCTGCCACCACCAGCCAGTCGTCTAGGTACCACAGAACTCTGATTCCTTGCTTTAACAACGGCATCAGGGCTTGCCGGACTAATTTCGTGAATAGTCGAGGTGCCAGGTTCAAACCGAATGGCATCCTCTGAAAAACAAAATTTTGGTGCCTGATCCGTAAGGCCAGAAACCTTTGAAATCTTTTGTTGACCGATACGTGCCAATAAGCGTCTGTCAGGTCTAGGGAACACATCCAACCTCCCGGCGGAAGTGTTAGCCTGATTTGGTGTACTGTTAACATTCGGAATGACTCGTTGTGAATGTGAAGGTTCAGATAAGACAGGTCGACGACCGGTCTCATCTGAACACTGTCCCTTTTGGGAACCAAAAAGAACTTGGACGTGAATACAGGGTAATTTGGGGGGACCGGGATGATGACATTCTTGGCAATCATTTCCTGGACCAGTGACTCCACCTCTAAAGAAACAAAATTCGCCGTTGTCGGCTGACGTAAGCGAGGTCGCCGGAGCCACTGCCAAGTGATGCCCTTGCGTGCCACCATCCGTGCCCAAGTGTTTACCGGCCATGCTTTGTGACACGTTCGGAACGACCCAGTTAGCAGACCAGGGTTCGCCGGCTGTACTACCCTCGGATCCGCCGGCCTTACTACTGGCACCGGGAGTGAGAGAGACCTTAGTTTTTTTACGGTGGTGGAGTTGGCGGTGGTGGACGCTTCGCCGGCTGGCTGGCGTTGGCAGAAGACGGGCCCTGACCTGGCTTATTATAGCCGCGTCCTTTCTGATCTGAAAACCTACCCTGTCTATGCCTGAACTGACCTTGAGTGGAGGAGGACTTAGGTGGAAGAAAGGGCTTAGATCCCCCCGGCTGAGCTTTAGCGACCGGCCTGGGTTTGGGGAAGGTAAAGGCAGGTTTCTTAGAAGGGGTGGGACTGTGTTTAATGGCCTGAGCCATATTAAAAACCGTTCGCCACACTTCAGGGGACATTAAAGAGGGAGTGAGCACTGGTGACATGACCACCTGATTCGCAATGCGATCAGGCAGTTTTCGGACTAAGGATATTCTATGATCTTGTCTCGCTCGTACCGCCTCAAGTAAGGCAGTGTGTACGTCACCTAATGATTGGATTGACGACTGAAGAAGTAGTCGCCGGGACAATTCAACCGAACGTCTGGCATCCGCGTCTGCGATTGCCTGAGTGGACCGGAGCAAAGACTTAGCTACCTGTTGAGACACTATGTATTGAGAGAACAGGCGAAAAGCTTTCCCCCGTAGCCTAAATTCACGGTCTAGGTGAGTTGGGGTAGGGGTAGTGAAAGGGTCTTTTAGCTCACAAAGATTAATTTTAGGGGCAGCTAAGAAAGCAAACAAAGCTGAAGGGACTCCGCCGGCAGAACACACTGGCATGGAGAACCAAGAATGAGTATCTTGAGGGATCTGGTGGGAAGTTTTGGAAGTAAATGTGGTCGCAAAGTTTTGAGCCTCTGTCTCCCATTCCAACCAAGGTCCTGGACCCAACTGCCCCACCTTCAAGACTGGATTAGCTGCCGCGTCTGTGACGGTTTGCAAATCGAGTTCTGGAGTGAGAGCTGACAGTGTCTTAATGTCATTAAACCCATCATGCTTAGACCAGTCAGAAAACAATCTTGAAGCTGAGGCAGGGGGTAAAGCAGGCTTAGCAGTATAAACAAAATAGTCCTGGTGATAATAACTAGATTTATTAGTGGCCCCTCCATCATTGACGAACATGCCTATTACATAAGGCATCCTCTTCAAACACTAATCCGCCGTAGTTTGAATCTACCGCGCAGAGCATTTAAAAACTGAGGAGCCTTCATCATGAGCGCACGCGACCTCACTCATGGCTTCAGTCATTATGAATTGGGTTCTCACTACGAAAAAACTTCGTAAAAAATAAAAACAAAAAGAAAATAAGAATAACTATCTAATAAGCTTTCCATCATATCGTGGATGTACTTGTGTGGATTTCTGACCAGACGCTGATTCAGGCGTCATTCCTCCTTCTCTGCTCTGCGCTCAGCCTGCCCGGATGTGTCTCCCCACGCTCCGCTGATTCCGCATTTGCTGCGTCCCTAGTGAGTTTTTTCTCATTTGTTTACTCCGGGATGTATCGAGTAAGGTTAGGATATGTGTAGCAGGAGTGTCCTGGGCTGGTTGCCCGCAGTGCAGTGTATTTTGGGTCGTGTGTTTGGGGCATCTATTTCGGATGTTCCCTCGTGGTCCTGTTGTGGACATGTGAACTTTTTCACAGTTAGTTAGCTTGTGTTGCAGGCGGCTTTCATTACGCGTTAGTTATTGCTGCCTTTTATCTTTCTGATGAGGTATGCTTTGCTTACTGACGTTCCCTTTGTATTTTTCTTCACTTAGTGAAGTTTTTTCTGGGTCCCGTGTCAGTCTTCCCTTTGCCGGAAGTATTTGCTACAGTGGTGTGTTGGCGGTGGTTCCTGTTGTGATATTTCCAGTGTTTGGTGTATATTTCAACTTTTATTATGCCGTCTACTTAGGCCTAGCCAGCCGCTCGTAGCTTTGCCACATGTACAAGTGTTATTGTTTATTATTTATAAATATGCCATACTGTGTCATGTGTATCCGGGTTTTAGTTGTGTATTGGCTAATTCCTCGGACTATGTTTGTTTCCTGGTTTAGTTGTGTATTGGCTAATTCCACGGATTATTGTGTGGACTTAGGTTAGTCGTGCGTGGCTTCCTTCGTGTCCGTTGTACGTTCAGATGGTGTCTGATCGGGGTGGGTTTCCTTCCGGCGGGTTTTTTTTTCTCGGTTTCACCATGAAAAAACCCGGCCGAGAGCCGTGTTGGGCCACACGTGGTTTTAACACAGGCTGGTGTCCCCGGCGATGAGGTGTCTGTGGCTCTCCAGGACTGCGTCTCTGTTGGTACCTGGTTTCAGGCACCCTTTGATTCCCGGCGGAAATGGCTGTACCCATCTATAAAACGTTGTTCATGCGAACATACGTTATGTAGTTTTCTACCAGGTTTTACAAAACCACATGAAAAACCTAGCTGTTGTTAAGGGCTTTCCTCCCCGGCGATCTTTTACAAAGAAGTGGGGACAGGAACTTATGGGGTTAACTTTTTGACATCTCACCCGGCGGCGGGTGTACCTTGGTAGGGTGGGATGAACAACTAAGTCATTTAGTTCATTAACCAATCCATTTTAAGTGATGCTATATGTATCGCCGCCTTTATACTTACGGCGATTGAAGGTTCAATTAGGGTTAACATCGTTTTTTCACACCCGGGGAGTGCTCCTAGGTGGAGGAAATAAGGAATTTACAAATTCAATTTCGATTTAACCACTTAATTTAGTGATACAATTAGGTATCGCCGCCTTCAACCTTACGGCGATCTTTTTGTGACAATTCGTTAGAAATCAGATCTCGTGTCAGCCTGCCCTGTGTTATTCTACTAAAATATTTCAAGGGCCGGCGTCTTTATGGGGGGTTGTTTTTGTTCCAAAAATTGAATCTTAACCCGTTGAGACCCAGCGTCGCACGTGTTGCGTCGGCAGTCTTTGATCACCAACTCCCAGCGACGCATCACGTGCGTCCGACATATAAAAAACACTTACGTGGCTCGTAAGGTAGGAAATGGCGGGAGAATAGGAGGGGGCGGTACCATAGTGTGTGGGGGAGCCGGGCCAGTAGGTGTGAGCGGGCCGAGACAGCCGCGCGGCTGGTGGTGGTGGGCTTAGTGGGGATAGTTTACACCCCTAGTTTACCGCCACTTTGAACCTTCATTACTCCGGTCGTATGGGAGCTAGAGGCTTGAGATTTATGTGAGATACTCCTTAGGATGTATGCCGTACAATGCCATACTCAGTTTTTACCCTAGTGCCCCCGGGCGGGTGGTCATGCGGGGGAGACGAACTATTGAAACCCCCCCCCCCCCCCCGCCCCCCAAATGACCGAAATGAGTTTTTTTATTTGTGTGTTCATTTCTCACCATTCTCTTCCATTTTGGCTCAACAAATTTTTTTGAAGCTCCCCCCCCAACCCCCCACCGGCTCCCCCCCAAAAAAAAATGTCAGAGGTGATTTTTTTTTGTTTTTTTTTCATTTCTCATCCTTGTCTTCCATTTTAGCAAACAAAAAAAATAAGTGAAAATGGCTTGGGACTGGGGTGAACAAAATATTATAACTAGCCGGGGCTCAACGGGTTAAGACAGTCACCACCAGAAAGACTATAATCGCCATGCTGGACAATTATATTATGTCAGAGGGTATTCTTCACTTTCGTCAAAAAGATTTGTTTAGATATTCTGAACCCCGCCGCGTAGCGAGCTGTGATCGTTGTGTCATTACATTTTACATCTCGTTATCCGGTGGGTTATTAACACTTGTATGCGAACATGTTGGGTTAACCTTATGAGCATTAATTCCTGGAAATTTTCTTTTTTCCAGAGCTGGGCTCCGGCGGACCAATACAGACCCGGCGGTAGTTTTCCCCACCAGTCTCTGTCATGGCTACCTCAGCCCCAGTCTTTGCTTTATGCACTACCCCTGCTTGTGCCGGTATCCCTATTTTTGCGCATACCCTTTGCATAAGGTGTGTTAAATGTCTAGACCGTTCAAGGGGTCTCTGGGTAATGCGTAATTGTTCTTTTTGCTCCCAATTAGCTGTCAAGGTCCTTTGCGACAATGATAAGACCGCGGCAGTAGCTTTAAGAGAAGTACGGCAACAGATGGCAGCCTACACTACGATTGTTGCGCATAAATCACTTCAATGTGACAACGTCCCTCTTTGGGATAGATTGCTATTTGAACACCCTCCCCCTAAACGTTCCTCTAGAGTCACGAGTCATAAGCCGGCTGAGACTGGTCAGGGTTCTGTATCTTCTGCTACTACACCAAAACGTCCAAGAGAGCGTACACCCCCGGCGTCCGCCCCCTCGTCTCGGGCGAGATCTCGGTCTAGGTCACCTCTCAGACGCCAGTCTTCTAGTCTTGCCTCTTCACCAGCGAGTAAGAAGAGTAGGACGGAAAGTTCCACCAGTGGTCACGGCGATGAATCCTCCAAATCTAGGAGTAGTTCTCGGTCACACCGTAGCCATAAATCCTCCAAAAAGGATTCCCAGAAACGAAAGTCCTCCCTACATTCACCAGCTTCTAGTGCCTCTCATCGTACCTCTACCCCAGACAAAGTTTGTGTTAGGTCTCAAGGGTCCAGTGCGGTGCCTGTCCCTAAAGAGGATTTACCTATTAATATTTTAACCCTGGAATTGGAAAGTTCAGGGGGTTCAATAATTGAGAATGTTTCAAACTCCCAAGAGAGTGTAGGCCAGGGCCTCGGTGTTTGGCGGTTTGCTCAGCCAGGGTCTGACCACCCACGTCCGACTCAAACGAGTCACACAGTAGCTGATGTCCACAGGGACGCGGCGATCCCATCCTCTATTCCTGACTTATCTTGGCAACAAGGTACCCCAGCTTCGGCGGGGTCTTCTCAGGAGGATCAGGAGGAGAAAGACGAGGTTTCAATAATTTCGGAGATGGAAGGGCAAGAGTCAGGTTCAGGCTTAGACGCCGCGCAGGATATTAATGATTCACCTGTAAGTTCATCATCTAACCAATTTGTTACTGCGCAAAAAATTAATGGGCTACTTACTGATGCTTTATCTAAATTTTTTGGCCAACAACAGGAAAACCCCACAATGGACTTGGGGGCTCCCACGACAAGTTCTACGGTACGGCCTCTGATGACTTCGATTGCTTTATCTAAGATCCCTAACCCACCCACTCTGTCACCATCAGTGGTTACTAAGCCTGCTACGGCGGCATTGACAACTTCAAATGTCAGGGTCATCACGGATGTCAATCCACCCCCTCTAGACAAGGCGCCTCTCAGAAAGGTGGCTATGCCCTTGCTTTATGGACCAGACGAGTCATGGGTCCTTTTGACCCCCACTAACCCAGAGCTCGCCCAACCTACCTTGTCAGGGGAACTCCCGGTACCCGGTGAGTGGGTCATCCAGGGCAATAAATCAAAGAAATTAAGGGCCCTGGATAATTTGGGAAATGTACTGGACGTAAACATCAAGGCTATACCTAGTTATTATCACCAAGACTATTTTGTGTATGCTACTAAGCCAGCTTTACCCCCTGCCTCAGCTTCGAAACTATTTTCAGACTGGTCTAAGCTGGATGGGTTTAATGATATTAAGACTCTGTCAGCTCTCACTCCTGAACTTGATTTACAGACCGTCACAGACGAAGCAGCTAATCCAGTTTTGAAGGTGGGGCAGTTGGGTCCAGGACCTTGGGTAGATTGGGAGATAGAGGCTCAAAACTTTGCAACCACATTTACTTCTAAATCTTCCCACCAGATCCCTCAGGATACTCATTCATGGTTCTCCATGCCGGTAGGTTCTGCCGGCGGAGTCCCGTCAGCTTTGTTTTCTTTCCTAGCTGCCCCTAAGATTAATCTTTGTGAGCTAAAAGACCCTTTCACTACCCCTACCCCTACTCACCTAGACAGAGAATTTAGGCTAAGGGGGAAAGCTTTTCGCCTGTTCTCTCAGTACATAGTGTCTCAACAGGTGGCTAAGTCTTTACTGCGGTCCACTCAGGCAATCGCAGACGCGGATGCCAGAAGATCGGTTGAATTATCCCGGCGACTGCTCCTCCAGTCGTCACTCCAATCCTTGGGTGACATACGCACCGCCTTGCTTGAGGCGGTACGAGCAAGACAAGATCTCAGAATGTCTTTAGTTCGCAAGCTACCTGATCGCATTGCGAATCAGGTGATCATGTCACCAGTGCTTACTCCCTCTTTAATGTCCCCTGAAGTGTGGCGAACGGTGTTCAATATGGCACAGGCCGTTAAGCACAGTCCCACCCCTTCTAAGAAACCTGCATTTAACTTCCCCAAACCCAGGCCAACCGCTAAAGCTCAGCCAGGGGGATCTAAACCCTTTCTTCTGCCTAAGTCCTCCCACTCCCCCCAAGGTCAGTACAGGCATAGACAGGGTAGGTTTTCAGGTCAGAGAGGACGCGGCCAGCATAAGCCAGGTCAGGGCCAGTCTTCGGCCAACACCAGCCAGCCGGCAAAGCGTCCAGCACCACCAACCCCACCATCAAAAAACTAAAGTCTCTCTCACTCCCGGTGCCAACCTTAAGGCCGGAGGACCCGAGGGTAGTACAGCCGGCGAACCCTTGTCTGCTAACTGGGTCGTTCCGAACGTGTCACCAAGCATGGCCATTAAACACTTGGGCACGGATGGTGGCACGCAAAGGCATCACTTGGCAGTGGCTCCGGCGACCTCGCTTACGTCAGCCGACAACGGCGAATTTTGTTTCTTTAGAGGTGGAGTCACTGGTCCAGGAAATGATTGCCAAGAATGTCATCATCCCGGTCCCCCCAAATTAGCCTGTATTCACGTCCAAACTATTTTTGGTTCCAAAAAGGGACAGTGTTCAGATGAGGCCGGTCGTAGACCTGTCTTATCTGAACCTTCACATTCACAACGAATCTTTCAGAATGTTAACAGTACACCAAATCAGGCTAACACTTCCGCCGGGAGGTTGGATGTGTTCACTAGACCTGACAGACGCCTATTGGCACGTCTCGGTTAACAAAAGATTTCAAAGGTTTTTGGCCTTACGGATCAGGCACCAAACTTTTGTTTTTCAAAGGATGCCGTTCGGCTTGAACCTAGCACCTCGATTATTCACGAAATTAGTCAGGCAAGCCCTGATGCCATTGTTAAAACAGGGGATCAGAGTGTTGTGGTACCTAGACGACTGGCTGGTGGTGGCAGAGACACAACAATTATGCGTCAAACATGTCAATATTATTTTAAATCATGTCAAAACTCTAGGCTTCAAGGTAAATCTGGTAAAGTCAAACCTTGTTCCCTCACGAGTAATTCAGTGGATAGGGCTGGTCTGGGACACGGCCGCTCTCACTCTGAGTCAGAGTGTGGACAATCGCAACAGGTTTCGCAGGAAACTGTTCATGTTTCTTCACAGTCTGACTACGACGCGGAGGGTCTGGGAGTCTCTGGTAGGCTCTCTCAACTGGATTCAACTAACTGTCAAGTTGGGCCGGTTGAAAGTAAAACGATTAATATTGGAAGGCAACAAATATTTCCCGCTCTTACCGGCGGGAAAATTATGGCCCATCCCGAAATTAATCCACACCTTGCTAGTGGTCTGGGCAAGGAGGGAAACGTTGCACTCAATAATGTCATGGACCTCTCCTCCACCAACGGTATGGGTAGACACGGATGCGTCAGGCACAATAGGGTGGGGATTTCAGTCAAATCAGGGGCACCAGGGTCAGGGGCTTTGGTCCCACTTAGAAATCTCTCACATCAATGTCAAAGAATTACTAGTCCCCTTGTATTTCCTTCAGGCTCACGGCCCGGCGCTACGGGGCAAGTCGGTGGCCTTCAGAATGGACAATCTGAATGCAGTTCACTGTATTCAGAAACAAGGATCAACGAGGTCAAGGGGGTTGCTAAACGTGTCGGAAGAGATTTTTACTCTCACCAACAGACTAGACATTTACCTTCACGCATCTTATCTCCCAGGTGTAGCGAACGTCTGGGCAGACGCTCTGTCCCGGAGACAGAGCACGACAGTAGAATGGGAGCTCAAGCAACCAATTTTCAACCTAATGATTGCAGAGCTCTCCCATCCACGAGTGGATCTATTTGCGTCCGAGGAGACTCACAAACTCCCTCTATACCTCACCCGCCGGGCGAAAACGCCGCCAGGGGGGCCAGACGCCCTAGTGACAGACTGGAACAGATGGAGCTCCATCTATCTGTTTCCGCCGCCAGATGCGTCACTAATGTGCCACGTAGTGAACAAACTACGAGATTATCGAGGCTTAGTCTCGCTAATCGCGCCCCTGTGGCTGGCGCAGTTGTGGTACCAGCAATTGAAAACGTGGTGCCCGGACCCGGTATTGCTCCCGGTCGGGTATTTCCACTTAGACACGATTGGCAACCTAGCGACCTCGCTGACTTTTGCATTATGGACATTCAGGAGGCCAAGTGGCTAGCACCATACGGTAGAGATGTGACCAATAAATTAATCAATCAATATACTCAGTCTACGAAACGACAGTATCACTCACATTGGCAAGCCTTTACTTCCTGGATCATTAGAACGGAACAGAATGTGCCGTCAGTGGCTTTAGTTTTCAATTATTTAAATTATCTGTTTGAGCAGAAACATTTATCTGTGGTAACATTAAAAAATCACTTAACTGCGATTAGAGTGCCCTTTTTAGACCTTACAGGTCTCTCCATACCGGTGGCGGAGGAAACAGGTTTTATGAGAGCTTGTTTTAAACTTCGCCCACCTCCCCGTCAGCTGATGCCTACTTGGTCTCTCGACAAAGCTTTGTCTTTACTTCACTCTCGTCTGTACCAAAATACTGCAGACTTTGCATTACTCTTAAAAAAGGCGGTTTTCCTTATGGCTTTGGCCACCGGGAACAGAGTGTCTGAGCTGGCGGCGATGAGCAACACACCTAATTGCCTTAGGTTTGGCAGACTTAATGAATGTATTTACATTGCACCTTCCCCAGGTTTTGTAGCCAAGAATGAGCACAGTGCACACGTGTTTTCTGAGTTCACGGTGCCGGCGTTAAAAAGGGGAAAGGTGCATCATAATTTATGTCCAGTGCAAGCTCTAACCAAATATTTGAGAGTAGCTCCTCTTAACCCCCAAGGTGCTTTATGGGTAGCAAGTACGGGTAAACGCTTACTTAAACGACGATTAGCCTCTCTTCTGGTCGAAGTCATTAAAGAGAGTAATCCCGGCGTTGTGGGTAGGGCCCACGATTTACGCAAATGGGCAGCCTCTTTACGTTTCCTGAAAAAAAATTCAGTAGAAGATATCGCGTCCACTCAGTTGTGGGCGTCTAATCATACGTTTTTGTCTAGATACTTATCAGTTGCTCTAGACAAACCTTCCTTACCATGTATAGCTTTAAGGCAGAGGGTCTAGGTGGCCCTGCAGTCACTTTTGTTTATTTTCACGAGAAGGGGGGGGGGGGGGGGGGGGTGCAGTCAGTTGACATAGGACACCCTAGACCCCGCCGGAGTATGAGAGCTGTGATATAATTTAAGGTTAATGTGATATGAAAATTTCTCAGTGAGAAATTGTGCTAGTACAATGTTAGTACAAAACAACGGAGTTGTTATAGTAGTTTTAGCTGCGAAAGCAGTCTAATATTAGAACAGTGGAGATCCTTTGCAATTTCTCTCCACGATTATTTTGGGGTTTATTATGTGCACATATAAACTTATAACTTGTTATTTTTGTCACCACTCGTTGAGTGGGGTGCCTTTGTAACTACAGATCTGTGTTCAGAATCTTCAGGGTTACCCATTTTTTGTCAGGCAGGCTTCTTTGAAGCACGCACCTGCCTGAACCCCTTTTTCTTGTATTTTTGGTCTACGCCATATTTAAATATATTTTTCAAAAGTAAGAATACTATGTGGTTGTTTTTATTATCTGCTTTTCTAGAGTTATGATATGATTACGAATGTCCCCCTCCAGTCTTAGAAATCAGGCATGTTCGTCAATGATGGAGGGGCCACTAATAAATTATAGGTTTGACTCCTGTAAGGAGATAAAGAAAACCTAATATTTAGTAGTGGCCCCGTAATCATTGACGACTGGGGCCCTCCCGACCGTCCCCTTCCCATTCGTTGATGTATTAAGGATTTTGGTTTACTTGATATGTCAGTGAAGGAGGAATGAAGCCTGAATCAGCGTCTGGTCAGAAATCCACACAAGTACATCCACGATATGATGGAAAGCTTATTAGATAGTTATTCTTATTTTCTTTTTGTTTTTATTTTTTACGAAGTTTTTTCGTAGTGAGAACCCAATTCATAATGACTGAAGCTATGAGTGAGGTCGCGTGCGCTCATGATGAAGGCTCCTCAGTTTTTAAATGCTCTGCGCGGTAGATTCAAACTACGGCGGATTAGTGTTTGAAGAGGATGCCTTATGTAATAGGCATGTTCGTCAATGATTACGGGGCCACTACTAAATATTAGGTTTTCTTTATCTCCTTACAGGAGTCAAACCTATAGTATAGCCTTGATGTTGACATCTAGCACATTCCCCAAAGTATCCGAGGCCCTCAATTTCTTAGATTTATTGCCCTGGATGACCCACTCACGCGGCACTGGGAGCTCCCCTGACAAGGTAGGTTGGGCTAGCTCTGGTTTAGTGGGGGTCAAAAGGACCCATGACTCGTCTGGTCCGTAAAGCAAGGGCATAGCTACCTTTTTGAGAGGCGCTCTGTCTAGAGGGGGCGGATTGACATCCGTTATAACCCTTACATTCGAAGTGGTCAATGCCGCCGTAGCAGGCCTAGTAACCACCGATGGTGACATAGAGGGGGGGTGAGGGATCTGAGGCAAAGTAATAGAAGTCATCAGAGGCCGTACCGTAGAGCTTGTCGTGGGAGCTCCCAAGTCCACTGTGGGAGTTTCCTGCTGTTGGCCAAAAAATCTAGATAAAGCATTATCAAGTAGCCCATCAATTTCCTGTGCAGTGACAAATTGATTTGATGATGTACTCACTGGTGAATCATTAAGATCTTGTGCGGCATCGAAGCCTGAACCTGACTCTTGCCCTTCCATATCCGATATCATCGAAACCTCGTCTTTGTCATCCTGTTCCTCCTGAGAAGATCCCGCCGAAGCTGGGGTACCATCTTGTTGCCAAGATAAGTGAGGAATAGAGGAAGGGATCGCCGCGTCCCGGTGGACGTCAGCCACTGTGTGAATAGTTTGAGCCGGAAGTGGGTGGTCAGGCCCCGGACGAGAATATCGCCAAACACCTAGGCCTTGGCCTATACTCCCGTGGGAGTCTGAAACACTCTCAACCACTGAGTCCTCTGAACCCTCCAACTCCAGGGTTAAAATGTTAATGGGTAAATCATCTTTAGGTACAGGTACTACACTGGACCCTTGAGACCGAACACAAACTCTGTCTGGGGTAGAGGTATGACGAGAAGCACTAGAAACAGGTGAGTGTCGGTAGGCCTTTCTATCATGGGAATCCTTTTTTGAAGATTTATGGCTGCGGTGTGACCGTAAACTACTCTTCGATTTGGAGGATTTATCGCCGTGACCCCTGGTGGATCTTTCTGTCTTACTCCTCTTACTCGATGGTGAAGAGGCAAGACTGGGTGGCTGGTGTCTAAGGGGTGACCTACAGTAGACCTACATCTCGCCGGAGACGAGGAGACTGCCGCCGGGGGTGTAGGCTCACGGTGACGTTTCGAAGTAGCAGGGGCAGGAGATGACACAGAACCCTGTCCAGTCTCCGCCGGCTTATGACTAGTTACTCGAGAGGAACGTTTATTAGGGGGAGGGTGCTCAAGAAGAAGCCTATCCCAAAGAGGGACGTTGTCAAATTGAAGTGACTTATGAGCCACAATCGTAGTATACGCTGACATTTGTTGCCGAACTTCTCGTAAGGCGACCGCTGCGGTCTAATCATTATCTTGGAGGACTTTGACACTTAGTTGGGAGCAAAAGGAACAGTTGCGCATCACCCACAGACCTCTGGAACGGTCTAGACATTTAACACACCTGATACAAAGAATGTGCGCAAAAAGAGACATTTGTTGCCGAACTTCTCGTAAGGCGACCGCTGCGGTCTAATCATTATCTTGGAGGACTTTGACACTTAGTTGGGAGCAAAAGGAACAGTTGCGCATCACCCACAGACCTCTGGAACGGTCTAGACATTTAACACACCTGATACAAAGAATGTGCGCAAAAAGAGGGACACCGGCACAGGTTGGATTAATGCATAAAGCAAAAACCGGGGCAAAGGTAGCCATGACAGAGACTGGTGGGAACTTACTGCAGGGTCTGTATTGGTCCGCTGGGGCCCAGCCCTGGAAAAAAAGGAAAATTTCCAGGAATTAATGCTCATAAGGTTAACCCAAAATGATCGCACACAAGTGTTCATAACGAGGCGTAATTTCACAATGATTATAGCTCGTTACACGGCGGGGTTCTTATAAAGATATCCGAATATCTAGACATGTCTTTAACCTCTGAAGTGCGCATGGGGGTAATTAGACACCTCTCCCTGTGCGCATGTATTTGAGGTGTTTCCGTCACTAAAATATTCATTGTACCATTAATAGCATTAATACTTATCCATATGCGCCTATTATGGGTTGATTATAAAGGTATTAACCTGAAACAACAATAAAACGAGTGAAAACAGCGTTTGGATGGTCAAAATCGGAGATATAGCCCGCGAGTTGTATAATGTATGGGTGAGGCAAGCTGCTTTCCCGCCAATTTCCCCCAAGGCCACTGAGACACAGTCGATCGATACTCTCTCTCTCTCTTGCACTCGCTTGCCATCAGTGATGACAACGCCCTGCTTGCAACTCGCTAATGTTAGCACGAAAATATACCTCAGAATAAGGGAATAACAGGGAAAATAGGTGATAACTGAAGGAGAGGAGGAAAGTGGGGAAGGAGGGGAGGTAGAGGACTGAGATTTTGCATGGCCCAGGGGCCAAAAAAAAAAGAAAAAAAAAAAAAAAATCGATGTCAAAAGTTGATTTTTTTTTCTCTGACTCTTAAGAGTCTCCCCGCAGTCCGCCGGGGGAACTCTTAAGAGTCTCCCTGCAGTTCCCGGGTTAAAACAGTTTTAAGAATACCCTCTGACATAATATAAAAGACCAGTATGGCGTTTATAAAGTCTTTCTGGCGGTGACTGTTACAAGATTCAATTTTGAAAACAACCCCCCACAAAGACGCCGGCCCCTGAAGTATCTAGCAGATTAACACAGGGCAGGCTGATACGAGACCTGACTTCTAATGAATTGTCCCATAGATCGCCGTATGGTGAAGGCGGCGATACAGAGCCGTATCTCTCAATTAAGTGGGTAACTAGCTTGAATTGTAAATTCCGTATTTCTCCCTCCCAGGAGCACCCGCCGGGTGTGGCCAACTTATGAAAAAAATAGGTTAACCCTAATTGAGCCTTCGATCGCCGTAAGAGTGAGGGCGGCGATACATATAGTATCACTAAAATGGACCGGTTAACTAAACTGAATTACCAATTCGTTCATCCCACCTTAACAAGGTACACCCGCCGGGTGAGATCTGATGTCTTAAACGTTAACCCCATAAGTTCCTATCCCCACTTCTTTGTAAAAGATCGCCGGGGAGGAAAGCCCACAACAACAGCTAGGGTTTTTCCTGTGGTTTGTAAAACCGGGTAGAAAAACTACATAACATATGTCCGCATGAACAATGTTAGATGGGTACCACCAATCCGCCGGGAATCATAGGGAGCCTGAAACAGGCACCAACACAGAGACGCAGTCTTGGAGAGCCACAGACACCAACTCGCCGGAGACACCAGCCTGTTTTGAAACCACGCGTGGCCAAACACGGCGCACGGCCGGAGTTTTCATGGTGAAACCGAGAAAACCCCGCCGGAAAGTAACCCACCCTGAACAGACACCATCTGAACGCACATAGGACCCGAGAGATAGCCAAAGCACGACTAACCTAGGGACCACAAATCTAATCCGTGGAATTAGCCAATACACAACTAAACCAGGAAACAAACATAGTCCGTGGAATTAGCCAATACACAACTAAACCCGGATACACATGACACAGTCGGACATATTTATAAAATAAATCAATAACACTTGTACATGTGGCAAAGCTACGAGCGGCTGGCTAGGCCTAAGCAAACGGCACAAGAACTGTTGAGATATAAACAAAAAACACTGGAAATATAACAACAGGAATCACCGCCAACACACCACTGTAGCAAAAACTTCCGACCAAGGGAAGACCGACTCGGAACCCAGAAAAAACTTCACTAAGTGAAGAAAAATACGCTGGGAACGTCAGCAAAGCAACGCTACCTCACCAGAAAGATAAAAGGCAGCAGAATTAATCGCGTAATGAAAGCCGCCTGCATCACAAGCTAACTCAACTATGAAAAAAAAATTCACCTGTCCACAACAGGACCACGAGGGTACATCCGAAATAGATGCCCCAAACACACGACCCAAAATACACTGCACTGCGGGCAACCAGCCCAGGACACTCCTGCTACGCATATCCTAACCTTACTCGATACATCCCGGAGTAAACAAATGAGAACAAACTCACTAGGGACGCAGCAAATGCGGAACCAGCGGAGCGTGGAGAGACATGTCCGGGCCGGCTGATCGCAGAGCAGAGAAGGAAGAATGACGCCTGAATCAGCGTCTGGTCAAAGATCCACACAAGTACATCCACGATATGATGGAAATCTTATTGGAGAGTTATTCTTATTTTCTTTTTGTTTTTATTGTTTACGAAGTTTTTTCGTAGTGAGAACCCAATTCATAATGACTGAAGCCATAAGTGAGGTCGCGTGCGCTCATGATGAAGGCTCCTCAGATTTTAAATGCTCTGCGCGGTAGATTCAAACTACGGCGAATTAGTGTTTGAAGAGGATGCCTTATGTAATAGGCATGTTCGTCAATGATGGAGGGGCCACTAATAAATAGTCAGATTATGTTTTTATGTATAAGTTAAGGTTGGCTATCCGAGAGGCATCGGGATAGCTGGATGAGTGTTTAAACTGGTCAAGGGACTCAGTTATTTTTACCAGATGAAAAACTATGAATAGTCTAAAATCTGAAAAGAGTGAGAGGGAGTTTTGTATTAGCTCCTTTTATCACGATTTCCAACATTATCTCATGTTAGAAAGCCTGTTTTTTTCGATCAGGTCTTCTTCGAAGCGACACACTGCTCACACTCTTTAATATTTTTTTTATTTTTCTATATTGTATGCAAACAATAAAATAGCTTTTCTGTTATACAATTTTTTTACTATACCTTACGGGTTTGGAGGTTTTAGATATTGATGCAAATGTCTTGGGAATTCAGGCAACATCGTCAATGATGGAGGGGCGACTATTAAATTATAGGTTTGATTCCCGGAGGGAGGTAGAGAAAACCTAATATTTAGTAGGAGCCCCAGAATCATTGACGATGAAGGCCCTCCCAGCCATCCCCTTCCCATTCGCTTGATATCTTGAGTATTATCTTGATATATCAGTGAAGGACAAATGGTGCGCTTGGCGAGGAGCGGCAAGAAGCCACAGCGCAAGAAATCCACCGAAGTGGGAAGCATGTTATAACCTTGATTAAGTAATTTAATCTTTTCCTTTTTTCTTCTCTTATATTTTACGAAAGTTTTTACGTAGTGGGTACTCAATCTATGACGATACCATAAGAGAAGTAGCGTTGCACTTATGAGGAATGACGCTGTTCTTCCCCGCGGCGGTTGATTCAAACGACTGACGTGGGTGTTGAATGGAGACTATTATACTAATAGGCAACATCGTCAATGATTCCGGGGCCCCTACTAAATATTAGGTTTTCTCTACTTCCCTCCGAGAATCAAACCTATAATTTTTTATAATTTCACTTGTTTCGTCATATAAGTATTCACGACATATTTATCTCTGCACACGTAGATTGTTAATGTTGCTCTAGTTACTGTCTTACTATAACACTTGGATTCTTTAACTCAAAGTTTATGTTTGACGGACTCTGTTTATTTTTCACTTGGCGAAAATATGGCAGAGTTGATGGATGCGTAAAACCCGTCTTATTTTGTAATAATGAGTATTATTTGAGTTAGGAAGTCGTACTAAAGATGGTTATTTCTAGTGCATCGGAATAATAATCTTTTTCTATAGATCAAAGAGGAACACTTTTAATAATTTTTTCATGTATTTCAGGGTATAAATAACTCTGTTATTTTCGGTCACTTTGAATTTTAGTAGTTTCGATATTATTTCTTTTCTTGGAAGAGATGTACACTTAGTTGAGGATTTCTTCTGCTGCTCCGTGGGCCGTCCAGGTGGTTGGCCGGTCGTGTGAAGTTTGGTTACAGTTGGGTTAATGGGCTTGGGGTCTTTAATGTGGCTCCGTAACTAGTAATGAAAAAGTTGGGCACCATATCGGACTAACGCGAGTATTCTAAGCATGTAGCGTTAAACAAATACTCGACTATCCTGATTTTTATATTAACCGGTGATGAAGTTCTGTTCAGGTACTCTTGAAATGAGGTTTTATATATTGTGTCACAGGGTTGCCGGATTAACACAATATCGGACTAACGCAAGAAAAGTAGAGGTATTGCTCTTCTTGACTGTCCTAACCGTTATAAGAGGTTCAAAGAACTCGGGGCGGTGTTAACCTTTTAGTCTCAAATCCTGGTGGGGTGCCACAGACAATTTGTGCCTAAGATTTATATATGCAGAGTTCCCTCTATTAGAGGTCTCTATGTTAAGTGATTGGGTTGCCACAAATAACAAAGATCCTAAAAAAAAAGTGTTTATATTCAGAGACAGTATAAGGACTTCGGGGTGCCGTTATCAATAACTATTTATGAACTCGGTAAAAATAATATTTCTCCAGAGCGGGGTGCTGATCTCAAGAAAGCTTAATTCTACTTAATTTCCTTCAAACTTCCCTGGCCTAATGTGCACCAGTACTGGAGGGTACCCATTCTCTGTCGAAGGATAATAAGGACTTGTGACGAGCAGGGAGGTTTTAGGAAGGGAAGAGGATGTGTAGATCAGATTTTTACCCTGAATTGTGTTGTGGAGAAATATCTGGAGAAGAAACAAAAGGTGTATGTTGCCTTTATGGACTTGGAGAAGGCCTATGACAGAGTGGATAGAGAAGGTTTGTGGAAAGTACTTAGAATATACGGAGTAGAGGGCAAGTTGCTGAAAGCAGTGAAGAGCATGTATGAGGGTGCAAAGGTGGCAGTACGTGTGGAGAGTGAGCAGAGCGAGTTCTTTGACCTGAATGTTGGTTTGAAACAGGGTTGTGTGATGTCCCCGTGGTTGTTTACTGCATATATGGATGGAGTCATGAAAGAAATACTATCAAGAGCAGTGGATGTTGGTGTATCGCTGAAAAGGGAGGGAATTGAGTGGAAGCTACCTATACTGCTGTTTGTGGATGATACAGTTCTGATGAGTGATAATGAATGGGAGTTGCAGGGTCTGGTAAATGAGTTTCGAACAGTGTGCGAAAAATGGAATTTGAAGGTAAATGCAGGGAAGAGCAAGGTTATGGTCTTCGAAAGGGGTGAAGTCACAGAGTGTGAGGTGAAGCTGAACGGTCAGGCTATGGAGATCGTCAACTCTTTTAAGTATCTGGGCAGTGTGTTGAGTAAAGATGGGACTATGGATGAAGAAGTGCGGGAGAGGGTACAACAGGGGAAGAGGGTTGTAGGAACACTAAAAGCAGTAACAAGAAATAGGGTGGTAAGTATGGAAGTGAAGAAGTCCTTGCATGACAGTGTGGTAATCCCGACACTGACTTACGGAAGCGAAGCATGGACGTTGGTTGAGAGACTTAGACCAAGAGTGAGAGCAGTGGAAATGAATTACTTAAGGAGTGCATGCGGAGTTTCATGGAGGGATAGACAGACTAATGAGGAAGTAAGGAGGAGGTGTGGTGTGGAGGTAGATGTGCTGGAAAGTGTGAAAAGGAACAACTTGAGATGGTTCGGCCATATGGAACGTATGGAAAGCGAGAGAATGACTAAGAGGGTGTACGAGAGCGAGGTGGAGGGACAGAGAGGGAGAAGTAGACCAAATGAGAGGTGGAAGGATGGAGTGAGGAAGTACATGAACGAAGGCGGTGCTGGTTGGGGGGAGGGGCGTCGACTGACTGGGGACAGAGGTGCATGGGGGCAGTTCGTTCATGGCCACCCCTTCGGGGATCACGGCGTCAGGCAATAGATAGATAGATAGATAGTCTGCACTGTTTATAAAGCCAAGAAGTCCTTCTTGTCCTAGGGAAGGTGAATCTTACTTATGGTATAACAATATTCTACTATCCTTGAAGAGTCATTCAAAAGAAGATAATGGGCAGATGTGAGGTAAATCAAAGTTTTACTTGTCTGTCTAAGTTATCGGAAGAACTCAAAGGGATTGACGAATATAAAACTTTTTAATACAGAGTTTCGAGGGTGATTTCTAGGTGATCTCTGAGCATGAGGTTTCAAAGGGGGGACGGGGTTATTGGACTTGGTGTTGCCCCACCTCAGAAAGGTATTATTTATTTCTATATGAGCTGTGCACTGCTAATGTTGGAGAGAGATATATGAGAAGGTTAGCTTTTACTTCTGGAGTATTTTTTTAATTGTTATTTTAAGTGTTGGACATGGGGAACATACATTTTATATAAAATTACAGTCTGATTGGCAAGAGGATTAGGTTGGTATCCTTGGGGGTCATTGTGGGGTCGCGTCTGTTACTAGCCTCGCACGCTTGCTTTTCCTACTGGGTTTTACATAAGGCCTGTAACCTTCATCTTAATCTTTATAGTATCTGGCAATGTTAGGTTTATTTAGTAGAGTGAATCTGGGTAGTTTCTAGTTTAATGTATACACAAAATATGTTTATAATAGTTTATAAGACTCGCAATGTTGGAGGCTGAATTGGCAATAGTGCGTGTCTACTAGGTCACGTGTCTCGCTCCTCCCGGGGTTATGGAGTTGTAGGCTTGCAGACAAGGCTCTACAGCGATTAATATGAGGCGTCATGATCTCTAATCATGTTAGAGTTAGTTAATACAGATAAGGCTGATATCTCTGATATAGAAAACATACATAAGAACAACTTTATAGTATTACTGGAGGTTGTAACTGGCGACCTTTTAGGTTGGCAATTCTGGTGGTCATTTTTGCTTATCTGGGAAAAAGGCAAAGTTCGTTGGCCCAAGCCGAGAAGGAAGTATATGTGGTCTGTTTGAAATTGAAATAGAGAAACTGTATTTTTAGGGAAGGCATGTACAGTTGTGGACAGATGAAACAGAGACACCCTTGGTCTGTCCAAGACCTCAATAGAGGGCAGCACAATTAGTGCCCATAAATTATCTGGTAACAGTGATGGTGTGGGGGTAGTAGGTGAAGGTATGGGGTGGAGGGAGGTGTAAGAAGGGTACAGGAGTGGGAGGGGTAACCAGCAGTGGTGTGGGAGCAGGTGGGGGTGGAGGGAAGTGGGTGGCTAATTACTTTACTGTGAAAACATAATTTTGTGTTTTGAATATTTTGTGATATTATGATTGCACAATATTGGATTGCTGGTATTAATGAAACATAATACTGCTAAAGTTGTAGCAACTTGAAACAAAAACATCCTCCAATAAGAAACTGTGTGTTTTTACCTCAAGAATCTTAGATGGGGGAGGGGAGAGGGTATTATTTTTATTAGGGGTTCGACCCCTACGGGGAACCCCTATTGTAATCATTAAACCCACTTATTCATCCAAATTATTCTTACACGCCGGTTTTTACGCAATAACTCCAGAACCGCTTTTTGGATCGGGATCAAACTTTCACAAGAGGTGCATTTTTGTATTGGGCAACTTTGATATGCTAAACATCTGGCATGGCGGCCAAAGAGGTCCGTGGCAGCCGATTTCCCGAAAAATTTGACACCTAAATACCGTCTCTCCCACTTCCTCCCTGTGCCAAATGCTTAGTTTCATAACAATGATATGGACCTTCAAAGTTTGACAAATTGCCCGTGTGACAGCCTTCACCAAGGAATCTGGTACGTGTATAAGAGGAGAGCCCACTCAATGTAATCATTCTGTTCCTACAGCGACGGTGGCGCCTCTAGAGGCCAATAGGTGATAACATGTTGATCAAGCCATTTGTTTCCCTCTTGATATTGTTTATACAAACTAAGATGATACTCTGAAGACCACTTGCATGTATACAGTGTGTGAATGTACGAACAATAAGGAATTCTAAAGAATAAAATGCCTCCTCCCCATTCAGTTAATGCCTGGCAGATTTTGTTTATACCTATGAGCTGCTTGGCGGCGCTGGGTGTCGGGAAGTTACACTAAGCCTATTAAAGTGGACAATCCTTTCCTAATGCCCCTTTCCTTGCCTTGACCCTGCTATTACGAACTTTATGCTGACATAAACCTTATCTGCCCATAATAATTATGATTTAGGCTTTCAGTTATACTCCATCCTACACATAACTCACTGCCATAACTTAATATAACTAGTTTGGACAAGTGTAGCTCAAATATAGACTATATAACAAGTCTGGGTTTGAGTCTGCGCAGTTCATCACTTTGCGTGCATAGTTAGCGAGAGAGGGAGTGACTGTATCGCTAGATCCGTTCTCAAAAGCAGCTAGAATATCATCTATATTTAAAAAATGCAAATACTCGTATGAATGATGCTACAACCTCTGGAAGGGTTTTTGTTGGTTTGTTTTTCATGTTTTACAATTAAATATGGTTCTAGAATGTGTGATATTTATAGAGTATCACTGGGAATTATGTTGCTAATGTAAAAAATGCAAGCTAAATGTAGCTTTTAAGATGTAGCGTTAAAGTAGCTATATTGGCAACACTGAGTCACTTACTTGTCACCAAGGAGGTTATATTAGGGGAGGGATAGGGTGTAGAACGTACCCTATGTAAACGTGAAGCCAGATAAAATATTGGCAGGTAGGCTAAAAGACGGAAATAATATCGTAGATACGAAGTGATGGAAGTAAACAGGACAGTTCGAGAGAGAGAGAGAGTAAGTAATTGTCGCTAGATAGGCACGTGTGTGCTTGTGTGATGGTCTTGTGTAGCTATGTGTGTGCTTGTTTGAGTGTCGCTATAGGTTATGTATTAGTTATCTCTCTCTCTCTCTTATTTATCGCTGTCTTCCTTACGATTACGACATACTAGTGCATGAAAAAATTGGAAATAGGGAGCCTCTCTCTCTCTCTCTCTCACACAAATGAGAACATAAGTAAACAGGAGTCTGCAGAGAACCGATTGGTTATAGGACTCGGTAGCCTATTCCACATATCTACAACTCTGTTATTAAATGAATAGAGGCAGATCCCTTACACACCCAGTCTCTCTCTGTCGCTCGTTTGTTTGCACACCGGTACAAATGAGGCAGATCCCTTACACATGCAACTAAGATGAACATGGGAATCTGCAGAGAGACAAGTGGCCCACAAAAGGCAGATCCCTTTCACATCCAAGTTCCAACCCCTTTCGTCCATATGACTATCTGATATCGGTGACCCAAGTAACACAACATGCAACCAGAACACCCAAAAAAGCAGAACAGCAACGAACAAGAAAGACATCAAGAGTAACCACCCACCCCCCACAACACGACACCGCTGCACAACTGAACCAAACCTACAACACAACCCAACACTATCGGCGACCCAGGTAGCTCAACATGCAACCAGAACAGCTAAAAAAGAAGGTATCAGTCGCAACAACATCAACAATAAAGCAGCAACAACGGCCAAGAACAAGGACAACATCAAACAACAAATACAGGTAGGGGTGGGAGGGGGGCAAGGTGTAGACATAGCCACGCGCTCACACTCCAGCTGCTCAGCTGATCACCACACCGCCAGACGTACGATGAACAGTAACAGGAAAATATGTATAGTGTGCGATATTGGATTCAACGAAAGGAGTACAACTTCACAATGTAGTAGTTGTAATGAAACAGTACACGATTGATAGGAATGCGATAAATGTAGGGAATTAGCTATTAACCCGGCAAGCGCGATAGGCCTCACGGAAGGCTTCCTATAGGGAACGCGATAGGCCTCACGGAAGCAGGACCATAAAAAAAGACTTCCATAAAAAAAAAGGGCCTATCAAAACAAAGGAATTTGTCTCTAGGTGAGATAATTCCCCTCCAGTACTCATCCATGTAAATCTCACCCACCCCCCTCCCCTCCTTCCCCACCTTATTCCCCCCTCCCTCCCTCCTCAATTATCACCTATTTTCCTCTTATTATCATCATTTATCGGTTATTTTTCTCTCCCGCGATAATGTAGCACAAGTGGGTTGCATAAAAGATCGTTATGCAACACCCAGACACCGGCACACACCGCCCCGCTCTCCTCAGTTGACTCCCAGACAGCGAGAGGGGAAGGCTGCCTGTCTCTCTCTCTCGCCTGAGATTATGACCGGGTGGCCAATATCTTCGTTTTTCACCACCCAAATGCTTTTCCCACTTATTTTAGCACTCTTGAAGGTTCATATATACATCATATATGTAAAATAAAAGCATACCGAAAACAAATAATGGTTTATATTGTAAATATAACGAATTCTGTCAGAATCCAGGGCTAGAAATGCACAAATAACTACCCTAGCACCTACTGTCAAATCGCGCTTGTCAGGTTAACCTATAAACGGCGAGCTGGGTATATTGAACACCACTGTTCTGGGCGAGCATATTAGGCTCCATTCATGCCTATAATCGTCATTTTACGATAAATATCGTTATTACTTATTCATATGCGCCTATTTTACCTTCACTATGAAGATAGTAACCTGTAACAACAATAAAACAAGTGGGAATAAGGTTTTTATGGTCAAAATCGCGAATAAACATGGAGCAGCCCATTCATGAATTGTGGAGCAAATTCAGGCAACCCCTCCCTTCACGAGGCCTCAAGCCAGACTGACTCACTCACACTCTCCCTGGCCTTACGCAACACACTCGCTAGTCACATGACCACACCATAGAACCGGCTTGGAGATGTTTACACGAAAATATACCAACGAATTAGGGAATAATAGGGAAAATGGGTGATAATTGAAGGGGGGAGGGGAAAGGGGGGAAGGAGGAAATGTGGAGGAGTGATATGAAGTATAGAGGAAAAAAAAAAAAAAAAATTAAGTGCTACTGGGTTCTAAAAAAAAAAAAATAAGTGCTACTGGGTTCTAAACAAAACAAAATTTTAGGCCTTCCCTCTTAACCCGGGAGCTGCGGGGAGACTCTTAAGAGTTCCCCCGGCGCACTGCGGGGAGACTCTTAAGAGTCAGAGAAAAAAAAAATCAACTTTTGACATCGGAAAAAAAAAAAAATTTATATATTTTTTTTTTATTTTTTTTTTTTTTTTTGGCCCCTGGGCCATGCAAAATCTCAGTCCTCTACCTCCCCTCCTTCCCCACTTTCCTCCTCTCCTTCAGTTATCACCTATTTTCCCTGTTATTCCCTTATTCTGAGGTATATTTTCGTGCTAACATTAGAAATCCGATTGGAGGGTGTGGTCATCACTGATAGCAAGCGAGTGCAAGAGAGAGAGAGAGAGAGTATCGATCGACTGTGTCTCAGTGGCCTTGGGGGAAATTGGCGGGAAAGCAGATTGCCTCACCCATATACAACTCGCGGGCTATATCTCCGATTTTGACCATCCAAACGCTGTTTTCACTCGTTTTATTGTTGTTTCAGGTTAATACCTTTATAATCAACCCATAATAGGCGCATATGGATAAGTATTAATGCTATTAATGGCACAATGAATATTTTAGTGACGGAAACACCTCAAATACGTCAGCACAGGGGGACGTTTCCAATTACCCCCATGCGCACTTCAGAGGTTAAGAGCTTTGCCGCCGTTGCCCATTAAAACTTCTTAAGAGCTTTCTCGCCATTGCCGGGTTAAAGGTCCTAAAATCAAATATGTGAATCACTCATAACACGAATAAAGGATCCTAAACTGTGTTAAGTGTAAAACTGTAGCTCACATGAAGTGCATCTCTAAGAAGACCAACAGTGAAGAACGTGAATTCTTATGCAATAAGTATGCCTTGCATTTATTACCGAATGTTAATGTAAATGAACCAAGTATTAACAACTCAGAATCCAGCCAGGACACATTCTAAGATGAATACAGTGTTCACCATCAAAGGGCTCCACCTTATCCACATTAACGCCAGATCAATGTACCATAAATTGTCAGAAATAAACATGTTAGTTAATAAGGCCAAAGCTTCAATAATTGCAATTACAGAAACCTGGCTGGACTCGAGTATAAACGATGGAGAAATAAACATTCAAGGTTTCAATATGGTTAGGAATGATCGCAATAGACAAGGGGGAGGAGTATGTCTGTATGTAAAAAACAACCTCACACACACAACTAGGACCGACCTCCATGTAGAAAGCCACGAAGCTCTGTGGATCGACTTACACCTGCCTAGGACAAAACCCATCACAATTGGGGTGTGCTATAGGCCACCAGACGACACACAATTCTTGACAAAATTTGAACAAACTTTTTCATTACTAGACCCCCGGAATGAATCCATTATACTAGGGGATATTAACTTGTGCTACAAACAACGAAATAATAGGCTTGTACGAGAATATAGGTTTGACTCCTGTAAGGAGATAAAGAAAACCTAATATTTAGTAGTGGCCCCGTAATCATTGACGAACATGCCTATTACATAAGGCATCCTCTTCAAACACTAATCCGCCGTAGTTTGAATCTACCGCGCAGAGCATTTAAAAACTGAGGAGCCTTCATCATGAGCGCACGCGACCTCACTCATGGCTTCAGTCATTATGAATTGGGTTCTCACTACGAAAAAACTTCGTAAAAAATAAAAACAAAAACAAAATAAGAATAACTATCCAATAAGCTTTCCATCATATCGTGGATGTACTTGTGTGGATTTCTGACCAGACGCTGATTCAGGCGTCATTCCTCCTTCACTGACATATCAAGTAAACCAAAATCCTTAATACATCAACGAATGGGAAGGGGACGGTCGGCAGGGCCCCAGTCGTCAATGATTACGGGGCCACTACTAAATATTAGGTTTTCTTTATCTCCTTACAGGAGTCAAACCTATAATTTATTAGTGGCCCCTCCATCATTGACGAACATGCCTGATATCTAAGACTGGAGGGGGACATTCGTAATCATATCATAACTCTAGAAAAGCAGATAATAAAAACAACCACATAGTATTCTTACTTTTGAAAAATGTATTTAATACGGCGTAGGCCGGAAATATACAAGAAAAAGGGGTTCAGGCAGGTGCGTGCTTCAAAGAAGCCTGCCCGACAAAAATGGGTAACCCTGAAGATTCTGAACACAGATCTGTAGTTACAAAAGGCACCCCACTCAACGAGTGGTGACAAAAATAATAAGTTATAAGTTTATATGTGCACATCATAAACCCCAAAATACATGTGGAGATCAATTGCAAATGAACTCCATTGAACTAATATTACATTGCTTTCGCAGCTAAAACTACTATAACAACACCGTTGTTTTGTACTAAACCTTGTACTAGCACAAATTTTCGCAGAGAAATTTTCATATCACATTTTAACCTTAAATTGTATCACAGCTCTCATACTCCGGCGGGGTCTAGGGTGTCCTATGTCAACTGACTGCACCCCCCCCCCCCCCTTCCGTGAAAGTAACATAAGTGACTGCAGGGCCACCTAGACCCTCTGCCTTAAAGCTATACATGGTAAGGAAGGTTTGTCTAGAGCAACTGACAAGTATCTAGAGAGAAACGTATGATTAGACGCCCACAACTGTGTGGACGCAATATCTTCAACTGAAAAGTTTTTCAGGAAACGTAAAGAGGCCGCCCACTTGCGTAAATCGTGGGCCCTACCCACAACGCCGGGATTACTCTCTTTAATGACTTCTACCAGAAGAGAGGCTAATCGCCGTTTAAGTAAGCGTTTACCCGTACTCGCTACCCATAAAGCACCTTGGGGGTTTTGAGGAGCTATTCTCAAATATTTGGTTAGAGCTTGCACTGGACATAAATTATGATGCACCTTTCCCCTTTTTAACGCCGGCACCGTGAACTCAGAAAACACGTGTGCACTATGCTCATTCTTGGCTACAAACGCCGGGGAGGGTGCAATGGAAATTGAATCATTAAGTCTACCAAACCTAAGACAATTAGGTGTGTTGCTCATCGCCGCCAGCTCAGACACTCTGTTTCCGGTGGCCAAAGCCAAAAGGAAAACTGCCTTCTTTAAGATTAAAGCAAAGTCTGCAGTATTTTGATACAGACGAGAATGAAGTAAAGACAAAGCTTTGTCCAGAGACCAAGTAGGCATGAGCTGACGGGGAGGTGGGCGGAGTTTAAAACACGCTCTCATAAATCCTGTTTCCTCCGCCACCGGTATGGATAGACCTGTAAGGTCGAAAAAGGGCACTCTAATCGCAGTTAAGTGATTCTTCAAAGTTACCACAGATAAACGTTTCTGCTCAAACAGATAGTTCAAGTAATTAAAAACCAATGCCACTGAGGGTACAGTTTGTTCCGTTCTAACAATCCAAGAAGTAAAAGCTTTCCAATGTGATTGATATTGTCGCTTAGTAGACTGAGTATATTGATTGAGCAATTTATTGGTCACATCCCTACCGTATGGTGCTAGCCACTTGGCCTCCTGAATGTCCATAATGCAAAAGTCAGCGAGGGCGCTAGGTTGCCAATCGTGTCTAAGTGGAAGTACCCGACCGGGAGCGATACCGGGTCCGGGCACCACATTATTAATTGCTGGTACCACACCTGCGCCGGCCACAGGGGCGCGATTAGCGAGACTAAGCCTCGATAAACTCGTAGTTTGTTCACTACGTGGCACATTAGTGACGCATCTGGCGGCGGAAACAGATAGATGGAGCTCCATCTGTTCCAGTCTGTCACTAGGGCGTCTGGCCCCCTGCCGGCGTTATCGCCCGGCGGGTGAGGTATAGAGGGAGCTTGTGAGTCTCGTCGGACGCAAAAAGATCCACTTGTGGATGGGAGAGCTCCGCAATCATTATGTCGAAAATGGGTTGCTTGAGCTCCCATTCTACTGTCGTGCTCTGTCTCCGGGACAGAGCGTCTGCCCAGACGTTCGCTACGCCTGGGAGATAAGATGCGTGAAGATAAATATCTAGACTGCTGGCTAGAACAAAAATCTCTTCCGACACGAGTAGCAACTTCCTTGACCTCGTTGACCCTTGTTTCTGAATACAGTGAACTGCATTCAGATTGTCCATTCTGAAGGCCACCGACTTGCCCCGTAACGCCGGGCCATGAACCTGAAGGAAATACAAGGGGACTAGTAACTCTTTGACATTTATGTGAGAGATTTCTAAGTGGGACCAAAGTCCCTGACCCTGGTGCCCCTGATTTGACTGAAATCCCCACCCTATGGTGCCTGACGCATCCGTGTCTACCCATACCGTTGGAGGAGGAGAGGTCCATGACATGATTGAGTGCAATGTTTCCCTCTTCGCCCAGACCGCTAGTAAGGTGTGGATTAATTTTGGTATGGGCCATAATTTTCCCGCCGGTAAGAGTGGGAAATATTTGTTGCCTTCCAATATTAATCGTTTTACTTTCAACCGGCCCAACTTGACAGTTAGCTGAATCCAGTTGAGAGAGCCGACCAGAGACTCCCAGACTCTTCGTGTCGTACTCAGACTGTGAAGAAACCTGAACAGTTTCCTGCGAAACCTGTTGCGATTGTCCACACTCTGACTCAGAGTGAGAGCGGCGGTGTCCCAGACCAGCCCTATCCACTGAATTACTCTTGAGGGAACAAGGTTTGACTTTACCAGATTTACCTTGAAGCCTAGAGTTTTGACATGATTTAAAATGATATTGACATGTTTTATGCATAATTGTTGTGTCTCTGCCACCACCAGCCAGTCGTCTAGATACCACAACACTCTGATTCCCTGTTTTAACAACGGCATCAGGGCTTGCCGGACTAGTTTCGTGAATAGTCGAGGTGCTAGGTTCAAACCGAACGGCATCCTCTGAAAAACAAAATTTTGGTGCCTGATCCTCAAGGCCAGAAACCTTTGAAATCTTTTGTTGACCGACACGTGCCAATAGGCGTCTGTCAGGTCTAGGGAACACATCCAGCCTCCCGGCGGAAGTGTTAGCCTGATTTGATGAACTGTTAACATTCTGAAAGACTCGTTGTAAATGTGAAGATTCAGATAAGACAGGTCTACGACCGGCCTCATCTGAACACTGTCCCGTTTGGGAACCAAAAACAGTCTTGGCAATCATCTCCTGGACCAGCGACTCCACCTCTAATGAAACACAATTTGCCGTTGTCGGCTGACGTAAGCGAGGTCGCCGGAGCCACTGCCAAGTGATGCCTTTGGGTGCCACCATCCGTGCCCAGGTTTTTAACGGCCATGCTTGGTGACACGTTCGGAACGACCCAGTTAGCAGACAAGGGTTCGCCGGCTGTACTTCCCTCGGTTCCTCCGGCCTTAAGATAGGCACTGGGAGTGAGAGAGACTTTAGTTTTTTGATGGTGGGTTTGGTGGTGTTGGACGCTTCGCCGGCTGGCTGGTGTGGGCCGAAGACTGGCCCTGCCCCGGCTTATACTGGCCGCGTCCTCTCTGTCCTGAAAACCCTCTCTGTCTATGCCTGTACTGACCCAGGGGGGATTGGGAGGACTTAGGCGGAAGAAACGGCTTAGAACCCCCTGGCTGAGCTTTAGTAGGAGGCTTAGGTTTGGGGAAGTTAAATGCAGGTTTCTTAGCCTGTGCGGGACTGTGCTTCACGGCCTGTGCCATGTTAAACACTGTTTGCCATACATCAGGGGACATTAAAGAAGGAGTAAGTACTGGGGACATTACCACCTGGTTAGCAATGCGATCAGGCAGCTTGCGAACTAATGACATCCTAAGATCCTGTCGTGCTCGCACCGCCTCAAGTAAGGCTGTGCGTATGTCACCTAAGAATTGAATCGACGACTGAAGAATCAGACGCCGGGATAACTCAACTGATCTTCGAGCATCCGCGTCTGCGATTGCCTGAGTAGACCGGAGTAAAGACTTAGCCACCTGCTGAGAAACTATGTACTGTGAAAACAGGCGGAAAGCTTTTCCCCTTAGCCTAAATTCTCTGTCTAGGTGAGTAGGGGTAGGGGTAGTGAATGGGTCCTTTAGTTCACAAAGATTAATCTTAGGGGCAGCTAGAAAAGAAAATAAAGCTGACGGAACTCCGCCGGCAGAACCTACCGGCATGGAGAACCATGAATGTGTATCCTGAGGGATCTGGTGGGAAGATTTAGAAGTGAAAGTGGTTGCAAAGTTTTGAGCCTCTACCTCCCAACCCACCCAAGGTCCTGGTCCCAACTGTCCCACCTTCAACACTGGATTAGCTGTCTCGTCTGTGACGGTCTGTAAATCTAGTTCAGGAGTAAGAGCCGACAGAGCCTTAATATCATTAAACCCATCCAGCTTAGACCAGTCTGAAAAAAGTTTTGAAGCTGAGGCAGGGGGTAAAGCAGGCTTAGATGCATAAACAAAATAATCCTGATGATAATAACTAGGTATAGCCTTGATATTTACGTCCAAAACATTACCCAAGGCATCCAATGCCCTTAATTTCTTTGACTTATTTCCCTGGATAAACCACTCACGTGGTACCGGGAGTTCCCCTGACAAGGTAGGCTGGGCAAGCTCTGGCTTAGAGGGGTTCAAAAGAACCCATGACTCGTCTGGCCCATAAAGCAGGGGCATAGCTACCTTTCTAAGAGGCGCTTTGTCTAGAGGGGGTGGATTAACATCCGTGATGACCCTGACATTTGACGTAGTGAATGCCGCCGTAGCTGGCTTAGAGCTCCCTGCCGGTGACAGAGTAGGAGGGTTAGGAATCTTAGATAAATCGATTGACGTTATCAGAGGCCGTACCGCAGAACTTGTCAAGGGAGCCCCCAAGTCCATTGTGGGGTTTTCTCGTTGTTGACTAAAGAATTTAGATAGAGCATGAGTAAGTAACCCATCAATTTCTTGTGCTGTAACAAACTGGTTAGATGCAGAACTTTCAGGTGAATCAGTATTATCATGGGCGGCGTCCAGGCCTGAGCCTGACCCTTGTCCTTCCCTATCTGAAATTATTGACACTTCATCTTGTTCCTCCCGATCCTCCTGAGAAGACCCCGCCGAGGCAGGGGCACCTTGTTTCCAAGATAAGTCAGGGATAGAGGATGGGGTCGCCGCGTCCCTGTGGACATCGGCCACTGTGTGACTCGTATGAGTCGGACGTGGATGGTCAGACCCTGGTTGAGCAAACCGCCAAACACCGAGGCTCTGGCCTACGCTCTCTTGAGAGTCTGAAACATTCTCAATTATTGAATTTCCTGAACTTTCCATTTCTAGGGTTAAAATATCAATAGGTAAATCTTGTTTAGAGACAGGCGCTTCACTATACTCTGAGGCTGTAACAGAAACATTTTCAGGTGTAGAGGTACGACGAGATGCACTAGACTTAGGAGAATGTCGAGAGGACTTCCTATGGGAATCCTTTTTGGAGGATTTGTGGCTACGGTGTGACCGCGAACTAGACCTAGATTTGGAAGAATCACCACCATGACCACTGGTGGAAGCTTCCGTCTTACTCTTCTTACTAGCCGGGGAAGAGGCACGACTTGAAGACTGCTGTCTGAGAGGTGACCTTGACCTCGATCTCGCCTGCGACGAGGAGGTGGCTGCCGGGGGAGTAGGCTCTCTCGGGCGTTTAGACGTATCCACAGACGATACAGAACCCTGGCTAGTCTCTGTCGGCTTAAAACCCGTTACTCTAGAGGTACGTTTAGGGGGAGGGTGCTCTGACAGCAACTTATCCCAAAGTGGGACGTTGTCACATTGAAGTGACTTATGTGCGACAATGGTAATGTAGGCCGACATTTGTTGTCTGACCTCTCTCAACGCTACCGCCGCGGTCTTGTCATTGTCACACAGGACTTTATTGGCTAATTGGGAGCAAAAGGAACAATTAAGTGTAACCCAGAGACCCCTTGAACGGTCTAGACATTTAACACACCTTATGCAAAGGGTATGCGCAAAAATCGGGATACCCGCGCAAGTAGGGGTAATGCACAGGGCAAAAACTGGGGCCACAGTAGCCATGACAGAGACTGGTGTGAGGAAACTACCGCCGGGTCTGTATTGGTCCGCCGGAGCTCAGCTCTGGAAAAATAAAGAAAAATTTCCAGGAATTAATGCTCATAAGGTTAACCCAAGTGTTCGCATACAAGTGTTAATAACCCGCCGGGTAACGGGATGCAAAGACACAGCTAACACATCCCGCTACGCGGCGGGGTGTAAAGAGGCTAAACAAATCTTTTTAGCTAAAGAACATGAAGAATACCCTCTGATATAATGGTCCAGTATGGCCCTTATAGTCTGTAGGAGGTGGTGACTGTCTCAAGATTCAATTTTGTAACAAAGCCCCCCTCATAAAGACGCCGGCCCTTGAAATATTTTAGTAGAATAGCCCAGGGCAGGAATATACGAGATCTGATATTTTAACGAATTGTCCCAAAAGATCGTCGTAAAAATAGAAGGCGGCGATACTGAATGTATCACCAAATTAAGGTTAATCGAAATTGAATTTGTTATAAATTCCTTAGTTCCTCCACTTAGGAGCACCCGCCGGGTGTGGGAATCGATTTGGTTAAACCTCATTGAACCTTCAATTGCCGTAAGAGTAAAGGCAGCGATACACAGAGTATCACTAAAATGGATTGGTTAACTATATGAGACCTAAGTCGTTTATCCCACCCTGCTCAGGTGCACCCGCCGGGTGAGAAGTCTAAAAGTTAACCCCACAAGTTCCTGACCCCACTTCTTTGTAAAAGATCGCCGGGGAGGAACGCCTAAACAACAGCTAGGTTTTCCATGTGGTTGTCGTAAACCAGGTAGAAAAACCTATAAAAACGAATGTTCGCAAGAACGTCGTTTTTTATATATATATATATATATATATAAGGATGGGTACAGCCATCCCGCCGGGAATTAAAGGAGGCCTGAAACCAGGCACCCACAGAGACGCAGTCCTGGAGAGCCACAGACACCTCCCCACGCCGGGGAACCAGCCAGAGTTAAAAACCACGTGTGGCCCAACACTGCTCATCGGTCAGGATTTTTCATGGTGAAACCGAGAAAAAACCCGCCGGAAGGCAAGCCCCACCCTGAACAGACACCATCTGAACAATACGACACGAGGAGAGTCACGCACGACTAACCAAGGTCACAACATAATCCGTGGAATTAGCCAATACACAACTAAACCAGGAAACAATTATAGTCCGAGGAATTAGCCAATACACAACTAAAACCCGGATACACATGACACAGTAGGGCATATTTATAAAATAAATAATAACACTAGACATGTGGCAAAGCTACGAGCGGCTGGCTAGGCCTAGGTAGACGGCATGAAAATAGTTGAAATATAAACACACATTGGAATATCACAACAGGAACCACCGCCAACACACCACCGTAGCGACAACTTCCCACCCCGGGAAGCCTGACAAGGACCCAGAAAAAACTTCACTAAGTGAAGAAAAATACGCTGGGAACGTCAGAAAAACACAGCTTACCTCATCAGAAGGATAAAAGGCAGCAATAATTAACGCGTAATGAAAGCCGCCTGCATCACAAACTAACACAACTGTGAAAAGTTCACGTGTCCACAACAGGACCACGAGGGTACATCCGAAATAGATGCCCCATACACACGACCCAAAATACACTGCACTGCGGGCAACCAGCCCAGGACACTCCTGCTACGCCTATCCTAACCTTACTCGATACATCCTAGAGTAAACAAATGAGAAAAAACTCACTAGGGACGCAACGAATGCGGAACCAGCGGAGCCTGGAAGGTACGTCCGGGCAGGCTGAGCGCAGAGCAGAGAAGGAGGAATGACGCCTGAATCAGCGTCTGGTCAGAAATCCACACAAGTACATCCACGATATGATGGAAAGCTTATTGGATAGTTATTCTTATTTTCTTTTTGTTTTTATTTTTTACGAAGTTTTTTCGTAGTGAGAACCCAATTCATAATGACTGAAGCCATGAGTGAGGTCGCGTGCGCTCATGATGAAGGCTCCTCAGTTTTTAAATGCTCTGCGCGGTAGATTCAAACTACGGCGGATTAGTGTTTGAAGAGGATGCCTTATGTAATAGGCATGTTCGTCAATGATGGAGGGGCCACTAATAAATTATAGGCACATACTGACAATGCACAATCACAAACAACTCATCACAACCCCCACACGTATCTCTGAGAACACTGCTACAATATTAGACCACATAAACTGAAACAGAGAAGACAAAATATCACAATCAGGGGTTATACAGACTGGGATAAGTGATCACTTCGTCACATATTACACACGGAAAACCACAAAAATTACCCTAGAGAATCACAAGGTTATCAAAACAAGGTCACTCAGAAACTACAACAAAGAAACATTTCTGGACATTTTATGGAATACAGACTGGTCTCCAGTGTTTGGAAATACAAACGTTAATGATGCATGGGTTGGCTTCAGAACCATCATCACTAACATCCTAGACGAAATAGCTCCTCTGAAAGACATACGAATTAAAGCAAGGTTAGACCCATGGATCAACAATGCCATACTACACCATCTGGAACATAGAGACAATCTTTTAAAAAGGCTAGTGAAACATAGACAGGATCAAGGTCTGAAATATGAGTTCAACAGGGCTAGGAATAAACTAAGTAGGAAAATTAAATCCGCGAAATCTAATTATTTCCACAGTAAGGCAGAGGAATAGCAGAATAACAAAAAAAAACTATGGAGGCACTTAAAAACAACAGGCTACAGCAACAAGGCAAGGGATTCGTCTAACACTAATATTGCTCTCAACATTAATGATCAGGTCTGCCACGATACATGTTATGCCCTGTTTTTCTACAGCATTAACTTGGGTAATGTGAGTTCTAACTGACTGGGTATAGAAGGCTGCATGCACAAAACAAGGTATGAGGAATAGAGAACACAAAATTATAGGTTTGACTCCTGTAAGGAGATAAAGAAAACCTAATATTTAGTAGTGGCCCCGTAATCATTGACGAACATGCCTATTACATAAGGCATCCTCTTCAAACACTAATTCGCCGTAGTTTGAATCTACCGCGCAGAGCATTTAAAATCTGAGGAGCCTTCATCATGAGCGCACGCGACCTCACTCATGGCTTCAGTCATTATGAATTGGGTTCTCACTACAAAAAAACTTCGTAAACAATAAAAACAAAAACAAAATAAGAATAACTATCCAATAAGCTTTCCATCATATCGTGGATGTACTTGTGTGGATCTTTGACCAGACGCTGATTCAGGCGTCATTCTTCCTTCACTGACATATCAAGTAAACCAAAATCCTTAATACATCAACGAATGGGAAGGGGATGGTCGGGAGGGCCCCAGTCGTCAATGATTACGGGGCCACTACTAAATATTAGGTTTTCTTTATCTCCTTACAGGAGTCAAACCTATAATTTATTAGTGGCCCCTCCATCATTGACGAACATGCCTGATTTCTAAGACTGGAGGGGGACATTCGTAATAATATCATAACTCTAGAAAAGCAGATAATCAAACAACCACATAGTATTCTTACTTCGAAAATATATTTAAACATGGCGCAGCCCATATATATACAAAAAAAGGGGTTCAAGCAGGTGCGTGCTTCAAAGAAGCCTGCTTGACAAAAAAGGGTAACTCTGGAGATTCTGTGAACAGATCTGTAGTTACAAAGGCACCCCACTCAACGAGTGGTGACAAAAATAACAAGTTATAAGTTTACATGTGCACATAATAAACCCCATAATATTCGTGGAAATGTTTTACAAACGATCTCCACTGTTTAAACTAAATTGCTTTCACAGCTAAAACTACTATAACAACACTGTTGTTTGTACTAACAATGTACTAGCACAATTTCTCGCCCTGAATAGAACAGAGAAATTTTCATATCACATTATCCATAATTTGTCTCACAGGTATTACACTCCGGCGGGGTCTAGGGTGTCCTATGTTACACTGACTGCACCCTCCCCCCCCTCCTTTTCCCTTTGAAAGTAAACAAAAGTGACTGAAGGGCCACCTAGATCCTCTGCCTTAAAGCTATACATGGTAAGGAAGGTTTGTCTAGAGCAACTGACAAGTATCTAATCAAAAACGTATGATTAGACGCCCACAACTGTGTGGACGAAATATCTTCAACTGAAAAGTTCTTCAAGAAACGTAAAGAGGCTGCCCATTTGCGTAAATCGTGGGCCCTACCCACAACGCCGGGATTACTCTCTTTAATGACTTCGACCAGAAGAGAAGCTAACCTCCGTTTCAGTAAGCGTTTGCCCGTACTCGCTACCCATAAAGCACCTTGGGGGTTTAGAGGAGCTACTCTCAAATATTTGGTTAGAGCTTGCACTGGACATAGATTATGGTGCACCTTTCCCCTTTTTAACGCCGGCACAGTGAACTCAGAAAACACGTGTGCACTGTGCTCATTCTTGGCTACAAATCCCGGGGAAGGTGCAATGTGAATACATTCATTAAGTCTACCAAACCTAAGGCAATTAGGTGTGTTGCTCATCGCCGTCAGCTCGGACACTCTGTTCCCGGCGGCCAAAGCCAAAAGGAAGACAGCCTTTCTTAAAAGTAATGCAAAATCTGCAGTATTTTGGTACAGACGAGAGTGAAGTAAAGACAATGCCTTGTCCAGAGACCAAGTAGGCATGAGCTGACGGGGAGGTGGGCGGAGTTTAAAACATGCTCTCATAAAACCTGTTTCCTCCGCCACCGGTATGGAGAGACCTGTAAGGTCTAAAAAGGGCACTCTAATCTCAGTTAAGTGATTTTTTAACGTTACCACAGATAAACGTTTCTGCTCAAACAGATAATTCAAATAATTAAATACTAACGCCACTGAGGGCACAGTCTGTTCTGTTCTAATGATCCAAGAAGTAAAGGCTTGCCAATGTGATTGATACTGTCGTTTCGTAGACTGAGTATATTGATTGATTAATTTATTGGTCACATCTCTACCATATGGTGCTAGCCACTTGGCCTCCTGAATGTCCATAATGCAAAAGTCAGCGAGGTCGCTAGGTTGCCAATCGTGTCTAAGTGGAAATACTCGACCGGGAGCGACACCAGGTGCGAGCACCACGTCTTCAATTGCTGGTACCATAACTGCGCCGTCCACAGGGGCGTGATTAGCGAGACTAAGCCTCGATAATCTCGTAGTTTGTTCACTACGTAGCACATCAGTGACGCGTCTGGCGGCGGAAACAGATAGATGGAGCTCCATCTGTTCCAGTCTGTCACTAGGGCGTCTGGCCCCCCTGCCGGCGTTTCCGTCCGACGGGTGAGGTATAGAGGGAGTTTGTGAGTCCCCTCGGACGCAAACAGATCCACTTGTGGATGGTAGAGCTCTGCAATCATTAGGTTGAAAATGGGTTGCTTGAGCTCCCATTCTACTGTCGTGCTCTGTCTCCGGGACAGAGCGTCTGCCCAGACGTTTGCTACGCCTGGGAGATAAGATGCGTGAAGATAAATGTCTAGCCTGTTGGCTAGAGTAAAAATCTCTTCTGACACGTTTAGCAACTTCCTTGATGTCGTTGACCCCTGTTTCTGAATACAGTGAACTGCATTCAGATTGTCCATTCTGAAGGCCACCGACTTGCCCCGTAAAGTAGAGCCGTGAGCCTGAAGGAAATACAAGGGGACTAGTAATTCTTTGACATTGATGTGGGAGATTTCTAAGTGGGACCAAAGCCCCTGACCCTGGTGCCCCTTGTTTGACTGAAATCCCTAACCTATCGTGCCTGACGCATCCGTGTCTACCCATACCGTCGGCGGAGGAGAGGTCCATGACATTACTGAGTGCAGCGTTTCCCTCTTCGCCCAGACCGCCAGTAAGGTGTGGATTAATTTTGGTATGGGCCATAATTTTCCCGCCGGTAAGAGTGGGAAATATTTGTTGCCTTCCAATATTAACCGTTTTACTTTCAACCGGCCCAACATTACAGTTAGTTGAATCCAGTTGAGAGAGCCGACCAGAGATTCCCAGACCCTCCGTGTCGTAGTCAGACTGTGAAGAAACATGAACAGTTTCCTGCGAAACCTGTTGCGATTGTCCACACTCTGACTCAGAGTGAGAGCAGCTGTGTCCCAAACCAGCCCTATCCACTGAATTACTCGTGAGGGATCAAGGTTTGACTTTACCAGATTTACCTTGAACCCTAGAGCTTTGACATGAGTTAAAAGTATGTTGACATGTTTGATGCATAATTGCTCTGTCCCTACCACCACCAGCCAGTCGTCTAGGTACCACAGAACTCTGATTCCTTGCTTTAACAACGGCATCAGGGCTTGCCGGACTAATTTCGTGAATAGTCGAGGTGCCAGGTTCAAACCGAATGGCATCCTCTGAAAAACAAAATTTTGGTCCCTGATCCGTAAGGCCAGAAACCTTTGAAATCTTTTGTTGACCGATACGTGCCAATAAGCGTCTGTCAGGTCTAGGGAACACATCCAACCTCCCGGCGGAAGTGTTAGCCTGATTTGGTGTACTGTTAACATTCGGAATGACTCGTTGTGAATGTGAAGGTTCAGATAAGACAGGTCGACGACCGGTCTCATCTGAACACTGTCCCTTTTGGGAACCAAAAAGAGCTTGGACGTGAATACAGGGTAATTTGGGGGGACCGGGATGATGACATTCTTGGCAATCATTTCCTGGACCAGTGACTCCACCTCTAAAGAAACAAAATTCGCCGTTGTCGGCTGACGTAAGCGAGGTCGCCTGAGCCACTGCCAAGTGATGCCCTTGCGTGCCACCATCCGTGCCCAAGTATTTACCGGCCATGCTTTGTGACACGTTCGGAACGACCCAGTTAGCAGACCAGGGTTCGCCAGCTGTACTACCCTCGGATCCGCCGGCCTTACTACTGGCACCGGGAGTGAGAGAGACCTTAGTTTTTTTATGGTGGTGGAGTTGGCGGTGGTGGACGCTTCGCCGGCTGGCTGGCGTTGGCAGAAGACGGGCCCTGACCTGGTTTATTATAGCCGTGTCCTTTCTGACCTGAAAACCTACCCTGTCTATGCCTGAACTGACCTTGAGTGGAGGAGGACTTAGGTGGAAGAAAGGGCTTAGATCCCCCCGGCTGAGCTTTAGCGACTGGCCTGGGTTTGGGAAAGTTAAAGGCAGGTTTCTTAGAAGGGGTGGGACTGTGTTTAACGGCCTGAGCCATATAAAAAACCGTTCGCCACACTTCAGGGGACATTAAAGAGGGAGTGAGTACTGGTGACATGACCACCTGATTCGCAATGCGATCAGGCAGTTTGCGGACTAAGGATATTCTAAGATCTTGTCTCGCTCGTACCGCCTCAAGCAAGGCAGTGCGTACGTCACCTAATGATTGGATTGACGACTGAAGAAGCAGTCGCCGGGACAATTCAACCGAACGTCTGGCATCCGCGTCTGCGATTGCCTGAGTGGACCGGAGCAAAGACTTAGCTACCTGTTGAGACACTATGTATTGAGAGAACAGGCGAAAAGCTTTCCCCCGTAGCCTAAATTCACGGTCTAGGTGAGTCGGGGTAGGGGTAGTGAAAGGGTCTTTTAGCTCACAAAGATTAATTTTAGGGGCAGCTAAGAAAGCAAACAAAGCTGAAGGGACTCCGCCGGCAGAACACACTGGCATGGAGAACCAAGAATGAGTATCTTGAGGGATCTGGTGGGAAGTTTTGGAAGTAAATGTGGTCGCAAAGTTTTGAGCCTCTGTCTCCCATTCCAACCAAGGTCCTGGACCCAACTGCCCCACCTTCAAGACTGGATTAGCTGCCGCGTCTGTGACGGTCTGCAAATCGAGTTCTGGAGTGAGAGCCGACAGTGTCTTAATGTCATTAAACCCATCATGCTTAGACCAGTCAGAAAACAATCTTGAAGCTGAGGCAGGGGGTAAAGCAGGCTTAGAAGTATTAACAAAATAGTCCTGGTGATAATAACTAGGTATAGCCTTGATGTTGACATCTAGCACATTCCCCAAAGCATCCAAGGCCCTTAATTTCTTAGATTTATTGCCCTGGATGACCCACTCACGCGGCACTGGGAGCTCCCCTGACAAGGTAGGTTGGGCTAGCTCTGGATTAGTGGGGGTCAAAAGGACCCATGACTCGTCTGGTCCGTAAAGGAAGGGCATAGCTACCTTTTTGAGAGGCGCTCTGTCTAGAGGGGGCGGATTGACATCCGTTATAACCCTTACATTCGAAGTGGTCAATGCTGCCGTAGCAGGCCTAGTAACCACCGATGGTGACATAGAGGGGGGGTGAGGGATCTGAGGCAAAGCAATAGAAGTCATCAGAGGCCGTACCGTAGAGCTTGTCGTGGGAGCTCCCAAGTCCACTGTGGGAGTTTCCTGCTGTTGGCCAAAAAATCTAGATAAAGCATTATCAAGTAGCCCATCAATTTCCTGTGCAGTGACAAATTGATTTGATGATGTACTCACTGGTGAAACATTAAGATCTTGTGCGGCATCGAAGCCTGAACCTGACTCTTGCCCTTCCATATCCGATATCATTGAAACCTCGTCTTTGTCATCCTGTTCCTCCTGAGAAGATCCTGCCGAAGCTGGGGTACCATCTTGTTGCCAAGATAAGTTAGGAATAGAGGAAGGGATCGCCGCGTCCCGGTGGACGTCAGCCACTGTGTGAATAGTTTGAGCCGGAAGTTGGTGGTCAGGCCCCGGACGAGAATATCGCCAAACACCTAGGCCTTGGCCTATACTCCCGTGGGAGTCTGAAACACTCTGAACCACTGAGTCCTCTGAACCCTCCAACTCCAGGGTTAAAATGTTAACGGGTAAATCATCTTTAGGTACAGGTACTACACTGGACCCTTGGGACCGAACACAAACACTGTCTGGGGTAGAGGTATGACGAGAAGCACTAGAAACAGGTGAGTGTCGGGAGGCCTTTCTATCATGGGAATCATTTTTTGAAGATTTATGGCTGCGGTGTGACCGTGAACTACTCTTTGATTTGTAGGATTTATCGCCGTGACCCCTGGTGGAACTTTCTGTCTTACTCCTCTTACTCGATGGTGAAGAAGCAAGACTGGGTGGCTGGTGTCTAAGGGGTGACCTAGACCTAGATCTCGCCGGAGACGAGGAGACTGCCGCCGGAGGTGTAGGCTCACGGTGACGTTTCGAAGTACCAGGGGCAGGAGATGACACAGAACCCTGTCCAGTCTCCGCCGGCTTATGACTAGTTACTCGAGAGGAACGTTTATTAGGGGGAGGGTGCTCAAGAAGAAGCCTATCCCAAAGAGGGACGTTGTCACATTGAAGTGACTTATGAGCCACAATCATAGTATACGCTGACATTTGTTGCCGAACTTCTCGTAAGGCGACCGCTGCGGTCTTATCATTATCTTGGAGGACTTTGACACTTAGTTAGGAGCAAAAGGAACAGTTGCGCATCACCCACAGACCTCTTGAACGGTCTAGACATTTAACACACCTGACACAAAGAGTGTGCGCAAAAAGAGGGACACCGGCACAGGTTGGATTAATGTATAAAGCAAAAACCGGGGCAAAGGTAGCCATGACAGAGACTGGTGGGAACTTACTGCAGGGTCTGTATTGGTCCGCCGGGGCCCAGCCCTGGAAAAAAAGGAAAATTTCCAGGAATTAATGCTCATAAGGTTAACCCAAAATGAACGCATACAAGTGTTCATAACCCGCCGGATAACGAGGCGTAATTCCACAATAATTACAGCTCGTTACGCGGCGGGGTTCTTATAAAGATATCCGAATATCTAGACATGTCTTTAAGAAAGTTTTAAGAATACCCTCTGACATAATATAAAAGACCAGTATGGCGTTTATAAAGTCTTTCTGGCGGTGACTGTTACAAGATTCAATTTTGAAAACAACCCCCCACAAAGACGCCGGCCCCTGAAGTATCTAGCAGATTAACACAGGGCAGGCTGATACGAGACCTGACTTCTAATGAATTGTCACATAGATTGCCGTATGGTGAAGGCGGCGATACAGAGCCGTATCTCTCAATTAATTGGGTAACTAGCTTGAATTGTAAATTCCGTATTTCCCCCTCCCAGGAGCACCCGCCGGGTGTGGCCAACTTATGAAAAAAATACGTTAACCCTAATTGAGCCTTTGATCGCCGTAAGAGTGAGGGCGGAGATACCTATAGTATCACTAAAATGGACCGGTTAACTAAACTGAATTACCAATTCGTTCATCCCTCTTAACAAGGTACACCCGCCGGGTGAGATCTGATGTCTTAAAAGTTAACCCCATAAGTTCCTATCCCCACTTCTTTGTAAAAGATCGCCGGGGAGGAAAGCCCACAACAACAGCTAGGGTTTTTCCTTTGGTTTGTAAAACCGGGTAGAAAAACTACATAACATATGTCCGCATGAACAATGTTAGATGGGTACCACCAATCCGCCGGGAATCATAGGGAGCCTGAAACAGGCACCAACACAGAGACGCAGTCTTGGAGAGCCACAGACACCAACTCGCCGGGGACACCAGCCTGTTTTGAAACCACGCGTGGCCAAACATGGCTCACGGCCGGAGTTTTCATGGTGAAACCGAGAAAACCCCGCCGGAAAGTAACCCACCCCGAACAGACACCATCTGAACGCACATAGGGCCCGAGAGATAGCCAAAGCACGACTAACCTAGGGACCACAAATCTAATCCGTGGAATTAGCCAATACACAACAAAACCAGGAAACAAACATAGTCCGTGGAATTAGCCAATACACAACTAAACCCGGATGCACATGACACAGTAGGATATATTTATAAAATAAATCAATAACACTTGTACATGTGGCAAAGCTACGAGCGGCTGGCTAGGCCTAAGCAAACGGCACAAGAACTGTTGAGATATAAACAAAAAACACTGGAAATATAACAACAGGAATCACCGCCAACACACCACTGTAGTAAAAACTTCCGACCAAGGGAAGACCGACTCGGGACCCAGAAAAAACTTCACTAAGTGAAGAAAAATATGCTGGGAACGTCAGCAAAGCAACGCTACCTCATCAGAAAGATAAAAGGCAGCAGAATTAATCGCGTAATGAAAGCCGCCTGCATCACAAGCTAACTCAACTATAAAAAAAAAAAAAAAATCACCTGTCCACAACAGGACCACGAGGGTACATCCGAAATAGATGCCCCAAACACACGACCCAAAATACACTGCACTGCGGGCAACCAGCCCAGGACACTCCTGCTACGCATATCCAAACCTTACTCGATACATCCCGGAGTAAACAAATGAGAAAAAACTCACTAGGGACGCAGCAAATGCGGAACCAGCGGAGCGTGGAGAGACACGTCCGGGCCGGCTGATCGCAGAGCAGAGAAGGAAGAATGACGCCTGAATCAGCGTCTGGTCAAAGATCCACACAAGTACATCCACGATATGATGGAAATCTTATTGGATAGTTATTCTTATTTTCTTTTTCTTTTTATTGTTTACGAAGTTTTTTCGTAGTGAGAACCCAATTCATAATGACTGAAGCCATTAGTGAGGTCGCGTGCGCTCAGCTGAAGGACTCCTCAGATTTTAACTGTACTGGGGGGTAGATTCAAACTACGGCGAATTAGTGTTTGAAGAGGATGCCTTATGTAATAGGCATGTTCGTCAATGCTGGAGGGG